>CATPAH010000019.1:0-1200000 GCA_954870535.1 Fusarium sp. VM40
TCAAATATCTCTCAGTGGGCTCTCGAATCACCTTTGACATTCCCTCTAATCCGAATCCCGACGACACGCCGTGTACATTATCCTGGGGTAGTTCTGAGGAGCTTCTTGTAGCTACGCGTTACCGCCTTTTCGATACCAAAACCGAACCGAGGTGCCTTTGGCAGAAAAAGCTTCCGAGTACTGTAAAATATGCGATACTGTCATACGACTCGAGATATATCGCATCGGCTGGCCATTACGACCACTTGATCAAGGTCTGGCGCAGACTCAACTTTGGCGCAGACGAAGTTCGCTTCGATCTTACATACCTTCGACACCCGAATATCATAACCTCTGTCAGATGGCGCAGACCGTTTCATGTCGAACAGATGTCCGACAATGTTCTATACACCACATGCCTAGACAAATGCATTCGAGTATGGACACCGACCGATACATCTGATGGGAAGCATTGGCAGTTATGGGGCCAAGTCGATGTTTGTGCGCCATCACAAGAGAATCGGGATCGCTTGGATATGCGATTCGCCCTTGTTTTCGACGGACGGGATTTCACGGCCTCTGTTGAACAAGCCGTGCAGGCGCGGATGTCTGATGATTCGACTGCTGATGACCCCGTCGCTCTTGAGCATTTAGTTGCGATTGCAACGAAGAATCCCGAGATCTGCATAACCTTCGATGGAAAAGGGATCATGTCAGCATGGGCGCTTGAAATGTGGGCAGTAGTACGGCAAGTTGACCAACTCTTTTCAAAGTGGCGCAGGTCAAGGATACGCATTTCGAACTGCTCGGTAGCTTCCTACCGACCCAAGACACACCCCATACCGATATACAGACGTATTGCGACAAGAAGAGTGGTAAGGTTCACTTTATGCTGCATGCTTTTGATGGAAGGATAGGTGTGTTCACAGGCAGCGTCGCCGACTTGTTTGATCCCATGACGAATGATCGGCGCCTCTCACTACAAACGATCTGGTCTGGGCACTCAACTTCTATCACGAAGATCGTTAGAAACTTTAGCGGACGAGCGGTAGTCTCTCGGACCCGCGATGGTGAGAGCGTTGTCTGGAAGCATCTTCTGAGCCCACGAGACAACTCGGGTTTGGCCTTAACTCGAGCGAGTGTTATTCCGGAGAAGGGTTATATCCATCGTATGTGTGTGTTGAGGAAGGGCCGTTTTGTGGTGTTTCTCCGCCATGAGACCATCTCACTTTGGGACTGCAGAAAATCTCGAGCTATTGCTCTCGCCGAATGTAGCTATAGGGTTTTGGGGAAACCACTCTGCCTGATCATTCTACCGCGATCAGACGTCAAGAACTACACCGTTGCTCATATCGCAACAATAACGTCGGAAGGACAAGGTATTGTGTGGGAGGTGAAGTTACCACGATACTTTGATGATCCAAAGACAACAGCTGGAGCCAATGTCGAGGAGCTATGCCAATTTGAGTTGAATGACATAGATAATCTGGCCTACTTGCTGCCAGTCGATCCTGCAGGTTCGCAGCCTATTGTCTCAGGGTTTCTCGATGTTTTCGCTCGCGATGTTGCTATTTCTTACACACATACCGGCCGAGTGGACTTCTGGACTGCACGGGTTGATCCTGCACAACGAAGTGTCGGATGGCTATCTACATGTACGACTGAAACAGGAGTTTCCGAGCCAGCATTGGTAAGCGGAAGTACGCTCAAGAAGGCTGCTCTGGTGAACTCTTCACGTTCGCAGCTCACGATCTGGGATATTGGCGGTGCTCGCCTCGAATATGAAAACAACTTCCAAGAGCACCAGGTGATACAAGATCTGGATTGGACATCAACACCTGATGGTCAGTCCATACTCGCAGTTGGTTTCCCTTACCGAGTCATCCTGCTTTCCCAGATGCGATTCGACTATCTCAACAAAGGTCCAGCCTGGGCACAAATACGTGAGATCAGCATTCGGGAACTCACACCACACCCAATTGGCGATTCAACATGGCTAGGCGACGGTCACCTGGTAATTGGCGCCGGCAACCAGATGTTTGTACAGGACAGACATGTTGGGGTGTCCGAGTCAATGAAGACGGACCTGCGCCTTCCGTTACGCAAGGATGGCAATCTGGATTTGTTCCAGGTTGTTCAGAGATTCAATGGTCCACTGCCGGTCTTTCACCCTCAGTTTCTCATTCAATGTATTCTTTCAGGCAAAGCCACCCTTGTTCGACGCATTCTGGTTTCCTTGCACAAGACATTGAAATACTACATTGACGGTGAGCCTCTGGACGATTATCTAGGAATGGAATTAAGCGAGTTCTATGTGCCCGAGGTGAGTGACTGATCCTATACGAGAACAACGAGCAACGTGCTGATATGTCTGCTTAGCAAGGCCACACCTTCGCAGTTGACAAATCATCTCCTGGCACCTATTTGGACGGAAACCATCATGACGATATCGATGACGAAGATGTTTTCACCGAGCAGACTGCGGTGTTGATCAATGAAAAGTTGGTGAAGGTTAATGTTACGCAACTTTCTGGCCATGAACAGATTCAATTGGCCGACATCATTGAATGTGTTGCTCTCGTCGAGCGGCACCGTCGGTCAATGGATGAGAACGGCGCTCGGTTTATGCTGCTGTTCCGTCAACATGCCCTTCGAAAAGGACGTACTAACGAGATGCACCTCTCCTGGCGTGAAATCAATTGGGCCTTTCATTCCAATAGCCAGGATATCCTAGTTGATTTCGTATCACGGCAGAACCATGGCAGTATGCTTTGGGAGCATGCTCGTGAGAGCGGCCTGTTCATGTGGCTCACTGATCCAGCCGCATTGGTAAAGCAACCTAAATTCCGGATGAATTTGTTACGGTAGCTGACAACCCCTGCAGAGAACACAGTTCGAACTGATAGCTCGAAACGAGTATACCAAGAGTGAAGTAAAAAACCCCGTCGACTGTAGTCTATACTACCTGGCTCTTCGTAAAAAAACCGTGCTTCAAGGTCTGTGGAGAATGGCAAACTGGAACAGGGAGCAGGTAGCAACTCAACGTTTGCTGGCCAACAATTTTGAAGACCCTAAATGGAGATCGGCGGCGCTCAAGAACGCCTATGCTTTGCTTAGCAGGCGACGTTTTGGTAAGCTGTTTGTTGGTACTAGCAGGTACAGAGACTAATTCGGCTGCGTACAGAGTATGCTGCTGCGTTCTTCCTTCTCGCTGACCATCTCCACGATGCCGTTCAGGTTTGCCTGAATCAGCTGAAAGACATGCAATTAGCCATCACGATAGCGCGTGTTTACGAAGGTGACGACGGGCTGGTTCTGCGTCGACTTCTTCAGGACACCGTACTCCCACTCGCAGCCCAGGAAGGTAACCGTTGGCTGGCTGCATGGGCATTCTGGATGCTTGGCCGCAAGGACATGGCCGTACGGGCCCTTATAGTACGTCCTTAACCTAGAACCTACCATGTAAGCATTCGTCCACTGACCTTTTTGGCAGACACCTGTCTACACACTTTTAGAAACGCCTTGTTCGCCTGACATCAAGTCTCGACTGTTTTTAACGGACGACCCTGCCTTGGTCGTACTTTACTCACATCTACGTCATCAAACACTGCAGACTTTGAGGGGAGCGTCCAAGATTACGCCGAAAGTCGAATGGGAGTTTGTGCTGCATAGCGCCAAGTTGTATGATCGGATGGGGTGCGATCTTCTGGGACTGGACATAGGTAAGCGCAAGACCATAAGACTGCCGGGTACATGTCCGCTGACCACAAGACAGTACGTAACTGGGAGTTCCAGCAGTCACCGGGAGCAACCGGTCTTGGTGGAGAGGTTAATCCTCTCAAACTGCTTCGCCGGAGGAGCTCGCTGGTTGTTGCAGACCTACCCTCTCCATCTCTCCGCTTCGATTCACATCGAGAAAACAAGAAGACGGTCAAACCACCTCCCACAACGTTTGAGGAGCCTGATGCAGGCTCTCTGTTGGACAGTTTCGGGTTCTAATACGATTATTTATGCAAGGGTGTCAAGGCAGCGCCATAATAGAGCCATACCGCGGTGGGCTGCTCATGATGCGAAAGGTCATATAGCCTGGGTAAACCTGGGTTCGGATAATGGAGTTGAGGCCGGAGAAACAGTTATATTGGGCAGAAGTCACTGTGAATACTACAGCAAGCATATCTACCTAGCATTCCATAGTTATAAGAGCATGCACCTATCAGGAAGCAAATCGTTTTGCCCATTGATCCACAGATACAAATGTGTTGTTAGCCTTAACTAATTATTTCTTACTCGATACGGGCTGTTTACAAGTATCAGGGGCCCTTAGTCATGACGGTAGGGCGAGTACTACCTAGCTGTCAGAATGTGGGGCTGCCTATCTACCTACTAACCTAAATGGTCTAGCACGCTTGGTAATCGATGGCAGGTACGTACTGAAGTACAGTACCTTACCTACTTAAGTCACTTAACTTCACGACGATCGATCAACGCGTATCTACACATCGCCATTATCGTTAGTAACAATGGCGACCCGCGTAGTTCCCGGCCGCAGCTTCACGCTGCGAAGTGTGTTGGCTGGTCTGGCCGTTGGAACTGTCATATGCTTCTCCAACATGTATTTTGGCTTACAGACGGGATGGGTGTCCATCATGTCAATGCCTGCAAGTCTAATGGGCTTTGGCATTTTCAAGCTTCTTGCTCCGCACCTGAGATTCCCCTTTTCTCCAGTTGAGAATGTTTTGCTCCAGAGCGTAGCTTGTGGCATGGCCATTATGCCGCTTGGGTGTGGATTCGTTGGCGTTGTAGGTCACAAAGGCTCAGCTTGTCAAGAGGCAGATTCTAACTACTTAGGCAGATACCGGCACTGAACTATCTTTTGGCACATGAAGAACAAGGCCCGATTATTCTCAGCACGTGGAAGCTTGTAGTCTGGTCTCTGGGGCTATGCTACTTTGGCGTTGTCTTTGCTGTTCCTTTGTATGCCAACACCTGACTCCAATTTGCTCCAAACTTGTTAACACCAAACAGACGTAAGCAAGTAATCATCCGGGAGCGTCTCAAATTTCCTAGCGGCTTCAGTACAGCTGTGTTGATTTCGGTCTTGCATGGTGGAGGCCGTCAGTCTACGAAAGACGAGCTTGATGCTGCTGCCAAGGGTGGCTTTGCAAGTCTTGTACCTCAAGACGAGCCGCCTCAACCAGACGCCATTGGCTCTGCTGCTACAGACCAAGAGCATCAGCAAGGCACCGAGGAGGATATGTCAGATAAAGGGGACTGGGCAGCCAACATCAAATTGCTGCTGCTGTGTTTTGGTGGCTCTGGCCTTTACACCCTGGCCACCTATTTCTTCCCTATCCTCCGTAACCTACCTGTATTCGGATCTGTTGCAGCTCACTCATGGCTATGGACCTTTAACCCTAGTTTCGCCTACATCGGCCAAGGAATCATCATGGGCACTGAAACAACGTTGCACATGTTGCTTGGTGCCGTTGTGGGCTGGGGGATCCTAAGCCCTATAGCCAAGTCTCGTGGATGGGCGCCTGGAGATGTCGATGATTGGGAGCACGGTAGCAAGGGATGGATCATCTGGATCTCGTTGGCTATCATGTTGGCCGACGCAATCGTCAGCCTTGCTTATGTTGGTATCCGTGGTATCTTTACTAGTCGCAAGGCTACTCGCATTGTCTCCTCCCTACGACACCGAGTGCGCGAGCATGGTGTCTCTGGCTTGTGGAAACCTCTAAGCCATGACTATGCGCCACTATTCAATAGAGATGCCGAGCCAACCGGACCACAGAATGGGACCATTGAACGAGCCCATGCCGAAGAAGATGTGGACGAAGATGCTCCTCCACATCAACGAATTGGTGGCCGCATGGTCTCAATTGGCCTTCTTGCCTCGATTGCTCTGTGTGTGCTTACCATTCACGTAGTCTTTGGCGACCTCGTGCCCCTCTATGCCACAACCATTGCTGTTCTCATGGCTTTGGTGCTGAGCATCATGGGGGTCAGGGCATTAGGCGAGACCGATCTGAATCCTGTTTCTGGCATCAGCAAGCTCGCGCAGTTATTCTTCGCCCTAATCATCCCCCAGTCTCATAAGTCGAGTGTCCTGATCAACTTGATTGCCGGTGCCGTGGTATGTATTGTCTATAAGTGTTCAAGAGTAGATTCCTGACTTTTTGCAGTCCGAAGCTGGCGCTCTACAGGCTGGCGATCTCATGCAAGACCTGAAGACAGGTCATTTACTGGGAGCTGCCCCAAAGGCTCAATTCTGGGGTCAAGTTATTGGCGCAACCGTAGGTGCGGTTCTCAGCGCTTTCATATATCGTATTTATACGAGGTATGTCCCTTCTCATTTCGGTTGGAAACTACTGTTACCGTACTGATACTGCTTGCTGGGCTGTAGCGTTTACAAGATCCCTGGTGATCTCTTCCAGGTACCAACTGCTTATGTCTGGATTTTCACAGCAAGGCTTGTCACAGGTTCAGGGTTGCCATTCAGAGCAAAAGAATGGGCTATTGGAGCAGCGGTTTTATTCGCAGGTGCCACTGTTACAAGAACACTCGCTATAGGTAAGAGATGGCGACCTCTGATTCCTGGTGGCATTGCCGTTGCCGTTGGTAAGTTAAATCTATGCGACACCGAGTGGGACTACCGCTGACATCAATTCAGGCATGTATAATGTACCGTCATTCACGCTAGCTCGAACCGCTGGCGGCTTGTTTGCATGGTACTGGACTCATGTCGCACGGCGTACGCAAACACCCCTTATCATCCTTGCCTCAGTATGTATTTTTCACCCTGTGCCAAAATCCTTATTCCTAACCTGCCTAGGGCTTCATCCTCGGCGAGGGATTCCTGAGTATTGTGAACCTTTTGTTACAGGGTCTGAATGTGCCTCATTTATGATTTCTTTATCGACCATTATACTATCGATGTAGGTTCCTCGTCCTACACACCCTAGTATACATCCATGCTGATCGGAACTTGTCTACTTCAGCTGCCATGCATGCTGCCTGGATCTACCTTCAGAATCTATCCAGGATGTCCTGAGAACCAGCGCTCGAGCATTGTCATCAGCGGCCGTGAAAATAATCTCTCCGGAGAGACTCTTTGGTGATTTGGCAGACGAGTTGGTCTCTGGAGGAGCAAGAAGGAGGCCCTGCTTCCAATGGGTAACAGTGCCAGAAGGTCCTGTAGTAAAGGCAACACCGCCCTGACTTGTCTTGTCCCAATTCTCCGGGGTTGTTTCAGCAGGGGGCACTGGGTCGTTTCGAGCTGTGGTGAAGAAGTTGTCGAACCAGATAAGGAAGCCGTCGACGTTGTCGACTTCACGGGTGAGCTTTGATGACCACTTGGCGGTAAATTGAAGGTCTTCCGTTTTGACGGTGTGGAGATCAAGCACTTTGAAGGGGCAAGGTTCGCCACACACTGAGCTCTGCGGCATGGCCTCAATTCTAGCCTCGTCGTAGATTCCCTCTTGCATAGTCTTCATATCAAAGCCATAAACATCTCTCCAGAAGGAGATATGGTCTGAAATATACTCGGAGTCTGCGATAGGGGCAATCCAGATGGTGGCAGAGCTGGGTGCAAGAATACCATCGGGTTTCAGGTACCGGTCTCGAGCATATAGGACACTCGGAAGCATGGCCTCGTAGAGAAGGCAATAGCCCATCCACTCACTGACAATGATATCAACCTGGTCTACAGGCAATTTGACATCTTCAATGGCGCCCTTGAGAGTTGTGATGACGTCGGATAGACCGTTGTGGAAAATGTTCTCCCTAGCTTTGACGATAATGTCGGACTTATCAACAGCAATGACTTGCTTAGCACCCGCCTTTGCAGCAAACATACTTAGAATTCCTGGTTTAGTAGTGTTAGTATTGACGGTATTAGCAAGTATAATGAGCTTACCTGTGCCGCATCCGATGTCGAGGACAACCTTGTCTTTAAAGATGTGCTTATTGTTGTAGATGAAATCACGGTAAGCGTCAGTTCGTACTGTGTCCTTCAGCATCGTTTCATGAATCTCTGGCCATGGTCAGTGCTGTGATAGAAACAGGGACAAAGAGTAAAGAAATACCATGGGCAGCATATGATTCAAAATAGTATGCCGAGTCATCCTTTTTCTCAGCGGAAGCAGTCTCACTATCGTCACCCCATTTCTTGTCGAGTGTTTGTTGAACCGTCAAGCGGTAGTTCGCAAACTGATCTCTGAGTTTCTCGAGCTCCTCCTCGAGGTTTCTGTTGCGAACCTCTAGATTACCATCTGTAGACCCGTTGGCTTGATCATTGTTGATAGTCTCCAAGACCTCGTCCAAAGAAAAGATAAGAGCATCGTTCTCGAGGACTGGTCGGAGGTACTTCTCATCCTCAAGGTCTTTGGTGGCGATGTTCTCTGGGAGAGGCGACCCGTTCTTTACATGATCACGAACAAAGTTGACGAGCTTGACGGCACCGTGAAAGTCGAGCTGGAGCTTTTGGACATAGTTTCCAAAATCGAACCCGTGGTTCTTACTGCTATCCTCGAGCATGGCGATAACAGTGGGGAAAGTCTGAGTTGTGAAAAAGGATGTGATAGGGACCGACTCCTCATCTGACTCGAGGTCAAGCCACTCGCCCTCATCGGATACAGAGTCGTGAGCAGACATTTTCACTGGTTGGAGAAGTGATAACAAAACAAAATTGACGAGGAGACAAAATTTTTGGGAGATCAACCCGAATGGCAGATATGTTTGAGTTGGGTCGCCTGAGAAAGTATTTTGTGGGATCACAGTATTTGGAGTAAGCTATGCCCTGTTGGGCTTTTTTTCTGGGTCAGGATGGCAACCAGATGCAATCCGCGAGGCGTTTGCTTTCGATATGTTTGTAAGAGGTATATCGCATATCTCTGTGGTCAAGACATGCGGCTGCGTTACCTTATTATTTTCTTGTCTTTGGCTTCTGCTTTGCCTCATCTTCCTCCTCGCCCTGATCTCCAGACTCGTCGGATCCATCACCCTCGGAGTCATCTTCGTCATCGTCGTCTTCGTCATCGCCATCTGATACGGCTTCACCGAGTTCAGTAAGACGAGTCTGCATACTGTCAGTATAGTTGCTTGGATGATACATGCCAACGTGCGGTGCCTTCGTTTACTCACCTTGTATTTGGCAACCTTTTCTTCCAAGTCGCCAAAGACCATCAGAAGATCATCGAGCTCTGACTGTGTTGTTTCTCTGGCTTCTTTCGACTCTGACAACTGTTTCTCAGCTGCTGTTTTCGCTTTTCTGGCTTCCTTTGTCGCTTCGTCTGCTGCTTCTTTCGATTCCGTTAATTGCTTCTCGGCCATATCCTTGGCTTCCTTTGCTGCTGACAACCCCAATTCCATCTGCAAGGATGCGTTAGTTGCTTAAATATGACCAGTATGGAGAGGAATTCACTAACCTTTCTAAGTCTGTCCTCCAAGTCTTTCATCCCGGCATTTCCTCCACTTAGCTGCTTCTCAAGGCTCTCGTATTTCCCCTCTGCCTGCTGAGCCTTGAGTCTTTGCTCTTCTAATTCGTCCTCGGTCTGTGCTCGGAATGCGCTCATCTCAGCACTCTTTTTCTCGCAGAGTCCTTGCAACTCATCTGCTTTAGCCTTGGACTGTGTTTTGAGATCTTCTATCTCCTTTTCTTTGTCTTCACGAAGATGCCTCATCGCCTCCTCGTACTTTTCTCTTTGCATATCTATATCTTTCTTGCGTAGCGTTTGGAGCTCATTGTACTCCTTTTGGGACTGCATTAATTCAATTGTTAGCGTATGACTATTGCTACTAAAGGAGCAAGAAGTACGCACTTTCATCAGAACAACCTCGAGACGACTGATGGTCGCCTTGAGATCTGCGATCTCCGCATCCGTCCGTCGCTTGATCTTTTCTGCTTCGACCTCACCAGCCTTTCGCATTTGCTCGAGCTTCTTTTGGTGATCGTTCTCTAGTGCTGTTTGTTGCGATCGTAATTGAGCAATTTGCTTCTGATAATCATTCTCTTTGACTGAATATTGAGATTGCACTTGTGCAATCTGCTTGCGCTGATCATTCTCTTTGGTCGCCAATTGACTTTGGAGTTTCCTATAACATTCTTAGCCAAGCGTTCACGAGACGATGGTTCAGCCACGTACCGCAGCTCTTCCGTATGATGCTTTTGTAGGTCCTCATTGACGGTTTTAACTCGTTGCAACTCCACAGCTGCCATCTCTTTCGAACGGCGATGATCCGCCTGTTCTTGACCAAGCCGTCCCTGAAGCACAGTCAATGTTTCCTGAATCTCGCTCACGGCCTTCTGTTTCTCCTCGACTTGGCTCCTTAGAGTGTCTACGAGCTCCCTCGAGACACCTTTCTGAACACCATCGGTGACTACAGATATCTCGATACCAGGTTCCCTATCAATAGCACGTGCTATTCGATTATAGTTGTCTTTGAAGAACTCAACAAATGTCCGGTCGAAGAAAACATCTGGTAGTCGCCCTGGAGAGGATGTATCTAACTTTTGTGGCAAAACCTCGAAGTCGCGAAGGAAAGGGTGGCTTCGAAGCTTTGATAGACGATTCAGGTACAGGTCCCGATCAATTCGCGACGTTATGATGGAGAGTAAGGTTGCCCGTGGAATCGGTGAGTCTTTAGTCGAGAATTCGTAAGCAACGCCTAATAGCATGGTGCACAATCCTTGGACAAGTTCGCCGCCACCGATAGCTGGGGGCTGTGAGACAGCCTGTATCAAGCTCTGTACGTTACTCCCTTCGGCGAGGAAGTCGTCCACAGCATCCAGGTCTTCGAAAAGCCAGCCTAGGAGTAGCATGAGATACCCGATCAAGACTCGCGCGTCGTCATCTCGACGGAGGCCCGATGTGAGATGAGCCGAAAGGGTTTGGATGCCCGTTACAACCTCCTCTCCATCCTCGGAGTCGCCTTCAGTTAGGCTCATGGCCTCTGTCTTGGCCTGCGAATTCTCATGCAACAGATGGAAAGTAATCACAGCAGCGAACCATTGTCGGTAGGGATCAGAAACTTCAGACGAAGGATGTAAAAGAACTGTCAAGACATTAGAAGACTCGTTGGCTCCAGATTGATGTCCCTCGATAGCTCTGCCAAGGAAGTGCAACTTGACTGCTGGATGGTTTGCAAAGTACGCCTGCAGACACTCAGACGCCGCAAAACGCACATCAAACTCCTGGAGTTCCTGTAAGCATAAAGTCAGGTCTAACAAGCCATCGATAACGAAGATTTTCTCCCGTTGGCTAGTCTGTCCATCAATCGCACTAGCTCCTGTCAAAGGAGACGATACCATCATCTGAGCAAAAGTCTCCTGTAGCGGCGCATTGTGCCGAATCACATCACCACAAGTAATCAGAGCCTAGATATCACGTCAACCAGGTGAGCTTCCACTGAAGATCAAGATGTCGCACCTCGGCCTTAATTTGTGTTTGTGCTTCATGGCTAAAGGCCAGCTGAAGGATGTGAAAAGCAAGGCCATGCTTCCATATCGCTGCTTGATTCAAAGACGTTCCTGCCGCGCCCCGAACAATAAACAATCGAACAACAGCAAGAAAAGCATAGACGTTTCGATTCCGCTGTGCCGCTGCCCATGAAGCGATCTCAGACCCATCAGTCTGGGGGGTGAGAACACGACCCAGCAGATCCGTGAGGCGGTTCATGCAGCCCGATTCACGGAACAGCGCCTGATTTGAGCTATTTGATCGGAGGAGGTTTGCCAATAGGATCAGGCAGTCTTCAACGGTGCGCCCGCCCTCAACCAAGGCGCCATCTCCCTCGATAATGGCGAACAATTTCTCAAACGCATTTTCGAAGGCCACCAGCTTCTGTATTTCGATCGATGTTGGTGTAAGGTAGGTGAGCAGGATAATAGCTTCGTTGCGAATGGCTTCGCGTTGGTCATCAAGGACAGAAACTAGCCGCGGTATGCCAAGGGGGGCAGTGAAGATACACTCCTCGGTGCGTTCGGTACGAGCTGAAAGGATAGCGGCGAGTAGTTGCAGCGAATACAATCGAGAATAGAAGTCATTTGTGTCTAGAAAATCGAGTAGCAAAGTGATATTTTCTTGACGCTGAGTGAACTCATCTGCTAGCCAAAGAGCAATCTCCTCTGAAGCTTCGGGACTATCTTCGTTGGGATTGAAGAGCATTAACAATGTCTCGAGTACCACCTTGACTGTGTCGACGTCTTCACCGTCTTTGCTCAGGCTTCCTATTAGGCTTCGCAGAGCACCTGAAGCTACAGAAGCTGGATAGTCCTTAGCAAAGCTCCGAAGACCCAGGATAGCAGCTCTTCGATCTTCCAAGAGAGTAGCTGAACTGAGCCTGCCGCTCAGAACATCGATGGTCTCGCCAACCGATTGTTTTGCTGGGGCGCTAGCAATGGAAAACATGATTGCGACGTTTTAATGCCATGTGGCTCAGGAAGATTCGACACGCTGCATGTAGCCACTTCCGGCGACTATCAAGATTTTATGTCTCGCGGTGCAAATCACAGAGGAAGCTATCCTAATCTGTCGACGCTCGTAATTCACTTGCTTCTGGACAGCTTGTCAGGAGGTGCAACCATGTATGAGAACCCCATTGCTGCATATCCCCACTTGGTATAGCTGCACAAGCAAGCCAAGCTGCATACATGAGCCACAGGCCCACTCATTTGCTGCAGCGAGTGGCTTAGCGTCTTCGGAGCTTGATGTCAAAGAATCATTTCGCGACTCGACAAAGCGACACAACTTTCATCCTTCACACCCACTCCATCACCCTCCACGAACATCCGTTGTTGGAGTAGTTGGCTTGAACCTGATCGCGCCATTGCCCGTTTCCAGTCACCGATGCGAGTCGATTTGTCAAGTATTTGACCCGACACAACCTCGCGACTTGTCTTCGCACTGCTTAACGGTATTCCGCGTGGTGGTTTCAGCAAATTTCTGATTAGTCGGTTTTTCATAAAACCGCCAATATGGGTATTCCGGCGGCTTTCCGATGGCTTTCATCGAGATATCCTAAAATTATCTCGCCGGTAATTGAGGATCAGCCTCTGACTATGGAAGACGGGTCTACGATACCTGTCGACACCACTGGACCAAACCCAAATGGCGAAGAATTTGATAACCTCTACCTCGATATGAACGGCATCGTTCATCCTTGCTCTCACCCCGAAGATAGACCAGCTCCCAAGGACGAGGAAGAAATGATGATGGAGGTGTTCAGATACACCGATCGCGTTGTGAACATGGTTCGACCCAGAAAGATTCTCATGATTGCAGTTGGTATGTTATGATCGCTTTTTCTATTGTCTCGCGACATTTCCACATTCCCATAATACCGACGCTGTTCAACGCTGACAAGTGCCCTAGATGGTGTTGCGCCTCGAGCCAAGATGAATCAACAGCGGTCGAGACGATTCCGTTCTGCGCAAGAAGCTCAAGAGAAGGAGAACGACAAACAAGAATTGATTAAATTGTTGAAGCAGCAGAATGGGGGCAATTTGTCAACCGAAAGTCTGGAGACTGTCACGAAGAAGGCTTTCGACTCAAACTCGATCACTCCTGGAACACCATTCATGGACATTCTTGCCCTCAGCTTGAGGTATTGGTGCCAGTACAAGCTCAATACGGATCCTGGTTGGGCTGAACTGAAAATCATAATTTCTGATGCTACTGTTCCTGGAGAGGGAGAGCATAAAATCATGAATTTTGTTCGGTCTCAGCGCGCGTCCCCCGATCATGACCCGAACACTCGACATGTCATATATGGTCTAGATGCAGATCTTATCATGTTAGGCCTTGCAACACATGAGCCCCACTTCCGAGTCCTTCGTGAAGACGTGTTCTTCCAGGAGCAGAAGGCACGCCTTTGTAAGATTTGTGGCCAAAAAGGACATGATGCCCAGAATTGCCGTGGTGAAGAAAAGAAAAAGGATGGCGAACACGATGAGAAAGACAAGGGCATCGGCTTGAAGCCTTTCATTTGGCTTCACGTGTCTGTACTGCGAGAGTATCTGGAGGTTGAGCTAGGTGTACCAAACCTGCCTTTCCGCTTTGACGTGGAACGCGCTGTTGATGACTGGATTTTCATGTGCTGCTTCGTCGGTAACGATTTCTTGCCTCATCTTCCAGCTCTCGAGATTCGAGAACACGGTATTGATACCTTGACCAAGATTTGGAAAGACAATCTACCAATCATGGGTGGTTATGTTACCAAAGATGGCCACATTGATCTTGAGAGAGCGCAGGTCATTTTGAATGGACTCGCGCTGCAGGAAGATGGTATCTTCAAACGACGAAAAGAACAAGAGGATCGACGCGAGGCCAACTTCAAGCGAAGAAAACTCCAAAACGAAAGCTATGGTCGTGGTGGACGACAGGGCGGACCTGCGTATCCAAAAAAGATCAATGGCCACGAGAACCCTGCGAATGGTCTACCACTGCAAGCCATTGGATCTTACCCCGGCCGACACGAACAGACATTAACCCACGACATGGTAGTGAACCGCAGCACCGCACCGGACACAAACGTCGCCAATAAAAGCGCAGCCAGCGTGCTTAAAGCCCAACTCCAGTCGCAGAAGTCGCTGACCACCACGGAGCCGGCAGATATCGAGCAGGAGTCTCCCTTAGCCCTTGGAAAACGAAAAGCATCAACCATTGAAGAAGGAGAAGCTGCAGCCCCTGATGCATCCAGTGCGGCAGCTTCATCAGCCCCAACTGAAGAGGGCCCTATTGATGACGTGCGCCTCTGGGAGGATGGTTACGCCGATCGATATTACGAGAAGAAGTTCCATAAAGATCCCAAAGACATCGAGTTTCGTCACGAGGTTGCGCGAGCTTATGTGGAGGGTCTTGCTTGGGTCTTGCTGTACTACTTTCAGGGATGCCCGTCTTGGGAGTGGTACTATCCGTATCATTACGCCCCATTTGCGGCTGATTTCAAGGATATTGCTAATATGAATATCTCATTTGAGAAAGGTCGGGTGTCAAAGCCTTTTGAACAGCTGATGAGTGTCTTGCCAGCTGCATCACGGCACGCATTGCCGGAAGCGTTCCACGACCTCATGCTCAACCCGGACAGTAACATCATTGACTTTTACCCGGAAGATTTCGAGATTGACCTCAATGGGAAGAAGATGGCTTGGCAAGGCATCGCTTTACTTCCTTTCATTGAAATGCCTCGACTTCTGGCAGCTGTCCAGGCCAAGTACCCAGAGCTTAGTGCTGCCGACTCCGCACGCAATGAAATGGGCAGGGATGTCTTGATCTTCTCGGAAGGCCATGAGAGTCTGTACGATGAGGTTTTGACAAAGTTCTACTCCAAAAAGCAAGGCGACTCTAAATTTAAGCTGAATCCCAAGAAGAGCGATGGCTTGTCGGGTAAAGTTGAGAAAAAAGAGGGATATGTCCCCCATGGCGAACTGAAGTACCCCCTAGAGCGGAACAGTATGCCCGATCTTGATTACGATCGATCAGTCAGGTATGTAACCTCATCTGTATTATTGTTGCCCCGACTTGCTAACCATACTAGTGTCTATTACGACTTTCCCCAAGTATCGCAGGCTCACAAGTCAATGCTCCTTCGTGGGGTTCAAATGCCAAAACCAGCCCTCACACAGAGCGACGTCCAAGATATCCGGAACAAGGTCACTCGTGGAGGCAGAAACGGTGGGTTCGGACGTGGTCATGATCGTGGTGGCTACAACGGCCCTGGTATGTCGCGTGGCTCTCATTCCCACCGGAATCAAGGGGGCTATGGCAGGTCAAACGGCCATTACCCTCCACCCCCAGGAGCACCGGGTTTTGGAATTGGAGTCCCACCACCACCGCCCCCAACTCATTATTACAACAACCAGCCATACGACAATCGGCATGGCGGTCCTACGGGCTACAACCAGCATAGAGGGCCATCCCAACCGGGCCATGGTGCTCCCGGATACCAAGGGTTTGGCGGACAATCCCATGAGAGGGGACGAGGTTCCGGAGGCTATGGCTCAGGAGGTTATAATTCGCGAGGTCATTATCGAGATGGTCGGTCTTACAGATAGCCTGCAAAATGTCATCGTTGGAATGACGGGGAGAAAGAATGAATTGATGGTTTGTTAAGGTTTCAAGGCTGGTACCAAGCTGCTGCACCTGGAATTTATCTGAGTTCCAAGCAGGTGGAGCATGATTCAACTGGAAAACTGTCTTGCCTGCTTAGATAATCTGTGACACAAAGAGTGATGAAGCCTGGAGATTGGTTTTATTTGACTCAGCTACGTAATAAATTTGGACTGTGTTCATAATGCCCAATGGTTGTGGGAGGAAGTATTGGAATGCTTTGATAACAGCTGCTCCAAGCTTTCTGTGAACGATGACCGACACATTTATGCATATTAAATATACTTCCTTGTGGCTTGGTAGATGAGTACCAAATAGAATTTAAGCATGCGTTACTTCCTACGTCTCGAAACACATTGCATATTGCCTCCAAGAGTTTTGCTTACTGGGAAATTAGCAAAATGTCCATGCTAGGTAGGTAGTCACTAATTCTTGTACTGTATTACCATGGACCAAGTTCCATGTCATGTATGTCTGAAAACGGAGAGCTCCCCATGCGTGCCCTTGTAGGTGGGGAACTTTCGCGGGGTTTTGGAACGACTTGACACCAACAACCAACCCTTGGAAGGATTATAACTCCTGACCTATTCCCTCCTAAACCTTCGCATACTCAATGCTGTCGCAATCATGAATGGCGACGCAAGCCTCGTCGGCTGTCTTGTCGACAGGCTCGCTACCAGAGTACGTTGGATTTGTAGCCCATAAAACCGTCTCAATCTTCTTTTTTAGCTTAGGTCGACTAACGTTGGGTATCATCAACAGCTCCCCCATCGAGCTGGCACCAGCGGCCAAAGTCTACAACAAGACGAAGTCCTCCACGTTACGAGAGCCACCTTGATCGAGCTAGGAAACACGTCCATCTCTACAGTTATCGCATCACTTCTCGTTCTTCTCGAAGATCTTGCGCGCCCCTACGCAGCCGTCGCCGACCATCCTAGCCACATCTTAGCCTCTGAATTATACATTGTCGCAGTTATCGCAGACTGCTGTTCCTCACATTGGGCTTCTCTTTCTCAAGATACAGATGTAAAACCGAGTCCTACTCCCCCTTCGCTTGACGAAGTCCTTGTGAGTCGACTATTCGACGCGTTCAAGCATCTTCTTGAACCAATACCCGAGAACTGTATTCTCCCGGCTCAGACACTTCTTGACCGTGTCTCGACGCGCAGCGTTTCCGTATCCCGCCCCGAAAGCTCGTCCGTTTCTTCGGATGCCGATAGTTCCCCCCCGAGCGACGAGAAGTTCGCAGAGACATTGGTAGAACTGGATATCCACATCAAGACAGTAACAGAGTATGTCACAACATCCAGTTGGACTGCTGCTTTTGACTACCTGAGGAACGTCATATACACTATCCGGACAAGCATTGTCACACAGCCCGGCGTCTCTGCATCTGGATCGTTTCAAGATGCGGAAAGAGCAGCTCTCGTTGTTCTGCGATTGCTATCTTTTTTCTGGGTTGACGGACCAAAGCTCGGCCAGATCATACAAGAGATTTGCTCAAGCTTCCTACATTTCAGGAAGCCCTATCAAAGTACTATAGCTGTAGTCTCTCCATTGTTGATCATGAGATGGCTGGACCGATTTCCACGAGAGTTTGTACAGCTCCATCAGCTTCACAAGCGGCTTGATGGCGGAGCTGATACACTATTTGATATGGCGCAGGCTGCGACAGACAATGGACGTCGGAAAGGCCTCTTCTACCCGCTGCAAACCACGTTGCTTTTCCTCTTACCAGATGTGTTTGAAGTAGCAAGCAATATGCGCGAGGCAAAGAGCAGTGGCATGGTGAAGAAGGTAACTTTCCTGGATGGACTAAGGAAGGCTTCACGGAATCGAAACGAGCAAGCTGCTTATTGTCTAGTCTCTCTCCTCCGTGCCGCTAGACACTTTGACGTTGAGAGTGACTCGGCACTTGTCAGCTATGCTCTGGATGTGCAGGACGAAGTTCGTGATGCTGTGTTCCGGCGTATTACTTCGTCAGAATACGGGTTCTTTGATCAGGATATGATGACTGCAGCTTTTGTGAGCTTGACCCATCTCAATCTTGACACAAGTGTCAGCGGCTTTGTTGATAGTTGTATTGCGCCGGGCGCCCCAAACAGCTTCAAGCTAGCCACGGTTCAGGGCTGCTCGTACTTCGCTCAACAACCTTATGCGTTAAGGTACCATGAACTTTTTGATGCAGCAATCCCATTCATGCGAACCCAATTGGAGGTAAGTCTTGCGTGACGTGATCATCTGCGCTCACTGTAACTAACGAGACTAGGCTGAGAACGCCAAGGCTGTGGGCACGACAAGTCGCCAAGGTAGTGAAAGGACAGAATTGGTCTGCAGTATTCTCCAATTTTTGGATGCGTCTCCTGCCCGGTTACTAGATGACTTGTCGACAGAGAGTTCAAACAATAGCTTCTTCAAATCTTTCCTTCTTTGTGTCTTATCTGAGAATCCATCTGTTCGTAAGCTCGCTACAGGTGTCGCAAGCCGACTTTTTAAGGGCCACCTGGAAGCATACCGTCAGTTCGATACCGGGCACCGTTTCGGCACCAAGGAGCTTCGCGATGATATCTGGAACCGAAGGTAAGCCGTTTGGTCTATGTCTCGGCTTCTTTTACTAACACTAGATGTTAAGCTCAAACGTGCTTCTTACGTTATGCGAGGCTGTTACCTCTAAGAAGGACGACCAGAGCTTGCGTGATCTTCAAGACTACCTAGAAGCACGTTTGCTAATTCTCAAGAACATTCCGGTATGTCTTGTTTAACATCAACACATATCACTTATTATAATGTTTATGGCTAACGTATTGAAGGAACTGGCTAAAGTACCAGATGATGCCGCCGATGTTATCAACGCGTCTTCGAAGCTTGAAACCACACTTCTCATTTCACTTTGCTCAGCCAGTATCACAACATGCCAGCTCGTGACATCCTGCACAGGCTTGTTCCTTCAGGAGTGTTCAATTGTCGATAAACAGGTAGAATCAGCAAAGTCATCCGCCTCCGTGCTACGAAATGTTGAAGTCTATCGTGAGATATCTTCTCCAGCCTTCCGATTCACTGGCTTAGTTGCTTTCCAAAAGCGAGTCAGGGGTCTTTTGCGTCGCATGCAGTTCCCAACAACAGGGATTCTAAATGCTTGGGAAACCGCTTTTGATCGCTGGCTGCATCTTGCGAAAGATGTCTCGACCTCCACTATCGAAATTGTGGATGGAAGAGCGCTAGCAGAGTGGCGAAATTACTCGGGGTTTCTGGCCTCACTAGGCGGTATATGTACCGCCGATCAAACAATTATTCTAGAAGAGCCGGCCCTTGGGGGTCTCAGATGGATCGATCGTGTGTCGTCTGAGCACTCCGAAGAGCCGCTGTTGACAAGATACCTGAGGCTAAGTATTCAACTGTTGGCCTGTGCTAATGTGAGAGTACGTGAGGCCATGCGAGACGTACTCGCAAGTGAAGTCTCGCCGGCGCTCTATTATCCTTTATTTCGCGCTTTGGAATCCGAACTGGAAGTGTTATTCACTGGTGCTCTGGCTCCCGTTGAGAAAGACCAGGATAGTGAGGTGATATTTGCTGAGCAGGCAGCCTCTCTACTTCGAGCTCTAGTAGAAAGGCTCGAAAGCCCTTCCGATCTGGGAGCCGCTTCCTCGGTTCATCTGGGTGCGCTTACGCTCAACTTTGCCAAGTTCTTGGATGGTGTCACTGATACGCCTAATACCCTAAGGGTCAAGATTCGTGTTTGTCATTTGTGTGAAGTCGTAACCAAGCGAAAGGAGCACTTAAACTTGCGAGATGACGTCCGCATACGAAACCAATTGCTGGAATACATCTTCGGATGGATCGCCCGCCCACGTTCACCTCAGCATGGACCTGGGTCTAGGCAGGACGACACAGCCCGTGTCCAGAAAGATCTCGACAAGGCTTGCCTGAAATCCTTGGCCGATTTAACTTTTCGCCTCCCGCTTCAGCCTTCTGATAGCCACACTGACGCTGGCATGAGCGAGATGAAGTCGCAAATGTTTCACACATACTTCAATCGTTTTCTTTCCTTACTCAACCACGAGCCTTCCGAATTAACCAGATCTGACACAACCTTGAGCGTTTCACTTCGCGAAGAGTCTGCATCAAATTCAGATTTAGCCATTACGATTCTGTCTAACTTGCTCAGTGCCAATATAGATGTCGGACTGAAGCATTCACTAAACATAGGATATCATGACAACGTCGAGATTCGCACAGCATTTGTTAAGGTTCTTTACAACATTCTCATCCAGGGTACTGAGTTTAGCAACCTGACGGATTCGGCTGTCAGTGAGAAGTATGAGGAACTACTAGAATTGTTGACCAATGATCTCTCCCTGGCCATTTCAATGGCAGTGGCTTGCCCAAGCACTGATGTTGACGAGCTTACGATTTGTCTGCTCACAGTCTTTGAGCAAAGGGGGTTAATCTTTGAACTCCTGGAGGCACTTATCAAACAGGAGATTGAGGATACAGAGAATGAGGCTGAGATACTACGGCGAGGATGCGTGGCAACCAAAATGCTGTCGGTTTATGCCAAATGGAAGGGCGCTACGTACATTCGAGCAACACTTCAAAAGGTTTTGGAACGGCTCATGTTGACCTCGAAGGACCTCGACCTTGAATTGGATCCCGCAAGAGTTAACACCACGGAGGAGCTTCAGAAAAATGCCCTACAGCTTCGTATCGTGGCTAAAGTATTTGTCGACGACATATGTGCTTCTTCTTCCAGCATTCCGCCTGCTTTTCGTAGGATATGCTACATTATTTCAAACGCTGTCATGCCAAGATTTCCCGACGCCAAGTACACAGCCGTGGGTGCCTTCATCTTCCTTCGCTTCTTTTGTCCGGCCATCGTTGCTCCAGAGGTTGAAGGCCTTGTGGCAACAGCACCATCCAAGGAAATGCGACGCGGATTGCTTCTTATCGCCAAAGTCATACAGAATCTTGCAAACAATGTGCTTTTTGGAGCAAAAGAGCCTTACATGTTCCCACTCAACGACTTTTTGACACAGAATATCTATCACGTTACAACATTCCTTCGTGAGATTTCAGTCCCCCCTCATCAACCCGAGGTGCGAGACAACATGGAGTCGTTCGATTTTGGGTCTTGTGTGGCTCTTCATCGTTTTCTTTATGACCATTGGGATCATGTGCGGCAAACACTTATATCCCGTGAGAGGAAGGATTATGGAAGAACATCTGGAGATGTCGCTCGAGGTCGGTCGCCAGTCCTGGAACCATTGAGAAACTTGATTGCAAATCTTGGTCCACCACCACTTGCGGTTTCATGGAATAGACCTCAGGTCTCGTCCAATAGCCCACCACTATACTCTCGATTTCAAAACTTCATGCTCCGGAATGCCTTTCGAAGCACGGAGTCGTTCTTGACAGCGCGTGCTGTCTATGATGGAGGAGAAAGCAAGGTCAGTTGGTGTATTCTTTTGGCCAGTTGCGATTGCTGACTAGATCCAGGATGGTTTATCTATCATCTGTGTTATTTTGCGTCATATCGAGACCGAAAGCATAGACTACGATACGTTATTATACTGCTATCTCAAGATTGCCAGTAGGCTCTGGCATCGGCCATTTGGGATTCTCATCGATGCGACTTGTTACAATGGCCGCAACGAACCCCAGGATGACCTGTTTAAGAAACTTGAGTTGCTCACTCCTTCGGAATTGTCACAGAATCTCACTCGTGTTTATGTTTACAATATGAATAGTGCATTCAAGTAAGAATGATTGCCTTAGTCTCAACTTTGGAGTCTGGACTAATAGTGATCATAGACGATGCTTCCGACGTTTACTGAGGGTGTGCACCAAGAACGAGAATGGTGTGTTTAACCCCAAAAACATCGAGTACCATTTGATAGGTAGCCTCCAGGATCTACAAGCGCACTTCCACCTGAGTCAACTTCACTTACCCAAGGAAACGATCAGTGTTGTGACGGATACACGCTATGTTTTCCAACCTATTACCCGATTGTCGAAATCAAAGGGCAAGATCGAAGTTATTATCAAAGTTGGGAGTCAGTTCGTGCAAGTCACGACCACCAAAAAGCAAGAGATATTCGCAGGGTTTCGACTGGGCACTACAGTGAACGATATATTTCGACTTGGCGATGTCGATGAAGCGCCGACATCCATACAGACTGAAGACGACTCGGCTTTTGGCCTAAGAGCTGATAATGGGAAGATTGTGATGTACTTCACAAGCCCAAAGAAGTCAGATGTACTCCAGACGATTCGGGGTGCGAAAGCCAAGCACGGCAAGGATAGCAGGGCTCACAAGTCTGTCGAGCGCCTCATTCGGCCGCAGGATGTTCCGGGCACATTGCTCAATCTTTCTCTTGCTAATTTATCCAGCCATGACCACGTTCTAAGGCTTTCTTCTTATAATCTCCTTGGGGCACTTTGCAGGGCTTTTAAGTTCAGTTCTGCCTCCAGAATCGTTTGCACGAAAGGTAAGTGATTCACATTGTTGACAAGTTTGTGAATGGCGGCTTATACGAATTTCTAGATGTTTCTGTCCCACTGGATCCAACCCGTTTCGTCGTGGACATTAGTAAAGAGCTAGCACTTAGTGAACCTCATTTGACATCAGACTTTTTGACGGAATTCTTCGTTGGCTGGGAGAGTTTTCCCGACGAACAGAAACCTCTCAGTCTCGCTTACATGGCACCCTGGCTGCCTGGGTTGAGAACCAATATCCTAACCAACGAAGTAGATGGGGACAAGGGGCGCGAAAGAGTTGCAATCTTGTTCCGAAAACTCATCGATGTCACCGTTCAAGACCACTCGCTTACCTTTGCCTTGGAGCAATCGGTTTGGCCGAGAGTTGTTCAAGACGAAATTCTGTTGGAGGTCTTCTTGGATGAGCTTCTCAAATCCGCCATGAGCTATAGTGCTCATGATGAATCCTTAGAGGTCATTTCTTCTATTGTTGTCGGCATTGGAACGGTCACCCTACGTGGGAAGATTCTGTCCAGGCTTCGCAAAGCACTCAACAGATCATCACTCCGGCCCACGAAATACCTACCGGATAACGCGGTCTGGACTGAGATCTGCGTCTTCCTTCGATTCTGTCTTGCATTGTCATTCGATAATGGGGTGCAATCTCAACTCTTCCTGCCAGAAATATTCCACATTGTGACCATGTTGGCCAATACTGGTACCCAGGAAGTTCGTTTACTTGTTTACCGCTTACTAGTTAACTCAGTCCACGCCGTGTGTACGTCTTTCAACCTGGATGATGCTAGGTCAAGCAAATTGCGAGCAAGTCTGGACTTTCTCTGCGACCCTCGCAGTGACATCTTTACGACGCCGCCGACATATCCACGTGATGGCGCATCAGTATCAACCTCACAAGACGCGGGTCCCGCGCTTACTGCTACCGAAAACCTCGCATCAGCTCTCTTTGAAATTTGTACCGTCGCTGCGCCAACAGTCGATCTTGCTAATACATGGCGATCAAGATGGATGAGTCTTGTAGCAAGTACAGCTTTCCAGAACAACCCTGCCATTCAACCTCGAGCGTTTGCGGTCATGGGCTGTTTGGCTCGTGAAGAAGTTGACGACGACTTACTTTATCAAGTGCTTGTGGCTTTGCGAAACAGCGTCAACCGGTTTGGCGAGGACCATAATAGTGAGATGCTTGTTTCAATCGTCACGTCACTATCGAAGATGATGGCGAAACTCCCATCGGCATCACGTTATGGTTTACAGTTGTTTTGGCTGGCCATGTCTCTTGTGCGGCTAGTACCTGCAACTCTCTTCAACTGCACTGCCCAATTCCTTGAGGCAGTATTGGCTAACATCAGTACTGGACAAGAGTTTCAAGGTGACAATATGGCAACACTCCTTCTGCAAGGTAGAACTCCGCTCGATGAGGCTGCTTTGCCTTTGGAGGAGATTTATGGCATTCATTTCGACCAGGAAGCTTTTCATCTCGCAGTGTGTGCCTGTCTGGCACGAGGCCTAACCGACACAATGACAAGACAGATCACCATGCGCGTTTTGTCGGCATTCCTTGACATGACCTCTAATGCAGAAGATGGCAAGAACTCCGATATTGCAGAGACATCACCATATTTATCACTTCTGATAGCGCGCGCTGTCGAGCATGACGAGTTGAAGGATAGTCTCTGGTCCGCTGGCTTCAGCCTCGATGACTTTGGTTTGACTAATGGGATGCGGAAGATCCCAGATGTTGAGACAATGGCAGACAACACAATTCTATTAATAACTGCTATTGAGCTTGTTGACTTTCAGTATGTGGAAGATTCTGTGCAGACCCGAAGTCTCGAGTGGCTTAACGAGCTCGCGAAACAACGGCCTGATGTGATTGGACAATTGTAAGTTCATAGTGAGTGAACTTAGTTCTTTTGCTAACTCGAAAAATAGATCCGGTGCCATTCGTTCGCTATTAGATGATACCCTACTGCATAGTCAGAACGCTGCAACTTTGAGGGCAGCCCATACACTCTTGCGCAGCCTCTCATTTAACAAGCAGTTTCCAAGAGCGCCTAGTACAACTCCTGCACTGAGTGAAGTCCTAGCCTCACTCGGCTTTGGGGGGTTGTGGAGATCGTGCTCTTTTGGATCCATGGAGGAAGTAAACCGTGACTACTTGGATCTTACTGAACGATTAATAGAGGTATGTAAACAAACGTATTAAGAGATTAAAATATATATACTAATATTATAATAGTTAATAATTATTTAGTAGAAATAAATAGAGAATGTTATATATAAAAGAGAAATCCCTAGTTAATAATATTGTTGATAATATTGCGTATTGCATTACGGAAGTAGGTATAGTAGGATTTTAATAAGAGTGCAAGGATCTCGGATCTGCCCTCTGATTGGTCGGCGAGCCTTCGGCTCGTACCTCTACATACTAGAATAAGCTTAGTCTCTATAACATTAAGAAGAGCTAAGACTGCCCTTTTGGCGCAGTCGCTTATTAAGTAATAATACTCTTATAATAAACTCTTAGGTATAACCTAGTTTTATTAAAATTATATTATTAACTATATACTTTAAAATAGTATTATAAATAAAGGCTATATTACTTTATTTACTTACCTTAAGTTTTAATATATCTTTATTATTTTAGCTATCTATAGTATTATATATTATTTTATTTACATATATTTAAAAACCCTTACTTACTTTATTTTTAATAAAATTAAAAAGGTTATAATTTTTACTTTTTCAAAATAAACTTTCTTTAATAAAATTATAATTCTATATACTTTTTAATTTATAAATTAAGACTATACTGTAATATTATAAATAATCTTAAGTTCTAACTTATTACTTTTTTTAGGTTAAGATTAATATTCTTTTTAATAAGTTTTATTATTACCTTATTTTTACCTAGCCTATCTATATTTATAATAGTCTTTAAATTTAAGACTTTTATAATACTTTTTATTACCTTTTTAATATTAATACTATTCCTTAAGGTAAAAAAAAGAAATTTATTATATATTTATTATATAGCTTTTTTAATAATCTTAATATTAATATTAAACCTAGTAATACCTTTAAAAAAAAGAGAACTAGCTATCTTAAATAAATCTATAAAATATTAATAATAAAGGTCTTTATATAAACTAAAAAGTAATAATATTTTAAATTTAATAAGGTTACCTATTATATTAACTATAAATTTATTTCTTAATAATATAAAAACCCTTATAAAAAATACTATTAAGGTTACTTTCCCTTTTTATACTTTACTTTAATTAACCTACTTAAGACCTATATCAAAAGATTATAATAAATAACCTATTAAGCTATAAATTAACTTATTAAAAGTAAATTAATTAAGCTAACCTTAATTATAGTTAAGATATTAATAATAATTAATACCCTTACCTATTAATATCTATATATAAGGCTATAAGTCTATAAAATACTATAATAACCTAATAATAATACTATTATAATTAGGTTATATAAAAATACTATTCTTAAAGACTATAAAGAAATATAGAAAAAGGCTAGTAAATTATTAATAGTTAGGTAAAATAATAAAGTTAATAAAAAGTATAATATCTAATTAGTTTACTAACTAATTATTAATAAAACCTTAGCCTTTAACTAAGACCTAATTAAATCCTATATAAAACTTCTATATAAATAGAACTTCCTTTCTTTAAACTTTAATATAATATAATTATTATACCTATTTAGCTTTTAACTAATTATTACTTTTATAATAATTTTAAAGTTTTAATTTAAATTACCTAAGATAATAGTTTTTACTAAAAATACTTTTAATATTATAAATAAACTTATTATAAAAGAATTAATTATATAATTATAAAATCCTTTATATAAAAAAGTAATTAATAAAAGAGAAAAAGCTTATATTTAATAAACCTTTATATTAATTCCTTAAGTAATTACTAAATTAATATTATTTACTAATATTATATTAAATATAACGTTTTTTATCCTTAAGGTTATTATTAAACTAACCTTAAGAAAAAAGAAAAAAGAATCTTATAAATTTAAACTATAAATATATAATTTAATAAAAAAGTATTAAATTTAAGGCTAAATTATATAATACCTTAATAGCCTAATATTTATAATAATAAAATAAATTATATTAATAATAAAATTAATTTATATTAAGTAATAAAAGAAATATTAAAGTTATTAATATTTTTAAACTATTTTTATTAATAGATTTATATAAATATAATAAATAGTATTATAATCTTAAATATACTTTTTAAGATATATAAAAAAGGTTTTAAAAGGACTATAAAAAGATTATTTTTATATTAAATAATATAAACCTAAAAGGCTATATAAATTAAAAATAATATATAATTAAAAAATTATTAATTTATAAATAAAAACTAAAAAATAATTAATAAGTTTTTAAAAATTAATTCTTTATTTTTATTAAAGTTTTTAAAAATTAAAAAGTCTAAATAATAAAATAATTTAAAGAAACTTAATAATAAATTAATTAATTTCCTTAAGATTTTTATAATTACCTTATTTTAATTAAAAAGTATATTTAAAAGGAAAACCTTAAGACTTAAGTATATTATTTTTATATTAAGTTACTTTTTAATATTAAGTTTATTATTATTTTTAATAAAATAATTTTATTAAAGACCTAAAAAGAAATAATTATTTTAATAATTTATATTTAGGATAGTTAGAAATATAATAAAAAATACTTAATAGCCTTAATTAAATATATTTTTTAAAAAAAGGTATATTTTTAAGAAAGGTTAGGTTATTAATTTTTTTATTTAAATTACTTTAAAGATTAATATAATTTAAACCTAAATTATAATCTTATTAATAATTATAAAAATTACTTTAATAAAATTACTTATTATAAATATTAAAAAAAAAGATATATTATTAAAGATTATTACTTTAAAGATAAAGCTTAACTAAATAATACCTTAAACACCTAGGTTTAATTAAAAAATAGGTTTAAATTTTAATTAAAACCTAATTAAATTATTTTTAAATTAAAATAATTAATTATTTAATTACCTTTATTATACTTTATAACTAAATAAATTATAAAGTTAATACCTATTTAAATAGTAAAGTAAGAATTAATATTATTAATTAGTAATTTATATTCTTTTAAGGTCTTAAAAAACTTAATAATATAGATTTATAATTATAAAGATTTAATAATAAACCTAAAAAAGTTTATAATAAATAACTAATCTTTTTTTTAATAACTAACTATAAAGAATAACTTTATTATATTATAAAAGTATTTATAAAAATAGACTAGGACTTTAATTTTATTAAAGACTATATTATTTTATTTATTATTTCCTTAATTAACTTAAGAATCTAAATTAACTATAAATTAAAATAATAATAGTTTTAATATAAATAATTTAAATTTAAATTCTTTTTTATTAAGTTTTTTATTTAAAAGTATAAAAAAACTATAAAGAGTTTTATAATTACCTTATAAAAAAAAGCCTTAATTACTATTAGGGTAAAAAGCCTATAAAGTCTATAAAAAATAAGTCTATTATTTTTAAGTTATTAACCTATATTAAAGCCTTTAACTTTTAATTTTATTAAGTCTAGGCTTTTTAAATCTTTTAATAATATTAATAATAAAAATAACCTCTTTAAAGGTTAAAAACTTAATATAATTAGTATAATAAAAGTTATATATAGTAACTAAACTATAATTAAATAAATATATATATAATTTATATAGCTATATATATAAAAGCTAGCTTTTCTTATATCCTTAACTTAATTTATACTATAAGTTAGTTAATTAACCCTTATAGCTACCTAGTAAAGGTTAGAATTAAGAAATAAAGCTTAAGCTAAGTAATATATAATTAGTTAATTAACCTCTAGTCCTCTTTTAGTTTATATTACTAAACTTTTTTATAGTTACTATAATAAGTATTAAAATAATAAAAACCTACTATAATATAAGCCTTAACTTATTATATAAGAAAGTTAATAATATATTAAAAAACTATTATAATATAAAATATAAATAACTTAAATATAAAGTAAAAAACCTTAAAATTAATATAAAATAGGAAATAAAAAGCTTTTTATTACCTTTTTATAATAAATAGGATAATCTTTATTTAGTTATATTAATAACCTTAAACTATAAGCTTTTAATATTATTTTTTATATAAAAAAGAAAACTAAATTTATAATATATAAAAAAGTAACTTAAAAGCTTAAAAAGCTTAAAAGATAGGCTTATAAAAAGGCTAGTCTTAAAGATTAATACCTTTTTTATTAAGGTATTTAAATTAAAGCTTTACTATATAATTTAATATAATAGCTTAAAGAAATAGATTAATAAAGTAATTATAATCTTTAAGAATAAACCGTAAAGTATCCTAGTCTTAGCCTAAGACTAAAAGTATAAAATTATTAAGGATAGAGAAATTATATATAAGGTACTAAAGGGCTAGGGCAGAAAGGTAAAAAGTTAATATATTAAAGGAATATATATTTAGAGTTAAAGTTAAAGTTACGGTAGCCTAAAGTTTAAGGTAGCTTTAAGCTAAGGAATTAAATTAGATTATATAACCTTTATTAAAATCTTACTATACTTATTTTTATAATATAATATATAATATTATTAATAATATTATTAATTAAGGTAAAGAATTACTATAATATTAATATATTAATTATATAATTAATTTTAAAAAAAGGAAAACTTTATTTTATAATTTAAATTTTTTTTTTTATAAATTAAATTAAAAAAACTTTAAAAATATATTAAAAATAATTTAAAAAAAGATTAAATATATCTTTTTTAAAGTTTAATAAAAATATGTATCCTTTTTATATTTAAAAAAGATAATCTTTTTTAACTTTATATTAATTATTAACTTAATTATATTACTATTAAATTACTATTAATTACCTTTCTTATCTTATTTACTTACTATAAAGAGGGGCTATTAGGTTATATAATCTTAATTAATTAATTATAGTAATTTCTTTCTTTAAATTAAAGGACTTTTTAATTTTTAATAAAAAACTTTATTTTATATATATAAATTTCCCTTTTATATTACTTAAATCCCTAAAACTAATTTTACTATTATTATTAAGTCTATTAACTATTTATTATATTTACTTATTATTATATTTATATTATTTTTATTTAATATGTTAAGGAAGGCAGTCTTTACCTTTATTAATATATTAATTAGGCCTAATAATTTAAGTTCTTTTTTAAAATAGTTAAGAAGTAATATCTCTATTTTAAACTATACCTCTTTATATAAATAATTATTATTATAAATAAAGAGATAAGGTAATTAAAGGACTTTATAATTAAAAATAATAAATATAGCCTTAGTCCTTTAATTTATAGGCCTAATACTTACCTTAATAATATAGTATACCTTATTTTTATAAAGTAAGTATTATAATTATTAATATTTATTAAGGTCTTTATTAATTACCTTAAAAACTACCTCTTAGCTATACTAAAATTTCTTTTTATAAGCTTTCCCTAATTATATTATTAATTATTAAAAAAAGGTTAAAGGTCTTTATAAGAAAATATAAAGATTAAAAAAGGTATTAATTAATATCTTAGCTATAATTTAAGGTTAAGTTTTATTAATTTAATTTAATCAATAATCATTACACTTATAAAAAGGCTTAATAATTGTTACTCTAATAATTATAATCTTATTTTATATAGGTCTTAAGTAGGTATGACAGTCTAGGTTTCTTAAAGGGATATACTTAGGGTGTATTAGGTATATATTTATAGAATTATAAGATATATTCTAAGCGGTAAAGTGTAACAAAAGAAATTTATATCTTTTAATAATTAAAAGTATAAATAAGGCTTATTAAGGTAAAAAAAAGTTAATATTAATAATTAGTAAGTTAATATTTATAAAAGTATTAAATAAGGGTATATATATATAATAGTTTATTAATATATAAATAAGCTTCCTATTAAGGCTTATAATAATTAAGGTAAACTATAAAGTAAGTTTTATATATATAAGAATATACTTTTATAAAGCTTACTTAAGTATAGGTAAGCCTAACTGTAATTAATAGAAAAAATATAGGGTATAAATATAATATGACCGTAAGGGTTATAATACTAGGTTAATTAAAGTAAAGTATAAAGAGAGAAGAGTGGCCTTAATAGTATTCTTTATAGAGGTTTTTCCACATTATTAAGAAATAGAGTTATAATTAATATAGTAAAGAACCTTATTAAATTTAAAATATTATTACTTTTCGGTCTATATAGGAACCTTTATTATTAATACTGTTATAGATGTTTAATTAGAATAGCTAGATCTCCTTTTTAAAGGTATTACTAGACTTAATATAAATATTAATTATTAAGGCCTTAATAAGATTATTATTAAAAAACTAGTATTTTTTATTTTTTTATTTTAAAGATTATAAATAAAGTATAAGTATTTAAAAATATTTCTTTTAAAATTATAATATTAAGAATAAATAGTATTAAATTTATATTAAAAAAGATAATAACTCAAAAAACTATATTTTATATATAATATAGTTATTTTAAATACCTTATTATACTATTTAGACTAGCCAATACCTTAATAACCTTTTAATATTATATCTATTAGGCCTTATAAGGTTTAATAAATATAATTTATATAGTTTACTTAAATAATATACTAATTATTTTAAAGACTAGAGAATCTTATATAAAGTACTTTAAGTAGATTTTAAATAAAATAAAAAAGATAAAGTTATATATTAAGCTAATTAAATATATATTTTATTAAAAATAAAGTAAAGTTTTTAAGGTTTATAATATTAAGTAATAAAGTTAAAATAGACCTAAAATAAATATATATTATCTTTAAATAAAAAGAATTAACTATTTATTATAAGATATAAATTCTTTTTAGGATTTTTATAATTTGGTATAAATATTTTATATATAACTATTCCTAGGTAATTATTTCTTTATATAGTTCTTTTTATAAAAAGCTAGAATAATAAGAAACTTAGGGATAGTTATATTAAACCCCTTAGAAAGGGAAGGTATCTTAAGTATTAATAACATAATTTAATAAAAGCCTTTATTTTATATTATTTTAACCTTAAGAAATTAATTTAAGTAAAAATAGATATATTAAATACTATAATAATAAGGATATTTTCTTAACTTAATAATTAATACTATTTTTACCTTATTATATTCTAGTTTTAGAAATCTTAATTAACCTAAGTAAAAAATATTAATACCTTAAATTAAGAATTTATAGTAATAATAAAATTATTTAAGTATAAATAAGATTATTTTAAAGGAATTATAATAAAAACTAAAGTCTTTAATAATTATTAAAATTTATAGTTATCTATAAAAAATATTAAATTAAATAGTAAATAAATAAGGTAATATTTATAACTTATATTATATAATTTTATAATTAAATAATAAAAAGGAAAGATTAACCTAATTAATATATTATTAAGACCTATAGATATTTATAGTAAAATATATTAAAATCTAGGTTTATTAAGCTTACTTAAAAGTAAGTTAATTTAAGTTTAAATAATAATAAAGAAATACCTAAGAAATAAAGTAAGGTTAAGTAAAAGACTTAAAGACAATTTAATATATAACCTAAACCTTAAAAAAAAAGAGATTAGGTAAAGTATCTTTAAATAATTTAAGTATAATTAGAACCTTAAGGTATTATAAAATTTAATAAGAGTTTATTAAAAAATAAAGATATTTTTAAAAAAAGGCTTTTTAAATTTGAAAGCCTAGTCTTAAAATAAGTTAGTATTATTATAAAAAGTTCCCTAAATAATTATAAAAAGGTCTTTATATTAAAAAAAGCCCTCATTAAATTAAATATTTAAGCTATTTTTAAAAGTAATAAAACTTATTTCTAAAACAATAACCTAATAGTTATTACTAAAAAGGGCTATTTAAAAAATACAAAAGATAACTAGCCTTAAGTATAATTAATATAAAATAAACTTCTATACTTTAAAGACTAGGTCTATATATTAAAAGATTATAGACTTTAAAAAGAATTTTTATAGTTATATTATAATAATAAGTTAGCCTAGCTATTTTAAAATATTATAAATAAAAAAGCTTTTATAAAGGAACTTTTATTAAAAAGATTTATAGTAAGATATTAATAAATATATCTAGACCTATAATATTTTTCTCAAAGAGTTATATTAAGAAGATATAAACTATATAGTAAGATTAAAAGTCTACTATAATTAAAGGGCCTAGAGGAAAACTATTCATAGACTTTATTATAAAATTACTATTTATAATTTTCTAATATAGAGAAATTAATATAATCTTTATAGTAATAAATAAAGTTATAAAATACTATTAATTTTACATTAATAATAATTATAATAATAATATTAAATCTTATAAAGCTTTTTTCTAATAATAAATAAAAGTTATTTTATAAAGTATCTATAAGGATTATCTTTAATAAAGGATTAGTCTTTATAAAAATAACTTCTAGTTAGAACTTTATTATATTTTATATATAAAAATAAAGACTATTTATAGCTTTTTATTTATAAATAAATAAGTAAATTAAATAAATACATTAAATATTAAGTTAGTATTTAAAATACTCTATTATAAATAATTAAACTATAAAATAGCTAAAACTATTATAAATAGTATAATATATTTATAACTTTATATAAAATATAACTATAGAAATATAATATATAAAGGTATTATTACCTTAAATAAGGTACCGGACCTATAGATATTCTATTTTATAAAGGTTTAAGTTTAATATATTTATAAAAGTAATACTAAGCTTAGGTTTTTTAAATAAAAATATACTATTTAGAATACCTTTTACTTATCTTTATACCTAATACATAGTATTAAATAATAGTAACTATTATATAGTAATCTTCTACCCCCCCCCCCCCCCCCCCCCCCCCCCCCCCCCCCCCCCCCCCCCCCCCCCCCCCCCCCCCCCCCCCCCCCCCCCCCCCCCCCCCCCCCCCCCCCCCCCCCCCCCCCCCCCCCCCCCCCCCCCCCCCCCCCCCCCCCCCCCCCCCCCCCCCCCCCCCCCCCCCCCCCCCCCCCCCCCCCCCCCCCCCCCCCCCCCCCCCCCCCCCCCCCCCCCCCCCCCCCCCCCCCCCCCCCCCCCCCCCCCCCCCCCCCCCCCCCCCCCCCCCCCCCCCCCCCCCCCCCCCCCCCCCCCCCCCCCCCCCCCCCCCCCCCCCCCCCCCCCCCCCCCCCCCCCCCCCCCCCCCCCCCCCCCCCCCCCCCCCCCCCCCCCCCCCCCCCCCCCCCCCCCCCCCCCCCCCCCCCCCCCCCCCCCCCCCCCCCCCCCCCCCCCCCCCCCCCCCCCCCAATAATATCTTAATACAGTAAGTAATATATAAGAATTTTATAAATTAACTCTATAAATAACTATAATATTATTAATAAAAAATACCGGTTAAGGGTTTTTTTATTTATAAGGTAGCTTAATTATATAGTCTATTATAATTAAGTTTTATTAGTTATTATATAATTAGTAATATTTATAGATTTCCGTAAGGTTTATATTATTAAGTTACTTTATTTTTTTATATACATTATATTATCCTAAAAATTTAAACTTTTTACTATTTTCTTAGGTCTTGGAATAGTTTTTTTTTATATTCTTTTTATATTTTTATAATACCTTAATGTTTTTGCTATATAGGGAAATATTTATATATTTTCTATATTAATATTTCTTAGTATTTTTATTTTAATTTTATAAATTCGTTTAATTTAGGGATACCGTCTAATTTAAAAGTTATTTTCTATAAGTTATAAAAGGTATTTTATAGTCTATTCTTAAAGTCTTTTATAGCTATTTTCTAGTTTTTAATATTAATTTATTAGATATTATATTAATTATATTTTTTATATTCCTTAGTAGCTTTCTTAACTATATTCTTTAGGTTAGGCCTATTATAAATTTAATTTATTAATTTCTATATTTTATAATAGTCTTTACTATATTTAGCTTTTTTATAATAATTATTAAAAATTATCTTAAATACTTAGGTTAATATAAAGATTTTATTATTATAGTATATATAGTCTTTATATTTTTTATATCTTTATATCCCGATCCGTATCCGTAAAGTCTTTTAGTTTATCTTATTATTAAAGTCTTTTATATTCCGGCCAGGGCTACTTTTTAATAATCTATATAATTATTCTAATTTATTAAATAAATCTATATTCTCTTTTATTATTATATTCTAAAACTTATCTATTAAATTTTATTATATTAATATTATAGTCCGGTCTTTAATTAATAGTATCTATATATCTATTATTAAATCCTTTACGGTAAATAATTATAAAATTAAATCTTATAACTTATATAAATATTCTATATAATATAACTATTATTAATTTAGTTCTTAAGTAATAATAAAGTATATAATATTTTAATAATTAATATAGACTTTAACTTAATAAAGGCTTTCTATAAGGTAATATCTAAATTCCTTAAAATAGTTAATAATAACTAGGAATTCTGTATTATAATACAAGGTAGTTAAGTTTTACCTTATATAGCTTATATAAGTAAAAGGCTATTAGGTATAGCTTTCTCTCCTCATTTATTCATCACATTATACCCGATTTATCCTTTTAAAGTAAAATCTAATAAATCTATTTTCTAAACTTAATTTCTTTAGTAAGATTAAATATAATAAGTATTAATTTACTAAAAATTATATCCTTAAGCTTTATAAAAGCTTCCTTAACTTAACTTTTAAATATAAATTTCTTTTATTTTTTTTAATTAATTTAGTAAGTAAGTTTATAATTTTACTAAAGTCTTTAATAAATTATTAATAATAGTTAATAAAACCTTAAGAAACTTTATATTTCTTTAATTATTACTAATTATAGCTATTTTTATACTATTTATATTTTCCTTTTATTTATTTATATTTCTCTTAAGTACGATAATATATATCCTTAAACAAGTTTACTTCTTTTATATAAAAGTAACTTTTCTTTAGTTTAACATAAGTAGGTTAGTATCTTATAGTACCTTAAGTACTTTATAAATATATTCTAAATATTTTTTTTTTAAGTTAAAAAAAATAAAAATATATTATTTAGGTAATAAACTATAAAGATATTAGAGGGTATTATTATAAAATATTATTAATTATCTATTAAAAAGTTATAGGTATTACAATAAACTCAAAGGCTTAATAAGTCTAAGGCAAGGCTTAAAAAATATAATATTTAAATAGTCTAAATTTAATTCTAAATACTGTCTTTAATTTATTTCTTTTTTAAATATAAATTAAATTATAATCTTCTTTAAAGTCTACTAACTATAAAGATTTATTTTCCTTATAGATAGTCCTTTGAAGTTCTATAATAAATAGAAATAAGGTCCTATCCTTAATAGTAAGTTTATTTAATTATTAAAAATCTATAATAAGTTATAATAATCTGTCTTTCTTAAAAATAAATATTACTAAAAAAATCCTATTAATAAGAATAGAAATTATATTATTCCCTCCCTTAACTAACTCTATATTAAGATATTCCCTTAAAGTATATAATTCTTTTTAATTAAGGTTATAAATTTTTTAAAGTAATAAATTATTTAATTTAAGTTATATTTTATAGTCCTAGTAGTTATATTATAATACCTTTATTTCAAGTTCTTCTTTAAATAGTTTCTTATAAATATAATACTTTAGTAATATATTCTTAAGTTTATTTTTTTTTTCTTTTTTCTATTAAGTTTTTATAGTTTATAATTATTTTTTTATTTTATAGTATTAATACCTAATCTTTATAATTATTTATTATATAAATCTTTTCTTACCTTTATTAATATTATATATTATATCCCCTTTAAGGGTAAGTAAGCTTTATTATACCTATCTTTATTATAGTCTTTAATTAAAGTTTAAAATCTGTATTTATTATTTAAATTATTAAGTCTATTATTAAAGGGATTAACTTTATAGTTAGCCTAGCTAGTCCTTTAGTTAATATATAGATTATAGTATTATAACTATAGTAATTTTAAAACCAGGTTATATCCTAGGCTTAAAAGTATATTAAAGTTAATACCTTAATTATATCTATTAATAAATACCTTTAAGTAATTCATCTTTCGGTTAATTTATTTACCGTTATACTTAAAGTATTTTCCTTTTAAATTAAATACTAAATAAGAATATATTTTATATCTTTATAGTAACTTTAACTTATTAACTGTATTAAGGTCGATATAATTATAGTTAGCTTTATAATTAATAAGAGCGGTTAGTTATTTCCCTTTAATTTTAACCTTTTAATTTTAGGTAAGTTATTTAACCGGTCTAGGTTATTTTAAAAGTATTTCCTTAAAGTTTTTATATTCCTTACTCTTTACTTATTTATAACTTTATTATAAATAGTATTAACCTTTTTCTATAATACTTAAGTAGTCTAGGCTATATTTACTATTATAATAGTTTTTATTTTTTAAATACTTATTTTATTATTAAAGTTATTCCTAGTAGTTTATTACTTACTATTAAGTTAATAAATCTATTTATTCTTATTATTTTAAGGTTTTTAGGTTTAAAATAGTTTTTTTATTAAGGTCTCTATTTAAGTTATATTTTTATAATATAATAAGGTATTTATTATTTAATATTTATAGGTCTTATTTACTAATTCTTAATAGGAATATAATAATATATTATCTCTATAAGGTAATATCTTATTATTATTATATATAATTTAAGGCTTTCTTTTTTATTTCTATATATATTTTAAACTAGACTATTTAAACTTTAAGGTATTTATAATATACTTAATATCTTAATATATTAATAATAATATAAGGTTTTTAAGTAATATATTTAGGTATTTATTTTAGAAAATAATTATTATTGATTTTATATTATTAATATAAAGTATAATAATAAGCTATATATAAGATCTATAATAGTTATTTATATAAAAAATAGCTTAAATATTATTTTTAATTTATAAATATTATTATTTATTATATTAATATTATTAGGTTTTATTATTATTTACTAATAATTACCTAAATATAAATATTATTATTCTATATAGTTTCTATATATTCCTTTATAAGTTTTATATACTTTTCTTTCTTTCCTTTTTAATATTAATTTCTAAATTTATTATATTATAAAATATATAATATTTCTTATAGATCTTTATCTTTTTAAAATAGCTTTTATCTTTTAATTAATTACTTACTTTATTATTCTTTTTATATTTATCTAGTATTAAGGTAATTAAGGTTACTATAATATTAATTTAGTTATTTAATAGGGATATTATTAATTCCCTAGTTTTAAAGTATTTATTTTAATATTTAAATAGTTCTATCTACCTATAATATAGGTAGTTATATAAAGGTAATATTAAGTAGTTTATCCAGTTCTTAACTAACTTCCTTAGGTATAAATATTAATTTTAGGTTAGGGTTAACCTCCTTTCCCTTTTATATTATAGTAATAGTTAATCCTTTAGGTTTTTCTTTAGGTCTTTTTAGTATTTAAGTGTATATTAATTTATTTTCGTTTTTTCTTATTTATTTATTTACTTTACTTTAGCGGCTAGAATTAATATTATATTACTTTTATTTCTCTATAGTATATTTTTTAAGGCGTTTTTTATATATCTTTTTAATTACCTTTTATTCTAAGATATAGTAATTTTATACTGTAATATCTTATATTTAGTAAATAACCTTAGGGTTATTATATCTTAATCTAGTTATAGCAATTTAATATATAAACTATATTACTATTTAAGGTTTATAGTTTTCTTCCTAACTAACGGTTTTATTATTTTTCTTACCTTCCGGGACTGGCTTATACTTTTAATTAATCTTAATAAGGTTTTTATATTTTATATTAAAATATCCTTTCTTTTTATAGTTTTAATAAGTAATTTTAGATTTATTATACTTAATAGCTATAATAATTATAGGTCTTAGTTCTATTCTATAGGATATATTAATATTTTATAACCGTCTTTAATTAATATAATTACGGTTTTTATTTTAAGGGTTTCTAATCTATTTAAGGTTATAGATATTCCCTTATTAATTAGTTTATTTTTCTTTTTATTATTTATATTAGCGATTATTAATATTTATAATAATAACTATAAGGTCGTTAAGTATTTAAGGTTTAGCTTAAATATTTACTATAGTATCTTTAACCTTAGACTTTAAGCCTTAATATACTTATGCTATATTAATAGCCTTATTTCAGTCTAGTTTAATTAATTAATATTAATATTTAGCTAGATAGGTAGCTATAAATCCCTTTTAAATTAACTATTAAATCTTAGTTTTTATTTTTTATTTTTTATTTATAATTCTAAAGGTATAGGTAAGTTTTTTTTTAAAGTTTTTATACTTTTCGTAGATATACTTAATTACCTCCTTTTATTTATAATATAGGTAATTAATATAGTTATAAATAATAGGTTCTATTATTTATAATACTTTATCTTTTAAGAATCCTATTATATATTATACTTAAAGTTTATTAATAATAAATTATACTAGATAATATATCTAGTAACTTCTTAGGCTAGTAAGAAATCCTTAAAGTTTATTTAAGTTACTATTATAACTATCTAGTTAATAAAGTTAAAAAATTTCTTTTAGGTCCTTTCTGGTTATAATAAAAACTATAGTATACTTAATATATTCTTTATATAGTTTTTAAGTATTATTTATATCTTAGCTAAGTAGTTTAGTAAGGTTTACAATTTTATTAAGTTTTTCTTTTAGATTTTTAATTTTAAATAAGGATTCTTTAGAATTATATTTAGTAATGTCTAGTAAATTATTATAATTCTTTTATATATCTTTAATAATTTATTTAAGTTTCTTAACCTTATTTTTATAAATAATAAGATAGATCTTTTTTTCTTTATTAATATCTATAAATATTTCCGGGAGTTCCTTAGTAAGAATAATATTCTTAGCTAGGGTTACTTATTAATTAGGTATGGCTATAATAGGTCGGTTAGAAATTACTAAAGCTATTACGTTTTATATTACTTAAGGTAATATAGTATAATACTAAATAAAAGCTATTAATATATAATAGTTAGGTTTCCTAAGGGATAAACTAGTCTATACTAGGTTTATATTAATAAATACTATAAGGGGTTATATTAAGCGGTTATAAAGTATTATATTTTTTAATAGTAAATAAAGTAAGTTAGGTATATTTAGGTAAAGAAATTATATTAATAGCTAGTAAGTTAATATCTATAAAAGTATTAATAAATATATTCTATATACTAAAGGTAGCTACTATAATAACTATTGTAATTATTAGTAATTATATTAATTACTAAGTAATTCTAGTATTAAGAGGTAATTATATTATAATAGTTATTATATATATTATATAGTATAGTAATAATTATATATAATAAGTAAGAAAATATAAGGTATATATAATATAGACGCTAGGGTTATAATAATATATAACTTCTTTTTATTTTATACCTTTACTAACCTTAATTACCTATTTAACTTACTTTTTTAAGTAATTATATTAAACTATATAGTTAAACCTTAATTTAAATACCTTAATAAAAAAGGTTTTAATCTTAAAAATTAACCTTTTTTTAGACTTTCTTTTAGACTTTTTTAATTCTTAAGCTAATTCTTTATATATCTTAAACTTAATATTTTTATTTAATAAGATTTCTAACTTAGCTATAAATAAAGAAGTATTAAAAGTTTATAATTAAAGGTAATTAACTTAATTAAATTATAATTATTTTATTTAATATAAAAAGGTATTAACTAACTTTAAAAAGCTTATTTTATTTTAATTTTAAGGTCTTTAATTATATAAAGAAAATATTCATATTTTTCCTTATTATAATTATTAATTACCTTATAGATCTTATTATAGATTAGGCTAAGACTTATATTACGGTAGGTATTTATTATTTAGATAGTAATATTTATTATAATAGCTATAAAAGAGGTTAGTAATATAGACTAAAAGGGGTTAATTAACTAACTATAGCTATAAAGGTTCATTAATTAATATACTTATAGTATAGATTAGTTTGAGAGGTATAAAGGGGAAGCTAGCTTTTATATATATAGCTATTATAAATATTTATTTAATTAAAGTTTAGTTATTATATATAAGATCTATTATCTTAATTATTAAAATTTAACCTTAGAAGAGTTTACTTTTATTATTAATATTATTAAGAGTTTTAAAAAGCCTAGGCTTAATAAAGTTAAAGATTAAAGTAAAAAGAAAAAATAAAATAAATTTTATTAAAAGGTAAAATATAATAGCTTTTTAGATTATAAATATATATATCTTTTTAATAAAAATAAAGGGTTAATAACTAAATAGTTAAGTAATTAATTTATTTATATTTACTTTACTAAAGATAGTTTTAATTAAATTAAAAGGTATTTATAAATAGATAATTAGTAATAGAAATATATTACATTAAACTAAAATAATTTAATATATTATTTTAATAACATTACCTAAAGGCTTAATTACTTAAATACTTAAAATATAATTATAATAAAGTATTATACCTTTTAATATATTAAGGGGCTTCCTTTAATATAAAGTATAACAATAATTAAATTCTTTTTCTTTTTTACCTTTTTAATATATAAAATATATTAAAAATATAATAATAAGAATCTTATAATATCTTTAATAATACTATAAATATAATAAAAAATAGTAAGACTAAATATATTTGTAAAGTAAGGTATAATATATAAAAGGTTAGGCTTAGTTATATTACTATTAAACTACTATTAGTTACCTTTCTTATCTTATCTAGGTACTATAGGGAGGGTCTATTAGGTTACGTAATCTCAGTTAATTAATTATAGTAATTTCTTCCCTTAGATTAAAGGACTTTTTAACTTTCGGTAAAAAACTCTATTTTATATATATAAATTTTCCTTTTATAACTCTAACTTTAATAGTTTTTTTATAACCCTTAGAGGTTTATATAAATTAATATAGCCTAGTAAATTAGCTATATAATTTATATTTTATAGCCTATTTTTAGGGTATCAAGGAAGCCTTTAGGGCCTTTATTTTCTTTTAGCTCTTTAAGTAGGTATATATCCTTATTAAGTTAGTAATACTAGATAGGATAGAGGCCTATTATCTATAAGACCTTATAGCTAAAGATAATAAAGGCTAATAGCTTTTAATTAGTCTTAATATCTTACTTAATTATTAATAGTTTACTAGCCTCTTTTTATAGCTCCTTACGGTACTTAAGAATAGTATTTTTATATAATATAATTATTATAACGTTATTACTAAGCTATATTAGCCTTTTATAGACCTATAGCCTTATATATAGGCTTTAATAGGTAGGGGTATTAATTACATTTAATATCTTAACTATAATCAAGGTTAGCTTTATTTATCTATTTATAAGAGTGGTTAGTAAGTCTACTTCCGGCTTAGTAGGTTACTTAATAGTTACGATCTTCTGCTTATAAGCTTAGGTAGGTTAATTAAAGTAGAGTATAAGGAGGGAAAAGTAGCCCTAGTAATGGTCCTTATAGGGGCTTTTATATTATTAAGAAATAGAGTTATAGTTAATATAGTAGGTAATTTTATTAGATTTAAGATATTATTACTTTTCGGTCTATATAGGGGTCTTTATTATTAATATTTTTATAGGTTTAATTAGGATAGTTAAATCTTTTTTTTAAAGGTATTATTAAGCTTAATATAAATAAAAGGTTAGGTAAATACTAAAAGAACTAAAGGCTAGGGTTTAAATCTACTTTTTATAGGTCTTTATATATTATTTAAGGCTTTTTTATAATATATATATATTTAGCTAGGTTAATTAGCTAGGTAATAGGTTATAATATATTTATAATAATTAAAGGTATACCTTTTTAAAAATAGAAAGAAGGTAATTTTACGTAATTAAGTTAATATTCTTAATATATTATATTAAATTTAAATAAAGGTTATATTAAAATAAGAACTTATAGTTAGGCTTATTAAATAATAAGGTTTATTCTAAAGGTTATATTTAAATACTTTAATAATATAGTTAAAAGTAAAAAGGTATTTTAATAATAAATAGAAGATTACTATATAATAGTTACTATTATTTAATACTATGTATTAGGTATAAAGATAAGTAAAAGGTATTCTAAATAGTATATTTTTATTTAAAAAACCTAAGCTTAGTATTACTTTTATAAATATATTAAACTTAAACCTTTATAAAATAGAATATCTATAGGTCCGGTACCTTATTTAAGGTAATAATACCTTTATATATTATATTTCTATAGTTATATTTTATATAAAGTTATAAATATATTATACTATTTATAATAGTTTTAGCTATATAGTTTAATTATTTATAATAGAGTATTTTAAATACTAACTTAATATTTAATGTATTTATTTAATTTACTTATTTATTTATAAATAAAAAGCTATAAATAGTCTTTATTTTATATATAAAATATAATAAAGTTCTAACTAGAAGTTATTTATAAAGACTAATCCTTTATTAAAGATAATCCTTATAGATACTTTATAAAATAACTTTTATTTATTATAGAAAAGCTTTATAAGATTTAATATTATTATTATAATTATTATTAAGTAAAATTAATAGTATTTTATAACTTTATTTATTACTATAAAGATTATATTAATTTCTCTATCTTAGAAAATTATAAATAGTAATTTTATAATAAAGTCTATAAATAGTTTTCCTATTAGGCCCTTTAATTATAGTAGACTTTTAATCTTACTATATAGTTTATATCTTCTTAATATAACTCTTTAAAAAATATTATAGGTCTAGATATATTTATTAATATCTTACTATAAATCTTTTTAATAAAAGTTCCTTTATAAAAGCTTTTTTATTTATAATATTTTAAAATAGCTAGCTAACTTATTATTATAATATAACTATAAAAATTCTTTTTAAAGTCTATAATCTTTTAATATATAGACCTAGTCTTTAAAGTATAGAAGTTTATTTTATATTAATTATACTTAAGGCTAGTTATCTTTTATATTTTTTAAATAGCCCTTTTTAGTAATAACTATTAGGTTATTCTTTTAAATAAGTTTTATTACTTTTAAAAATAGCTTAAATATTTAATTTAATAAGGGCTTTTTTTAATATAAAGACCTTTTTATAATTATTTAGGGAACTTTTTATAATAATACTAACTTATTTTAAGACTAGGCTTTAAATTTAAAAAGCCTTTTTTTAAAAATATCTTTATTTTTTAATAAACTCTTATTAAATTTTATAATACCTAAGGTTCTAATTATACTTAAACTATTTAAAGGTATTTTACCTAATCTCTTTTTTTTTAAGGTTTAGGTTATATATAAACTGTCTTTAAGTCTTTTACTTAACCTTACTTTATTTCTTAGGTATTTCTTTATTATTATTTAAACTTAAATTAACTTACTTTTAAGTAAGCTTAATAAACCTAGATTTTAATATATTTTACTATAAATATCTATAGGTCTTAATAATATATTAATTAGGTTAATCTTTCCTTTTTATTATTTAATTATAAAATTATATAATATAAGTTATAAATATTACCTTATTTATTTACTATTTAATTTAATATTTTTTATAGATAACTATAAATTTTAATAATTATTAAAGACTTTAGTTTTTATTATAATTCCTTTAAAATAATCTTATTTATACTTAAATAATTTTATTATTACTATAAATTCTTAATTTAAGGTATTAATATTTTTATTTAGGTTAATTAAATTTCTAAAACTAGAATATAATAAGGTAAAAATAGTATTAATTATTAAGTTAAGAAAATATCCTTATTATTATAGTATTTAATATATCTATTTTTACTTAAATTAATTTCTTAAGGTTAAAATAATATAAAATAAAGGCTTTATTAAATTATATTATAAATATTTAAGATACCTCCCTTTCTAAGGGGTTTAATATAACTATCCCTAGTTTCTTATTATTCTAGCTTTCTTTAAAAAGACTATATAAAGAAATAATTACCTAGGAATAGTTATATATAAAATATTTATAGAAATTATAAATTCCTAAAAAGAATTTATATCTTATAATAAATAGTTAATTCTTTTTATTTAAAGATAATATATATTTATTTTAGGTCTATTTTAACTTTATTACTTAATATTATAAACCTTAAAAACTTTACTTTATTTTAATAAAATATATATTTAATTAGCTTAATATATAACTTTATCTTTTTTATTTTATTTAAAATCTACTTAAAGTACTTTATATAAGATTCTCTAGTCTTTAAAATAATTAGTATATTATTTAAGTAAACTATATAAATTATATTTATTAAACCTTATAAGGCCTAATAGATATAATATTAAAAGGTTATTAAGGTATTAGCTAGTCTAAATAGTATAATAAGGTATTTAAAATAACTATATTATATATAAAATATAGTTTTTTAGTTATTATCTTTTTTAATATAAATTTAATACTATTTATTCTTAATATTAATTTTAAAGAAATATTTAAATCTTTATACTTTATTTATAATCTTTAAAATAAAAAAATAAAAAATACTAGTTTTTAATAATAATCTTATTAAGGCCTTAATAATTAATATTTATATTAAGTCTAGTAATACCTTTAAAAAGGAGATCTAGCTATTCTAATTAAACCTATAACAGTATTAATAATAAAGGTCCCTATATAGACCGAAAAGTAATAATATTTTAAATTTAATAAGGTTACTTACTATATTAATTATAACTCTATTTCTTAATAATATAAAAACCTCTATAAAGAATACTATTAAGGCCACTCTTCTCTCTTTATACTTTACTTTAATTAACCTAGTATTATAACCCTTACGGTCATATTATATATACCCTATATTTTCTATTAATTACGGTTAGGCTTACCTATACTTAAGTAAGCTTTATAAAAGTATATTCTTATATATATAAAACTTACTTTATAGTTTACCTTAATTATTATAAGCCTTAATAGGAAGCTTATTTATATATTAATAAACTACTATATATATATACCCTTATTTAATACTTTTATAAATATTAACTTACTAATTATTAATATAACTTTTTTACCTTAATAAGCCTTATTTATACTTTTAATTATTAAAAGATATAATTCTTTTATTACCGCTTAGAATATATCTTATAATTCTATAAATATATACCTAGTACGGCCTAGTATATCCCTTTAGAAACCTAACTGTCATACCTACTTAAGACCTATATAAAAAGATTATAATTATTAAGTAATTATTAAGCCTATAAGTTAATTTAATTAAATTAAATTAATAAAACTAACCTTAATTATAGCTAAGATATTAATTAATACCTTAATCTTTATATTTTCTTATAAAGACCTTTAATTAATTAATAATAATAATATAATTAGGGCTTATAAAAAGGAATTTTAGTATAGCTAAGAGGTACTTTTTAAGGTAATTAATAAAGACCTTAATAAATATTAATAATTATAATACTTACTTTATAAAAATAAGGTATACTATATTATTAAGGTAAGTATTAGGCCTATAAATTAAAGGACTAAGGCTATATTTATTATTTTTAATTATAAAGTCCTTTAATTACCTTATCTCTTTATTTATAATAATAATTATTTATATAAAGAGGTATAGTTTAAAATAGAGATATTACTTCTTAACTATTTTAAAAAAGAACTTAAATTATTAGGCCTAATTAATATATTAATAAAGGTAAAGACTGCCTTCCTTAACATATTAAATAAAAATAATATAAATATAATAATAAGTAAATATAATAAATAGTTAATAGACTTAATAATAATAGTAAAATTAGTTTAGGGATTTAAGTAATATAAAAGGGAAATTTATATATATAAAATAAAGTTTTTTATTAAAAATTAAAAAGTCCTTTAATTTAAAGAAAGAAATTACTATAATTAATTAATTAAGATTATATAACCTAATAGCCCCTCTTTATAGTAAGTAAATAAGATAAGAAAGGTAATTAATAGTAATTTAATAGTAATATAATTAAGTTAATAATTAATATAAAGTTAAAAAAGATTATCTTTTTTAAATATAAAAAGGATAGATATTTTTATTAAACTTTAAAAAAGATATATTTAATCTTTTTTTAAATTATTTTTAATATATTTTTAAAGTTTTTTTAATTTAATTTATAAAAAAAAAAATTTAAATTATAAAATAAAGTTTTCCTTTTTTTAAAATTAATTATATAATTAATATATTAATATTATAGTAATTCTTTACCTTAATTAATAATATTATTAATAATATTATATATTATATTATAAAAATAAGTATAGTAAGATTTTAATAAAGGTTATATAATCTAATTTAATTCCTTAGCTTAAAGCTACCTTAAACTTTAGGCTACCGTAACTTTAACTTTAACTCTAAATATATATTCCTTTAATATATTAACTTTTTACCTTTCTGCCCTAGCCCTTTAGTACCTTATATATAATTTCTCTATCCTTAATAATTATATACTTTTAGTCTTAGGCTAAGACTAGGATACTTTACGGTTTATTCTTAAAGATTATAATTACTTTATTAATCTATTTCTTTAAGCTATTATATTAAATTATATAGTAAAGCTTTAATTTAAATACCTTAATAAAAAAGGTATTAATCTTTAAGACTAGCCTTTTTATAAGCCTATCTTTTAAGCTTTTTAAGCTTTTAAGTTACTTTTTTATATATTATAAATTTAGTTTTCTTTTTTATATAAAAAATAATATTAAAAGCTTATAGTTTAAGGTTATTAATATAACTAAATAAAGATTATCCTATTTATTATAAAAAGGTAATAAAAAGCTTTTTATTTCCTATTTTATATTAATTTTAAGGTTTTTTACTTTATATTTAAGTTATTTATATTTTATATTATAATAGTTTTTTAATATATTATTAACTTTCTTATATAATAAGTTAAGGCTTATATTATAGTAGGTTTTTATTATTTTAATACTTATTATAGTAACTATAAAAAAGTTTAGTAATATAAACTAAAAGAGGACTAGAGGTTAATTAACTAATTATATATTACTTAGCTTAAGCTTTATTTCTTAATTCTAACCTTTACTAGGTAGCTATAAGGGTTAATTAACTAACTTATAGTATAAATTAAGTTAAGGATATAAGAAAAGCTAGCTTTTATATATATAGCTATATAAATTATATATATATTTATTTAATTATAGTTTAGTTACTATATATAACTTTTATTATACTAATTATATTAAGTTTTTAACCTTTAAAGAGGTTATTTTTATTATTAATATTATTAAAAGATTTAAAAAGCCTAGACTTAATAAAATTAAAGGTTAAAGGCTTTAATATAGGTTAATAACTTAAAAATAATAGACTTATTTTTTATAGACTTTATAGGCTTTTTACCTAATAGTAAGTAAGGCTTTTTTTATAAGGTAATTATAAAACTCTTTATAGTTTTTTTATACTTTTAAATAAAAAACTTAATAAAAAAGAATTTAAATTTAAATTATTTATATTAAAACTATTATTATTTTAATTTATAGTTAATTTAGATTCTTAAGTTAATTAAGGAAATAATAAATAAAATAATATAGTCTTTAATAAAATTAAAGTCCTAGTCTATTTTTATAAATACTTTTATAATATAATAAAGTTATTCTTTATAGTTAGTTATTAAAAAAAAGATTAGTTATTTATTATAAACTTTTTTAGGTTTATTATTAAATCTTTATAATTATAAATCTATATTATTAAGTTTTTTAAGACCTTAAAAGAATATAAATTACTAATTAATAATATTAATTCTTACTTTACTATTTAAATAGGTATTAACTTTATAATTTATTTAGTTATAAAGTATAATAAAGGTAATTAAATAATTAATTATTTTAATTTAAAAATAATTTAATTAGGTTTTAATTAAAATTTAAACCTATTTTTTAATTAAACCTAGGTGTTTAAGGTATTATTTAGTTAAGCTTTATCTTTAAAGTAATAATCTTTAATAATATATCTTTTTTTTTAATATTTATAATAAGTAATTTTATTAAAGTAATTTTTATAATTATTAATAAGATTATAATTTAGGTTTAAATTATATTAATCTTTAAAGTAATTTAAATAAAAAAATTAATAACCTAACCTTTCTTAAAAATATACCTTTTTTTAAAAAATATATTTAATTAAGGCTATTAAGTATTTTTTATTATATTTCTAACTATCCTAAATATAAATTATTAAAATAATTATTTCTTTTTAGGTCTTTAATAAAATTATTTTATTAAAAATAATAATAAACTTAATATTAAAAAGTAACTTAATATAAAAATAATATACTTAAGTCTTAAGGTTTTCCTTTTAAATATACTTTTTAATTAAAATAAGGTAATTATAAAAATCTTAAGGAAATTAATTAATTTATTATTAAGTTTCTTTAAATTATTTTATTATTTAGACTTTTTAATTTTTAAAAACTTTAATAAAAATAAAGAATTAATTTTTAAAAACTTATTAATTATTTTTTAGTTTTTATTTATAAATTAATAATTTTTTAATTATATATTATTTTTAATTTATATAGCCTTTTAGGTTTATATTATTTAATATAAAAATAATCTTTTTATAGTCCTTTTAAAACCTTTTTTATATATCTTAAAAAGTATATTTAAGATTATAATACTATTTATTATATTTATATAAATCTATTAATAAAAATAGTTTAAAAATATTAATAACTTTAATATTTCTTTTATTACTTAATATAAATTAATTTTATTATTAATATAATTTATTTTATTATTATAAATATTAGGCTATTAAGGTATTATATAATTTAGCCTTAAATTTAATACTTTTTTATTAAATTATATATTTATAGTTTAAATTTATAAGATTCTTTTTTCTTTTTTCTTAAGGTTAGTTTAATAATAACCTTAAGGATAAAAAACGTTATATTTAATATAATATTAGTAAATAATATTAATTTAGTAATTACTTAAGGAATTAATATAAAGGTTTATTAAATATAAGCTTTTTCTCTTTTATTAATTACTTTTTTATATAAAGGATTTTATAATTATATAATTAATTCTTTTATAATAAGTTTATTTATAATATTAAAAGTATTTTTAGTAAAAACTATTATCTTAGGTAATTTAAATTAAAACTTTAAAATTATTATAAAAGTAATAATTAGTTAAAAGCTAAATAGGTATAATAATTATATTATATTAAAGTTTAAAGAAAGGAAGTTCTATTTATATAGAAGTTTTATATAGGATTTAATTAGGTCTTAGTTAAAGGCTAAGGTTTTATTAATAATTAGTTAGTAAACTAATTAGATATTATACTTTTTATTAACTTTATTATTTTACCTAACTATTAATAATTTACTAGCCTTTTTCTATATTTCTTTATAGTCTTTAAGAATAGTATTTTTATATAACCTAATTATAATAGTATTATTATTAGGTTATTATAGTATTTTATAGACTTATAGCCTTATATATAGATATTAATAGGTAAGGGTATTAATTATTATTAATATCTTAACTATAATTAAGGTTAGCTTAATTAATTTACTTTTAATAAGTTAATTTATAGCTTAATAGGTTATTTATTATAATCTTTTGATATAGGTCTTAAGTAGGTTAATTAAAGTAAAGTATAAAAAGGGAAAGTAACCTTAATAGTATTTTTTATAAGGGTTTTTATATTATTAAGAAATAAATTTATAGTTAATATAATAGGTAACCTTATTAAATTTAAAATATTATTACTTTTTAGTTTATATAAAGACCTTTATTATTAATATTTTATAGATTTATTTAAGATAGCTAGTTCTCTTTTTTTTAAAGGTATTACTAGGTTTAATATTAATATTAAGATTATTAAAAAAGCTATATAATAAATATATAATAAATTTCTTTTTTTTACCTTAAGGAATAGTATTAATATTAAAAAGGTAATAAAAAGTATTATAAAAGTCTTAAATTTAAAGACTATTATAAATATAGATAGGCTAGGTAAAAATAAGGTAATAATAAAACTTATTAAAAAGAATATTAATCTTAACCTAAAAAAAGTAATAAGTTAGAACTTAAGATTATTTATAATATTACAGTATAGTCTTAATTTATAAATTAAAAAGTATATAGAATTATAATTTTATTAAAGAAAGTTTATTTTGAAAAAGTAAAAATTATAACCTTTTTAATTTTATTAAAAATAAAGTAAGTAAGGGTTTTTAAATATATGTAAATAAAATAATATATAATACTATAGATAGCTAAAATAATAAAGATATATTAAAACTTAAGGTAAGTAAATAAAGTAATATAGCCTTTATTTATAATACTATTTTAAAGTATATAGTTAATAATATAATTTTAATAAAACTAGGTTATACCTAAGAGTTTATTATAAGAGTATTATTACTTAATAAGCGACTGCGCCAAAAGGGCAGTCTTAGCTCTTCTTAATGTTATAGAGACTAAGCTTATTCTAGTATGTAGAGGTACGAGCCGAAGGCTCGCCGACCAATCAGAGGGCAGATCCGAGATCCTTACACTCTTATTAAAATCCTACTATACCTACTTCCGTAATGCAATACGCAATATTATCAACAATATTATTAACTAGGGATTTCTCTTTTATATATAACATTCTCTATTTATTTCTACTAAATAATTATTAACTATTATAATATTAGTATATATATTTTAATCTCTTAATACGTTTGTTTACATACCTCTATTAATCGTTCAGTAAGATCCAAGTAGTCACGGTTTACTTCCTCCATGGATCCAAAAGAGCACGATCTCCACAACCCCCCAAAGCCGAGTGAGGCTAGGACTTCACTCAGTGCAGGAGTTGTACTAGGCGCTCTTGGAAACTGCTTGTTAAATGAGAGGCTGCGCAAGAGTGTATGGGCTGCCCTCAAAGTTGCAGCGTTCTGACTATGCAGTAGGGTATCATCTAATAGCGAACGAATGGCACCGGATCTATTTTTCGAGTTAGCAAAAGAACTAAGTTCACTCACTATGAACTTACAATTGTCCAATCACATCAGGCCGTTGTTTCGCGAGCTCGTTAAGCCACTCGAGACTTCGGGTCTGCACAGAATCTTCCACATACTGAAAGTCAACAAGCTCAATAGCAGTTATTAATAGAATTGTGTTGTCTGCCATTGTCTCAACATCTGGGATCTTCCGCATCCCATTAGTCAAACCAAAGTCATCGAGGCTGAAGCCAGCGGACCAGAGACTATCCTTCAACTCGTCATGCTCGACAGCGCGCGCTATCAGAAGTGATAAATATGGTGATGTCTCTGCAATATCGGAGTTCTTGCCATCTTCTGCATTAGAGGTCATGTCAAGGAATGCCGACAAAACGCGCATGGTGATCTGTCTTGTCATTGTGTCGGTTAGGCCTCGTGCCAGACAGGCACACACTGCGAGATGAAAAGCTTCCTGGTCGAAATGAATGCCATAAATCTCCTCCAAAGGCAAAGCAGCCTCATCGAGCGGAGTTCTACCTTGCAGAAGGAGTGTTGCCATATTGTCACCTTGAAACTCTTGTCCAGTACTGATGTTAGCCAATACTGCCTCAAGGAATTGGGCAGTGCAGTTGAAGAGAGTTGCAGGTACTAGCCGCACAAGAGACATGGCCAGCCAAAACAACTGTAAACCATAACGTGATGCCGATGGGAGTTTCGCCATCATCTTCGATAGTGACGTGACGATTGAAACAAGCATCTCACTATTATGGTCCTCGCCAAACCGGTTGACGCTGTTTCGCAAAGCCACAAGCACTTGATAAAGTAAGTCGTCGTCAACTTCTTCACGAGCCAAACAGCCCATGACCGCAAACGCTCGAGGTTGAATGGCAGGGTTGTTCTGGAAAGCTGTACTTGCTACAAGACTCATCCATCTTGATCGCCATGTATTAGCAAGATCGACTGTTGGCGCAGCGACGGTACAAATTTCAAAGAGAGCTGATGCGAGGTTTTCGGTAGCAGTAAGCGCGGGACCCGCGTCTTGTGAGGTTGATACTGATGCGCCATCACGTGGATATGTCGGCGGCGTCGTAAAGATGTCACTGCGAGGGTCGCAGAGAAAGTCCAGACTTGCTCGCAATTTGCTTGACCTAGCATCATCCAGGTTGAAAGACGTACACACGGCGTGGACTGAGTTAACTAGTAAGCGGTAAACAAGTAAACGAACTTCCTGGGTACCAGTATTGGCCAACATGGTCACAATGTGGAATATTTCTGGCAGGAAGAGTTGAGATTGCACCCCATTATCGAATGACAATGCAAGACAGAATCGAAGGAAGACGCAGATCTCAGTCCAGACCGCGTTATCCGGTAGGTATTTCGTGGGCCGGAGTGATGATCTGTTGAGTGCTTTGCGAAGCCTGGACAGAATCTTCCCACGTAGGGTGACCGTTCCAATGCCGACAACAATAGAAGAAATGACCTCTAAGGATTCATCATGAGCACTATAGCTCATGGCGGATTTGAGAAGCTCATCCAAGAAGACCTCCAACAGAATTTCGTCTTGAACAACTCTCGGCCAAACCGATTGCTCCAAGGCAAAGGTAAGCGAGTGGTCTTGAACGGTGACATCGATGAGTTTTCGGAACAAGATTGCAACTCTTTCGCGCCCCTTGTCCCCATCTACTTCGTTGGTTAGGATATTGGTTCTCAACCCAGGCAGCCAGGGTGCCATGTAAGCGAGACTGAGAGGTTTCTGTTCGTCGGGAAAACTCTCCCAGCCAACGAAGAATTCCGTCAAAAAGTCTGATGTCAAATGAGGTTCACTAAGTGCTAGCTCTTTACTAATGTCCACGACGAAACGGGTTGGATCCAGTGGGACAGAAACATCTAGAAATTCGTATAAGCCGCCATTCACAAACTTGTCAACAATGTGAATCACTTACCTTTCGTGCAAACGATTCTGGAGGCAGAACTGAACTTAAAAGCCCTGCAAAGTGCCCCAAGGAGATTATAAGAAGAAAGCCTTAGAACGTGGTCATGGCTGGATAAATTAGCAAGAGAAAGATTGAGCAATGTGCCCGGAACATCCTGCGGCCGAATGAGGCGCTCGACAGACTTGTGAGCCCTGCTATCCTTGCCGTGCTTGGCTTTCGCACCCCGAATCGTCTGGAGTACATCTGACTTCTTTGGGCTTGTGAAGTACATCACAATCTTCCCATTATCAGCTCTTAGGCCAAAAGCCGAGTCGTCTTCAGTCTGTATGGATGTCGGCGCTTCATCGACATCGCCAAGTCGAAATATATCGTTCACTGTAGTGCCCAGTCGAAACCCTGCGAATATCTCTTGCTTTTTGGTGGTCGTGACTTGCACGAACTGACTCCCAACTTTGATAATAACTTCGATCTTGCCCTTTGATTTCGACAATCGGGTAATAGGTTGGAAAACATAGCGTGTATCCGTCACAACACTGATCGTTTCCTTGGGTAAGTGAAGTTGACTCAGGTGGAAGTGCGCTTGTAGATCCTGGAGGCTACCTATCAAATGGTACTCGATGTTTTTGGGGTTAAACACACCATTCTCGTTCTTGGTGCACACCCTCAGTAAACGTCGGAAGCATCGTCTATGATCACTATTAGTCCAGACTCCAAAGTTGAGACTAAGGCAATCATTCTTACTTGAATGCACTATTCATATTGTAAACATAAACACGAGTGAGATTCTGTGACAATTCCGAAGGAGTGAGCAACTCAAGTTTCTTAAACAGGTCATCCTGGGGTTCGTTGCGGCCATTGTAACAAGTCGCATCGATGAGAATCCCAAATGGCCGATGCCAGAGCCTACTGGCAATCTTGAGATAGCAGTATAATAACGTATCGTAGTCTATGCTTTCGGTCTCGATATGACGCAAAATAACACAGATGATAGATAAACCATCCTGGATCTAGTCAGCAATCGCAACTGGCCAAAAGAATACACCAACTGACCTTGCTTTCTCCTCCATCATAGACAGCACGCGCTGTCAAGAACGACTCCGTGCTTCGAAAGGCATTCCGGAGCATGAAGTTTTGAAATCGAGAGTATAGTGGTGGGCTATTGGACGAGACCTGAGGTCTATTCCATGAAACCGCAAGTGGTGGTGGACCAAGATTTGCAATCAAGTTTCTCAATGGTTCCAGGACTGGCGACCGACCTCGAGCGACATCTCCAGATGTTCTTCCATAATCCTTCCTCTCACGGGATATAAGTGTTTGCCGCACATGATCCCAATGGTCATAAAGAAAACGATGAAGAGCCACACAAGACCCAAAATCGAACGACTCCATGTTGTCTCGCACCTCGGGTTGATGAGGGGGGACTGAAATCTCACGAAGGAATGTTGTAACGTGATAGATATTCTGTGTCAAAAAGTCGTTGAGTGGGAACATGTAAGGCTCTTTTGCTCCAAAAAGCACATTGTTTGCAAGATTCTGTATGACTTTGGCGATAAGAAGCAATCCGCGTCGCATTTCCTTGGATGGTGCTGTTGCCACAAGGCCTTCAACCTCTGGAGCAACGATGGCCGGACAAAAGAAGCGAAGGAAGATGAAGGCACCCACGGCTGTGTACTTGGCGTCGGGAAATCTTGGCATGACAGCGTTTGAAATAATGTAGCATATCCTACGAAAAGCAGGCGGAATGCTGGAAGAAGAAGCACATATGTCGTCGACAAATACTTTAGCCACGATACGAAGCTGTAGGGCATTTTTCTGAAGCTCCTCCGTGGTGTTAACTCTTGCGGGATCCAATTCAAGGTCGAGGTCCTTCGAGGTCAACATGAGCCGTTCCAAAACCTTTTGAAGTGTTGCTCGAATGTACGTAGCGCCCTTCCATTTGGCATAAACCGACAGCATTTTGGTTGCCACGCATCCTCGCCGTAGTATCTCAGCCTCATTCTCTGTATCCTCAATCTCCTGTTTGATAAGTGCCTCCAGGAGTTCAAAGATTAACCCCCTTTGCTCAAAGACTGTGAGCAGACAAATCGTAAGCTCGTCAACATCAGTGCTTGGGCAAGCCACTGCCATTGAAATGGCCAGGGAGAGATCATTGGTCAACAATTCTAGTAGTTCCTCATACTTCTCACTGACAGCCGAATCCGTCAGGTTGCTAAACTCAGTACCCTGGATGAGAATGTTGTAAAGAACCTTAACAAATGCTGTGCGAATCTCGACGTTGTCATGATATCCTATGTTTAGTGAATGCTTCAGTCCGACATCTATATTGGCACTGAGCAAGTTAGACAGAATCGTAATGGCTAAATCTGAATTTGATGCAGACTCTTCGCGAAGTGAAACGCTCAAGGTTGTGTCAGATCTGGTTAATTCGGAAGGCTCGTGGTTGAGTAAGGAAAGAAAACGATTGAAGTATGTGTGAAACATTTGCGACTTCATCTCGCTCATGCCAGCGTCAGTGTGGCTATCAGAAGGCTGAAGCGGGAGGCGAAAAGTTAAATCGGCCAAGGATTTCAGGCAAGCCTTGTCGAGATCTTTCTGGACACGGGCTGTGTCGTCCTGCCTAGACCCAGGTCCATGCTGAGGTGAACGTGGGCGGGCGATCCATCCGAAGATGTATTCCAGCAATTGGTTTCGTATGCGGACGTCATCTCGCAAGTTTAAGTGCTCCTTTCGCTTGGTTACGACTTCACACAAATGACAAACACGAATCTTGACCCTTAGGGTATTAGGCGTATCAGTGACACCATCCAAGAACTTGGCAAAGTTGAGCGTAAGCGCACCCAGATGAACCGAGGAAGCGGCTCCCAGATCGGAAGGGCTTTCGAGCCTTTCTACTAGAGCTCGAAGTAGAGAGGCTGCCTGCTCAGCAAATATCACCTCACTATCCTGGTCTTTCTCAACGGGAGCCAGAGCACCAGTGAATAACACTTCCAGTTCGGATTCCAAAGCGCGAAATAAAGGATAATAGAGCGCCGGCGAGACTTCACTTGCGAGTACGTCTCGCATGGCCTCACGTACTCTCACATTAGCACAGGCCAACAGTTGAATACTTAGCCTCAGGTATCTTGTCAACAGCGGCTCTTCGGAGTGCTCAGACGACACACGATCGATCCATCTGAGACCCCCAAGGGCCGGCTCTTCTAGAATAATTGTTTGATCGGCGGTACATATACCGCCTAGTGAGGCCAGAAACCCCGAGTAATTTCGCCACTCTGCTAGCGCTCTTCCATCCACAATTTCGATAGTGGAGGTCGAGACATCTTTCGCAAGATGCAGCCAGCGATCAAAAGCGGTTTCCCAAGCATTTAGAATCCCTGTTGTTGGGAACTGCATGCGACGCAAAAGACCCCTGACTCGCTTTTGGAAAGCAACTAAGCCAGTGAATCGGAAGGCTGGAGAAGATATCTCACGATAGACTTCAACATTTCGTAGCACGGAGGCGGATGACTTTGCTGATTCTACCTGTTTATCGACAATTGAACACTCCTGAAGGAACAAGCCTGTGCAGGATGTCACGAGCTGGCATGTTGTGATACTGGCTGAGCAAAGTGAAATGAGAAGTGTGGTTTCAAGCTTCGAAGACGCGTTGATAACATCGGCGGCATCATCTGGTACTTTAGCCAGTTCCTTCAATACGTTAGCCATAAACATTATAATAAGTGATATGTGTTGATGTTAAACAAGACATACCGGAATGTTCTTGAGAATTAGCAAACGTGCTTCTAGGTAGTCTTGAAGATCACGCAAGCTCTGGTCGTCCTTCTTAGAGGTAACAGCCTCGCATAACGTAAGAAGCACGTTTGAGCTTAACATCTAGTGTTAGTAAAAGAAGCCGAGACATAGACCAAACGGCTTACCTTCGGTTCCAGATATCATCGCGAAGCTCCTTGGTGCCGAAACGGTGCCCGGTATCGAACTGACGGTATGCTTCCAGGTGGCCCTTAAAAAGTCGGCTTGCGACACCTGTAGCGAGCTTACGAACAGATGGATTCTCAGATAAGACACAAAGAAGGAAAGATTTGAAGAAGCTATTGTTTGAACTCTCTGTCGACAAGTCATCTAGTAACCGGGCAGGAGACGCATCCAAAAATTGGAGAATACTGCAGACCAATTCTGTCCTTTCACTACCTTGGCGACTTGTCGTGCCCACAGCCTTGGCGTTCTCAGCCTAGTCTCGTTAGTTACAGTGAGCGCAGATGATCACGTCACGCAAGACTTACCTCCAATTGGGTTCGCATGAATGGGATTGCTGCATCAAAAAGTTCATGGTACCTTAACGCATAAGGTTGTTGAGCGAAGTACGAGCAGCCCTGAACCGTGGCTAGCTTGAAGCTGTTTGGGGCGCCCGGCGCAATACAACTATCAACAAAGCCGCTGACACTTGTGTCAAGATTGAGATGGGTCAAGCTCACAAAAGCTGCAGTCATCATATCCTGATCAAAGAACCCGTATTCTGACGAAGTAATACGCCGGAACACAGCATCACGAACTTCGTCCTGCACATCCAGAGCATAGCTGACAAGTGCCGAGTCACTCTCAACGTCAAAGTGTCTAGCGGCACGGAGGAGAGAGACTAGACAATAAGCAGCTTGCTCGTTTCGATTCCGTGAAGCCTTCCTTAGTCCATCCAGGAAAGTTACCTTCTTCACCATGCCACTGCTCTTTGCCTCGCGCATATTGCTTGCTACTTCAAACACATCTGGTAAGAGGAAAAGCAACGTGGTTTGCAGCGGGTAGAAGAGGCCTTTCCGACGTCCATTGTCTGTCGCAGCCTGCGCCATATCAAATAGTGTATCAGCTCCGCCATCAAGCCGCTTGTGAAGCTGATGGAGCTGTACAAACTCTCGTGGAAATCGGTCCAGCCATCTCATGATCAACAATGGAGAGACTACAGCTATAGTACTTTGATAGGGCTTCCTGAAATGTAGGAAGCTTGAGCAAATCTCTTGTATGATCTGGCCGAGCTTTGGTCCGTCAACCCAGAAAAAAGATAGCAATCGCAGAACAACGAGAGCTGCTCTTTCCGCATCTTGAAACGATCCAGATGCAGAGACGCCGGGCTGTGTGACAATGCTTGTCCGGATAGTGTATATGACGTTCCTCAGGTAGTCAAAAGCAGCAGTCCAACTGGATGTTGTGACATACTCTGTTACTGTCTTGATGTGGATATCCAGTTCTACCAATGTCTCTGCGAACTTCTCGTCGCTCGGGGGGGAACTATCGGCATCCGAAGAAACGGACGAGCTTTCGGGGCGGGATACGGAAACGCTGCGCGTCGAGACACGGTCAAGAAGTGTCTGAGCCGGGAGAATACAGTTCTCGGGTATTGGTTCAAGAAGATGCTTGAACGCGTCGAATAGTCGACTCACAAGGACTTCGTCAAGCGAAGGGGGAGTAGGACTCGGTTTTACATCTGTATCTTGAGAAAGAGAAGCCCAATGTGAGGAACAGCAGTCTGCGATAACTGCGACAATGTATAATTCAGAGGCTAAGATGTGGCTAGGATGGTCGGCGACGGCTGCGTAGGGGCGCGCAAGATCTTCGAGAAGAACGAGAAGTGATGCGATAACTGTAGAGATGGACGTGTTTCCTAGCTCGATCAAGGTGGCTCTCGTAACGTGGAGGACTTCGTCTTGTTGTAGACTTTGGCCGCTGGTGCCAGCTCGATGGGGGAGCTGTTGATGATACCCAACGTTAGTCGACCTAAGCTAAAAAAGAAGATTGAGACGGTTTTATGGGCTACAAATCCAACGTACTCTGGTAGCGAGCCTGTCGACAAGACAGCCGACGAGGCTTGCGTCGCCATTCATGATTGCGACAGCATTGAGTATGCGAAGGTTTAGGAGGGAATAGGTCAGGAGTTATAATCCTTCCAAGGGTTGGTTGTTGGTGTCAAGTCGTTCCAAAACCCCGCGAAAGTTCCCCACCTACAAGGGCACGCATGGGGAGCTCTCCGTTTTCAGACATACATGACATGGAACTTGGTCCATGGTAATACAGTACAAGAATTAGTGACTACCTACCTAGCATGGACATTTTGCTAATTTCCCAGTAAGCAAAACTCTTGGAGGCAATATGCAATGTGTTTCGAGACGTAGGAAGTAACGCATGCTTAAATTCTATTTGGTACTCATCTACCAAGCCACAAGGAAGTATATTTAATATGCATAAATGTGTCGGTCATCGTTCACAGAAAGCTTGGAGCAGCTGTTATCAAAGCATTCCAATACTTCCTCCCACAACCATTGGGCATTATGAACACAGTCCAAATTTATTACGTAGCTGAGTCAAATAAAACCAATCTCCAGGCTTCATCACTCTTTGTGTCACAGATTATCTAAGCAGGCAAGACAGTTTTCCAGTTGAATCATGCTCCACCTGCTTGGAACTCAGATAAATTCCAGGTGCAGCAGCTTGGTACCAGCCTTGAAACCTTAACAAACCATCAATTCATTCTTTCTCCCCGTCATTCCAACGATGACATTTTGCAGGCTATCTGTAAGACCGACCATCTCGATAATGACCTCGCGAATTATAACCTCCTGAGCCATAGCCTCCGGAACCTCGTCCCCTCTCATGGGATTGTCCGCCAAACCCTTGGTATCCGGGAGCACCATGGCCCGGTTGGGATGGCCCTCTATGCTGGTTGTAGCCCGTAGGACCGCCATGCCGATTGTCGTATGGCTGGTTGTTGTAATAATGAGTTGGGGGCGGTGGTGGTGGGACTCCAATTCCAAAACCCGGTGCTCCTGGGGGTGGAGGGTAATGGCCGTTTGACCTGCCATAGCCCCCTTGATTCCGGTGGGAATGAGAGCCACGCGACATACCAGGGCCGTTGTAGCCACCACGATCATGACCACGTCCGAACCCACCGTTTCTGCCTCCACGAGTGACCTTGTTCCGGATATCTTGGACGTCGCTCTGTGTGAGGGCTGGTTTTGGCATTTGAACCCCACGAAGGAGCATTGACTTGTGAGCCTGCGATACTTGGGGAAAGTCGTAATAGACACTAGTATGGTTAGCAAGTCGGGGCAACAATAATACAGATGAGGTTACATACCTGACTGATCGATCGTAATCAAGATCGGGCATACTGTTCCGCTCTAGGGGGTACTTCAGTTCGCCATGGGGGACATATCCCTCTTTTTTCTCAACTTTACCCGACAAGCCATCGCTCTTCTTGGGATTCAGCTTAAATTTAGAGTCGCCTTGCTTTTTGGAGTAGAACTTTGTCAAAACCTCATCGTACAGACTCTCATGGCCTTCCGAGAAGATCAAGACATCCCTGCCCATTTCATTGCGTGCGGAGTCGGCAGCACTAAGCTCTGGGTACTTGGCCTGGACAGCTGCCAGAAGTCGAGGCATTTCAATGAAAGGAAGTAAAGCGATGCCTTGCCAAGCCATCTTCTTCCCATTGAGGTCAATCTCGAAATCTTCCGGGTAAAAGTCAATGATGTTACTGTCCGGGTTGAGCATGAGGTCGTGGAACGCTTCCGGCAATGCGTGCCGTGATGCAGCTGGCAAGACACTCATCAGCTGTTCAAAAGGCTTTGACACCCGACCTTTCTCAAATGAGATATTCATATTAGCAATATCCTTGAAATCAGCCGCAAATGGGGCGTAATGATACGGATAGTACCACTCCCAAGACGGGCATCCCTGAAAGTAGTACAGCAAGACCCAAGCAAGACCCTCCACATAAGCTCGCGCAACCTCGTGACGAAACTCGATGTCTTTGGGATCTTTATGGAACTTCTTCTCGTAATATCGATCGGCGTAACCATCCTCCCAGAGGCGCACGTCATCAATAGGGCCCTCTTCAGTTGGGGCTGATGAAGCTGCCGCACTGGATGCATCAGGGGCTGCAGCTTCTCCTTCTTCAATGGTTGATGCTTTTCGTTTTCCAAGGGCTAAGGGAGACTCCTGCTCGATATCTGCCGGCTCCGTGGTGGTCAGCGACTTCTGCGACTGGAGTTGGGCTTTAAGCACGCTGGCTGCGCTTTTATTGGCGACGTTTGTGTCCGGTGCGGTGCTGCGGTTCACTACCATGTCGTGGGTTAATGTCTGTTCGTGTCGGCCGGGGTAAGATCCAATGGCTTGCAGTGGTAGACCATTCGCAGGGTTCTCGTGGCCATTGATCTTTTTTGGATACGCAGGTCCGCCCTGTCGTCCACCACGACCATAGCTTTCGTTTTGGAGTTTTCTTCGCTTGAAGTTGGCCTCGCGTCGATCCTCTTGTTCTTTTCGTCGTTTGAAGATACCATCTTCCTGCAGCGCGAGTCCATTCAAAATGACCTGCGCTCTCTCAAGATCAATGTGGCCATCTTTGGTAACATAACCACCCATGATTGGTAGATTGTCTTTCCAAATCTTGGTCAAGGTATCAATACCGTGTTCTCGAATCTCGAGAGCTGGAAGATGAGGCAAGAAATCGTTACCGACGAAGCAGCACATGAAAATCCAGTCATCAACAGCGCGTTCCACGTCAAAGCGGAAAGGCAGGTTTGGTACACCTAGCTCAACCTCCAGATACTCTCGCAGTACAGACACGTGAAGCCAAATGAAAGGCTTCAAGCCGATGCCCTTGTCTTTCTCATCGTGTTCGCCATCCTTTTTCTTTTCTTCACCACGGCAATTCTGGGCATCATGTCCTTTTTGGCCACAAATCTTACAAAGGCGTGCCTTCTGCTCCTGGAAGAACACGTCTTCACGAAGGACTCGGAAGTGGGGCTCATGTGTTGCAAGGCCTAACATGATAAGATCTGCATCTAGACCATATATGACATGTCGAGTGTTCGGGTCATGATCGGGGGACGCGCGCTGAGACCGAACAAAATTCATGATTTTATGCTCTCCCTCTCCAGGAACAGTAGCATCAGAAATTATGATTTTCAGTTCAGCCCAACCAGGATCCGTATTGAGCTTGTACTGGCACCAATACCTCAAGCTGAGGGCAAGAATGTCCATGAATGGTGTTCCAGGAGTGATCGAGTTTGAGTCGAAAGCCTTCTTCGTGACAGTCTCCAGACTTTCGGTTGACAAATTGCCCCCATTCTGCTGCTTCAACAATTTAATCAATTCTTGTTTGTCGTTCTCCTTCTCTTGAGCTTCTTGCGCAGAACGGAATCGTCTCGACCGCTGTTGATTCATCTTGGCTCGAGGCGCAACACCATCTAGGGCACTTGTCAGCGTTGAACAGCGTCGGTATTATGGGAATGTGGAAATGTCGCGAGACAATAGAAAAAGCGATCATAACATACCAACTGCAATCATGAGAATCTTTCTGGGTCGAACCATGTTCACAACGCGATCGGTGTATCTGAACACCTCCATCATCATTTCTTCCTCGTCCTTGGGAGCTGGTCTATCTTCGGGGTGAGAGCAAGGATGAACGATGCCGTTCATATCGAGGTAGAGGTTATCAAATTCTTCGCCATTTGGGTTTGGTCCAGTGGTGTCGACAGGTATCGTAGACCCGTCTTCCATAGTCAGAGGCTGATCCTCAATTACCGGCGAGATAATTTTAGGATATCTCGATGAAAGCCATCGGAAAGCCGCCGGAATACCCATATTGGCGGTTTTATGAAAAACCGACTAATCAGAAATTTGCTGAAACCACCACGCGGAATACCGTTAAGCAGTGCGAAGACAAGTCGCGAGGTTGTGTCGGGTCAAATACTTGACAAATCGACTCGCATCGGTGACTGGAAACGGGCAATGGCGCGATCAGGTTCAAGCCAACTACTCCAACAACGGATGTTCGTGGAGGGTGATGGAGTGGGTGTGAAGGATGAAAGTTGTGTCGCTTTGTCGAGTCGCGAAATGATTCTTTGACATCAAGCTCCGAAGACGCTAAGCCACTCGCTGCAGCAAATGAGTGGGCCTGTGGCTCATGTATGCAGCTTGGCTTGCTTGTGCAGCTATACCAAGTGGGGATATGCAGCAATGGGGTTCTCATACATGGTTGCACCTCCTGACAAGCTGTCCAGAAGCAAGTGAATTACGAGCGTCGACAGATTAGGATAGCTTCCTCTGTGATTTGCACCGCGAGACATAAAATCTTGATAGTCGCCGGAAGTGGCTACATGCAGCGTGTCGAATCTTCCTGAGCCACATGGCATTAAAACGTCGCAATCATGTTTTCCATTGCTAGCGCCCCAGCAAAACAATCGGTTGGCGAGACCATCGATGTTCTGAGCGGCAGGCTCAGTTCAGCTACTCTCTTGGAAGATCGAAGAGCTGCTATCCTGGGTCTTCGGAGCTTTGCTAAGGACTATCCAGCTTCTGTAGCTTCAGGTGCTCTGCGAAGCCTAATAGGAAGCCTGAGCAAAGACGGTGAAGACGTCGACACAGTCAAGGTGGTACTCGAGACATTGTTAATGCTCTTCAATCCCAACGAAGATAGTCCCGAAGCTTCAGAGGAGATTGCTCTTTGGCTAGCAGATGAGTTCACTCAGCGTCAAGAAAATATCACTTTGCTACTCGATTTTCTAGACACAAATGACTTCTATTCTCGATTGTATTCGCTGCAACTACTCGCCGCTATCCTTTCAGCTCGTACCGAACGCACCGAGGAGTGTATCTTCACTGCCCCCCTTGGCATACCGCGGCTAGTTTCTGTCCTTGATGACCAACGCGAAGCCATTCGCAACGAAGCTATTATCCTGCTCACCTACCTTACACCAACATCGATCGAAATACAGAAGCTGGTGGCCTTCGAAAATGCGTTTGAGAAATTGTTCGCCATTATCGAGGGAGATGGCGCCTTGGTTGAGGGCGGGCGCACCGTTGAAGACTGCCTGATCCTATTGGCAAACCTCCTCCGATCAAATAGCTCAAATCAGGCGCTGTTCCGTGAATCGGGCTGCATGAACCGCCTCACGGATCTGCTGGGTCGTGTTCTCACCCCCCAGACTGATGGGTCTGAGATCGCTTCATGGGCAGCGGCACAGCGGAATCGAAACGTCTATGCTTTTCTTGCTGTTGTTCGATTGTTTATTGTTCGGGGCGCGGCAGGAACGTCTTTGAATCAAGCAGCGATATGGAAGCATGGCCTTGCTTTTCACATCCTTCAGCTGGCCTTTAGCCATGAAGCACAAACACAAATTAAGGCCGAGGTGCGACATCTTGATCTTCAGTGGAAGCTCACCTGGTTGACGTGATATCTAGGCTCTGATTACTTGTGGTGATGTGATTCGGCACAATGCGCCGCTACAGGAGACTTTTGCTCAGATGATGGTATCGTCTCCTTTGACAGGAGCTAGTGCGATTGATGGACAGACTAGCCAACGGGAGAAAATCTTCGTTATCGATGGCTTGTTAGACCTGACTTTATGCTTACAGGAACTCCAGGAGTTTGATGTGCGTTTTGCGGCGTCTGAGTGTCTGCAGGCGTACTTTGCAAACCATCCAGCAGTCAAGTTGCACTTCCTTGGCAGAGCTATCGAGGGACATCAATCTGGAGCCAACGAGTCTTCTAATGTCTTGACAGTTCTTTTACATCCTTCGTCTGAAGTTTCTGATCCCTACCGACAATGGTTCGCTGCTGTGATTACTTTCCATCTGTTGCATGAGAATTCGCAGGCCAAGACAGAGGCCATGAGCCTAACTGAAGGCGACTCCGAGGATGGAGAGGAGGTTGTAACGGGCATCCAAACCCTTTCGGCTCATCTCACATCGGGCCTCCGTCGAGATGACGACGCGCGAGTCTTGATCGGGTATCTCATGCTACTCCTAGGCTGGCTTTTCGAAGACCTGGATGCTGTGGACGACTTCCTCGCCGAAGGGAGTAACGTACAGAGCTTGATACAGGCTGTCTCACAGCCCCCAGCTATCGGTGGCGGCGAACTTGTCCAAGGATTGTGCACCATGCTATTAGGCGTTGCTTACGAATTCTCGACTAAAGACTCACCGATTCCACGGGCAACCTTACTCTCCATCATAACGTCGCGAATTGATCGGGACCTGTACCTGAATCGTCTATCAAAGCTTCGAAGCCACCCTTTCCTTCGCGACTTCGAGGTTTTGCCACAAAAGTTAGATACATCCTCTCCAGGGCGACTACCAGATGTTTTCTTCGACCGGACATTTGTTGAGTTCTTCAAAGACAACTATAATCGAATAGCACGTGCTATTGATAGGGAACCTGGTATCGAGATATCTGTAGTCACCGATGGTGTTCAGAAAGGTGTCTCGAGGGAGCTCGTAGACACTCTAAGGAGCCAAGTCGAGGAGAAACAGAAGGCCGTGAGCGAGATTCAGGAAACATTGACTGTGCTTCAGGGACGGCTTGGTCAAGAACAGGCGGATCATCGCCGTTCGAAAGAGATGGCAGCTGTGGAGTTGCAACGAGTTAAAACCGTCAATGAGGACCTACAAAAGCATCATACGGAAGAGCTGCGGTACGTGGCTGAACCATCGTCTCGTGAACGCTTGGCTAAGAATGTTATAGGAAACTCCAAAGTCAATTGGCGACCAAAGAGAATGATCAGCGCAAGCAGATTGCACAAGTGCAATCTCAATATTCAGTCAAAGAGAATGATTATCAGAAGCAAATTGCTCAATTACGATCGCAACAAACAGCACTAGAGAACGATCACCAAAAGAAGCTCGAGCAAATGCGAAAGGCTGGTGAGGTCGAAGCAGAAAAGATCAAGCGACGGACGGATGCGGAGATCGCAGATCTCAAGGCGACCATCAGTCGTCTCGAGGTTGTTCTGATGAAAGTGCGTACTTCTTGCTCCTTTAGTAGCAATAGTCATACGCTAACAATTGAATTAATGCAGTCCCAAAAGGAGTACAATGAGCTCCAAACGCTACGCAAGAAAGATATAGATATGCAAAGAGAAAAGTACGAGGAGGCGATGAGGCATCTTCGTGAAGACAAAGAAAAGGAGATAGAAGATCTCAAAACACAGTCCAAGGCTAAAGCAGATGAGTTGCAAGGACTCTGCGAGAAAAAGAGTGCTGAGATGAGCGCATTCCGAGCACAGACCGAGGACGAATTAGAAGAGCAAAGACTCAAGGCTCAGCAGGCAGAGGGGAAATACGAGAGCCTTGAGAAGCAGCTAAGTGGAGGAAATGCCGGGATGAAAGACTTGGAGGACAGACTTAGAAAGGTTAGTGAATTCCTCTCCATACTGGTCATATTTAAGCAACTAACGCATCCTTGCAGATGGAATTGGGGTTGTCAGCAGCAAAGGAAGCCAAGGATATGGCCGAGAAGCAATTAACGGAATCGAAAGAAGCAGCAGACGAAGCGACAAAGGAAGCCAGAAAAGCGAAAACAGCAGCTGAGAAACAGTTGTCAGAGTCGAAAGAAGCCAGAGAAACAACACAGTCAGAGCTCGATGATCTTCTGATGGTCTTTGGCGACTTGGAAGAAAAGGTTGCCAAATACAAGGTGAGTAAACGAAGGCACCGCACGTTGGCATGTATCATCCAAGCAACTATACTGACAGTATGCAGACTCGTCTTACTGAACTCGGTGAAGCCGTATCAGATGGCGATGACGAAGACGACGATGACGAAGATGACTCCGAGGGTGATGGATCCGACGAGTCTGGAGATCAGGGCGAGGAGGAAGATGAGGCAAAGCAGAAGCCAAAGACAAGAAAATAATAAGGTAACGCAGCCGCATGTCTTGACCACAGAGATATGCGATATACCTCTTACAAACATATCGAAAGCAAACGCCTCGCGGATTGCATCTGGTTGCCATCCTGACCCAGAAAAAAAGCCCAACAGGGCATAGCTTACTCCAAATACTGTGATCCCACAAAATACTTTCTCAGGCGACCCAACTCAAACATATCTGCCATTCGGGTTGATCTCCCAAAAATTTTGTCTCCTCGTCAATTTTGTTTTGTTATCACTTCTCCAACCAGTGAAAATGTCTGCTCACGACTCTGTATCCGATGAGGGCGAGTGGCTTGACCTCGAGTCAGATGAGGAGTCGGTCCCTATCACATCCTTTTTCACAACTCAGACTTTCCCCACTGTTATCGCCATGCTCGAGGATAGCAGTAAGAACCACGGGTTCGATTTTGGAAACTATGTCCAAAAGCTCCAGCTCGACTTTCACGGTGCCGTCAAGCTCGTCAACTTTGTTCGTGATCATGTAAAGAACGGGTCGCCTCTCCCAGAGAACATCGCCACCAAAGACCTTGAGGATGAGAAGTACCTCCGACCAGTCCTCGAGAACGATGCTCTTATCTTTTCTTTGGACGAGGTCTTGGAGACTATCAACAATGATCAAGCCAACGGGTCTACAGATGGTAATCTAGAGGTTCGCAACAGAAACCTCGAGGAGGAGCTCGAGAAACTCAGAGATCAGTTTGCGAACTACCGCTTGACGGTTCAACAAACACTCGACAAGAAATGGGGTGACGATAGTGAGACTGCTTCCGCTGAGAAAAAGGATGACTCGGCATACTATTTTGAATCATATGCTGCCCATGGTATTTCTTTACTCTTTGTCCCTGTTTCTATCACAGCACTGACCATGGCCAGAGATTCATGAAACGATGCTGAAGGACACAGTACGAACTGACGCTTACCGTGATTTCATCTACAACAATAAGCACATCTTTAAAGACAAGGTTGTCCTCGACATCGGATGCGGCACAGGTAAGCTCATTATACTTGCTAATACCGTCAATACTAACACTACTAAACCAGGAATTCTAAGTATGTTTGCTGCAAAGGCGGGTGCTAAGCAAGTCATTGCTGTTGATAAGTCCGACATTATCGTCAAAGCTAGGGAGAACATTTTCCACAACGGTCTATCCGACGTCATCACAACTCTCAAGGGCGCCATTGAAGATGTCAAATTGCCTGTAGACCAGGTTGATATCATTGTCAGTGAGTGGATGGGCTATTGCCTTCTCTACGAGGCCATGCTTCCGAGTGTCCTATATGCTCGAGACCGGTACCTGAAACCCGATGGTATTCTTGCACCCAGCTCTGCCACCATCTGGATTGCCCCTATCGCAGACTCCGAGTATATTTCAGACCATATCTCCTTCTGGAGAGATGTTTATGGCTTTGATATGAAGACTATGCAAGAGGGAATCTACGACGAGGCTAGAATTGAGGCCATGCCGCAGAGCTCAGTGTGTGGCGAACCTTGCCCCTTCAAAGTGCTTGATCTCCACACCGTCAAAACGGAAGACCTTCAATTTACCGCCAAGTGGTCATCAAAGCTCACCCGTGAAGTCGACAACGTCGACGGCTTCCTTATCTGGTTCGACAACTTCTTCACCACAGCTCGAAACGACCCAGTGCCCCCTGCTGAAACAACCCCGGAGAATTGGGACAAGACAAGTCAGGGCGGTGTTGCCTTTACTACAGGACCTTCTGGCACTGTTACCCATTGGAAGCAGGGCCTCCTTCTTGCTCCTCCAGAGACCAACTCGTCTGCCAAATCACCAAAGAGTCTCTCCGGAGAGATTATTTTCACGGCCGCTGATGACAATGCTCGAGCGCTGGTTCTCAGGACATCCTGGATAGATTCTGAAGGTAGATCCAGGCAGCATGCATGGCAGCTGAAGTAGACAAGTTCCGATCAGCATGGATGTATACTAGGGTGTGTAGGACGAGGAACCTACATCGATAGTATAATGGTCGATAAAGAAATCATAAATGAGGCACATTCAGACCCTGTAACAAAAGGTTCACAATACTCAGGAATCCCTCGCCGAGGATGAAGCCCTAGGCAGGTTAGGAATAAGGATTTTGGCACAGGGTGAAAAATACATACTGAGGCAAGGATGATAAGGGGTGTTTGCGTACGCCGTGCGACATGAGTCCAGTACCATGCAAACAAGCCGCCAGCGGTTCGAGCTAGCGTGAATGACGGTACATTATACATGCCTGAATTGATGTCAGCGGTAGTCCCACTCGGTGTCGCATAGATTTAACTTACCAACGGCAACGGCAATGCCACCAGGAATCAGAGGTCGCCATCTCTTACCTATAGCGAGTGTTCTTGTAACAGTGGCACCTGCGAATAAAACCGCTGCTCCAATAGCCCATTCTTTTGCTCTGAATGGCAACCCTGAACCTGTGACAAGCCTTGCTGTGAAAATCCAGACATAAGCAGTTGGTACCTGGAAGAGATCACCAGGGATCTTGTAAACGCTACAGCCCAGCAAGCAGTATCAGTACGGTAACAGTAGTTTCCAACCGAAATGAGAAGGGACATACCTCGTATAAATACGATATATGAAAGCGCTGAGAACCGCACCTACGGTTGCGCCAATAACTTGACCCCAGAATTGAGCCTTTGGGGCAGCTCCCAGTAAATGACCTGTCTTCAGGTCTTGCATGAGATCGCCAGCCTGTAGAGCGCCAGCTTCGGACTGCAAAAAGTCAGGAATCTACTCTTGAACACTTATAGACAATACATACCACGGCACCGGCAATCAAGTTGATCAGGACACTCGACTTATGAGACTGGGGGATGATTAGGGCGAAGAATAACTGCGCGAGCTTGCTGATGCCAGAAACAGGATTCAGATCGGTCTCGCCTAATGCCCTGACCCCCATGATGCTCAGCACCAAAGCCATGAGAACAGCAATGGTTGTGGCATAGAGGGGCACGAGGTCGCCAAAGACTACGTGAATGGTAAGCACACACAGAGCAATCGAGGCAAGAAGGCCAATTGAGACCATGCGGCCACCAATTCGTTGATGTGGAGGAGCATCTTCGTCCACATCTTCTTCGGCATGGGCTCGTTCAATGGTCCCATTCTGTGGTCCGGTTGGCTCGGCATCTCTATTGAATAGTGGCGCATAGTCATGGCTTAGAGGTTTCCACAAGCCAGAGACACCATGCTCGCGCACTCGGTGTCGTAGGGAGGAGACAATGCGAGTAGCCTTGCGACTAGTAAAGATACCACGGATACCAACATAAGCAAGGCTGACGATTGCGTCGGCCAACATGATAGCCAACGAGATCCAGATGATCCATCCCTTGCTACCGTGCTCCCAATCATCGACATCTCCAGGCGCCCATCCACGAGACTTGGCTATAGGGCTTAGGATCCCCCAGCCCACAACGGCACCAAGCAACATGTGCAACGTTGTTTCAGTGCCCATGATGATTCCTTGGCCGATGTAGGCGAAACTAGGGTTAAAGGTCCATAGCCATGAGTGAGCTGCAACAGATCCGAATACAGGTAGGTTACGGAGGATAGGGAAGAAATAGGTGGCCAGGGTGTAAAGGCCAGAGCCACCAAAACACAGCAGCAGCAATTTGATGTTGGCTGCCCAGTCCCCTTTATCTGACATATCCTCCTCGGTGCCTTGCTGATGCTCTTGGTCTGTAGCAGCAGAGCCAATGGCGTCTGGTTGAGGCGGCTCGTCTTGAGGTACAAGACTTGCAAAGCCACCCTTGGCAGCAGCATCAAGCTCGTCTTTCGTAGACTGACGGCCTCCACCATGCAAGACCGAAATCAACACAGCTGTACTGAAGCCGCTAGGAAATTTGAGACGCTCCCGGATGATTACTTGCTTACGTCTGTTTGGTGTTAACAAGTTTGGAGCAAATTGGAGTCAGGTGTTGGCATACAAAGGAACAGCAAAGACAACGCCAAAGTAGCATAGCCCCAGAGACCAGACTACAAGCTTCCACGTGCTGAGAATAATCGGGCCTTGTTCTTCATGTGCCAAAAGATAGTTCAGTGCCGGTATCTGCCTAAGTAGTTAGAATCTGCCTCTTGACAAGCTGAGCCTTTGTGACCTACAACGCCAACGAATCCACACCCAAGCGGCATAATGGCCATGCCACAAGCTACGCTCTGGAGCAAAACATTCTCAACTGGAGAAAAGGGGAATCTCAGGTGCGGAGCAAGAAGCTTGAAAATGCCAAAGCCCATTAGACTTGCAGGCATTGACATGATGGACACCCATCCCGTCTGTAAGCCAAAATACATGTTGGAGAAGCATATGACAGTTCCAACGGCCAGACCAGCCAACACACTTCGCAGCGTGAAGCTGCGGCCGGGAACTACGCGGGTCGCCATTGTTACTAACGATAATGGCGATGTGTAGATACGCGTTGATCGATCGTCGTGAAGTTAAGTGACTTAAGTAGGTAAGGTACTGTACTTCAGTACGTACCTGCCATCGATTACCAAGCGTGCTAGACCATTTAGGTTAGTAGGTAGATAGGCAGCCCCACATTCTGACAGCTAGGTAGTACTCGCCCTACCGTCATGACTAAGGGCCCCTGATACTTGTAAACAGCCCGTATCGAGTAAGAAATAATTAGTTAAGGCTAACAACACATTTGTATCTGTGGATCAATGGGCAAAACGATTTGCTTCCTGATAGGTGCATGCTCTTATAACTATGGAATGCTAGGTAGATATGCTTGCTGTAGTATTCACAGTGACTTCTGCCCAATATAACTGTTTCTCCGGCCTCAACTCCATTATCCGAACCCAGGTTTACCCAGGCTATATGACCTTTCGCATCATGAGCAGCCCACCGCGGTATGGCTCTATTATGGCGCTGCCTTGACACCCTTGCATAAATAATCGTATTAGAACCCGAAACTGTCCAACAGAGAGCCTGCATCAGGCTCCTCAAACGTTGTGGGAGGTGGTTTGACCGTCTTCTTGTTTTCTCGATGTGAATCGAAGCGGAGAGATGGAGAGGGTAGGTCTGCAACAACCAGCGAGCTCCTCCGGCGAAGCAGTTTGAGAGGATTAACCTCTCCACCAAGACCGGTTGCTCCCGGTGACTGCTGGAACTCCCAGTTACGTACTGTCTTGTGGTCAGCGGACATGTACCCGGCAGTCTTATGGTCTTGCGCTTACCTATGTCCAGTCCCAGAAGATCGCACCCCATCCGATCATACAACTTGGCGCTATGCAGCACAAACTCCCATTCGACTTTCGGCGTAATCTTGGACGCTCCCCTCAAAGTCTGCAGTGTTTGATGACGTAGATGTGAGTAAAGTACGACCAAGGCAGGGTCGTCCGTTAAAAACAGTCGAGACTTGATGTCAGGCGAACAAGGCGTTTCTAAAAGTGTGTAGACAGGTGTCTGCCAAAAAGGTCAGTGGACGAATGCTTACATGGTAGGTTCTAGGTTAAGGACGTACTATAAGGGCCCGTACGGCCATGTCCTTGCGGCCAAGCATCCAGAATGCCCATGCAGCCAGCCAACGGTTACCTTCCTGGGCTGCGAGTGGGAGTACGGTGTCCTGAAGAAGTCGACGCAGAACCAGCCCGTCGTCACCTTCGTAAACACGCGCTATCGTGATGGCTAATTGCATGTCTTTCAGCTGATTCAGGCAAACCTGAACGGCATCGTGGAGATGGTCAGCGAGAAGGAAGAACGCAGCAGCATACTCTGTACGCAGCCGAATTAGTCTCTGTACCTGCTAGTACCAACAAACAGCTTACCAAAACGTCGCCTGCTAAGCAAAGCATAGGCGTTCTTGAGCGCCGCCGATCTCCATTTAGGGTCTTCAAAATTGTTGGCCAGCAAACGTTGAGTTGCTACCTGCTCCCTGTTCCAGTTTGCCATTCTCCACAGACCTTGAAGCACGGTTTTTTTACGAAGAGCCAGGTAGTATAGACTACAGTCGACGGGGTTTTTTACTTCACTCTTGGTATACTCGTTTCGAGCTATCAGTTCGAACTGTGTTCTCTGCAGGGGTTGTCAGCTACCGTAACAAATTCATCCGGAATTTAGGTTGCTTTACCAATGCGGCTGGATCAGTGAGCCACATGAACAGGCCGCTCTCACGAGCATGCTCCCAAAGCATACTGCCATGGTTCTGCCGTGATACGAAATCAACTAGGATATCCTGGCTATTGGAATGAAAGGCCCAATTGATTTCACGCCAGGAGAGGTGCATCTCGTTAGTACGTCCTTTTCGAAGGGCATGTTGACGGAACAGCAGCATAAACCGAGCGCCGTTCTCATCCATTGACCGACGGTGCCGCTCGACGAGAGCAACACATTCAATGATGTCGGCCAATTGAATCTGTTCATGGCCAGAAAGTTGCGTAACATTAACCTTCACCAACTTTTCATTGATCAACACCGCAGTCTGCTCGGTGAAAACATCTTCGTCATCGATATCGTCATGATGGTTTCCGTCCAAATAGGTGCCAGGAGATGATTTGTCAACTGCGAAGGTGTGGCCTTGCTAAGCAGACATATCAGCACGTTGCTCGTTGTTCTCGTATAGGATCAGTCACTCACCTCGGGCACATAGAACTCGCTTAATTCCATTCCTAGATAATCGTCCAGAGGCTCACCGTCAATGTAGTATTTCAATGTCTTGTGCAAGGAAACCAGAATGCGTCGAACAAGGGTGGCTTTGCCTGAAAGAATACATTGAATGAGAAACTGAGGGTGAAAGACCGGCAGTGGACCATTGAATCTCTGAACAACCTGGAACAAATCCAGATTGCCATCCTTGCGTAACGGAAGGCGCAGGTCCGTCTTCATTGACTCGGACACCCCAACATGTCTGTCCTGTACAAACATCTGGTTGCCGGCGCCAATTACCAGGTGACCGTCGCCTAGCCATGTTGAATCGCCAATTGGGTGTGGTGTGAGTTCCCGAATGCTGATCTCACGTATTTGTGCCCAGGCTGGACCTTTGTTGAGATAGTCGAATCGCATCTGGGAAAGCAGGATGACTCGGTAAGGGAAACCAACTGCGAGTATGGACTGACCATCAGGTGTTGATGTCCAATCCAGATCTTGTATCACCTGGTGCTCTTGGAAGTTGTTTTCATATTCGAGGCGAGCACCGCCAATATCCCAGATCGTGAGCTGCGAACGTGAAGAGTTCACCAGAGCAGCCTTCTTGAGCGTACTTCCGCTTACCAATGCTGGCTCGGAAACTCCTGTTTCAGTCGTACATGTAGATAGCCATCCGACACTTCGTTGTGCAGGATCAACCCGTGCAGTCCAGAAGTCCACTCGGCCGGTATGTGTGTAAGAAATAGCAACATCGCGAGCGAAAACATCGAGAAACCCTGAGACAATAGGCTGCGAACCTGCAGGATCGACTGGCAGCAAGTAGGCCAGATTATCTATGTCATTCAACTCAAATTGGCATAGCTCCTCGACATTGGCTCCAGCTGTTGTCTTTGGATCATCAAAGTATCGTGGTAACTTCACCTCCCACACAATACCTTGTCCTTCCGACGTTATTGTTGCGATATGAGCAACGGTGTAGTTCTTGACGTCTGATCGCGGTAGAATGATCAGGCAGAGTGGTTTCCCCAAAACCCTATAGCTACATTCGGCGAGAGCAATAGCTCGAGATTTTCTGCAGTCCCAAAGTGAGATGGTCTCATGGCGGAGAAACACCACAAAACGGCCCTTCCTCAACACACACATACGATGGATATAACCCTTCTCCGGAATAACACTCGCTCGAGTTAAGGCCAAACCCGAGTTGTCTCGTGGGCTCAGAAGATGCTTCCAGACAACGCTCTCACCATCGCGGGTCCGAGAGACTACCGCTCGTCCGCTAAAGTTTCTAACGATCTTCGTGATAGAAGTTGAGTGCCCAGACCAGATCGTTTGTAGTGAGAGGCGCCGATCATTCGTCATGGGATCAAACAAGTCGGCGACGCTGCCTGTGAACACACCTATCCTTCCATCAAAAGCATGCAGCATAAAGTGAACCTTACCACTCTTCTTGTCGCAATACGTCTGTATATCGGTATGGGGTGTGTCTTGGGTCGGTAGGAAGCTACCGAGCAGTTCGAAATGCGTATCCTTGACCTGCGCCACTTTGAAAAGAGTTGGTGAACTTGCCGTACTACTGCCGACATTCTCAAGCGCCCATGCTGACATGATCCCTTTTCCATCGAAGGCTATGCAGATCTCGGGATTCTTCGTTGCAATCGCAACTAAATGCTCAAGAGCGACGGGGTCATCAGCAGTCGAATCATCAGACATCCGCGCCTGCACGGCTTGTTCAACAGAGGCCGTGAAATCCCGTCCGTCGAGAACAAGGGCGAATCGCATATCCAAGCCATCCGGATTCTCTTGTGATGGCGCACAAACATCGACTTGGCCCCATAACTGCCAATGCTTCCCATCAGATGTATCGGTCGGTGTCCATACTCGAATGCATTTGTCTAGGCATGTGGTGTATAGAACATTGTCGGACATCTGTTCGACATGAAACGGTCTGCGCCATCTGACAGAGGTTATGATATTCGGGTGTCGAAGGTATGTAAGATCGAAGCGAACTTCGTCTGCGCCAAAGTTGAGTCTGCGCCAGACCTTGATCAAGTGGTCGTAATGGCCAGCCGATGCGATATATCTCGAGTCGTATGACAGTATCGCATATTTTACAGTACTCGGAAGCTTTTTCTGCCAAAGGCACCTCGGTTCGGTTTTGGTATCGAAAAGGGAGAGGTAACGCGTAGCTACAAGAAGCTCCTCAGAACTACCCCAGGATAATGTACACGGCGTGTCGTCGGGATTCGGATTGGGAATGTCAAAGGTCGATTCGAGAGCCCACTGAGAGATATTTGAGCACATGTTTCATATTGTAGATCCTCCAGTTGGGGGTTAAACCTTTAAGGCGTCTTCGCGCGACCCGAATGGCCTGTATACACGAACTTGAGCCAATGTGCACGTAGCAATCTTGCCTGTTGCTTCGTCAAATGCGATGGCTTCTAGGGGTTGTTCGCCTTCATCGTAGACTGTCTGTAAGATTGTATGGGAGCCTTCTAGGATTGCAAAGGCGCCGCCCGTGATGTATACCTATGTGACATCTTCGCATCAGCTAAGTTCAGAACTTAGGAGTGAAGGCAGTAGCACTTACATTCAGGTGTCGGGAGTCCCAGTAACCCGAGGCTAGCCCTTGGAGCCTCGAGCGTGGCTTCCCCGGCAATACGGCCTTCATGCTATTAAGGAGTAAGATTTGCGCGCATCTCTAGCGAAATATAAAGGCGCGATGCTTGAGCGCAAAAGAAATATGTTGAAGTCTTGACAGCTTTTGGTGCAGTTAGGGATTACCAGTCAATGCAATAAACGGGAGCCTCAGTGGGTTAGTAGAGGTGACGTGACCCCCGGAACACAAACCCCACCCCCAGCTCATGCACAGGAAATGACGATAAATGCCACCCTAGAGGTTCGTTCAAGAGCTTGATGAACGCGGCATTCATATCGAGGTTTTAATTAATTATAAGAACAATTTCAATTTGCCCAGTAGACTCGCTAGTGTTTCCGAAGAAGAAAAAACCCTCAGGGGAAAAAAGTAGAAGACCAAAAAAGGGTACTTGGTCATATATTAATGGTCAAACAACTAGTACTTTACTTTTACTTCAGGACTTTAATCATAAGATGCCAGTTTCATCACAAACAACTAGTTTCACTCTACTGTTGAGCTCTTCCAGTCAGAACGTCACTTCATCTCACTTAACATTTGCTATAAAATTCAAAGATCTCAAGGTACATACAACCAACATGTGATAGATAATTGCTTTTCCAACGCCATTGACGCAGTGTGTCGCTATGCATTCATTTATAATACTAACAGAAAGGGGTATCCTTTTTTTGCTTCAAACAAGTCATCTAACGTCAGAGAAACACATTCAGATCGTCCATAACCAATCCAACTCTTGCCAACCCATCAGAGGTCATTTCATACACGCCTATGTCCCATATATACTTGAAAACCACCCATGTAGACAAAACTATCGACTTGTGCTTGTACGACCGCGCAGTTGGTGGCCTCTTGATGCTCCCCCTGGCTGAGTTTGTGGCGTAGAAGAGATCTGGCTCGGTGATTGAATACGCACAGATCTTGTTGCTGGTGTGAACTTAGTAGTAGGTCGTGAAAGTCCAAATCGTGTACCAGATGATCGAGCACCAACGGATTTACTGCCCACCGCTGGGGAGTTCGGCTCCGGCGAAGAAGGTTGAGGCCTCGCCGTGCGTCCATTAGGAGGCCCGAACCCAAAAGATCTTGTTGAAGCAGGGGGCTGCTGCAAGGGTTCCGATCCGTTCAGGTCAGAGAATTGGGGCATTCCAACCGGCCTTGGTGTACCCGGCGCCATTTGTGATGATGCTAATTTCGAGATCCGCGAGTGGTGCTGCGTGGTTGCGCCTATAGAGGTTCCGTCTCGTTGGCCATTTCGCTCAAGGTGTGATGGTACTGGCGCCATCGGCGTGGTTGATGGTAGAGTAGAAAACTTTCCAGGCCCTCGTGAAGCAGGTCTTATGGAAGGCGAAGCTGGTAAGTCTCCATCATCTTCGTCACCAGCAAGCGAAAATGCTCCATCACCTTCATCAGCCTCTCTAAGCGGCGCCATTGATCCTGGCGGCAACATCGTCGACATGGAGAACGGTTGTCCGGTCCATCGGGTAGGTGTCTCGAGTGGTGTACCAGAATAGTCATAGACTCGGTCATTGCGATTGGCCATCGATCGTCTGCCAGCTACTGTTCTCCAGCTTCCCCGTGGCCATGCAGAGGGCGCAGAGCTTGATTGCACACGAGATCCAGGCGCCATGGTTCGAATTCTATCGTCACGTTGTCGCCATTGTTGCAAGACGCGGTTGCGTTTCTCCCGCTCGTGCTTCTTTTGGACCTCCAATGCTGTATGACCCTGGCCACTTTGCTGCAGCGACGCAATTGACCAAGATTTTAGAGACTGGCGCTGCTTGTCAGCTGCCCAAAGCTGCCAAGCCTCCGCGTCCCGCTGTTCAAGATCACTGGTATAAACTTTCCAGGCTTCCAGCCATTCCTGTGCATGTTGCAGTTTTGCTTCCTCTATGCGTCTTTGATCCAACTGCGTTTGACTCATCCACATGTCAGTAACTGTGATAAGATGGTGGGAGTCTTTCTGCGCTCGCAGTTCTTGAACCAAATCACTTTGGATACGGTCCTCCTCAGCCATCGCTCTCCATTGGTCAATGGCGGCAAAGAAGTTGCGCTTCTTCCGGGCTGAGGAAACTTGAGTATACCTGGCCATGAGATATTTCTTCACGTGCCTTTTGTCTTGGTCCTTGCGGTTCTTAATCGCACGGTCAAAGACTCGCAATACCGAGGTGGCTCCTAGATAAAGACGAACCCGGTCCTCCATGAGTGCCATGTGAGACGACTCCCGTTGGAGTCGTCGAAATCCTCCGAGGACCTTGGCCTTGGCCTGCTCCTCGTAGTATCCCTCTGCCCTTCGGCTCATATCTCCATCCTGTTCTGCGCACTGGAACCACCGGTCAAATGCTCGTTCTACTTGAAGATACTCGCGTCTCCATTGGAAAGCCTGCGCTCTTGCTCTCAAGTTCCATTGATCGAAAGCAAAATTTGCCTTCTGCATCATGACTTGTTTACGATACTCAGTCGCCCTTCGGCTGATCTCAGCCTGATCCCACCATTCACGTAGATGTGTGAAAGAGTGCTGTATGTCTCCAATTCGTTTGGCAGTATCGCATAACATAGTCTCCTTACCGGCATGGTCTTGCCACCGGTGAATAGTATCTACTTGAAGTCGTAGACACGCTTGTGTTCGTATGGCATGCTCCAAAGCTTCGCCATGACTAGCCTGGGATAGCCACTTCAAAATCGCCCCTGTCCTGTTACGTAAGGCTGTTTTTTGGCGTCCGACGTGTTCGAGTCGATGGCATGACCAGTGATCGAGAACTCTTCCAACCTTTTTGAGTTCATAAGCCTGGGCCGCTGCTCTGGCAGTCGTTTGGAGGCTTTTTTCCATGGCGACAATACGTTGCCATTTTTTGACAACGACAGCTGCTCTCATATAATCTGTGCCAGGCTCACGAAGTGCAGGAGCCTGACTCCAGGATCGAAAATAGCGGAACCGAATCATGTGTCTTCTTGCAACGGCGTCTCTTTCAAGTCGGCGTGCAGTACGATCAGCCCAATGGTTAAAGACTTTGCTTGCAAGGTAGATTTCGCGAGCCCTGGTCGCTCGCCTAAGAAGCCGACTGTGCTCTCGTTCCGTGTCAGGCTGCTCGTCGGGTGTTGAGGGGCTTTCTTCAACCATTTGCTGTTGAGATGCTACATCATTTGTGCGCTCTTGCGGTGCAGCATGGTGGACAATCGTGCCCCCATTGTTGCTCACAGTATTGGTTCGAGCTGCTGTAGTTGGAGAATGAACTTCAGGTACTGTTTGGATAGGAGAATGATGGGATGGTGCCACCTCTAATTCCTTGAGTTGATGAGGAGAGTCCCCATCCGGACTTCGAGGCATTTCGTTCTCGTGATGTGAATGCTCATCAATATGCCCACTTTGTGGCATATGTCCTTGCAATAGAGAAGTCGTTGATCGGATGGCATTGTTGAGGACTGAAAGAGGTCGGTGCATGAATGATTGTGCGGACATTGGCCTCGGTAACAGGTCCGTGGACTCTTTCGCCGAGACTTGATCGTGAGACTCGATACCATTGACTTGTGGGCTTGCGATGGTTTGTTGGGTAGGCGCTGCTGGTTTTTGCTCAAATGGATGATCTTCGAAATTCCTAACATCGGCAGAAGCTTCCTCTGGAATACTTGGAAAGGAAGGTATTCGCTGTGCGGGTTGTGCTCTACGGTTCGCAACTAAGGAGCGCCAGCGGTTCATAGCTGAAGAAACAACCGCCTTTCGCATCTCCTCATACGCGCCATCTTCCTCGTCGGTCTCAGAAAACTCCATCTCGTCTTGCCGAGGTTGTGCTTCCGAATGGGATGGTGATTGTGGTGGCGAAGGCGAAGGTGAATGGGTAGGTGATTGCAAAGGTGAAGACGGAGGTGAAGCCGAGGGCGAAAATGGCGATTGGGGGGCTTCGACTTCAGATGTAAGATGGCCGTTTTGTTGGTCATTCTCCTGACTGTTCTCGTGTTGCAAGTCTGCATGACTTTGGCGACTTAAGGATGATTCTGCGGGAGATGTGGAAGCTGAAGTTCGGAGTGACACTGTAGTATTATCACCGAACTCCAAAACAATCCCCATTCGATGAAGAATAGTTTGAAACTTATCAAGCAAGCTGCCTTCGCCTCGCTCACCACCCACACGAAAAACAAAGGTCGACAGATGATGGTCTGAATCGGGGTCGATTCCATAGGTAGGGAGTACGGCATCGTATGCCTTGAACAGCGCAGCGGCGGGAAGTGGTTTTGGTTCAGGCGCAGAGTCGAGTAGCTCCTGGGCAGCGACAACTACCGCGTGCAATGCGGCGATGTCTAGTTCGGTCAATACTGTGTCGGATCTGCGTCGCAAATACTATACGGACCTTCGTTGGAATAGTACGGGTCCTGACTTGAGGGTGCCCGACTGGCATTACTGGAGCGGCCATCGTCTGAAGGTGAGCTCGCTCTCTGCGCAGCCGGCGACATCGATGCTGCTGGTGAAGTCGCATTTGAGCCCTGGCGTAAATGGTCGGAGGACATGAGCAGAGTATTATTGGCGGGCTGCCCACATCCGTCATTGACCCATAGTCAGGAAGTCGGTGTGCAGTGAAGCGCGCGCAGTTTTACTATACGCCTTGGTCGCGAAAGGTTACCGCGAGTATGTGAAAGCGAACTCAAGTTTATCGGTATCTAGCGCGTCAAAGACAGAAATGCTGAGGAGAATAGTCGAGAAAATGAGCAAGGGCGGTGGTAGCGACGATATCCAAATGGCTGCAGAATTGTATTCAAAGATGGGGTGGTATCCAAACAAAGCGCATAGAGTCCCGACAGTAAACACACGCGAATTTGCGCGGTCGCGATACCAATGATGGAGCTTAGACGTGTAAAGTGGGTGGCAGGTGCACACAAGCCACAAGCCACATAAAGGCGGTGCTCTCTATGTACTGTGCTATTCGGTCCTCGAATGGCACTGTATGAGCAAGACCATTTTCACCAAGGACTGTAATCCAGGCCAGCTACCAAAATTGCTTTCATACATCTCAATGCTTCAACAAGTTGCCATGAATTCACAAAGAACTCGTCCGATCCAAAAGTTCGCAAAAGCAGCCTCTCAATGCTCTGTGGAGGTTTGTCATTCCATTCCTTTTCGTTGATCTCTTCAATTGACTGATCCGCCACCAGGCTACGGCTTATGGCAAGTGTATTGTCGCTGACTATAATGCTGTACACAAGGATAAGTGTGCTAAAGAGTTTATGAAACTCAAAGATTGCTATCTGGTACGATGAATTGTTCTTTTTACAGCGCATCTTCTGAAACATCTCTAATTTCTTCTTCACAGGCAGCATCGAAAAAGCCATAACGTACCCTCATAGCTGGCATAGTTAAACAATATCAAAATTTATTTTTCTTCTTTACTGGACTCTCTGTACAGTTTTTAGACCTCAAACATCTACAGCTTCAGTAATCTCAACAGGAATGTTGCCTGTTGGACTTCTTGTTCCTCCTCAGCAATGAGACCATCAGTCTGAGGCTCAGCTCCAGCCTCTTCCAAGGGTCGACGTAAGGCCTTCTCAAATGCAGGGGCCTGTGATTTGAAGGCACCTGACAGGCCTACATCTTCAGGATCAGCGATGACTCTGTACTCCATCTTGATGTCGTCTGTTGGCATGAGTCCTGCCTTCTTTCGAAGTCGCTGCACACGATTGACAATCTCACGACCCAAGCCCTCGGCTACCAATTCAGGGTGGATCTCCGTGTCCAGGATGGTGAGTACCTCACTATCAGTGTTAGTCTCGAAGTTCTTTGACGATTCGTCCTCCTTGACGCCACGGCGCACAACGAGATCGCCCTCCTCCAGACGAATACCATCAACATCGATATGCTTGTCTCGGAGGTAACCCTGCACCTGCTCGCTGGTAAGAAGGGGCAACCCCTTTTTGACGCGGGCCATATCCTTCTTGAGCTTCTTTCCGAGAACAGGCCAGTCAGCAGTGACACTGTACTGAACATTGTATTTGGCTTCATCTCCAGAGAGCACAAGGTCTTGTACGTTCAGCTCCTCGCTGATATACTTTTGCAACGACTTGACATCTTCAAGATACTGGGGATCCGAGTGGAGAACCACGAGTGTCTTGAGAGGTTGCTTGAGACCAATCGTACGACGCTCGCGCGACACACGAGCCAGCTCAATGACGCGCTGCATGCGACCAACACGTCGCTCTACTTCCTCATCAAACAACTCCTGGCGGACGTCGGGGAATGGCAGAAAGTGCACACTTCGGGGGTCCTCACCTTGAAGCTCTTTGGGGATATATGGCAGTAGCTTCAGGTAGATGTTGTCGGTGAGGAAAGGCGTGAAAGGCGCTAATCCACGGCACAAGGTGAACAACACCTCGAAAAGAGCATTCAGGGCGTGCAAAGTATCATCAAGACCATTCTCTCCCTTGAGTCGCTTTCGGTTGAATCGAATGTACCAGTTTGTTGTGTTATCAATAAGACCTAGAAGTCTAGGAACGACCGTATACAAACGGTATCTGTTTCAAGTCAGTATAGTGTTACTATCAGTAACTACGACATCGAAGGTCTTCACTTGGCTAAGAGTCCAAAATGATCTTGTCAGACAAACCAATGGTTATGCCAGAAGCCCCAACATAATTGGTGAGGCTGCTTACATACATACTGGTTACTGCTCAAGATTATTTGTCCACTTACTCCTTGTTGAAGCATCGGAATAGGAAAATACGAGTGACTTACCCTTCCATTTCCTGGTTGACGAATGCCAACAAACTCTGAGTCGAAGCAAGGATCCAACGGTCCATGACGTTGGAGTTGCTGGCCTCAAGCTTGGGGTCCCATGTGAAGTCCACGTTCTCAACTTTCTTCAAAAGAGCAATTTGACCCTCGAAAAACTTGTAGCTGTTCCACAGCGGCAAAAGGACCTTCTGAACAACCTCCTTGACGCCCGATTCCTTGAATCTCAGTGGCTCAGCTCGCACAACAGGCGAGTTAATGAGGTAAAGTCGGAGAGCATCAGATCCGTACTTTGTCATGATGATGGAAGGATCGGGGTAGTTCTTGAGCCGCTTGGACATCTTTTTGCCATCCTCTGCAAGTACTATACCGTTGACCACACAATTCTGGAATGGAGACTTGCCAAAAAGATGAGTGCCCAGCACTGTCAGAGTGTAGAACCATCCGCGAGTTTGATCCAATCCTTCGGCAATGAAATTTCCAGGGAAGGACTGGTTGAACTTTTCGACGTTCTCAAAGGGGTAGTGTTGGCTAGCATAGGGCATGCTTCCAGACTCAAACCAGCAGTCGAATACCTCCTCAATACGTTTCAATTGACCCTTGCCCTTTTTGCTGGGAATAGTAATGTGATCAACCTTGTCACGGTGAAGATCAGAAAGATCGCCCTCGTAACCACTCAAGTCACGGAGCTCTTGAACACTTCCTACGCAAACTCTCTCCTCCAAATCTTCACTGACCCACAGAGGGATAGGCGTACCCCAGTAACGGTTTCGGCTGACGTTCCAGTCGCGAGCGTTGGCGATCCAGCTGCCAAAGCGCTTCTCCTTGACAAATGATGGAACCCAACGGGTCTCCTCAATGTTCTTGAGCATATCGGGAACAATGTTAGGAATGCGGATGAACCAAGAGGGAACAGCCCTGTAGATGAGGGGCGTATCCGAGCGAGGACACATAGGGTACGAATGCTTGAGTTGGGATTCATTGGCGATGCGGCCGGTATTCTTGAGGTACTTTATGATGTGCTTGTCGGCTTCCTTGACGTGCATGCCCTTAAAATCGGAAACTCGGTCGGTGAAGTGACCGGTATCGTTGACAGGATCAGGAGGAGGTCGGTTCTCGGTAATGATGCCTGCGGCGACGGCAACGTTGTAATCATCCTCACCAAAAGCTGGTGCTTGGTGCACAATGCCCACACCACTGTCATCGGTAACGTAGGTGGCATTTAGGACCTTGAAAGCGACATCCTTAAACTCTTCGTAAAAATAATTGAAGGGAGGCGTGTACTTCCATCCCAACATGTCCTTACCAAGAACCTTCCCTACAATCTTGAATTTGGCCTTCTTGGGATCCTTGTACAAGGTTCCAAGGAGCTTTTCGAGCAGCACATAGGTTTTCCCTGTCTTCTCGTCTAAGATCTTGACATACTCGAAGTCGGGATGAGCGGCGAGGCCAAGATGCGATGGCAATGTCCAGGGGGTGGTTGTCCAGGCAAGCAGATTGACTTCGGGATCATCGACAAGAGGGAATGTGACGACAACCGCGGGGTCAGTGACATCCTGGTAGTTTTGGTTGGCCTCGAAGTTGCTAAGGGCAGTAGTGAGGACAGTTGAGTAGGGCATAACTCGGTGGCCTTGGTAGACTTGGTCCTTATCGAATAATTGCTTGAAAACCCACCACTCGGATTCCATGAAATTCGGGTCCATAGTCTGTACGGCAAAGAATCAGCATGCTAACAAGGTAGGCCTAGTTCTTAGCTTTTTTACCTTGTAGTCGTTGTCAAAGTCGATCCAACGTCCCAATCGCTCGATTGTATGTCGCCATTCCGTAGCGTAGCGCATGACAATAGATCTACACTCTTCGTTGTACTTGGCAATACCCAACTCCATCACAGCAGCCTTTCCAGAGATTCCCAACTTCTTGTCAATCTCGTGCTCAATAGGAAGACCGTGAGTATCCCAGCCGAAGCGACGCTCGACATGAAAGCCCTTCATGGACCAGTATCGGGGGATAACATCCTTGATGGTGGAGGCAAGAAGATGTCCGTAGTGAGGCAGGCCGGTCGCGAAAGGAGGACCATCGTAGAAATTGTATCGAGGGCGGCCTTCAGACAGTTCTACCTATGATGGCGATCCGGGTTAGAAGAATATTCCAACCAGACTAATGCAAATTGACATCGTGAAGACAGTGGCATGGAGACAAACCTGTCGAAGGAAGGCGTCGATATCGCGCCATCTTTGGAGGACGACTTCCTCTTCCTTGGGGAAGTCGATAGACATGATGACTGACGGTTTGCCTGCAAGGGAGGGGTTAGTTAGTCAAGAGTTTTGAACAGGCTGACAGAGCAAGATTGGGAGGTGTAAGAAGAGATGGAGCCGATAGATGATATAGGAAAGTTTGTATGTGACTCACCGTATGGTACGTCTCGCCTTGCAGTCGTGCCAATACAAAGAAGACGTCGAGGGCGAATTCCACCAGCGACAAGCCGTTAGTTTATGGAGGGGCAGGTTTGAGAAAAAGGCAGATGGTGAGTGAGTCAAGAGGACGGGACCGGAGGTGGGGTGAAATGGGTGCCCCACGTAAGTTTCATGGAGGGGTCGTCCGACTCCCTGCACTAAATACGGTTGATAGGTAAGTACTTAAGTAAGGTAAGTAGTAGGTAGTACACAATCGATCACGTTGGTACCTATTTCGTACATGCATAGGTAGGTAGGTTATTTGATTAGGCGACGGAGAATAGAGTACACCAAATGTCTCGGGGGTATTATTGCCTCCGAAATGCGCAGATAGTATCAGGTGTAATAGGTGCCATCTAACAATGTTCTGCTATCATACTCACATACTGCACAATTATACCGTTGAGGCGTAAGCAAATAAAAAGAAACTCTGCACCAAATGTACATTCAGGTTAGAAAAGATGGTTTCCTAATAATAGAACCTGAACGGATTTCAGACCCGACCTTGAGAACAATGAACGCCAGACCTCTGTTCTATGCCGAATTTGGCTCTGATACCACCATTGAACATCAATTGCATACGTAGGTCGATTCCACTGCAATTAACAAACAGTCATTTAAGAAGGTGTATTACTAAATAGGTTCTAAGTAACGATGGAGGACTTACAAATAAAATACTGGAAGATATTATGTCACTTAAAACTGACCTGCGAACTACCCAAGTAGCCAAGGTACTAATTGAGGTGTCAGTATCCCTACCTAATGGAATTGGGGCTAAAGCTGGTGCGTGCGTGGTTGCTACCCGCCAGCAAGGCAAATAGGATCGACTCGATGATTGTTTGTTTATTGTTATTACTGCCACAGTCAATATCGAATCGCATTGAGCATCATTCTGTCCAGGGCTCATCAATAACTACTCTCTATTGTCCTGTTTCAGCTTTCTTCCTTTTGGAAGCCAGTCCCCTCCCCTTTTTAACAGGGAACTCTAGCGCCGCTGTCACGTCCGCTCTCTAAAAAGCTACCTAGTCTACTATCGATAACAAGCCCGCCTGACGTCGGGATACCATCAGTTGCATACCAGTGAACCTCACACACATAAACAACTACCTTCTTTGTCGACAAGTTCTCGGTCCACCGCCGGACATTCTTTGTGTTTCCACTGCATAACCTTGAGCCATGTCGTTCTTGTTTGGCAGAGCCCGGACACGCACAGTTGCCGATCTCCCAAAGCAAGCCCGTGAGCATGTGCTGAAGCTTGAGGGGCCGCAAGGTCCAGCCAAGGTAACAACCGCATCGCGTTGATTCAAGCCCAAACACTGATTCTGGAAGGCCGAGGAGCTTGCGCGCGTTTTGAATCAGATGAAGACTATCCTGCAGGGAACCCCAGGTATGCTTCCTCACCTTACGAGAACTCTGACCGAATGGCTAAGACATATTCAAGAAGCCGACACCTCTCCAGAACAGATCTTACAGCTCGTGACCGGCCTCATCGATGAAGACCTCCTTCACCTTCTCGCCGTCAACCTTTTCCGCCTTCCTTTCGAATCCCGCAAAGACACACAAGTGATATTCTCCTACGTCTTCCGCTTCCGCCCTGCCACCGCCGCCCCCAAGAGCGACCCCCTTGCTCTGTCATACGTCGTGTGCAATCGACCTCAGGTCCTGGTAGAACTGTGTCGTGGTTATGATCACAAAGAGAGCGCTACTCCTGCAGGTTCCGTCCTGCGAGAGTTGCTGAAGAACGAGGCTGCGGCCGCCATTATTCTATACGACGACGGGGACGAGCCAGGTTCTAGTTCGAAAGGGCTCAACGCCATCGATCGCGACCGGCCTCAAAGTGGAAGAGGCGTATTTTGGAGATTTTTTGATTGGGTTGATAAGAGCTCCTTTGAGGTGGCAGCGGATGCTTTCACAACCTTCCGAGTAAGCTTGAGTTACTGCACAGTAACTGCTAGCACATACTGATTTTCTTACAGGAGCTCCTGACACGACACAAAGACCTCGTACCAAGATACTTGTCTGCCAACTTCGAGCTCTTCTTCACCAAGTACAACAACATTCTGGTCCAATCTACCAGCTATGTGACTAAACGCCAATCGATAAAGCTCTTGGGTGAGATCTTGCTTGATCGCTCTAACTACAGCGTTATGACTGCCTATGTTGACCGTGGCGAGCACCTCAAGATATGCATGAACCTCCTACGTGATGATAGGAAAATGGTTCAGTACGAAGGGTTTCATGTGTTCAAGGTTTTTGTTGCCAATCCGCACAAATCAATTGCCGTGCAAAAGATTCTTCTCATGAACCGAGATAAGCTTCTTACTTTCCTCTCACATTTCCTTGAGGATAGGACAGACGATGAACAGTTCATTGACGAGAGAGAATTCTTGATTAAGCAGATCCGAAATATGCCGTCTGTTCCAGTCGCTCCTCAACGGTAAATTTCTGGACGTTGCCGTACTTATTCACTCCGGCCGACTACCTATCTATCTACCCAATGTGCCTACCTGCACTCACCCGACGTTTCGACTGCTTTTCTCATAGGCGACTGCAATACTTGAGGCCAATGAGCGCGGTTCTCTATTTAATGACGATGACACTACATGCTCTGCCCTGTTATCTTGTTTCTGGTCCCTGCAGTATCTTAAACGTTCCTGGCCGTGGCATTGAGCGCGCCAGGACACGCATGTCGTTCCGCCGATCTTGGTTCATGATATTATTATACAAAAAGACGCCCCCAACGCCCCTTCATTCCCTGTGCGTAGTCAACCAAATATGACACAACCTCTTTAACTCCGAATATTCTGTCGATAACCGATATCCCAGCATATCATCGATATTCAGTCATATTATTTTAACGTTGCTTTGAAAGCAGGACGTTGACGCTTTCGCGAGCGTTCTGGGTAGCCCAAACACTGTCTTTTCCGCCACGGCGCCACTCATCGCCTGATGCGTGCTCTCCACCTCCCCTTGGCGCCTCTCCCATGATCACCTCGAGGTCTCGCTTTTGCGAACTCAGCCAATTTTTGATAAAGTTGGCTGGATCCTTGCTTAGAGACTGGAAGAAAGAATGCTTAGCTTTGGAAACGGCGATAGCCTGTACAACCCGAGCGAGTTGATCGTCGAGCCCTGTTACTTCCTTGAGCATCGCGATGTATTGCGGGTTGTTAAGCAGAGGCAAAAGTGAATCACGAAGAGGATCATCCACTGGGACTTGGATGTCGTAGATGGTGGGCTGAGGGTCCTTGTGGAATTCCTGATCGACTCGGATGGTGTACGACAAGCGAATGGGCTCGAGCGGCCGAAGGTGCTGTTGAACATAGTCGTTGAGCAGAGGGATATGCCCGATGTCACCCTGTCGTATAACCTGAATTCGAATGTTAAACATGAAAAGATTGTGTGTAAGGAGCGTGACAAACCTTTTTAAGAGGCTCATTGCATCGAAAGTTTCGCTTCTCTTCGTCTTCCTGAAGTCCAAGTAGTTTGATATACTCCCAGAGCCCCATGACGGCCTCCTGATGGGTTGCGTCCTTCATATCCACCACATCAGCAAGCTCAGGGCTCAGCTGATATCTCTCGGGGGACTCCTGACGGAACAAGTTGATGGTGATGTTCTGGTTTTCATCTCCACTTCTCTTAAAGGTGAGCTCGTCGAAATCAGCGGCTGCAGGGAGGTTGGTGGCAGGCTGGCTTCGGGCCGGCGCATCAGGTTTCTTCCATTCCACTGTTTGTTCGCTGCCAGTTCGATATCGAGACCGGTCGAAGTCAACGGTCAAAGACTTCAAGAAGTGTGAGAACCGGGGCTTCTCTGGTGACTTGGACTTTTGAGCTGACTCTTCGGATTCATTCGCTTCTTCTGTGACTGCCTCCTGAGTCTTAGTCTCGTCTGTCTCCTCGTTGTCGTCGTCGAGTAGACGGCCTTCGATCTTGACTCTGTAGGACGCCTCCATGTTGGGAGTGAAGTCGAACGAGTCAGAGTTCAGACCGTTGCTCTGCCAGATCTGATCCTCGACCGTGTTGCTGACCCAAACTCGTAGTGTTTTGTATCTCTAGAATATTGTTTAGCCACTGAATGACTTGATAGATGGACGAGGTATCAGGCAAACCTTGGATCCACGGCTAGTGTAATCAACAATATCCAGTCGCTTTCGCGTGATAGTTGCATCGAGCCGGCGCTCAACATCTCGGAGATCCTTATACCGTTGAACGCCATCAGCGTCAACAATGCTGTCCTCGACTCCTTCAGGGATGTTTTTATCGGTGGGTTTGCGACTGCGCCTCTTGGCGAGCTCACTGGCATGAGCCTGAGCTTGTTGTTGTTGTGCAATCTGTGCCTGGGTAAGAGGGACAGACGGGTGAGGTCCTGAGGACATCATGGGCCCTAGAGGAGTGAACATGTTAGCGGATAGATGAATAGGATGAGTAGCGCAAGCCTTGGCTGGAGCGTACCAATTCCACCACGTCGCTGGTTCGTCGCGTGAGGCGACCTTTGCGGGACCTGTTGCGCATAAGCGCGATATTGAGGCTGCATTTTGCCGAAAGCTTGAGGTTTTACGTTGGGGTTCGGTAGGCGTCGGCTGGTGGAATTTCAGGTTGATCGTGTCGCGTCGCATCGCATAGCGTCGCGAGAAAACGATACGCCCGCTCAACTCACGTGATGTAGCAAACAGCCGATCATTACAAGCCCTGTTGAGAGGAAGATGTTACAGAGCAGTATTTCTTGTTCCTATAATTGCATATGCTAAGGTACTCATTCAATGCAAGCTTTATATACGCACATCTCGCGGTTTTAAAATTGATATTAGAAAGATTCGTTCATGGGGTATTGGTCTTGGTTATTGTCACCGCATTCCCATTCTCGCTGTGGGCCCTGGAGATGTCGTCTTATAGCTGCAGGCAAACCTTAGTATTTTACAAGCAGAACTCATGCTTAAAGACATCATCCCAAGTTAGATTCAGAACTCTCGTGTTACTGTTCAAGCACTACTTCTCTCTTTCTCCTTGCTTCTAAAGAAAAAGGCAGACATCCCCTTGTCACATCAATGGTCTTTCATAAATTAAATTACTAGTCAAGACTTCGAGCAGGTAATCAACTCCGGGAACTTGAACTATAGTCCCACGTCTATCATCATTCCATCGGTTACTACTGACCTTGCCTTACAACGGAACTCGTTCCCAAGGGTGGGACTATAAGCTATGACTATACTTAATTCAGTATCTCAATGGTGAACCCACCCCGTTCACCAAGCTCACAGCCACTTCATGTGCTAGGATAAACAGCATACTTCAAGATGCCGCATCTGGCAAATTCTCCTTCTCGATCGTCACTTTTGCAACTGGGCTCGCATTACACTCGGTCCTCGCCCTCAACACAGAAGCATGCAAGGCACTCGTAAGCCAGTTCTCTGATACTCGCATGTACCTGTCTGGTGAAACCCACTCAGCTTCTTCAAATCCTGAAGCTTCACGTTTTGATGGCTCATCAAATAGCAATTATCTGGCAGCTGTGCCCATCCCTCCATCAACGCTGAAAACAAAATGCACCCCGTAACAATGCATTGACCATTCCGCTCAGATGAATAAAACTCCGTAGTTAAGACGCCACGCTCTCAATGCCATGAACGTACTGAATGTCATCTCCAAGGAGATGAACTACAGCAATCCACACCTTACGAACACCCCACGTTTGTCCCCTCTGGTGTTCTCAGCTCAGAAGCCTTCAGAATGCAGAGCCTAGGCCGTTCCTTGATTGTCTCTTACTGAAACGATTACGTTTCGGGGCAGGATCTTCAGAGTTCCCCTGGTTCTTACTCAGGTGGTTCCGTCCTTGTCGGTCACTTATGCCGAAACCCTCCGAGTAGTTGCCTGGGCCGCCTATCGCGCTTCCTGGGCTTGAAACTTGAGAGGACAAATCGGCAAATCCACCATCGCCATCGTAAGTGGTCATGCTTTGAGAGAGAGCAATGTCTCTGGCTCGCTCCAAACATTCGATCCAGTCAGCGGCAGCAGAACCACCTTCCGGAGGAATGGAAGACGACTTGGCCTCTTCAAACGTATAGTGGTGACCGCCCTGGCAGTAGCATTTAGTACAGTGATCAGAAAGGAAGGGCAGAGAACAAAATGGATATTGCTTACCGTATTAACACACCATACTGTTTGGCCCTTAGCATCCACTTGGGTTTTCCACGAGCAATCTGAACCGAGCAAAGACAGCTCTTGCTTTGCTCGCTTCTCCTCCCCACCAGCCGGTGCAAGCACAATTCGCCCACTTGATGTGATCATGACCAGCCGTTGACGCTTCTTTGTTGTGCTCCCGATAAAGAAACGAGACAACTTCTTATGTCCTTCTCCGGGTTCTTTTCCATGTGGGCTCGAAGGCAAGGGCGTTGAGACAACCATTAGGTCGCCCAGCTTGAGAATTCGCTCGTTATTCTTAGTCAGAACGGGGGACCATTCGATATCAAGCTGTGTAGGTGGAGGCAGTTCTGTTATCAGCCTAGAAGGCCGATTGCTCCCATTGGAAGTGTTCGCTTGAGGGGGAGGTGGTGGTCTCGTGTGACCAATCGCATTGGAAGCGTTGGAAAAGCCATTTAGTTGTATGACCTGGGGTTCTTGAGAGGGGGCTATGTATGGGCGTAAACGAGGTGCCTTGGTCCTCCAGAGTCCTTTTCCGAATGGATGTCCATCGAAAAACTCGTGGTTCTTGATGTGCTCAATAGTGAGTCGTCTGGCTGGGTCGAGGACCAAGCAGCGCTCTACAAGATCCCGGGCTGCTGCAGGGAACCCATGAGGAAATTCGTATTCGAGATTGACAATCTTTTGAAACGTGAGATACTCACTACCTCCCTTGAAAGGAGGTCGACCAGCCAGGAGTTGGTATACAATACAGCCAAATGCCCATAAGTCGCTAGCCTTACAGGCGTTCTTATGTGTCAAAAGCTCCGGGCTCACGTATTCAGCAGTGCCGACAAACGATGCTGCACGGCCATCTTCAGGTTGTCCTGGGTCTGGTGCGCCACTGGCTGGTGCGGCCGATGGATCTTCGCGAGGGTCTTTGAGTAGCTTAGCGGTTCCAAAATCGGTGATCTTGACATGCATTTGTTCGTCTAGTAAGACGTTCTCGGGTTTTAGATCTCGGTGGATGACACCTCGTGAGTGCATATAGTCAATGGCGTCAAGGATTTGTGCTCCATAGAATCTGGTGCACTCTATGTCGAAAGTGCCCGTTTTCTTGAGGACACCCAGAAGCTCTCCACCATTGCATAGATCGAGAACGTAATAGAGTGACGTCTCATCTTGAAACGTATAGTACAATCGGACGATGCCAGGGTGCTCGGTTAGTCGGTTCAGTGTGTTCTTCTCGATGTTGACATATTTAATCTTCTTCTCCTTGATGATATGTCTCTTTTCAAGGACCTTTACGGCATACTCTTTGAGGGTCTGGCGATCGGTCGCCATGTAGACTGTACTGTACGAGCCCTCCCCAAGAACACGTCCAAATGAGAAGTCGCGGACGCCCTTCTTGACCTGACGGACGATAGTGCGTCCATTCGCATCGACCTCGCGACGAACACCCACGGCAGCTCCACGTTCTTGCCATTCTTCTCTACTGGTTGGAGCTGGCGCGTCACCAGCATGTGACTGATTCGGTTGTTGTCCTCCAGGACCAGGAGTATAGCCGACCCCCATCCCTCTCGAGCTCCTTCGGGGTGGTAAAGGACTACCGCCGCCTGGATTCAGTCCTGATACCGGTCGACTCGAGTTGTTAAATCGTTGGGGGTCTCGTCGGCTGGACTCTCTCACGGGGTAAGAAGTGGTAGAGCCCGATTCGGGCACGTTGGACATGCCGTAAACGGAGGACCTCGACACCTCAGCTTGAGGGAATGAGTTCGGAGGTCCTGCAGAGGGACTTGGTTCTGGTGTAAGGTCGGAAGACTGAGCGGATGGAGTAAGTCGAGGGTCGGTAAGTAAAGTTTCGACACCAGCGTCTATAGGATCGAGGCGAATAGCATCGTAGGGCGAAGGTGTGGTGGTTGAGGTTGTCGGTTGGGGCGTGGATGGGAGGATGGATGTGGATGTGGAAGCGGAGACGGGCGTGTTGTGAGCAGTAGAATCGAGCCCAGAAGGAGACGTTGAAGAAGTATGAACAGCCTCGGCGGCGTCATCAGGGTTGGCGATGCGCAATCCGCCCAGGGCCTGAGAAAGGCTCAGGTCCCCGTTCATGGTGGGCGATGGAGAAGCCTAGGGGGAAGTGGGCAGGCTCACACTCGACTCGCACGGGGAGAAGAAACACGAGTCGTGAGCAAGGAAGGTCGGCCACTGGCGGCGGCGTGGACCTTGGAGCATCACCGGTGTTGAGCTGTCTAGAGGCGAAGGCAAGTTGATGTCGGATTAGGTGGGTAGCGATAAATTAAAGGCCGGATCGTTACGTTGTTGGTGGTATTGCTGTAAACGAAACTGAAATAGAGTACGCCCAGCAACTACCTACTTGGCCGCTCCGCTCAGCGAGGTACGAGGCCCCAGCCCACCTCAGATTACGAGAATGCAGGCAAGCGAAAGACGCCTTAGGCCGCCGCCAACCTCGTCCTGAGCCTAGGGGCTGTGGTTGCTGGGATTATTCAAAGGAGAGTCCCCAGCGTTTTGCAAGGTACTGCATTATCATGCCTGATAGGTAAGTATTTGGGTGAGAGAAGCGACAGCCGCCTTAGTAGGAGGTAGGTAGGTCATATTTACCTGGAGTAGGTACCTAGGTAGTAGGTACCTGCCTATTGAGAGTACCGCATGCACCTGCTAAGTTTGGTACTGGAAGCCAGCCTCAGTGTTGTGCAGATCTGCTGTCCACTGCCGCGAGCACTGTTGGCAGGCTGGGGCAGACGGGTGTCGAAAATAGAAGATACACACTTGGTTCGATCAGTGCTCCAAGTGGTTTGTTTTATTCTGTCAACGCAAACCATTCATGAGATGGATGGCCGTGATACCCTTTTTTTACAATACCATGATTACATACTTAATTATTGATGCTACTAACTAATGAATACTTTGGTCGAAACCGCAATGCAGTTACAACCAACTTCTTATACAACATCGATTGTGGGGAGCTTTGTCTCATTTTTGTACTTTATCTGGAAGAAGGGGTTCATTGCACTTCCTTAGAGCTTAGTCAGTATTTTGCTGATAATTAGTGTATGAGTCCTTCTCGTGGCGTGTTCATATCTGCGTCATCATTTAGAAGCTCCAGCAGAATGCAGTGCCTCGTGTAAGATGTGTAATACATAGAACTGAATACATCAATAGAGCAAGTCCATGAAATTGATATCATCCCATGGCATCCTGTAAGCACATATCTAATTATCAGTAGACAGATAATTTCATAACTACCTACTATTTATTACCTACTGCCTACTGGATATTTCATGGTGCAATGCGTGGTTAACCACCTGCTATACCTGGAGTAACAACAATGGAGGCAGTTACACCTTTCTCTTCACCTAAAGTCAAGAAACTGCATGTAAGGAAGGTTCGATATAAACACATGCCTCCCTTACCTACCTACTAAGGTAGGCACCTAACTACTATAACCTAACAGGTACTCAAGTAGCTGCATATACAATTTTGGTCAAGCGTGTTAGCATGTATTTGCGTGACACTTCATCACATACCTAATCAACGAAGTGGTTGTGGTTCTGTCGAGATGTTTCGACTGCAGACAACCACGATTGGCATCACCTCTCGTGATCTCAACGATGCCGAACGCCGCAGCCGGTACAGAAAACATCTCCTGAACCGCCGGCGAACTAACAGAAGGCGGGATCATCATACCCTCTCTGAGCAAGAAGCAACTACATTTGAAGACGCTCTCAACAGACGGGTAGCAACTCCAATGCTGGAACCGATTGCTGAACCAGGTACACGTGCCTCACCAAGTCGATATGCGACAGAAGGCGAGGAAGACACAGATTTACCACCACTGTTGCTTGAAGACGAGACCGATTATTCTTACGACCCCACATTGGATCTGGATGCTGATCATCGCTCCAACCCCTCGGCCATAGAGCCAGAGCAGCATAGAACGAGTCTCCGTTCACGATCGGGCAGCAGTCAGTCAATTGGTTTATCTGAATGGCCTACTTAAGTAAAAAAAGCGTCACTAACAAGTTTGTAGTTGCCAACAGAGGTATCGCAATTGGTCCTTTGCCTATCCGCACACGGTTCGACAACACCGATAACCGAGAAACTGAACAACACGAGGCTGAATACCAACTCGCATCTTATGATTCTGAAGATGAGTCCACCGACAACCATTCCCAACACTCTACAGAACTTGCAGACTTCTTTAGAGATCCCGAGACGACGAACTCTGCAATTGCCGAAGAGCTGGATGATACGTCTTCTTTGAGGCATTTGCCAGTATATAGTGATCGCTTACCCAGCCAAGAACAGCCGCAGACACCAAGACAACTACCGGAAGCTCGTCACCAAAGCCGATTTGATGGAGCCTACACGGCTCCAAGTCGAGGAAGACGACGGCTGAGAGAAGACTTAGACGACGCACCAGTCACAGTAAGAAGAACGCGCGGTGGGTATAGCACGAGCCCAGTAGGGTTGAGAACTCCAGGATTTCAGGGTTTGTATGGGGGCAGTGAGAATGCCGACGATGCTTGATTTGCCGAGCTGCATTGTGATGTCAGGTGGCCAACAGCATCGATAGAGGCAAGGTGAAAGAGGATCAGTCAATCCTGTGGATTCAAAGAATAGAGCATGTTACCTACGACAGAGAATTGCATGGATTGCTTGCGTTGTTTTGTGGGCTAGAAATGGGAAATGGTTTGCAGTTCAGTCAGTGTTACTCTGGTCACGACAACGTAACTAATTGAAGCACATTCCTTCAATCAACTCTCAATTGCGGGTTTCTAGGTAACTAATTGCACCCAGTGTTAGTTAGATTCGATCATCATTGCAAACGATGCTTGTGCTCGAGTTTTCTGTTAGTCCAGCTCCAGACCATCCAGTCAGCCAGCCTCCCGCGGCAACGAGAATTCCAGTCTAAAGCAAAGTTTTTGCTGGATGTGCCTAGCTACCTAGGTACCTCAGGCACAACTCGTTCCAATTAATTCTGGGGGCACACAGTACGTACTCCTCATACGCAACCGGACCCGGAACTACAAACTTCCAATACATCAGGTCAACCCAACTGCAAGCTGACTCGAGGTGTGTGGAAGTTGAGTGGGCCTCTGGTGGAACAAACGGATTAGCCAATGTTTAGCAACAGGTGAAAAAAACTTGGCCTGAGCAGGGCTCGGCTCGGAGTGGCACGGGGTAATTGAGATCAAGCCAGGTTCAAGTTGAAAACGTTGGCTACCCAACCAGAAGGTCGTTCACGACTTGCTCGAGACCCGCCGAGACACCCGGAGACACTAAGCCCCTTACGGCTACGAGACCCCTAACAGTTACGCAGTTCAGAAGGGGTCAAGCGCGAATTGGAGCTGACCATTCGCCAGTACGTACCTGACGCTGCGAGCTGCCTTAGCGTCAAGCTAGGCGAAACTAGGACATATCTAGGGCCGGGAGGTTTGCGATAAGCTGATGGCGTGCGTACTGTGTGCACACTGTTTGGCACGGACCTAGCTGCAGCTTGCCGACTCCGTTACAAGACGCTGATAGTTTTGCTTATGTCTTGTGGTGGTGTGGGTATCTGCTCAGGGTAACGCTACGCGGACATCCCCGTTCGCGAGACCGGTACAGTGCCAACTCTCGTAGCTTTGGAGATCGGAGTGAGGCTGCATGGGTGGTTAAAGAGCACCTCAAAGGCTCAACCTGGGGTAAAGAGCCACTCACACACTTCACGCCCCTTCCTCGTCTGCTTGTCTCTTCCTCTTACAGGTTCTTTTACCAGTCCTTCCCTCGCATCCTTTTACAGCTTTTAATCCTCCTTCTTCCCATTTATCACTTCCCTCGTCTTCTCTCTCTTCTTCATAACACACCACAAAACATCCATCACCTGCTCCTTGATCAAACTTCTTAACTACCTTACTTTACCTCCTTCTACCCATCCTCACCCTCACCTGTCGCGTATTCTTCACACTTGCGCCTACTTCTGAATAAGCCTACCGCGTCTTACTTCTACCTCTCTTTTAACTATATCATCGCCCCTGATTAGGCTGCATCGCATCTCGCCTACGATCTTACTTAAACTTCGTCTAAGCGTCCTAGTCTCATGTCCACGGAACTCATCACCACGGTTCTAAAGACGCTATAGATGGTTTGTGACATCGCTGACTACTAACCTTCCAACAACTTCCAGTCTTACCACAGAAGAACACTTTTCGCAATGTCGTACTTCAGCTCTCAATTCTCTTCCTCTCCTGTCCTTACCATGTCTCCCCAACACGCCCACCAGTCCATGGGCATGGCAAGCTTCGGACACCATACACCATCTCGATTTGCACCTATGCCAAGCCAGTTTGCTGCTGCTCAGCCTGTACGACCTGCTGCAGCTGGCAGAAAGCGTTCCCGGGAAGAGGCTTCCGACAATCTTGAGCCTGATTTGAAGAACCTGCCCGTCGAAGAACCTGAAGAAGAATGGATCTATGGCCCTGGCATGACCTTGGTCAAAAAGAGCAGCGGCTATATCACTGACGCGAGCAGCCAGTCTGGCACTTGGGTCGAGGAGAAGAAGGCTGCTGAGGCTGCCGCCATCAAAGAGGCGCGCTCCTTGATCAGGAACCCAAAACTGCAGCGCGTTTCTCCCACACTATCGAGCGCACATGCAGCTGGCATATCTACCCTCAAGTCAGAAACCAAGCCGGCTGTTGAGGGACCCATTGTTGATACTTTCACCCTGCACCTCGGCATTGGCTGGCGAAAAATCAGCCAAGAAGACCACATACAGGCAGCTGCTCGTGGCTGGGCTCGATATATCGAAAACCACTATCCTGTTTCCAATGCTCGAATTCTATTAGAGAGCAATGGCCTCCAGTCATATCTTGTTGAAGCCACGGAAGGTTTCTTCCTCTTTGCCGAGAATCTCCGCCAAGGTCAGCTTGTTAGCCAAACTGCTGAGGGCGCACTTCAAAATCTTCAATGCTCTCCTCCCATCTTCGACGGGATGGAGGTTCTTTCAGCAGCCGAATCTCCTCGTCCAACCAACGCTGTCCCTGACATGGACATGCGAATGGAATGAGAGCCTCGTCCGGGAACTTTCTTTCATTTTATTCAACTGCATATTGTCATTTGCTATTTATTCGGAGTTACGTGTTCGTCATGCTTATGGACTGGACTGGAACTGGGAAAGGATCCGTGGGAAGGCCGGGATAGGCCACCAAGAGCGAACGCCATTAGACTCGGATAGTCATGGCCGGATATCATTTAACGCAATTTATATCATTCAACAATGAACTCCATTTCGATCATGCCTTTCTTTTCACTGTGAATGTCCATGCTGGTACCTGACAAATTCTTGTTGTTGAAATTGTGCAAATTTGTGCAGTGAAGATCTTATGGTATGTGACGGAGAAAACCTCCCGCAGCTGATGGATACGCGATAAGGCTTGGCGTCGATTTCGCGAGCGGCCTGACGCGGCGCTCCTTGCCCATGCCTTGATACTAGCATCATCAGAGTTGGAATAGGGGAGGCCTGGGCGGAGTTCGTTGACGCGATGGATTGCGGATACTCTGAGCTCTTGTCCATGTCGTGAATCCATTGCATGAGATATGGGTAGAATCACTGGACTGTATTCTCTGATGCAGGTCATATTGTGAACTCGACTATAAGATGCAGAACATAAAGCAACACAGTGCTTGGAGTGGTTCGTCTTGTTATGCCTGCTCCATGTCTCACAGCCAATCTGGTAGCAGTGGATGCACCTTCTGCAACTCTGTCTAATTCGTCGACTAACTTAGAAGAACAATGAAATGCACTGCAATAGGAGGAGTGAGTGCTTGGATGCCCAAGTAAACTTACTACGTATATCGCGCGCGGGTGAGTACGATTATCTTGAACGTTTCGGAGCGGTCAATCAAGCAAGGCACACTGTCTTTTACCCTTCTGTGTTATTTTTTCTAAGTGTACTCACCTCAGTTGGTAATTACACAATGAGCATCAGATATTTCTGCGAATCCGGACGGGGAATATTTCCGGTCTGCTGTTGCAGTTGGTTACACTCTGTACCTCGTAAATGGCAGCCTACTGGGAAGGGGTTTTGCCTGGCTCAGGGGAACCGTGTTCCCCAATTTCCTTCAATTGAACTCGACTGAGGTACTATGTATCTCTGTCCAAAAAATAGATAGGTTGAAGCTCGCGCGATACCTTGCCAGAGCAGGGGCTTCCAGCATTGTTTCAGGTACCTCGCCTGAGCCGACTATCGCCCAGTTAACACGAGTAACTTGCATGACGCCGTAAAAATATCAGGTTGCACTGACTGAACGAACATCCGTCATCTACCTACTAACCTTAGTACCTACTAGGTATCCGTGGACTGTAGAGGTAGATACATAGGTCGTTACGTAGTCTACCTAGGTATTGGAGGAAGGAGGGTTCAAGATAAGGTAACTTCCATATTGCAACATCATCATCTCGTCGTAAATATTCCACTAAACATTCATTTTCATTCGCTCTCGCCACTATTGGATTCGCATAGAGACTGCCTGGATTGTCGCATCGGTTTTAGCACCTACCTCCGCCTGTAGCTTGGGGAACCTGGTCAGAGAAAAGCCTCCCGCGGCTGATTGAGCAATCCATTACATCGCATCACAGTGCATCACAATCACAACCGTCAACCATGTCGAGCGCAAGCCAACTTTTTCTCCTCGCAGACCACATCAAGCTCTCGCTGCTAGAGCGCCAGAGAGCAAAAAACCTCAATCTAGAAGGGGACTCACAAGATGGCCACTTGTCACGATCATTTGACCAGTTCCGCGAAGGCCTGGCCAGTCTTCGCGAAGAGGAGCAGCGACTAACCTTCGCTGGCGAGACGGCGTATGTTTTGGTCCAGCCCATCCATTGCTATTCTCATGACTAACTTTGCCTCAAAGAGCTGCTTCAGATCTCATAGAATCCATCACATCGCTCCAGAAGCAACTCGACGACCTCACAACCCAATATCAAGGCCATACCTCCTCCTCAACAGCCGAAACCCTCAACCACCCCAATTCGGAAGCGCTCGCCGATGACTTTGAGCATGCAACCTCCACATCTCCAACCTCACGCAAGCCAAAGACTGTTCGCTTCAGCGACACGCCTTCGTCCCCATCCGCGGAGCTCTTTGGCCCTTACAGAGATGACCCTTCTAACAGCGCTGGTTACCAGGATGAGGCTCAGGGCATGAACAATCAGCAGGTACATCAGTACCACGCTCAGATTCTAGAGCAACAAGATGAGCAGCTTGATCGTTTGGGTGAGTCTATTGGACGCCAGCGTGAGCTAAGCATGCAGATTGGCGACGAGCTCGACAGCCACGTTGCTATGCTCGACGAGGTTGAAGCTGTTACCGATCGCCACCAGAGCCGATTGGATCGTGCAAGCAGAATGCTTGGCAAGGTTGCTCGCGGGGCGGGTGAGAACAAGCAAATGACTACCATTGTGGTTCTCATCATTATTCTTGTGCTCCTTATCGCCATCCTGAAATGATATATATGCTTGCCATCCGTCTCAAAACAAACAGCGGGCTTAGCGCATCGGTTGGAGTTCTCGGAGTAGTTGATTTAGGTGCAGTTCAAGGTACCTATCTACTTCACATGTTGATAGTCTTTTCATTCTCGTAGCTCAACTCAAGAGTAAAACATATGGCTTCGTTGATATGCCTTTCCTGCACATACGCACACAGCAGTCCTATGCAAATCTTAACAGAAACAAAGACCGGGTTAGGGGTTTCGTCATATCATATTGTTATTAATTCGGCTCAAAGCTTTCCCTCGATATGCAATCTAGTCGTTTCTTCTCTGGCGCAGATCAACCTTGAACAACGCCTGGATCAGTTTATCGAATGACGTCCCCTTCCTTGTCAATGCCTTCAAGCCCTTCAAGAATATCGCTCCCAGCCAGAATACCACTGGCGCCCACGGTTACGCCTCTCTCCCGCGACCATACTTCATGAAATTTAATGGTCTTGTCGCTCGATGCAACAATAATGCACCCCTCCTGGCCCCCTCCAGATACCCTTCGACCATTGACAGTTGGTCCTCGAGGAAAAGGAATGGCATACAAGGCTCGTAAATCGTCTTCCTATGGAATTGCTGCGACCTGTTTGCATTCCGGCCAACTGAAAACACTGACACGATAAGGATGTTCTGGTGAAGCGTAACCAAAGGTTGCTGCAATCTCTCTGCGAGTCGTATTCCAGATTAGTGAAGTGACTTGAGCTGATACCGATATTGTTGCCAGTGCTGCTCCTGATGGTGTATGAAAGAAGTGGATGCACTTGTCGTTAGAGCCACCTCCTGTTGCAACCAACTCGCGTCTCCAGGGGCAAAAAGCAATCGCTTTCACTGCAGCACCGTGGTTCCAACGATGCCTTTCAATGCCGGGGCCAAGGTACCGAACTGTGTCAGTTGCAGTTGGAAGCGGCCGTAGCTGCGCAGTAAAGGACCTCACTGGCCCATCGTCGCTCGCAGCTAGGGAGAGTAGCTTTGTGACACTTATCTCGATGCCACCATATGCGCTACCTGCTTCAATGCGCGCTATGTACCCGTTCCCCGTCCGAGGCAAATCATGTCGTCGCCCGACTACTTGATCAGCATCGAAGAGACAGCAGAGATTGTCGTTGCCCCCAGAGGCGAACATACGGCCGTCGTTGGACCACGCGAGACCGCATACTTGCTGACAGTGGATATTGCCGATCTTGGCTATCAAGGATATTGCACCAGGCCATGTATCCCGGGTAACTTCCCAGCCGAAAGGCCATTCCACAACATAGTAGTAAATATTACCCATCTCATCCCCAACCACCAAGTCTTCGGTTTGAACCTCAACTCCTGGATTGAGGGGGTCTTTGGAAGGTCGAAGGGTACAAATCGGGCGCCAACTCACACAGGAAACGGGAAACGTTTGACGAACCTCAAACCGAGGCAGTGTATCGAATAGAGACTGGAACAGCACAATTCCGTCTGAATGTCCGATTCCAAGCACAGCTTTACCCCCTTGTGTTGATGAGAAGGCAACCGACGTCAACTAAGTGTCGGAACGACTACCATGAATCAGCTGTACGCCTCGAAACTCAGACCAGGTATAAAGGAGATTGCCAAGGCAGACAACGAGCGCATGTGCCGTATAAGAGTAAGCTAATGGCGAGCAGTAGAAATCATCTTTGAGGTTCGGCGCATCAAGCACTCTAAATAGTATCAGCTCACTGTCAACCGGATGCTTTAGTCTACCGACCTGAAAGGGGCAGCTGGGAGAAGGCGTCTTTTTGCTGGTCTTAGAGGAACTGCGGTAGGTAAGCCACGATCTGAAACGAGATGTATAACCAACATACTTGACCACTCCTCTTTGTTGACCCATTGGTATCCATTCCAGCTTGTCTGGCTGTAGTTTGTATGAAGAGTGTGCTGTCTTTGACTTTGTGGGATTCGTTGACCCTGCACGAAATCGAGAACTCTTCGGATCTGGTCTATCTCGAGAGCCGATGCGATGCGACCTTCATGCTTCTCCTTTTCTACCGATGTGCTGATAAGACTCTCCTGAAAAGGTGTGGGAAACACACGAGCATTGGTTCCACGTCGGACGAGATGTCCCTGTCCATCATCCACGGCGATTGTACTAGGCGCAACGCCACCAACTGACCACATGGCACCTAGGCTGACCTGACGATCTCCTCCTCTATTCTGCGGCAGTTGTCCAAGAGCCATACCTACCGATGACAAACATGTTAGTGTGGGAAACAAAGTGCTGCGGCTGTCAAACCTCTCTCCAAGTTACTATCGTCAACTCGAAACGGAAAACGTGGGTCGGGGTCTAAGACACGGCGTTTGAGGACAAAAGGATCCGCCGAGGCACTCTTGTCGCGCTTCAAACGCTCGTCCCTTGATAAGTCTTGGCTTTGCTTCGTTGTTCGATACCTTTCGGATGACGGAGATATATGGTCACGTTTTGGAACGTATCTGTCCAACTTTCGTCTATTGGCGTCGACTCGTTTATCTTTGAGTGGCAAGCGCCCGGAATTTCTGGAGTATATGAAAGGAGAAACTACTTCGGCCCTCTCCCTGGGACGGCGAGTTTCGGGGGTCTTGAGAAGCTCAAGAGAGTCTTCTTCCCGCTTGACAATGGACGTTGATATCTGCAGCTCGTTCTCGAGAAACTTGCTGGTTGGGAATTCATCGATACTGGAACCGTCAAAAGAAGGGAAACATCGTTTCCGATGATTCTGTGGGCATTCACAGGTATCATCTGTTGAGAAGTAGCCTGAATCCAACGGGCTCGGCGTTCGCAAATCCACGCTGTACTTTCGTCGAGATGACTGGGGACGGCGAGGTGGTCGCTGCAACATACTTGTCGATATTGATATGGCGAGGGATTTTCGATTGCCCTTCTGTAAGCATGTGAAAACGAATGAAACTGTTATACTATAACCTGGAAACCACTGCCACAATAGACAGTCCTTTTCCTAGAAGTAAGATTATCTGTCTTATCTGATGATGGAGTAGTATTGATGCTTGGCGAAGAGTTTCGTAGGGGAGAGACGTTAGGGTGAAGTGGTGAAAAGGAGTATTCACAGAGGGGAAGGAGTCATGCCAAGTATAGACTCGCACGAAATGGGTCAAGGACAGCTCCTACTTGACTAAACTCCAGCCAGGCCTTATCCACAGCGCAAGGCAAGCACAGTGTGATAAATGCTTAGTTGCCTATCCTCGGAGTTGGAGTTCCTAGAACTGCTACACCTGTTCGATAAGGGGGGGGGGGGCAGGTCATAGTATTAGCTCACATATGACAGCTAGTAATAACAAATCTCTACTTCAAACAACAGCAGAGAGTATCAAGGGCCAACGGAATTTGAATACTAGTTTCCAGTTCCCTACAAACTGTAGTGCTGCCATGTGGCATTGTCGGCTTAACCCCCTTCAAATGGAACCGCGAAGGAATAATCGAAACGAATTAAACCTGCACCTCATAGTCTTCCACCATTCCTGAAGCGACATTTATATACCGAGATTTCGGGAAATCAAGCCAGTTCTCGGTCAAATCCAGATTCCCCAGGGATTTACGGCTTATTCTAATAAGAGAATCGTTGCCCTCTTTGTCAGCAGAAGCCTCCCAGAACATACTCCCACCAAGACCGCGGTCCAAGATATAATCGACCTTCTTTCGGACCACATCTGGAGTGTCATACGAGATCAACTCATGTGTGCTATAGTCATAGCTATAGTAAGCTTGGGCGTCTTTGTCAAATAGTATGTGTGCTCCGGGCTTGGGTAGTGCTTTGTAGTCCCAGACACCTCTCTCCCAAGAGCCTTGACCGACATCACTATAGGACTCGCCGAGGCCCGAGTTACCTTCAAACGAGCGTCCATAGATGGGCATGCCGAGAACAACCTTTTCTGCGGGGACGTCAGCGTTAAGGTAGGCATTTATAGCTTCGTCGGTATTAAAGTCGTTGGCACTGCGCTTGTAAGGAAACAGATTGGCGCTATGGCCGCTGATTCTGTCCCAGCTACCAGAGTAATCGTATGCCATAAGATTCACTTGATCTACAATTACGCCGATATTTGTAAGGTGTAACTTTTCGTACTTATCGCGGCCGGCGGGGGCAGCGATCGAGAGCAGAAAATGGTGACCGCGTGCATGTTGGTTGGCATACACATCTAGCTCATCTCGAACCGCTAGAAGAAGGAGATCAAAATTATTTGCCTCGGTGTCGTCTTCGGGGTACTCCCAATCGACATCAATTCCGTCGAAACCCCAATCTTTCATCAAGGTGACAGACGACTTGGCAAATCTGGCGCGGTTCTCAGGGGTGCTGGCGGCTGATGGGAAGTTGGTAGACCAGGTCCATCCACCGATGGATAGCAAGACCTTGAGATGACGGTGGGATTTCTTTAGCAGAAATAACTGTTTGACGCATCCATATGCGTTACTTCCCTCTTCATCCCACCCTTTTTCTTTGTCAGTAAAGAAGCGCAGATGGGGAGGGCCAACTCACTATCTCCTTCATAGTGCTTTTCAAGGTCTGCATAGCTGTCTCCAGTGTACCTTCGATCTCTGTTAGAATTAGTTGATGATGGGTGGTTTTGTTGCAACATACACTGTGCCGTCAGACTTTACGTTTAAAAAGGCATAGAGTACGTGGGAAATTTGGGTCGCATCAAGATCTTGAGGCTGGAAGTTCCTTCCATATATCCCCCTATATCACTTTAGAACCATGGCTCTTCCACAAGGTGGCTAACTCACCAATTGACAAAGTAAACGGTATTGGTATGGTTCGGCTTTTGCTGTGCGATCTTTGTCTGCTGAACGAAGTGTTCGGGTGGCATTGCATGACATGAAGCGGCGCGAAGGAAGGCAAATATTGCCAGCGATCGGACGAGGAATATGAGCATCCTGGGTTTCATTCGAAATGAAGCAGTCGGGTTTGGAAAGGATTAGAGAATTGAGAAGTAAAATTCTTGTAATGAGAAGTACGATGCAGTAAATAGAAGAAAGCAAGTTGGTAAACGAAGTAAGAGGAAAGAACCATAGAAGGAAGGAGCCAAAGAGATATTTATAGTGAGGAGTTACCAGCAATGCTTGTGCATACCTAGGTTTAAAGCTACAAATATGCCTCTTAGCACGAATCTTCTTCTATTTACTATGAGTGTCGCACTTGATGTATCGTATGTGGGTTTATCACCCCAGAACGTTGATGCTTGTGTAAGGAGTAATTCATTCTGGATCACGCATACTTTCTGGGTCACGAGGGTCAATTATAGAACCCCAGTTACCATCATCTAAATGGACGTTACAGAGGAGAGCATTCGTTCGTGACGTGGTGTTGGTCGTGAAGTCTAGATGTGGCCGGCTCTGTATACCTTACCTAGGAGGTACCTACTATGCTATGGGTAGACACTCCCTTCTTATGTACATCACTGATCATTCGGACCTGGATCTCTCATACTCTTATCAAAATCATCTGTGATTGATCTATTGTACAGAAGGCCATCTAAGACGACCAAATCACCGAGAGATCAGGACCTTGTATACGACGACGAGCTTGTGCAAGGAAACCCCTTCAAAGTGTACTGAAACCTGTTATGGCAACCTTGAACCATGAATACACCCAGTTTATACATGGGAAAGGTCTTGTATGGTACTAATATAGGGAAGCACCGATAATCCGTAGATAAAGATGATCGTTAAGACGTATGCATGCTTCTTCCTACAGCACCCCGAACCAAAATACGTTCCAACAGGCAACCATATCGATCCATGTATACGTGTAAGAGTCATTCTACAAGTTTTCCTACACATGCCAATCTTTTGCACTGCTAAAGGTACTCTATGATCACGGGGGCTTTCGTTTCAGTAAGACTGAAAGAACAAGAGTTGAGAAGTACTACTCGAAATTCCTTGAACCAAGATGTAACATAACAATGCCCTGAGAACCTGGGTCGTGTAGCTCTACTTGTTCATTGTAGTCAGGCCCAGGCCAATAAGGTTCGATCTTGGTAGACATATGCTACTTGATGTGTTAAAACATCTCTTCTGTGTGATATACCTAGATCATAAGAAGTCTTACTCAGATCATAGTAGGCATCTTGAATCACCCTCCTCTCCCTTGGTACCTGGTACTTCTTACTTACCTATCTTATTCTAGGAGTTCTTTGAGTCGTTACCACTGTATGCAAACTCATATTAGGTTATTCTCATGTCTTGCCAAGATAGATGTTCGCTGTCGCTGCTCTTTTCCAAGAAGTTGCACCATCTCTGAAGTAACTACCTACCTAGGTACCTACCTGTTCCTAGAATTGTGTTATTCGTCGTATCCTACGTTGCTATTGCCTTCTGTGGACTACTCATGCGCTTAGTAAGAAAAAAAGGCAGGAACGTGAAAGCAATCTAACAGGTTTTTCATTTACCATGAGCAACAGCAGGTTCACGATAGATCATATATTTATCAAAACCAACTGGAAGTACTCTCGCTGGACTATTCACGTGTGTGTCTTGTAAGATATTAGCCAGGAGGTGAGGTTGTCGCAACACAGAGATAGTAAACATCATTCCGAGCCACGCTACCCTATACACACGCGGGGTCATAATCCGTCTTCCAGCACTCAAGTTCACAAGCTCAAACAATCAAACCGCCAGTCGCAAGCAACGCTCAAGGTCAAGGTTGCAAGCCGAGGCACCTCATAATGGCTAGTGTTAGTCACCGAATCCCAAGTCCAACTCAGTCGCCGTAACTGATGCTAATCCCAAGGCTTCCAGCACGGCATAGCCCGCACTGCGCGGTCCCGAACAGAAGAGCAGCGCCAGCAGGATTCGGTGAAGATCCAGAAGTACCGTGACCTTGAGGACGATATACGCAAGAAGGTCAGCACCCCCGCTGCGATATACGGTATATTCCTCACACGCGCAAGCAGATCTCGGACAATAACTACGGCCCCGAGACGTTCCAGCTTACCTCGAAGCTCCTGCGCCTTAATCCCGAGTACTATACGATATGGAACGCCCGCAGGCGCTGTCTAATATATGGCTTATTATCCAAACCATCGGCTGGATCGCCGCCCTCGAAGGTGTCGCAGAGTTCCTCAGCGACCGACACTCACACAGCCTCTTCCGCCGCTTCATTGCCCTCATCCTCGACCGAGACCCCGCCACCCCCCAACCCCCCGACAGCTGGGAAGACTGGTACAACGACTGATGGCGACGCTGACGCCGAAGTGATACGCGCCGAGCTGGGATTTACCGTGCCTTTGTTGCTGGAGTTTCCAAAGTGTTACTGGATATGGAATTATCGACTATGGACCCTTGATCGCGCGATCGAAAGACTACATATATCTCTAGCTTATCGTATTTGGCAGGAGGAGCTAGGCCTCGTCAGTAAAATGCTAGTCAAGGATCGGCGCAACTTTCACGCCTGGGGTTACCGTCGACACGTTGTGGCACAACTTGAGAGCCCTGTATTAAACGGCCAAAGCTTGGTCGAGCCTGAGTTTGAATATACGACAACGAAGATCCGGGACGATCTCTCCAACTTCTCGGCGTGGCATAACCGCAGCCAGCTCATACCGAGACTTCTCAATGAGCGCGAGGCAGATGACGAAAACCGAAAAGCTTTCCTGGACAACGGTTTGTCACGACACTATATACAATCCCAACACCGCTAACCTGGGCACAGAACTCGAGCTTATTCGCGGTGGGCTGAATGTTGGACCCGAAGATCAATCTTTGTGGTATTATCATCAGTTCCTGGTGCTGAATCTGGCTGATCCTACTTCGAGTCGCCAAATAGCTCCGAACCTGACAGCGGAAGAGCGCAAAGCATACATTGATCGTGAAGTAATTGACATCAAAGACTTACTTGAAGATTATCGTGATATCAAGTGGATCTACGAGGCTCTTGTTGAGTATGTAATTGCACTGAGCCAACTTATTGGGCAGCCCTTCGAGCCAGAGACTCAAACCGATGTAGCATCTTGGCTGGAGAACCTTAGAAAGTTGGATCCCAAGCGGAATGGACGATGGGGTGATTTGGAGAAGGAGTTGAGCTCACTGCGGTCATAATACTAGACCATGTTTGGCTGCAATTGTCACTTACACCGCGATATGAGCGTTAGACTACTATTATAGCAATATCTCTGTTAAACACGCCCTATGACCATTGCTACCTCGTGAATTAAAATTTGAACGAGTACGTGCTATAAAGACTTCCTATGAATGGTTCAAGTGGGTATCAAAGTGCTCGTTAAATGCTGCGCAAGCTTCGCAATCTCTTAATGCCCACGACCACGACCACGACCCCCTCTGCCTCTTCCCCGGCCTCTGCCACGGCCACGTCCACCCCCTCGGCTGGGGCCATGCCTTGCAGGAATATCACCATCGCTGTCAGAGTCCGAACCTGAGCCTGAGCCTGGGCCTGAGCCTGACGAAGGATCGCTGTGTTCTGCTTCGGAATCTGTATCACCAATTCTGACAATTGTCGGATGGGCAGGCCGTCGAGTCGGAGGTGGTGGCGAAGGACTGCGTGAACTTTCGTGATGCACCGAGGATACCGCAGGTGACTGTCTACTGACCTGGTACTCACTGCCGGGGCTTGGGCTGCGGGTAGCCTCTTTCTCGAGGTCAGCCGTTGGCTTACCAGCTAGAGGTAGTTTAGGAGAAGCCATTGTGTTTGGTGCAGGTGACTGAGTCGCTGTTGCATTGCCAGAAGCAGTTGTGGACTTGCGTTTCCCAATCTTGAATTTTTTCCCCTTAAGCGCCATACGCTCAGCCATAGACATAAGCTGCGTTCCTGCACCACCGGCAGGTGGAGGTGAAGGAGAGACGGAAGCTTGTGATGGCTCGTTGTCGGCAGCTTCTGATCGTCGAGTGCGACGAGCAGTCCTAGAGGTGGGTTCCTCGACATCTCCGTCGAGAACATTGGCAGTGGTGGATGTGGTCGCAATGGTAGTCACGCCAGACTTTCTAGGCCTTCCTCGACGTCGTGGTTGACTGTTTGCAACAACCTCTGGTGCACCAATTGCAAGTTCAGCAGCGAGCTCAGCTTCCAACTCGCCAACTATCTTTTCGTGCTCGAAGTCACTGTCGTCGTCTTGATCTTGAACAGACGTACCAGCGGCTTCATCTGAATTATCTGCTGCCACAACCTGAGACAGATGTGACTTCCTAGGCCGGCCCTTGGGCCAACCCCTCTGACCGCCCTTGGACTTCTTAGATGAACCAGCCGGCGAAGCCTGCGAAGGAGAAGACGTATTCTTAGGTGGGCGACCACGTCGCTTGGGAGTCTTAGTCTCGGGCTCAGGTTCTGCCTCGATAGAAGCTTGTGGGCTGGATGATGAAGGTGTTCCAAAGAGAGCGCGAACTGCATCAGCGGCCATGTCAACAGTAGTCTTCTTGTTCCCTTTTTCGACACCGCCGGGCGATCGAGTTTTTGTTTGGTGCGTGCGCTCCTCCTCGAACTCATCAGAGTCGACATCTGGTTCGACATAGGATGCTATTGGCTTAGCGTGCCTAAGTTCAGGCTCATTTGCATCGAACAATAGCTGACCCCGTTTCTTAGGTGGAGCTGAGGCCGGAGTTCCCTCTGGTGTATTCTGGGTACCACCTGTCTCGACGCCTTGTGCCAAATCTTGGCCTCCATCGTGCTGCACAGGTTGATCCATGACAGCTTCAGGAGCTGCGGGGGGTGGCCCGCTGAACAACGCAGGGTCCATACTATCCAGGAAGTCTGCTTCTGCTTCTGCCTCGGTCTCGAGACGAGGCTTCTTGTGATGAGACTTGCCAACGACGAAGTCCGGATCCTCGTTCTCTCGCCTGACCTTTCGTTTAGCCGCACGAATAGATTTCTTGACAAACTCAGGGACATCTGGTTCAAATGGTCGCATGGCCTCCGCAGATGGGGCCTGGAAAGGGTCGAACAGAATCTTGTCTGGTGTATCATCCGGTTCGTAGTATCCCATGCCAATACGCTGTCGAGCCACCAACGAAGGATCGGGATATAGAGAAGTGTCGACATCCTCCGCCTGTGACATGTCCATGGTCATAGACTGGTCAGCTGGCCCGCCGTTCTCGCCAGGATAATGCGGGAACGGTCCTTCAACAGTGTCATCGGCCATGGACTGGTCGCCTTGACCAAGTACATGGCTTTGATCTCCATAGCCATTCATACCGGGCCTATGCATGCCGTTCGCAGCATCTTGATTGTCTGAGTCGTCTGGAATGGCCTGTTCCGCTTCTTCCTGATCTGTAATATCTTGTGCCTTGGCGTTGTCGGCTTGTTCTCTTAGTCTCTTCATGCGTTTACTATCCTTGCTTCGACTTTCCTCTCCCGCGGCCTTGAGCCATGAGAGGTTGTGGACTCGAAAGTCTACGAGTGCCTCTACACTCCGATCATCAGCAATGGGGCGGGTATCATGTCCTAGTAAAGTGTTCTTCGGTGTGTATGGATCCGTATTACCCACGCGGCGACAATAACCACAATTACAAATGCCCAAGCACTTGGGACACTGCCATTGCTCATCCTCAAGAACCTTCTGCGGTAACATGTCAAATGCTCTGTAGAGAACGCCATAGCAATAGGATTCGGTACATCCCGGATTCGTGCACTGGTGCACTCGGTAGGCATAGTCCTTGTGACAGCAAACGTGGCATCGCCTGAGCTCTCCTCGCTTTTTCTTTCGCTTGTATTTCTTCTTGGGTTTCCCCTCACCATCGACCTCGGGTTCCGACTCGCTTGGTGTTATTTCGCGTTCTGGTTGGGTGATGTCTTTCCAAGGTCGTCTTCTCAAGGCCTCCTGGCAAATCTGTGCCAGGGACTTTTTCCCAGAACGCTGCCGCGCTATCTCTAGAGGCTGGGGTGAAGCCTCAAAATCTACAAATCCGTCGTTCTTAATTATCATTGAGCGCCAATCTTCGTAGTTACTGACCAGGTCGGCCCACGACCATTGTTCACACCATTGCAGACCTGAAAGACATGCGCAAGATCGTCCCATGGCGTAGCATTCCATGCAAACGTCATATGTATCTTCATCGCCGTTCACCAGCATGCGAGTGCAGTGCTTACAAGTCAAGAACCTGTTGAATATGTTTGATCGGCAATATGAGCAGGTGATGCATGAGTCAAACTCAATGAACTCGACCTCCTTTTCCTTGAATGAAAACATCTCATCAAGATGAATCTCAGTAAACAGGCTGAAGAGTTTCTTGAAGTCCCCCGCGAGCTGTTTAGCACGAGGCGAGCTCCTAAGAATATCCTGGCCAATTCCCAGAAAGCTCATCGAGGTCATTTCTGCGTTTTCCTCCAGATTCTGGAGCTGACGATAGTACTTTTGCAGAGTGAAGAAGATAATGGCTTTGTTCTTGTACTGCTCATCGCGACATACAAGACGAGCCTTGGGCAGGGCCTCGTGCAATGCCATTTCGAGGGTCTCAGCAGTTGTGCGATTCCACGCCACCTTTATTGTTCGGGTACCCCGGTTCCATACTTGATGAGCGGCCAGGGGCGGAATAAGGATGAAGTCACCGACTCGCTGCTCCACAACGTAGACGTCGAACGGCGCCTTCTTCCACGCGTTGATTTGAGCGAAGTGTTTCTCGATCTCGATGTCGTGCCCCAGCATGGAGAGGAAGTATTCTCGTACGACCTCTCGGTCCTTGCTTTCCGTCATAAACCAGATGGAACTTCCAGGCTTCTCGCCCTTCTCGTCACTCGATGCTTCAACCATGATATTTTGGCCCAGTGAGGCACACATTTCGCGATGTGCTGGAGTGAATGTGCCTTCATGACCAATATAGCACATAAGATTCTGAGCGCGCATCTCTTCTGGCAAACTCGACATCAGGTCACCCGCTGGGGCCGCTGCGGCTTCATCGCGGAAGGCATCTTCGTCCTGTCGCGAACCTCCAGCCTCGCTGGCGTTCTCGTTTAGGTAGAATAGGTTTGGGTGTATGACTTTCTGTAGTGCATCGTGCCACTCCGGAGGGCAGTCGATGTCTTTGAGGTAAAGGCGCTGACGGCGCTCATCGCGGTAATTGGTAGGTGTCCACTGGTTCGCAAGTTGTTTCATCGATCGCAGGTAGTGTCCCGTTGTCATGGGAATGTCCGCACCGGCGGTGATATCTCTCACATTCTCCTCTATAGAGGAAAAGGGTCAGCATATTCGTGATTGTATGGTAGGAAGAGTCGACCTACGTGTTTTATCGTAAGTCTTCTCTAACCACGCAGCGTCGAAAAGCCATTTTGGTAGAAGTCCATCCCATCCGTCAATAACGAGAGGCTTGCCGCCCGCGGTAACGTGAATCAGTACGAGCTTCTCGAACTCCTGTTGACCCAGGCTGCGTATTTGGTTTCTCGAGACGCGCTGGACCCATTTGAAATTAGGTGTTCTGTCCACTAATCCATACAAGTCCAGATCAGGCGGGATAGGGTCGAATTTAGCTTGCGGATGGAGTGAGGTCGGCATGTTGTCTGGTCTCCGACTGATGGTATCAGGTATGCGCAAGACAGCTGCTGTAGAGGTTCGCTCGGGAAGGGAAATGTTTACAATTATTAATGAAGAAGCTGAATTGTCTTTGCTAATTGTTGATGCGCTAGCGATCAGACTGAAAAGCCTCTACGTTCGCAAGCTACATCCATTCAAAGAGTGAATGTGGTGGTGATATCACCCGAGCGATAGTGTTGGAGAGTTTACAATGGTTGGGGACTGTAGCATTCGCGACAGGAGCTTGAGCGCTGCATCGAAATGCGCGGCCAATCAGAAGCGGAGTAAAATAGCGGGAGTTGCGCACGTGACAGAACTTCCGGTCTTGCGCTAAGTGAGTGGTGGAGCTAAGCTTGATGCAAGGATTCCAAAGTTCATAATTCGGATTTTTGTATTTCGAGTTTGTCAAGATAGAGCTTCGATGGGCTGGCATTAAAGTCTTGCGTGACAGATTCCACTTGACGAGCTTCGTGGTAAGTAGGATATGGGTTTATACATCGATTGTTGGTCTTGTTTCTTATTATCCCTGTAGGCTGTAGGCGGCGATCCATGAGATTAAATACACTCCCCCGGGCTTCGGCCTGGACTCAATGTCGAGGCATCTCAGGTCAAGCTCTGAGGGTTTCAAGGCAGCTACAAACACGGTCTGCTCTCGGCGGTGCTTTTAGATATGCAGGGAAGTCATGGCATAATACTAAACGAGCTGTTGGGTTCCATGAAGCTAAGCCTCGATCTTCACCCTTGGCCGCTCAGGATTTGGACTCGCCATCAGCTCCGACCATACCAGCACCATACAAAGCGCCCGAAACTGGACTCCTCTCCAAGCTTCCGGCATCATGGATTCCTTATGCTGAGCTCGTCAGACTCGATAAGCCAGCCGGAACATATTACCTGTTCTTCCCATGCCTCTTTTCTACTCTTATGGCAGCTCCTATGGCTATGCCCATGGCAAGTCCAGGTTCAGTCATTGGAACTTCACTTCTCTTCTTCTCGGGAGCTCTGATCATGCGGGGAGCTGGATGCACGATCAATGATCTATGGGATCGTAACCTTGATCCCCACGTGTCACGAACTCGACTCCGACCTATTGCCCGTGGTGCGATCACCCCGTTCAAAGGACTTGTTTTTACCGGGTTTCAACTGTTCGCTGGGCTGGGTATATTGCTGCAGTTTCCTCTGCCTTGTCTGTTCTACGGTGTTCCTAGTTTGATACTGGTGGCCAGTTATCCTCTAGCTAAGAGGGTCACATACTACCCTCAGGCAGTCCTTGGTCTGACTTTCTCATGGGGCGCTATCATGGGCTTTCCGGCCCTTGGAATTGACTTGCTATCACACACTCCAGCTCTAACCGCCGCAGCCTGCCTCTATGCTTCGAACATTGCATGGACGGTATTGTACGACATGATTTACGCTCATATGGACATCAAGGATGATGTCAAGGCAGGAATCAAGAGCATTGCGCTGAAGCATGATGCTGAAACTAAGCAAGTGCTTACAGGATTGGCGGCCGCGCAGATCTCTCTCCTCGCCGCGGCCGGGTTTGCAGCCGGTGCTGGACCGGCGTTCTTTGTTGGAAGCTGTGGAGGAGCTATGGTCACCCTCGGCCTCATGATCAAGCGAGTCAATCTGAAGGATGTCAAGGACTGTTGGTGGTGGTTCATTAACGGTTGTTGGATTACCGGCGGAGTGGTCAGCTTGGGCTTGGCTACAGACTACACTATTAGATATATCAACGGGCCTGAGGACAAGGCCATGTCGGATCACTGAGAGCCAGAGAGGAACTGAGGCTTTGTATAACAATTGTACCATAACGTCATCATACATGGAGATACGGGATATATCACCAAGGTTTTATCTCACGCGGCGTGCACATCGTAGTTGGTTCGTCGAAGACTTTGTGATCTATTTTCCCTTTTCAGACCTCGTCTCCCATGATCAGATCCCTAACCAGTAATGCCGATGCAAGCAATCCGAATAGACTCCACGTGTCGAAATATGACTTTGATTCCATCCACGAGCCCTTCGCTTAAGAACGGGGCTTCTCCTTCTTCTCCTTCCACAGAGCGAGCAGGCCGACACCAGAGACCTTGACGACCTTGAATCGCACACCGGGAATATCACCCTTGGCCTTGCCCTTGCGACCGAAACCAGCCAGGAGGACCTCGTCGTTCTCGTCCACGAAGTTCAAGCAACCGTCATTGGGGACTATAAGAGCTGTCAGTTAAACCCATCCTTTATATCTCGTAGCATCTGGGGTTCGTCGTACCGAAGGCAGTGACCTTCTTTCCGTTCTTGATGAGCTGAACACGGACACACTTTCGGATAGCGGAGTTAGGCTGCTTGGCCTCAACACCGACCTTCTCAAGGACGATGCCCTTGGCGTGGGAAGAACCACCGAAGGGAGAGGACTTATAGGCGGTACCAAGGGCACGCTTCTTGTAGGCAAGGTCGGCCCATTTCTGGTCCTTTCGGTTTGTTCGCAGCTTGCGAGCGGCGTTAAGACCACGGGGTTTGCCTCCAGCCATTTTTGCTTCAAATCGTTAGTCGAACGTCGATGCGGAAAATTCGGTCGCGGGCGAGGGCCTGTTGAAGGGGATTGTGCTGGGCTGCTGGAGTACCTACCGGATCTGTCTGTGTATCGACGACGGGTTGGTGATGGGAATTTGCGGAGGCTGCAAAAAGTTGTAACAATTGACCAGCCAAAATTGCAGGTAGGGTTTTGTGGCCCTAGGAAAGGAAAGTGCTACTGATCTGTGGCGGGAAGGAAGGTCACGTGGAGATATGGCTCGAAGCGCCCCACCTGCAAGGTCTTGGCGATGGGCTGACTATCCGTACTACGGATTAACCTAGATTGGCTGATGATGCTAAAAGCGAGCTGACAGAGTCGCACAGTGAAAGAACAGGATGTGTCTCACTATCAGCACTGTCCCCGCTAGCATCCAATTCAAAGTCAAAACGGGGTACCGAGTATTATATCAGCCAACATTTGGACCAGGCAGGAATGAAGCAAAGGCTATTATTATTTTCGGCGTTCTATCATTGACCAGTCAAGAAGCCTTTAAAGTCATAATGTCTCATCTAACGCGACCATTGAGCCGACAACGGGATCCGCCTCCTTCTTTATTCCTCCATCCATCTCCTTCAGCCTCAAATGCCTCCTTACCGACTGCTCCTCCACCAACTGTTCCTTTCATAGGCCAGTCCAACTTGAGACCAAACGTTGAGCCTGCACCTTCTGTTCGTTCTGGGCGTTCCGGAGCTGTTCCCCAGCGGATTGGGTTATTCCCAGCAGAGAGTACTCGCGCGACCGGAGACCGTACTGATCTCTTGTGGTCTGAGATGCAGGCAACTCTGGAAGAAGTCGAACTCTCGGCCACTGGGGGAACTCGTGTATTTGGCCCAGACCATGACCGCAAGCTAGCTGATCTAAGAGCTGCCCAAATTGCTCTAGCTCAGGCCTGGGCACGAAGTGAGGCAGACGATGTTATAGACACAGCGCAACTCGAAAACGTAGGATCTGTGACTGGATCTGAAGTTCGAAACATGAAGGGTGCACTAGGAGATACCTCAAAGTCTGGCCTTGAGGGAACCGAAAAAAGTGCAGTCGGTACTAGCAGTATTTCACGTCCCAACAGCAGTGGCACAGGAGTCGAGAGACTGGGTCACAAGTTGGAAGAGGAGACAGAAGTGGACATTCTACTTGCAAGAAAACGGCGAGAGGCCAATGACCGGTACTTCCAACGAGTTAACCAGGGAGTCATCGACGTTGTAACCCGGCTTGAAGATGTTGCAGTTGCTATGAGAGCTGTTGAACAGGAAAGCAAGGAAGTTTGGAGCGAGAATGACAGTGTCCCTGGGTTGTGAAATCATAATTGTATTACTTGTAGACTGGTGGTTTTCTTCGGCATTTTGAGCTCGGCGTTGTCAGGAGTCAAGTTGCATTTAATTAGCATTGACGGCGTTCCATAGTATGAGACACCCCCTGGTATTGGTCCATATGCTCAGGTTATTAAACGTCCCTTACACCCACAATATCTTGTCAGTCCTGTTCACGCTTGATTGTATGTGCTGGCCTATCCTAAAGTCCAAGCGAAGGTAACGGATGAGATCTACAGATTGTGTACGTATCTTTTGACTTACACCAAAGATGGGAGGTGGAGAAGGGAACACTAAGAAGGTACAACCCAGCAATTATCTCAATGACGCAAACGTAGCCGTCTACCTTTGAGTTTCGCCATTTTGCAGCGCTATCGAGTGACTAATTGATCTACCCAATGACTAGGTATGTTACCAAGATATAATATAGTGGTTGCTACCGCTGTACTAGACTACCTAACTTAGTAACATGCTTGGAATATCATGTCCTACGCCTAGGTAGTGAGTGTGAGTTTAAATAGGGCCGACCGAACGTCATTGTTCGCCTGTCTCCCGACACAAACGGGACGAGAAGAGTCAAGATCTCGAGATATTAAACAAAAGATCCCTCTTCCCCAAACCCATGATGACTTGTTGTCTTTCCATTTACGTAGTTGGCCGTTTCCATTGTCCTACAAATGGAATGCCTAGTTCAGGTACCCTCATTCTCAGCAACATGATTGGCAGAATGATCGACCTACCCGATTTGGCCACTGGTCAGTCCGCCATGTGGCACACTGCTTTAAACTCGCTTCAGTGGGGTGACCCTGGGGAGATAATGCGGCACCCCGTGGTCTGCGTCTGGTATGCAGGCAGGGACAATGCGTCGCTTCTGCCGCCCCCCCCCCGAGACTAGGCCTAGGCCTCTCTGTGTTCGCCATCGCCCGCTGTCTCACCCAAGTCATATAAAGTCTCAGACATCCCATCATCTGCTGCATCGACGCTACCAGCATTTAACCATCATTCTGCGCATTTGACGTCGTCCGAACATTTATCGCAACAACTAACAAATTCATCACGCACAATCTTCGATAACACTATCGCCGATACCGCTTTCAGCATGAGACTTCTTCCTTTCGTCGCTGCCGCGCTCGCGGTTGTTCCAGGTGCCTTCGCCGTTGAACAAAAGAAGTCGGCCATCGTCTGGTTCGAGGACGAGTCCACCCCTGATCGCATCGTCGACGAGTGCAAGGAAGCTCTTATCAAGGCCGGCGGCAAGATTACTCACGTTTACTCAATCATCAAGTGCGCATTCTCACCGACCCCCGCCCTTTCGCATTTCGCACTATGACGATCTAATGCTAACGTTAATCGATGTGCTAGGGGCTTCTCCGTCATCGCACCCGAAAAGGCACTCGAGCTGGTCCAGGTCAACCACGAGGAACACCAGATTCGGGTCGAGAAGGATGAGGTTGTGACAACGGATTAGATGGAGCCCGGCGCTCCAGGTGACACGCACATGATGATTTAAGGACGAGACAACAGCATGCCTTTGAAATGAACTGGCTGTTCTCCAAGGCAACAGTTAGCATTCAGGATATTGATATCCTTGTTTTAGGCGTTATAGGATAGGAGCGTCGGTATTGTCTGGAAGATAACATTCGCTATGAACCCAATGTACTCATTGTTGTTGCAAAAGCCTCCGTAGGTGAAATGCATTTTTATTTAGAATCATGTTTGCAGTTGCTTGTGACGATGACTACGGCAACGCTCAATGACCATGTCCCAGATCCTGAGTGACACGCATCAATCGCAGGCACGTACGTTAGGGGGGGCATCTTTACAAATGTTTGGGACGGCAGTGACAGAATCAACATGCTCTGGCTGGAGCTCCATGCACATCGATTGTCTGGAACTAGGCCTCCAAACCGGGTTTGCTGACAGCAACTAAGGTACTGACGTGTTCACTACCTATCGACCACCAGGTCAAAGGTCGGTTAATCAGACTGAATAATGCATCCTGTACCCTGAGCAGCCCAACCCTCACTTACACGTATTCATACAAGAGAAATTCGGAGAGCATATCACTGAGGTATCCTGTACAGGCCATCGGGGGATGCCAAAAGCATGAATGTATTGCAAATCTAGTTATTCCTGTATTGTATCACATTTATGTAACAATAAATGTTCCAGAGGCGCTCTTAACTTCTGAGATTATCAACAAAACCACCACAGCCAGAGAGGTATTGAGACCGGGGATATACTACGTCTAGGCGAATATAATGCACATCTGTTGACAGTTATAAGCACATGCAGCTTTTACATAATAATTAAAAACCGTGTGATCTGTAGTTATATTAAATCCTGGCTTTCGACTGTGTAAATCCTGGCTGCAACTTGGTTCTCTGTCCGTCTGCAAACTGATAATCGGGCCAGGTACGGTGGTTGATTAGACGCTAATAATGTCCGAGCCCGCTATTCAACTTCAATGGGCCCCTACTCTTACTGTAATACCCCTGCCAAATCGATAAGCCGATAGTTAGTAGCTTAAGCCTGCACCAACAAGGGCCCAACGTCCGCCGAATGTTGAAGAACAATGCGTCTGTCCCTACATCCTTAAGATCGCTTCGCACCGAACAACCACGCGACAATCGTTGAACAATGGAATATCAGCTCTTGATGTTCTCATAGCAACCCCTATAAACCCCCCGAGCGGTCCTCTCCTCCTCGATATGCCGTCAAATGCTTCCAATAGTATTACCCCTGCATCCAGACACGCGACGCAACTCCCTACAGTCCCACCATTGCTATCACTTCCAACAGCGACAACTTGATCGACCGCTTTAACTTTACTTCCCACGATTTGGCACTGGCCGCACCGTCTTAAAATGCGAAGTTATAGCCAAAACGCGCAGTCTGCGCTTCTAAAAGCTGTACGTGTTTACGGTCCTCGTTTACCCTACGAGCACCCGTTCTTTGAAAAGGACCTCCCACTCACCGATAATGCCCCTCAGGTCAAGCGAGTATTCGAACCGAAACGCATGATTGAGTCTTTTGAGGATCTCAATGATGGCGTTACACTTGGTTTAATCTTACACCAACTGGACGAAACCTTTGATCCGTCCTCCCTCGAGACAAATTCCAACAACTACCTTGTTACCAAGCGCAACTTCCAGCACATCTACAAGAGCCTCTTCCGGTATATTCGACGCGATGTTCAAATTCTTAACTGCCAGGCCAAGAAGTTCAACTATCATGAAATCGCCAAGCATCCCGATCCTCAAGACATCTGTCAGGTATTCCCCCCACGCTTTGCATCCAATTCGCAATTCCTTTTGAAGCTAACTGTGCAGCTCCTGGCTGTTATGCTCGGGGTGGCCTTCCTGGGACCCAATAGAAACAACTACGTCCCTCGTATAACAATGCTCGACAAGCCCGCCCAATTAGAGATCATGCAAATCATCCAGAACATGCAGCAAGATAGCAAGGACTCGCCAGGCGACGACTATTCGGATGAGGCGATCGATACAGTTATGGAGGAACGAGATATCGATCTACTCTTTGAAGAGCAGAACGCAGCCTTGCGCTCAGAGCTTGATTTGACCAAAAGCCGACTCTCAGACTACATAGTCAGGCTTGACCATCTCCAAATAAGCCACGAAGAGCTCCGGTATGATAAGGAGAAGAATGACCGTGAGCTTGAGGTCTTGCGGAAAGCCACTATAGATGGTGCTAACAATGCCGAAATAATCAAGAACCTGGAAATTCAGGTGCATGACCAGATGGAACTCATCGCCAGGCAGGAGGAAACGATGCGCAGGGATGAGCGAATCAAGTCACAGCTAGAAGCGGAGGTTCAGAAGTTGACACTGAAGTGCCAAGAGACCGAAGAGCTTCGCGATCAAGCAACTGAGTGGAAGCACAAGGCCGAAGACTTTGAGAAGAGAGCCAATACTGCGGATCGGTACAAGCAGAAGCTCGAGTCGCAGCAGTATCTTGTTAAAGAGGTGCAAAACCTCCAATATGAAAAGACTGAGCTACAAGATCAGATCAAAATCCTGCTGGATGACCAAGACAGGGGAGCTCGCACCAAAAAGGCCGAAGATGAGTTGACCAAGATGATTACTCAGTCAGAGCAGCACCTTTGGGATGAACGTAGCCAGAAAAATCAGTTGATAAAGGACATCACGGCTCTAGAAGACGAAGTTATTCGTTTGAGGGCTCGGCAAAGCCATGACGAGAACTTCATCAAGGACCTTCAGGAGCAGCTGGAAACTGGCGCAGGTTCTCAAAGCGCTGCGCCTGGCGAAAGTCTTGGACTAAGTCTTGAGGATGAACTTAATGATGCAGTTACTGAGGACGCCCCGCCTGGCCAAGTTAACCTTCCCCTAGAATTGTCTCGCCTAAAGGCTGAGAACGACTTGCTGCGCAGTACAATCGGCTCTGGAGATACTGCGCCGCTGCGCCGAGAGTTGGATGAAGAGAAACGACAACGTGCTCACTTACAGAAGAACTATAACGACATATTCGAAAAGCATGCTGTACTACAAGATCAAATGGAGGCTTTGATCAACAACATGACCGGTGAAGGGTTAGTCAAAGCAATCGATGAGGCTTGTCGCTCTAATGGAACACACATACTTACATCGGACTACTACAGAACCAAAGCATTCCTTAACATCAAACAGTCACATCTGCAGCTCGAGTTTGAGCTTGAGCAATCCAAGAAACGAGAGAAGGATCTTTCTGCTCAGGTGTCAGACCAAGGCCGTGATCTTCTTGCTGCTAGGGCCCAACTCTCGGCTCTCGACAAGGAAGGTGCCGATGCCCTCAAGGAGCTCAAGAGTGCTGATGTTGTCATCGTCTCGTCTCTTAAGTCTGAGCTCGATCATGCACGAGAACAGCTCAGTTACAGCACTGCAGAAAAAGAGGCGCAGCAGACCCAACTTGTTGAAGCTCTTCTTGCCAAGGATAAGTTACGCAAAGAGGTCGAGGAGGGCAGGGAACTGCAAGACATCACTGGCAATGGCGAAGGTGACGCCCTTGATGGCAGCAAGAAGGGCGAGTTGATTGAGAAGCTACGCAATCGACTTAGAGAAATTCGCGAGGTGAGTCCCTTTCTAAATGCAATCATGTATGGCGATGAAGAGGACCAAGTGACCTCGGAAGACAAGCTATGGGGCGAAGCCGATGAAGCTTGGCCGGCGTGTTCAAGACCAGCAGGTTCTGAGACGAGTGTGCCGCCGAGTCCAGCTTCCACGGAGGGTGGATTCCCAGCCCCGTTGCCTGCGGACCTGTCCCAAACTTCTCTCAAGCGAACAGAAGAAACGGATTCGTTCGAGGCCCAGATCTTTGATGGGTCATTGTTTGCTAACAGGTATTCCTAGCAATTGGAGCGGGCCGAGACGGACAGGATTGACCTGCAACGTAAACTCAAAGCTGCGAACGATGGAGAGGCGGTGGCTGCGCAAAAGGTACGTTTAATCCCTTACATAGGGATCAACAACACTCGTTTCAACCATGCTATGCTTTTAATTGTGACTGAAATCTGTACTGACCATCTGTGACAAAAGGCCGCAAGTGATCAAATAATCCGAAACCTCGAACGAGAGAACTCTCTTATTGCAACAGCATGGTATGATCTCACGAGCCGGCTTCAGAGTAACCATGTCGTTTTGCAAAGGCGGCACGAAGCTCCGCGGAGCTGGCTTAACAAGCAGAGGCAGATGGTCAATGGTCAGTTGCGCTTCCGCGACTCGCTCTACCTCTACTGACCTTCCCCTGTCAGCAACCCCAAAGCGATAGGTACTCGCGGGGTGAGAAAACCCCTATTATTTATGATAAACTCAATGAGTTACGCTCTTCAGTCGTGTGACAAGTCCCATGAAACGCCAGTCCCCGTCAACATATTCGCTCCCACACTGGCTTGCCTTATTCGGCGCTTAAGATCGCCTTCTTATTCTTTCTTGACCCGATATCCTTATAACTGCCGAAGGTCCTTTTGGATACCCAAGGCATCGCATTTTCCTCTTTTCTTGATTAGTGTCCTTGAAGCATTGCGAGGGAGCTTGGGGAATTCCTTAGACGGGCGTCATTGCTTGGTAGACGGGCTGCTGGGAGGAAGATTGCAGCATCCAGAGAGGGTATAAATTGCAATATCCGTGGTATAGATGTTACGTACCTGTGAATCCTACGTAGGGCTACATATACGTACGTGTCAATAGAAGAAAGACTGAAGCTAGAAATGGCGTAGCTGCAGTTTTGGTCGGCATGAGCCACCTCAGACGACCATGGTTTTTGAATGCAAGTTGTGGTAGTGACATATGAACCTCGCTACCTTGTTGCACGTAAACGCTAAAGTGATTGAGATATAAGGTAGTATGATATAGAGGCTTGATGTTCAAATTCGATAAAAATTCACGTTCATGGGTTTCGAGACAAATAGTCAACACTTGAAAATGCCAACTTTCTGTTGGTTTGGAAACTATTGTAAAAGACATTTTGATACATGGCTAATCGTCGTCCAAAGTAGGTAGCTTTTTCCACACATGGCCCAAAAGACCGCAGACAAACCCTCTACCCTTTTAACGCCTCTTTGGCCTGGAAGATTGGACTCCCTTTCTCCCTTTCGCTCCCCAGTTTACAGTTCATTCCGTTCATATATCCAGGACGAGCTGGCTTTTATTTTCACACAGCAGTCGTCTTGTTTCCGGTCTCAAAAGGAAGGTCGGCGTCAGTTTACCCGCTGAATAAATCTCTAGTTCTGACCTCGCTTCTCGTTAAGGACCTTGAGCATGTTCTTCCAGACTTGTCCAGGTTCTTGGCTGGCGTCGAGGCCGCTCCAGATACCGGTCTTCTGGTAGTATCCTACAACAGGCTTGGTCTGCTTGTGGTAGGTAACGAGACGCTTCTTGAGGGCATCGGCGTTGTCGTCACTTCGCTGGATAAGAGGCTCGCCGGTAATGTCATCCTTCATGTAATCCTTGGGGGGGTTGAAGGTGGTGTGGTATGAGCGACCGGAAGCGGGGTGGACCAATCGGCCAGTGATACGGGCGACGAGCAAAGAGTCGTCGATCTGGAGCTCCACAGCGTGCTGGAGCTTCTGGTTGCGCTCAGCAAGCATGGCGTCGAGACCCTCAGCTTGAGGAACAGTTCGGGGGAAACCATCGAGGATGAAACTACAGCGGGAATTATTAGCATGTGCTTCTTACAGCTCACCGACGCCGAATCGAGGTTTCAAGCACGAAGCATGAGAGAATGATCCAGGAGTCCTAAGGAGATTCAACTTACCCGCCCTGGCACTCCTTGTTGTTGTTAAGCTCCTCCTTAATCATACCGATCATGATCTCGTCGCTGACCAGACCGCCCGCATCCATGATCTTCTTAGCCTCAACACCAAGAGGGGTCTTCTTGGTGACCTGAGATCGCAGCATGTCACCAGTAGCCTGCGCAGTAAGAAAAGCCGAGTTAGATGGCCGTCATATTGGTTAAAAATACCCCGCGACACGAATTGACATACCAGGTGGCAGCAGGAGAAGCGCTCCTTGATCTTGGGGGCTTGAGTACCCTTGCCTGTGAAGCAAAGTTAGCGAGGCGCCGGATTCAGCGGTTGCGGCGCAGAAAACACTCACCAGCACCAGGAGGGCCGATGAGAATCATTCGGATGTCCTCGGTAGAGACAGGACCACCGGTCGCTCGCGACTCGAGCTTCTTGATGCGTGTATCGATGGTGCTGATGACATCCTTAAGCTGCTTGAGCTCGTCCTCAATGAAACCCATCTTTGCGGTTGCGAAAGGTGAATTGGACTTGTTCTGGTGGGCAATTGACGGAGATCTTTGGAGATCCGGAAAAGCAAAGGCAGAATCGACTGAGGGCTTTGGTCTTTGGTGCGAGGCTGAGGTTGAGAGTGAAGGAAGAGAGAGAAAAAGGCAAGGAACAAATTCAAGACTGGGAAATCTTGAGTGCGTAGCCGGAGGATGGGAGGTTTGGGGAGGAGCTTTAGCGTGCTGTGATTGGCTGAATGCGGGCTGTCGGTGCTAGAGCGATGATGATGGGATGCACCCCTGTTCGGCTTGTTAAACTTGCTGGGGGGATAGGCCTTGGCCTTGTCCTTGTTTCCTTGTGGTTGAGGGCCATCGTGGCTCTTACTTGTCAAGCGAGTCGGAAAATAATCCGCACACCAAAGCAATGGAAGTGATAGGAACATGCGAGGAATGAATGGTAGAGTATTTTCTATTGAAAGGTGATAAGTATCTCCGTTAATAATAAGCTCTTTAATAACATGAAGTGTTATTATTCCCACCCAGCTAACCATCGAGAGCATTCATATCCGGACGTATATGTATATCCCTTATAGTCGGTACAGTTCATTCTTCTGGAAGCTTGCAAGGAGAGGTAATATTACTTGAGGTTCAACTGCTCTTGAAAAAGATATCCAAGCATAATGGTCGTGGTGCCCTTAACAGATAGGTACCTAGGTAGGTACGTAAGGTATCGAAAGGAAGCTCTCAACCACCTACAGGTAGTAAGGTCCTCGGTATAGCCGCGGCGTTTCAGACACCACCGGCGCTTTATAATACGGCCTAGCTCGGACCATGATTGACTTATAAACACAACGTTGTGAGGTAGTTATTATTGACTAAACTTTTTATCTGTTGTTTTAGTCCAAAGCCGTTGCCTTGCCATCATCGTTGTCCGAACTTTTCATCCAACTCAATCAATCGATGTAGGGTAATTCGAACACCACTTCTGCCAGTGACCACCGTAGCCGGAACATGCCCGTTATTGTCTCCCACCATGTTTGAAGACGTCACAACCGTGGTAGACCGAAAAGCAGCTTTGTGACGGAAGTTATTCGGTCACCAGGGCCGAGGTTCGGAGACGTGGTATGCCATGGTCCCTTGATCCGATCCGAAATGCCACCGCCAACTCAAGTTTCATACAAAACATTTACCAACACTAACACCTCACTTCCCACATCGGACGGTCATACCTCGGCCTACTCATATAACGATTATGCTCTCGATGCCATCCACCCCCATACGACAAGAAATGTTATTGCATGAGTCGACCTCCGGCACTCGAATATCACGGGTGCCGTCATCACACAGTGAGGACTACCTATACTACTTCTGTAGCATGACATAGCATCCTCACATTTCTACGCTTGCGCCGATTTGTCGCAGACCTAGTAATAGCCGGCATCAACTGTGTACCTTGCATTGGAGGATGTGAACCTCCATTTTCCCGCTCCCCTGAAACATAGTACTAGGTAGCCAAGGTAGTAGTTTATCTCGACGGCTTATGTATTCTGTCTCTGGACAATGCATATATGACCTTGCTTCTCTGCCGGTTCGCGCCGAGGTCCAAGTGGACGCTAATCTGATCACAACCGCTTCACTTGCCCAAAGTGGAATGTTCAGTTACGCTACATCGAATCGAGGGAAAAAACCTCAACCTAGGTATAGGACATAGGTGATAGTTCATCACAGATCTGTTAGACAAGGCTACCTACTACGTATCTTTGAGACTTTTCATTAATCTGATACAAACTGAGCCGTCATGAAGCATGTGAGGGAGCGTTCAATTGCAATGCATGCAGCGTCTCAGTTTTACATGTGAATGATGTTAGGTAGGCTAAGAGTCCAGCAAGCACGGTGCTACACTGCGTCATCCTGATATCGATTTCACAGTTATTGTTAAATACCACGGGATGAGAAGCCAGGAGTTATTGTATATAGCGTATTTGAAACAAGTATTATCCTGAAAACGATTCTGAGAGAACTGGACCCTGGACAGGTATATTTCGAGCTTCCTGCAGTAACGAATTTGTTTCGCCATTCCACCTTGTTATTAAAACATCAAAGATACAATACTCTCTACTCCGTAGGTAGCAAGGCATGGGCGGATAGTGATGCCATTTCGAATTGTAGATGTGGCACAGTCCAGACCGTGGCGCATCACACGTGATGTGGCACCGCAAGGCTCGAGCTTGGAGTCTCTCAGGTGCCTGGCCCAATCGGGAGCTAAGCTTCCCTCCAAGAAGGCAGCCTCAAGACTACGTACGTGCGAGCCACAATAATCACTGCATCAACATCACGACTCTGACTTCAATTTCGCCGCGCCCACACGACTAGGATCGTGTATTGATTTTTTCTTTCTTTTCTTACAGATAAACATTCGTCGTAATACATACCCATCGACGAGCAACGATGCCTACCACGACAGCAGAAACCCTCTCCCTCGTTACTCGAAACGTCACCGTTGCGCCCCTCGTCCTCCTCTCAGCTGTCGACCACTACAACCGAACCGTTTCCACCAAGACAAAGCGACGAGTAGTGGGTGTTCTTTTGGGACAGAATGAAGGAAACGACGTGAGAGTGTCAAACAGTTTTGCTGGTGTGTTATCCTGGTGTCATGGAATCGCAAGTTGGGCGGCGCTTACAATGGTCAACTACAGTTCCTTTCGAGGAGGATGAAAAGGACCCTTCAGTGTGGTTTCTTGACCACAACTACGTCGAGTCTATGAACGATATGTTCAAGAAGGTTAACGCTAGGGAGAAGCTCATAGGATGGTACCACACTGGTCCTAAGCTACGCGCATCCGATTTGGAGATCAACGAACTCTTCAAGCGCTATACACCTAACCCCCTCCTTGTCATTGTTGATGTTCAACCCAAGGAGTCGGGTGTTCCTACAGACGCCTACTTTGCTGTTGACGAGATCAAGGACGTATGTTGATAAATCATACTAATAGTGACTATGGAGCATAACGCTAACATTTCTCAGGACGGTACAACTACTGCCCGAACGTTCGTTCATACCCCTTCCGTCATTGAGGCTGAGGAAGCCGAGGAGATTGGTGTTGAGCACCTGTTAAGAGATATTCGCGACGTGGCTGCTGGCACGCTGTCCACACGAGTCACAAACCAGCTGCAGTCACTCCAGGGCCTGCACCTGCGCCTACGAGACATCGGCACATACCTCCAGAAGGTCCTAGATAAGCAGCTACCTGTCAACCATGCGATTCTTGGAAATCTACAGGACGTCTTCAACCTCCTGCCCAACCTCGCGACACCCGAAGGAGACGGCAAGTCTGGCGGTGGCGAGCTGGCATATGCGATGAGCGTTAAGACCAACGACCAGCTTATGGCTATTTACCTGAGCAGTCTGATCCGCGCCATTACAGCGTTCCATGATCTCATTGAGAACAAGATTCAGAACAGACAACAGCAGGAGGACAAGGAGGCGAAGAAGGATGAGGTCAATGGCAAGGACGAGAAGAAGGACAGCACCAACGGAGCAACTGGTGATTCAAAGGAAAGCGGCGAGAAGGACAAGGAGAACAAGGAGACGAAGAAATAAGGGAAGATAAAAGACCTGGCAGATGAACTAGACTTGGACTGAGGCTCTTTGGCGTCTGGCAGAGGGGAACCACGGCGATATTCTGGCCAAAGGTTCAGGCAAAAGCGCCTGTGTACATTGATCTTATCAAACTGGATTATTAGAGGACGGAGCGATGATAATACATACCAGACACCGCCTTGACAAACCAGTCTTTTGATAATGGAAAGACCACCCACTTCACAAGTCCGCAACAATACCAGCCATATCGTCTCTTGAAACAGCCCGATCTTCAACATGCATGCCCAGCATCGTTGGCCACTTGTCCGCAAGTAAGCATGCGAGCAAATGCTTGCAGCATGGCGGCGTATCTCCTTGTAAATCTAAACCAAACCCTCCAAAAGTCCACTCTTCCTCCTGAGTTGGCAGTTGTCGTACCTGATCAGCTGTATTTACGTGGTGACCAGGAAAAGCATCAACTGTGAAGCTCCCGCATGAACAGTTCCATGCACCAAGATGCACGACGTAGCGTTTCGATGACGATAGACCGAAGTCGCGAGCACGACGTGAAAGAGTTGTAGCAAGAGAGCGAACGAGAAATACGTCGTTCTTTATCTTATCAGAAGGACTCCCATCTTGGAGCTCCTGGTTACGAACTAGTCTCGTGACGAGTCCCCGGTCAAGAAGATCCAGTGCTGGAAGAAGAAGGTTCGGGAACAGTACATGTAGTGTTAATAGTAGAGGCCGCTGAGAGGTAGGAATGGCTTGCAATGGCGACAGTGTGGGTGGTTGCGCGGCCCGAGGTGGTTGGGTTGGTGAGATGATGTCTGGGCTAATTGATGGCGCGATATTGGAGACAGATCTTATGAGGGCCGTAATCATCTGGCGATGGGACGGGAGAGGCTCCATTGCCATGGAGTGAATGAGTCTGGTTGCATATCTTGATGATGTGAGGAGGAAAAAGTGAAGTGAACACACTGGGTGTGCGCAGTAATGATTCAAAGACAGCAAAAAGCTCAAGCTTTAGAAATGTCTGTTGGACGTCATGACATGAAATTTTTATATATCGGTTTGAAATTCTATAAATTATCTGATTTCTGTAATACTATTTCCTCAGACATATTGTCCGTTTTTTATAGCTTGCACCGACCGACCTCGGTGACCCCATCTATGATCCCACATATGATACACTAAACAATCGCTCTACCTCATGATTCCACATAAATCCGATTCCTTTGTTTCTTGACCAAAGGGCTATATTCTCAAACCCACTCCTTAGGGTCCCTCAGGACATCCACCAAGCGCTGCTCCCTGCTCTTAGGCTCGGGCTCGTGCATATACTTCCATCCGGCGGTCAGTGGCAAGCTCATGAGGATACTCTCCACCCTTGACCCAGGGGTGTTGAGGCCAAACGCAGTGCCACGATCGTGCACCAGGTTGAACTCGACGTACTTGCCACGTCGCAACTGCTGCCAGTCCTTCTCCGCCTCAGTGTACGGCATATCCTTGCGCTTCTCGATGATGGGGATGTACGAGGGGAGGAAAGCCTTGAGACAGTCCTGGACAAAGGAGAAAGTGTTCTCGCGGTCTCGCTCGGTCTCGTCGAGGTCGTCGAAGAAGATGCCGCCAATACCACGGGCCTCGCCTCGGTGTTTGTTGTAAAAGTACTCGTCGCACCACTTTTTGAATCGAGGGTAGTAATCCTTATCGTGGGCGTCGCAGGCAGTTTTCATCGTCTTGTGGAAGTGGATTGCGTCCTCATCGAAGAGATACGATGGCGTCAGGTCACAGCCACCACCGAACCACCAAGCTTGAGAGGTACCGTCTGGATTGGCCGTCTCAAAGTATCGATAGTTGAGGTGCACCGTCGGCGCCATAGGGTTGTAAGGGTGCAAAACCATGCTGAGGCCTGCAGCAAAGAAGTCGATCGACTCCAGGTTGGGATCCATAGTCTTGTGGTTTGCGCGCATCTTCTCAATGGCAGGCTTAGGAAGCGAGCCGTAAACGACACTCACTCCAAGGCCGGCCTTCTCGAAGACATTGCCTTCTTGAAGGACGCAGGTGGTACCGCCACCACCATTGGGACGCTCCCATTCGTCCTTGCGAAACTTCTTGCCGTCGACTCTCTCGAGCTCGGCAACAATCTGAGCCTGTTGTTCCCGAATAAACTTTTCCATGCGGAGGCGCATAGGAGAATCCTCGGTGACGCCCGACTCGCGCTTCTTCTGGGCATCGCGGTCGGCGAGAGTAGAGGGGTCGGCGTTAATCGGTTCGAGTTCGGTCTGGAGAGTAATATAGTCAGTGTTTGATCTCATTATTGCTCGAGGAAGAGGATGTGTACCATCTTGTAGGCTAAGGGGGCGACAACACCAAGGGCAACGGCGGCGAGCCACAACGGAGAGGAGCTAGAGTAAGAAGTTCGTGAAGCTTGAGGACCGGCGGAACTAGACAGCCAGCGTCTTGTAGAAGCGAATTGAGTTCGTGAGAGGCGTGCAGAAGGAGATGCAAGGTACGCAGCAAGGCGCTGGGCAGGCCGTCTGGCAGCCATGATAATTATATATCCAACCCGAGGACCCGGGAAGAGGTAGCGGCAAAAACAAGGCCGAAGGCCGAGATCAGGACAGGACAGAAACGAAACAGAAAAGGACGACGATCAGGCGGTTTGTATGAGGCCACTTGAGCGAATAGGCCAGGGTTCAGCAGAAGGTTTAAGGTGTTGAGACGACTGAAACTCGGGTGACAGTCAGAATCGAATGTTCGGCAATTGGCTTCTTCGGCGGAGTTCTTGGCCCTTAGTCTAAGGCCCCAAGGGACCCGACGTGTGGAGCTGGACTCGTCTCGCTGCAGCCGGCCGGCGGCCGGTGCCGAGGGCGGTCAAAATCAACGTATCACTCGGGGGTCCCGTGTTGCTGTAGCTCCGTTGGCTCCTACGAGTTATTGAGATATCTCCGGCGCCTTTGTATTCAAATCGATTGATATCCGGGTTTTGAAGATTCTGTAAATAAGCATGATTTCTCTTGTGATTCTAAGATGTTGAAGTGTTGCATTGTAGCGCACCAGGAGGGCCTCAGTTGGCAAACCGTCAGCTACTCAGTTCTATGAATATTGAGATGACGAACACAGAGAGTGGTATAGATAAGTTTATCAACGTAAAAGCCCAGAAGTTTGTTGTTCATGACTAGAATGCTTGCTTGTTCGCCCTACTTTGATGAACTATAGTTCGAAATTTATGTGCATATACTAACTTTAGTACTTAGGTACCTAGCTTCTTAGAGTACCTAGGTACCTTGGGCATATTCACTGTAGCAAATCGAGATGTTAGGCGTACTTGAGTGGGACGACTAGTATGTGACCAAGATGACAGTATATTGTAACAAAATGCATCTGATAAAATAAATCTTTTTTTATATCTTAAGTAATAACATTTCAATGATCCGGTGAGCAGCAGCACAATGTACTTACTACTGCCTAACTCGAGAACCAATTCGCCCCAAGTTAAAGGTAATTTTCAATGTCACTCATATAATACCGGGTGCTATACCTACTCGCAAGCGTCATATTTGTTTTCTGCCATAAAGAAGATACATGAACATATGAATCTCGTTACCAACACGAGGTTGTCGAACGTGGGGATGTTTGCATATTCAAGAGCTTGGGCCGCATGAGCCTAAACCCTTCCCGGATTGGTACTTGGTTGTCGTACCTTAAAAGAAGGCTCTTAGCGTAGGTAGTCGTGCACTTGGATGCAGGCGATGATTCTCTGGCACCTTTGATGAATTAAATCAAATCACCAGCATGAAAGAGCCTCGAGAAAATGGGAATGATAAGATTCACTCACAACTCTCGACCGTGTGACGCTACAGTGCGACGTGACTTGATGCTTTCCCCGCCATTGTTGCCTCGCGGGGCCTCTTGTGATTCACCGAGCATGATGAATCTAATCTACTTATAGCTTAGCTCTCTAGCCCCGCGCGCATTCCCTCTTCCCAGTCACTGCCTTTCCAGTGTCTGCTGCCACTTGATGCCCGCCTTGAGTGAGCGTGCCGCCTGCCCTGTGGCCTCCCTGCAGTCTGCAGCGTCTGCGCCTCCGCCTGTTGCTTAAGCTCAGGTACTGTTGCCTCTGGCCGACCGCTCATCTGTACTGTGCCAGTGCCACCTTCTGTGACTCTCTGCTCTTCCTCATTATTCTTCTGCCTGACGCAAGCAGATCGGAACCTATTTTCTTTTCCTTATCTCATCGTCGCCTCCATCTTTCTTTCTCTCTTCCAAACTTTTCCGGATTTTCCGCAACATCAAATCAACCAGTCCTGACTGCTAAATTCCACCTCTCGATATCACACTTACCGCCTCTACCGCTTATCAACCATCACCGTCAACATGCGCAGCAAGTTCAAGGACGAGCATCCCTTCGAGAAGCGCAAGGCTGAGGCCGAGCGCATCCGACAGAAGTATGCTGACCGTATTCCGGTATGTAACTTCGAATGACTCTTTTTCCTTAATCGCAGCTTTCATCTTCCGCCTTTCACCTGGCGACGAAGACTGGCGGGGTGCTTGCTGTTGTGCAGTGACCGCCTAAAGGTCTCGATCACTTTAATACCCAATAGTCAAGCTAACATATCGCGAACAGGTTATCTGCGAGAAGGTCGAGAAGAGCGACATCGCGACCATCGACAAGAAGAAGTACCTGGTGCCAGCCGATTTGACTGTCGGCCAGTTCGTCTACGTCATCCGCAAGCGAATCAAGCTCTCCCCCGAGAAGGCTATCTTTATCTTCGTCGACGAGGTGCTCCCTCCAACAGCTGCCCTTATGAGCAGCATCTACGAGGAACACAAGGACGAGGACGGGTATGTTTCCCTGTATCATCTGCGAAAACTCGAGTTGCTGACATGATTACGTATAGCTTCCTCTACATCACCTATTCAGGCGAGAACACCTTTGGTGATGCGTAAGAGCGAGTAGTACAGAATCGGTTCTCTGTGCCACGTTGGAGAATGACGAAGGCGTTAAGGTTGTGCTTGGGTGATATTTGAAGGCCACTGGTTATATTCGCTTTAGCTTTTTGATCTGTTTTTCGGACTACAATCAAGTCTCTCTACAGCTCTCTATGGCAGCAAGCTCTGTCTATTTCGCTCTGGCAGAAGGTCTAGCAGCAGTTGCGACTCCAAATGCCGCTTTACTGGGCTGAATAATTTCAGGTCTATGCAATAGCAGACTTTCTCTCTTGTGAAATTCCCATAACATCCGTCGTCGTGACCTACAAACCTCTGAGCCATAACTTCGAAAGGTCTTGTGCATATCTCACAGCATACCCAACCCTCACGAGATCTGTGTTTTAGGCAGCTGTGGTCATCACCTGATCAGCTCAGATTGGATTTGTGAGCATCGACACACCATGCCAGAATGGTTTCTTTAAAACATGCTTGTTTGATGGGAGTTGATTAGCTACGTGGATGACAATGGTTTACAAATGCTAGATCTGTGGTGTATCTGAGCCGAGATAGCCATAGCTTTCAGAATACTCTAGGCGAACAGCACACAGGAAACTCAGTTCTAACTTTCCATTTTAAACATGCCTGAAAAGTCTATTGAAATATAAAGAGAAGATAACTCGTTTTAGTGGATGTAGGGAATTCTAACGGAATCTATCTACTCCTTCTTGAACGCCATGGCAGCGTAGCAAAAAGACCCGTTAGCATATCCTCGTCTCATTGCTCGGAACGACTGCAAGAAAGCAATACCATCACGACCCTGAGATAGCGCAAATGCCCAAAGAGACGGGTTTTGTACAAGTGACCATGTGATGTCCCTAGAAGATAAGGGTGTGAGTTTAATGATGAACGATGTCGGAATAGAGGCATTCATACCATGTCTTTCGAACCTCTTTACTGATGTCTTTTGGCTCAGAGAAAACCGCAAGTCCAGCTTTCTTTGCCAGTTCGAGGTATCCTTTCTGGGTATAAAGGGGCGGGAGAAGCATTCCGTCTGTACTTCGCTTAAGCTCGAGAATACTTGCATATTGTATGTAGACTTACCTTCAATGGGCTTAATATCGTTAGTGAAGGTGGTGTCGTCTAGGTCCTCGGCCTTGAACCAGTCTGCCAATACCAGCTTACCCCCTGGCTTCAGGACCTTCATCGCGTTCTCGAAGAACAGCGCTTTGTTCGGGAAATGGCTAAGAGCTTCGCTGATCCACACTGCGTCGAAGGAGCCCTGCTGGCCATTGAAGAAATCGCCCATCTTCTCAGCATCGAGCTCCAGGAATTTGACCCTTCCCTCACCGAGTCTGGTGGCTCCTTGATCACTTGTCGGTTTGGATGAAGCTTGATCCTCGACAGCGGTTTTGGTGAGCCGGTTAGCGATCTCAACTTGCTTCGAGGAAATGGTTATGCCTGTCACAGAGCAACCATACTTGGAAGCGAGGTATCGAGATGTTCCACCAATACCACATCCAACATCGAGAACTGTGCTGTTGGAAGGCAACTTGGAGGTGTCGAGCAGCAGTTGAATGAGATTGGCTTGAGCTTCCTCCTTGGTCTGCGTGGACTCAGACTCCGGGGTAGGCCAGTACCCATGATGGATGTGCTCGCCCCTGGCAAGACAGTGGATCAGCAATTGGTAAAGTTACGCTACTTGAAGTGAACTGAGAATTGGACGCACCACAAACTCAGGTAGTAGTCACTCGCAAGATCATAGTGAAGCTTGATCCTGTCCTTGAGGACCTGCATTGTTGAGTGTGCGAGGCCTAGAGGTGTGTCATATTGCTTGCTTAGGTCGGTAGCTTGATCATCTGGTACTGCGACACTCATGATGGCGGCTGTTTCTAGTATGCAATGCGCTGAAAGAGTGAAAACAAACGTCTATGTCATGAATCTATGTTTGAATACAATGCAATGCGATGGTGTTGAGAAGGAGGATTAGGACATGGTATTAGGCTTGGAGAAACACATGTATTACCCCGCCAAATACATCTACGCATCAGTGACTGCAGGGTGACACAACTGTTACCTGGTTCGTAAAGACAACACCATGCAGCATGATGGAGCCGATTGTTAAGAATATGTGAAGAAATTATACAGTAATCAGGTGAGAAAAGAATTCCGTATCTGACTGGATAGAGTATTTGAGGAAACTCCGTGATTCATCGTGGCCAATGCTCCACGATTCACTCATCAATCGTCAGTTGTTGTTTTAAGTCTATTTTTTGAGTAATAGCAAAACAGCAATCGTCTCTCAACAAATACCTCTAGATACAAAGTACCAACTTACCTCGAACTTTCTTTCGTAGTGAATAGGTTGTAATTCATCCTGTGACATAAACTTGTCCAACCCTCAGGGTATCATAAGAAATGGCTGGTATTTGGTATTTTCTTCTTTAAGTACTATCTTTGGATCATCTAAAATATGTAATAAATACTACAAGATAGAAATATCTTCATTTAGTACTGATATTAATATATTTCTCATATGAGTACGTATTATTCAGTGAGATAAAAAATAGTATGTGAAATTAAAAGACAATATTAGCCTATTTTCTTTTTGAAAAATAATAATACTGAGAATTAAATACTATAAAATTCCTTATTTTATTTTAAAATGGCTTTTAATTACTTTAGATTCTATAATATTAGATACAAATTCTCTTACTTTTATAGTACTTTACCTTATTTCATTATAGATTTTAGAAATAATAGAGATTTTAAGTAAGAAATTGTAAGGATACGGCATGAGACCTGTAAGACTTGCCGTGTTTGAAGACCTAGGTTCCTTATATACCGATGAGGAAGGCAGTTCAGATATGATGTGTCTGAACCGATTGATCTTTTGGTCTTTTGGTCGGATGGGCACCTTCCCTTATCCTTACAGAAATTAGGGGAGTAAATATGTGGTACCCATCAACCTACGACCGGTATATACCGAAGCAACAATTCTATATTGCTCTGACAAAAGATGCTCGCATCACAATCCACTTCAGTTACTACAGCACAATACGCTATCAGAAACACTCGCTATGTACCAACAAGTTCTATCCGCTATCGATCATTATCTATCTGGAACGTAACCTCCCATTCTATGCGTGGCAGTATCAAAACCCGCGCTTTATACTCTTTCATATTTTCGGTGAATTACGTGGATAGGTACTTTGTAAGTTTTTCAAGTTAGACATCCTAATGTCATACTTACTTGTGCATTTAGGCATGGTACCAAGTCATCAAAGCCTCCGCTAGGCCCTGGCTTTAGACGATATGGGATACCATATTTGTATTTTTCTAATTGTCCATAGGTACTTCAAGACGTTCACCCCAGCGAAAACTGCAGCGAGAACAAGGATGATACGACAGGGAATACCTAGGGGATAAAGCCGTCCTTGGCTGTGGTTACAGCCGCTGGCAACTGCTTTGGCGCTTAGCGAAACGGAGCCAACTGGAGACGGGGAGCTTAGAGGAAGTGTAGCCCAACCAGCTTGTTAGAGTTTAAAATAACGAGATTCATTTGTCTAAGGTACCTATGAAGGATGAAGAGATGCTATTCGATAGAGGCCTGAGACCCACACTTTCTTTCCTGGACCGAATCGCGACCACTCTCCCCATGGTTCGATTCATAAAGCGCTTCGCAAGATTGTAATTGCAATTGCAAACTTGATCTCTATTTCGAGATTGTTCTCAGATGCGGAAAATGTCTTTTTATTCCCTTTTCGTCGTGTTGTCGATCAATCACTCACATCCTCGTGAGCTGATGGAAGGGACAAGATAGAACCCCTCCATATGACATCATTTCTCTCAGCCCAACCCGCCCTTTCCCTTTTCCCTGGATCCTCACCACGGATAAAGAAAGAACTTCATCTGCAGGCTCTATCTCTAAAATAACTCACCTCACCGCTGACCAAGTTTCAGAATATGCACACCGATGATCAGAAACAAACTCAGCCAACCCGTGACTCTTTCCAGAGAAATCCTGTTTCAATCACAACTCACGAGTGGCGGATTCTTTGGACGAGATCGGCGGTTACCAACCACGTGAACCCCTGTCACCAAGAGCTTTGAACAGAGACCCTTTGACCTTTTTTGGGAAGCACTTTACAGGGCCCAGGAACGTGCAGGGGTGAAAAGACGTTGTTTGGAGACCTGATTGGCTGTTAAGCTTACTTCTTCCACCACTCAACCACGGTATCCTAGTCTTGTCGCCTTGAAAACATTCACCACCAAAGCATGTTCTGGTGATGATCATGCCCAGTTGGAATCGTTTCTCGAAAGACCCTGCTTTTCGCAGCGACCGATACGATAAGACTCTACTGCGCAGTTCACCGAATAGTATGTATGTGGGAGTGAACCAGGGTTCTGCTACTGCGCTCATAGCCCATGCTAGGGTTTCATGAGCATCAACTTGCAATGGCGTCACCCGCTTTGACTACCAAGATGTGCTGTCTTCTCATGAGATAAATCCCCGTGCTCGTCGCCGCCGACTGATGGTGAGGTTTGGAACGATGGGCACCACTTACCTTGTCGCTTCACGGTGTTCCCCTTGCATTCTGCGTGAGTCACTATATATCTATACCTCAACTCGCACCCCATTCACTTGGAGGCTGCTGTCGTTGATGCTGTGATATTATAAGTTACCTTACTCATTGAACAAGTCGGTCTCTGACCTATCTGGAGCGGCCTATAACAACCGATCGCTTGCTTGAGACGGCTGGGCTACTCAAGCGAATTGTCAAACAACCTCGCAAGCCTAGCCCATTACCAAACCAAACCTCAGCTTTAGATCATTGCAAACGCTACCTCGATACTCATACGATCCGTTTTCTCTTGGCTCAGTTTCGGAACCGTTTGTGTTCAGGCCTCTGCCGGCATCGTGACTGGTCACCGATACAGGCGGGCGCTTAGCTCAACCTCACTTTCGTACTCTAAGCGCTGCCGCCAGGATTATTGAGAAATCCCGAGGCGTCTCTGCTTTTGCTGAGAACTATTGGAATTTGTTATTCATTGGATACTATTATTGTGGAGTGAGTCAGGTATGTTGCCAAGGCTTTCTCAATCACCCACTTCTTATTGTAGCTGTTCCCCTCCCATTGTTCTATTGTTCGGTCTATTTCCCTTTGACTTATACGCAAACGCAACTCCACCTCAAACAATCAACATGGAATCATAGACGATAGATTGATATCTCTTTTTCTTTACGGCCGTCATTTCCTTTGTTGCATTTTCTTTCATCCTGCTGATTTTGGATTCTCTCTGTTTAATCTTTGTCCCTTCATTGTGTTAATCATTATCATCACATCTGCAATCTGGCTTGACTCTTGCCTACATCTTCACCTTTCCTACTCTCATACAAGCTTGATTGTTCAATTATACCAACACGCATAGAAACAAGATGCTCTCCTCACGGAAAGAAAACGATAACCCGCCGGTTTATCCGGCGGTACCCAACTCCCTCCGGTCAGAATCATTCGAGATGACCGAGATGCGAAAAGTTCAAGAAGCTCGAGCCGACACCGCTCCAAACATCACTCCTTATCTCAGCCTCCGGTCAAGACTCTCTCAAATATGGATGAATCGCTGGACAATTCTCCTTCTCCTTGTCCTTGTTCGGGTCATTATCCTCATCATCGATCTTAAAGAAAACGTCGGAGATGCCAAAGTCAAAGCCCTCTCAGCCTGTACCAAAGTCGAGGATGTTGGCAGCGCGATGGCCTCTATGCCCCACTACCTATCAAGAGGCGTCAATGAACTTGCTGCCTCCGGAATCGAAAAGTCAGTTGAAGCCATGGTGTACTTACTCGACCTCATCCTCGTAGGTGTCAAGAGCATGATAATCTTCTACATCAACTTTCTTACTGCCACTTACGTGTGTCTGATTACCGCAATGGTCCACGGTAGCCTGGACGTTGTTGCTGATGTCACAGAAGGGGCAACAGAAAAGTTCAATAGCTTGATTGACAAGGCTGTCAGCAAGATTGAAGATATCTCTCAAGAACTGGAAGATGGCATTAACAAGGTCACCAAAGGAATTGAAGACTCGGTCCTGGGTGGCTTGGTTCCAGATATCCCAAAAGTCGACTTTTCTTCACCTATCGATGAGCTCAAGGACTTTGACTTGAAGTCCGAGGACTTCGTTAAGGATGTTCGCAAGTTGGAGGATGACCTCCCCGACTTCAGAGAAGTACAGAACTTGACGGAGCAGGCTATTTCCATTCCATTCGATTTTGTCCGCAAGGCCCTTAACGAAACGTACGGCAACTACAAATTCGATCGAAATGCCTTCCCTCTCGCCCAAAAGAAAGAGTTGAGCTTTTGTTCCGAGAATGCCGCCCTCAATGATTTCTTCAACAACCTGTTTGAACTCATCGCCAAAGCTCGAACCATCTTTATTGCTGTTCTGATCATCCTCGCCTTGGCAGCCATCATTCCCATGGCTTGGCTTGAGATCAGGCGCTGGCGACGGCAGCAACAGCATGCGCGCCTCATTGCCCAGAACGCGTATGACCCAATGGACATCGTCTATATTGCATCTCGACCTATGACGGCGACTTTTGGCATCAAGATTGCTTCGCGCTTCAAGGGCAAGCGACAGATTCTTGTTCGATGGCTCATCGCTTATGCTACTTCTGTACCTGCCTTGTTCGTTCTGTCCCTTGCTATCGCCGGATTCTTCTCCTGTTTCTGCCAATGGATTCTGCTCCGAGCCATCAAGAACGAAGTTCCTGCTCTAGCCAACCAGGTTGGCGCATTTGCCGACGACGTTGTGCAAAATCTTGAAAGCGTCTCAGCTGAATGGGCTAACGACGCCAATGGTGTCATTACTGGCTTCAGTGATGATATCAACAATGATGTCCTTGGCTACGTAACAAACGCTACCGACGCTGTCAACGACACCCTTAATACGTTCCTTGAGACTATGGATGACGGGCTGAACACTGTCTTCAAGGGAACCATTCTTCTAGACCCCATCAAGACAGTCCTTCACTGCGTCATCGGCATCAAGATCGAGAGTGTGCAGAAAGGACTTACCTGGGTACACGACCATGCAGAAGTCAACTTTCCTCTCTTCGAAAACAACACCTTCAGCATGGGAGCAAAGGACTCAGTGGAAGGTGACTCGGAGCTTAACTCATTCCTGGCATCCCCGTCGAGCGCCACTACTGATGAGGTCACGGGGGCTGTCAAGGCCGTTACAGATTGGCTCCATAGCAAGCTCATTCAAGATGCACTCATCTCTACTGGATTACTTCTTCTGTACGTACTTGTTGTTCTTGGCGGTGTAGTCTGGACACTGGTTGGCATGGTGTCGCCTGACAAAGGCCGCGCCGAAGGCGGTATGCGCTTCACTGGAGACAACAGACCAAGCTTCAGTCCTCGCATCGGACATCATGACCCTACGAACCCCGACGGAGCAACACACTTCCCTCGATTTGGATCCTCCTCTGGCGAAGAGGATCACTATAGAGAAGAGAGGAATGGACGTGATGAGAAGTTCATGTCGGGCGCAACAGGGACTCGTGCCACCCAGGTCGACGGCCACCAAAGAGGCAGCTCCTATGGCTACTTAGACACGGCAAGCGGCAAATACTAGGAGTGTTGGAGCCCGATAGCCAGTTGAGGGATGGGTTGTTCCATTACTCCGGCCCTGGCTGGACCCGCGCCGAGAGAGACGATCCCTTACTCGACTGCATGAAGCGATGATTACACCGGAGGCGTTGAATTATTTTGGACACGGATAATCGAACCACATTTTCGTTTGTTTTTAATTGATATCCGGAAGGAAAAAGGGTCAGTGGCCGTTTGAATAGGTATTGTTCTGTGCCTCAGGGGTGGTCTTGAGTCTGGATTCATAGTCTGCACTGTTTGTGTTTATGATTTTACACCAGATTGTTCCTAGCCCTAAATTGAGACAGCAACAACAAATTGATGGCTGCAATTGCACAAACGTTCTTATTGCTGAGGTCTGTTGATGTGAATGTCAATGAGCGCGCGAAATGGTTGCAAGTCATACATGGTGAAGTTCAAGGTCAAGGCCATGTGCATGATGAAGATCTAGAACCTTTGCCAAACGGAATTCTTTGTTCTCCTGACTCAAAGTAATGGCATGCTGGTGCTAGTAACGCATACTCAGCTTTGTTGTGGCTATTGCTTGCCATGCGTAGGTAGGTAGGGTTGGAGTTACTTTACAAAGAAACTCGTTGATGAGTCCTGCATGACTAAACGAGTCTGGCCAGCAGTGTTTGTCTACAGCGGAACAACCAATTATATTCGTACAGTCCCGTGCAGAGATACCAATATTGAGTCACTTAGAAACAGAAAAAAGCAACATATTTATATGGAACAGATCATAATTAGAATGTTTCTCTTATATTCTTAGGACATAATTATATGAGATTACATAAGATAAACAATCTTACTATAACTTATATTGTTTTTATATGAATTTGAGGTAAGAGGAAATTGTCGGAGCCTTTGCACAACTACTGTACAATATACCTTAAAATGCTCAATGCCATGTCATGTACAACTGCGTACTACCTAGTACTAACCTAGGTATGTAATAACAGGACGTTGGTTGGGAGGATAATCTTGATTGATTACCGGATTAGGAAAGTCCGGAGGCCGATGTGGATTGCTATGATGCCCGCTGCAGGGCGGAGTGCAGGTGTGGGCGGTATATGCAGCTGCGGGCGACGTGCATGAGTGAGCGGCAGGAGCTAAGCGAGTCAATGGAGTCGGACGTCAACGGCAGGTGGCGGAATTCGTTCTTCCGGAATCGGTGGCGGAAAATGCAGTCACCAACAACCTCGCTTCAAATTCTTTCTTTAAAGACAACAGGACCTCGCTGGAAAACACTACTTCTCACTCCATATTCTTTCCGGACCAGAGACGAAATATTCATTCGCTATGGACGCCATCAAACAGACTTTCAAACGCTGCAAGGAGCAGAACAGGGTTAGTACATCATCATGAGTGCCCCTCCGCGGGGTAGAAACCACAGGATTCCCAACTTTTGCTCGATGGAACAAAGAAGCTGACATTGGGTGTTTTCTCTTCGATAGTCCGCACTGGTAACATATGTTACTGCTGGTTACCCCACGCCTGAAGATACTCCCAACATCCTCCTGGCTTTGGAGAAGGGCGGTGCTGGTAAGTCTCATGCCGATGACATTTGTGACCTGTACTGACCAAAGTCGCAATCAACAGACGTTATTGAAGTCGGTGCGCCTTTTACCGACCCAATTGCCGACGGCCCGACCATTCAGACTGCCAACACCGTTCGTAAAACACCGTTGTTCCGATTGAACAGCAATTGACTTGGTTATAGATCGCCCTCAACAATGGCGTCACAATTGAGTCCACCCTGGGTATGGTGAAGGAGGCCAGATCTCGCGGTCTCAAGGCCCCCGTTATGCTTATGGGTTACTACAACCCTCTTCTCAGCTACGGCGAGGAGCGATTACTCCAAGACTGCCACACATCCGGCGTTAATGGCTTTATTGTTGTCGATTTGCCTCCTGAGGAGGCTGTTTCTTTCCGAAAGCTCTGCAACAAGGGCCGGTGAGTAAACCCACAGAGACTTTACTTACGCTGAATACGGCACTGACTTTGCATGCAGTCTCTCATACGTCCCTCTTATCGCCCCCGCTACATCAGACAAACGAATGAAGATCCTCTGCCAGCTCGCCGACTCATTCATCTACGTCGTCTCCCGCATGGGTGTCACTGGTGCCACCGGTACCCTCAACGCAAACCTCCCCGACCTCCTCGAGCGAGTGAAAAAGTACAGTGGTAACAAGCCTGCCGCTGTTGGATTCGGTGTCAGCACCCGAGAGCACTTCCTGAGTGTCGCAACTCTATCAGATGGCGTCGTCGTTGGCAGCCAAATCATCACTACCATTAAGAACGCCGAGCCTGGCCAAGCTCTTTCCGATGTCGAGAAGTACTGCGCCTATCTATCAGGCCGTGACTCTAATGAGAACACACGGGAAGTTGGTTTGGCTGAGGCAGTTGCTGGTGCAATGGAGCCTAGCGGCGAGAATGTTACTGTTAGTGCTACTGTGACAGATGCCGACATCACCGCAGACGAGGACAGCGCCCTGGTAGCTCAGCTTGCTGCTCTACACGGCAAGATCCCCGAGCGGTTCGGAGAGTTTGGTGGCCAGTACGTTCCCGAGAGTCTTATGGACTGCCTCTCACAGCTGGAGGATGGATTCAACGCTATTAAGGACGATCCTTCATTCTGGGAGGAATACCGATCTTACTACGAGTACATGGGCCGACCCGGTCACTTGCACTTGGCAGAGCGACTTACCGAGCATGCTGGTGGTGCTAACATCTGGCTCAAGCGTGAGGATTTGAACCATACCGGCAGCCACAAGATCAACAACGCACTGGGCCAACTTCTCCTCGCTCGAAGACTCGGAAAGAAGCGTATCATCGCCGAGACTGGTGCTGGACAACACGGTGTCGCTACTGCTACTGTTTGTGCTAAGTTCGGTATGGAGTGTACAGTATACATGGGAGCCGTAAGTTTTGCTGCTTTATATATGAAGATATCGTGACTAACAACTGAGCAGGAGGACGTCCGACGACAAGCCCTCAACGTTTTCCGCATGCGCCTGCTGGGTGCCAAGGTTGTTGCTGTCGAGGCTGGTAGCAAGACTCTCCGAGATGCTGTCAACGAAGCCCTCCGTGCTTGGGTCGTTGACCTTGACACTACCCACTACATCATCGGTTCTGCTATCGGACCTCACCCCTTCCCCACCATCGTCCGAACCTTCCAGTCCGTCATCGGTACCGAGACCAAGCAACAGATGCTTGAGAAGCGAGGAAAGCTCCCCGATGCCGTCGTTGCTTGTGTAGGTGGTGGCAGCAACGCCGTTGGCATGTTCTACCCTTTCCAGAATGACCCCAGTGTTAAGCTTCTGGGTGTAGAGGCCGGTGGCGATGGTGTTGATACCGCGAGACACAGCGCTACCCTCACAGGTGGTTCCAAGGGTGTCCTGCACGGTGTGAGGACATATGTTCTCCAGGATAAGCACGGCCAAATTACTGAGACACACTCAGTCTCTGCTGGTCTTGATTACCCTGGTGTCGGCCCTGAGCTGAGCTCTTGGAAGGATAATGAACGAGCCAAGTTCGTTGCCGCGACTGATGCCGAGGCTTTCCTTGGCTTCAAGCTCATGAGTCAACTCGAGGGCATCATCCCCGCCCTTGAGACTGCTCATGGTATCTATGGTGCCATCGAGCTTGCCAAGACAATGAAGAAGGACGAAGATATCGTCATCTGTGTGAGTGGTCGTGGTGACAAGGATGTGCAAAGCGTTGCAGACGAGCTGCCCAAGTTAGGTCCCAAGATTGGATGGGATCTCCGTTTCTAGATTAAAAGTGATACCATATTTGGATTAAATAGCAACCATTGAAATGATAACATGAGCAAAAGTTTCATTCTATGTCGGCTTTGATGGGATGATGATACAATGGCTGGAAGGCGTTGAAAATGAGTTTTGTTACATATTATACATAAAACCTTTTACACCGTAATCTTTTGCTGGCCTTGGGTCGCCTTGACTTCAGCCTCTGCCTTATCAAGCTCTTTGAGCAACAGTGCCTCGTCCTCATCTGATAGCTCCTCAATGCCTTCCAAATCGGCCAAGTCCTCGTCGCCTAGAACAAACTCCTGTGCTCTAAGCTCACCCAACGTCGCCTGACTGCGCTTACTCAAAGGACCAGGAGTAGCGAAGTCGAGCGCATATTGGATGATATCGTCCCGGTCTTCGATTTCCTTGGGCTCCATACCTAGTGCAATACGCTCCTCGTTGAATCTTTTCTGAATAGCTTGGGACTGCATCAGAAGCCATCTCAAGTTCCAGCCACCAGGTCCAAGCTCCTTTATCCTTGCGGGCTTGCTCTTGAGGAGATACTCCTGCAGACCACCCTCACGGCGGATGGTCTTGAGAACACGGAGTGTAAGGCGGGTCTTGACGTTGGCGTTTATGGCAGGTAGCTTGAAGACTTTGACATGGACATTTGGACGCCAGAAACGACGGGCCTTGTTGTTATATTTCTCCGCAACAGTGTTACCGAAGCGAATTCTCGCAGAGCCGTACAGACCCTTGTTGGATTGCTTGTAGACTCGTCGCTCGCCATAGGGATATGGAGGAATTAGACGGTTGGGTAGAAGGTGTGACTTGATCGTCTTTGTTTGCTGAGGAAGAGTTGTGCTGAAGAGTCGGGCGGGAGTCATTGACGATGACGAAGTCAAGGCCCTCAGAGCCGGCCGCGCGGGGGCCCAGGATGCCATGGTGCCGGTATCGAGTGTCGATGTGTGGGTTTTCTGGTTATAGGCGAGGCATTGGCCGCAATTGGCGTCGAGGTGGGCGAAGATATTCGATCGCTGACTGCCCCCTTCAAGATGCGCTGATCCGTCGACGATATCTCAGACCTTGGCCTTTTGGCGTTGAGATTTTTGGGCCGTCGTCGTTCGGAGGGGTGTAATGTTCCGGCGCCGGAGGCGTGGACTATTCGGCTTGAATGTCGAATCACCCAATCAGGTGATCTCGTGCTCTCTTCGCGATGGCTCCACTTCCGCTTCACTAACAACAAAGCAAACAATGGGTATCATACCAGCGCATACAGTTGGTTTTGATGTATAATGACAATGTTTCCGCCTGTAGAAGATTCCGTTCTACAGAACAACCCGGACTTTACAAATCTTTATAATAAACTTACTAATGTCGTGCTTAATCCGGATGGGTCGACAAAGAACGACCCTCGTGCTAAAGAGCGGGCTGCAGTTCGAGAGGTAAGAGACTATTTACAAGATTCCTGGTTCTATGATATGAGACAGAATAGTTCTGACTCAATTTACAGGAACTTGACCGCAGACGTCTTATTTGTGCCAAACAACATCTCCTAAGTCGGGCCATCTCAAGCTCAACACCATCGAGTACACCGCCTGCGACAAGAGCATCCTCTCGTCTACGAGCGCCCCAGAACCATCAAGCAGTCGAGTCAAAGTCTCAACAACAGCAACAACCCTCGCTTCCAGAGCCTTTGCTAGATCTCTTGATCGTACTTCCTCCACTCCTTGACGCCAACAATCCGCCTCTTCCTCAAGGTACTCTCCAGCTCTTGTTTGCGCATCCTCCACTTTCAGACTTAGAGACACTTCTCCCAGCTCTTGCGCCGGTTATCGCCTCAAATTTACGTACGTGGGCATTAGGCCTTGCGCGAATCGCACACCCTTCTACGAATCCCTCTTTCCTCCACCGTCACATCGCTTCATTGCCGAGTACATTATCAAGCTGGCGCTCCGATCTCGCCACAGCCGAATCGGACCTTAGCACTCACCGTTTACGCTCTCTCGCCGCCTTAATATCCGTCCTCCATGCTGCAACCAATGCGCTGAGTCTTCTCGTACGAGCTCTTGAGGTCAAGCATGGCGTCGTAGCTCGCAGTCTGGAGCTTCGTGCAGCAGAAACCGCCCTACAAGCCCGGCGACACGACGCCGATGCTTCTATAGCTGCTACCTCTGTTCGTCGCGCAGTATATGCACCCGAGGCAATTGATGCTCTTAAGAACTACGGCACTCACTTGCGTGATGCCCGTATGCGAAGTGAAGAGCGCGTCCGTGGTCTGGCAGCTGAGCTACAAGACTACGGCGTCGGTGTCGAAGGCGGAGAGGGCAAGGAGAAGAAGATGAGAGAGATGGCGAGGGTCTATCGAGACATGATAAGGCAGATGGATGATGCAGGAAAGGACCTAGATCGATTAAACCAGGGATGAGTGGTAATTATGAGTCACGATGTGTTTCGGACTAATTTATGTTGTATGAAAGCTAATGATGGGCATAAAAGGTGTAAATTGTTGTTAGCATAGATTGTATTAAATAGTCGACTAGATTACATTGCACTCCTAAGTACCTATGGATAGTTCTTCATGTTTTAGAAGTCAATGGGAAGTTCAAAAGAGATAGATCAAATACGTGAGATTCGCGTCTTCTATTTATGTTACTCATACATCTTCCTCTGGGTTGTCTTCGTCTCGTCATTAGTTTGCCAAGCCGGTCGCTTGACCCAGACCCAAGACTTGGGGTATTTTCAGTCCATCCGTCCTGACAGCTTTCATGGCCGTAGCTGTCACGTCACATCCAAAGATCGCTCACTTGAGGCGATGCAATCTACTGAACGTGCATCCTTCTCACTTTTTTAAACCGTCATCATCACAGATTTAACCCTTGACCTTGTAGATGGCCTCGGCGAGACGACCAACGTTCTCAGAGGTGATACCAGCAACGGAGATACGGCCGTCCTTGGTGGCGTAGACGGAGAACTCCTCAGCGAGGCGGGTCATCTCCTCAGCAGTCAGACCGGTGTAGGCGAACATACCAATCTGGCTGGTGATGTGAGACCAGTCGTGCTTGGAACCAAGCTTCTCAAGGTTGTCCTTGAGGAGAGCACGCATGGTAATGATGCGGTCAGCCATCTGCTTGACCTCACCGAGCCACTGCTTGTAGAGGGTAGGACTGTTGAGGATCTCGGCGGCGATGCGAGCACCGTGAATGGGAGGGTTGGAGTACAGAGGTCGGATGATAATCTTGAGCTGAGAGTCGACGCGCTTCTTCTCATCAGCATCGGCGCAGACCATGGAAAAGGCACCGATACGCTCGCCGTAGAGACCCTGTGGGATGGTTAATGGGTTACTCAAAAGCCATATAAGTATCAAGCCCAAGTTCGTTCAAAACATACCATGTTCTTGGCGAAGGATTGGCACAGAGCGATGTTGTGACCCTGCTCAACGAAGTAGCGGACAGCAAAAGCATCCTTGTCGGTGTCACCGCTGGCGAAACCCTGGTAGGCCATGTCGAAGAAGGCAAAGTGCTCCTTCTCCTTGACAACATCAGAGATCTGCTTCCACTGCTCCTGGGTGGGATCAACACCAGTAGGGTTGTGGGCGCAGGCGTGGAAAAGGAAGACACTGCCCTTAGGGGCAGCCTTGATGTCAGCAACCATACCCTCGAAGTCGAGACCGATGGTCTTCTTGTCGTAGTAGCTGTACTGCTCGACCTCAAGACCGGCGTGGTTGAAAACGGCCTTGTGGTTGGCCCACGAAGGCTGAGGGATGTAGATCTTCTTCTCGCCAGGGAAGAACTTGGCGAGGAAAGCAGCTCCAACACGGAGAGCACCGGTACCAGAGATGGTCTGGGTGATGGTGATGCGGTCCAGGGCGGGGCTGTTGGCGCCGTAGGCCAACTTGGCAGCGGCGGGAGGGAACTCGGGAACACCGGTGATGCCAGCGTACTCCTTGTTCATCTTGGACTCGACGACCTTCTTCTCGGCCTCGCGAACAGAGGGGAGAACGTAAGGCTTGCCAGCATCGTCACGGTAGGCGCCGACACCTGTGTGCAAGTCGAGTCAGAACCAGTCGAGGAACGGCGAGATACCTCCGCATTCGGGATGGTGGAGGGATGACGTCGCAACATACCCAGGTTGATCTTCTTGTCGAACTTGTCCGCCTTGAAGGCTTCGGTGATACCTGGAGAGACATGTTAACACCAATATTGACTTGGTTGAAGTGGATTTGCTTTGGCGCACGCTGTGTGGTGCCCGGGGGAACGGAGCGCAATGCACCATGTAGGAGTCATCGTACGTACCAAGAATAGCCTGCAAAGAGTCAAAACAAGCAATTGATTAGCAACGGCGCTGGCGCGAAGCTCAGATGTTTGAATCACTACTTACATCCTGCGATTGATTAGCATGAGGTCACGTACAGAACAGTCAGGAAGCTTCGTACAGGAGGACCTTGGGGAACGTTAGCCCAGTTAGAGGCAGCGCGGATGGCAGCCAAGTTGAACTGAGCAGGACGGGCAGCCCGGCGGCTGACGACTCGGAGAGTGGACAGCATTGTGAAGTTGGTGATGCGGGTGGGTTGATGGCAGGTGTGAGGTTGGAGGAGGAGGAAGAAGAGAAGAAGAAACAGAGGAGAAGCAGGAACACTTGAGGCGATTCTATAGCGGAGGTGGTGACTAGGCGATGCGTGGTGTCTACATTTTGTCGATCGGGCCTCTTCGGAGCTGGACTAGATGGGGTTTTGACCAATCAGTGACGATAATCTGCATCCAGACCCTTAATTTATGGGGGCTCGAGGCAGCTCCCACAGAATGAGCTCACCTTGGTCAGGGCATTTTTCGGTGGACTTTGCTGAAATTCTAGTGGGGTTACCCCGGACATCGGCGTGTGGGCAGTGAAGTGCCCAGCCGGTCTGGCACATTTCAGTTGCAGGCGTTTAAGCCCATGATGCACGATTCCCAAAATTACGACATGGAGGCATAGCTTTGTGCTCTACATCAAAAGAAAGGAGCCACTGCAAATAGGCCCTGAAGAATTAAATCGGCCTTTGTAGTAATTCATCTGTCAACCTACAGATATCTCAGCTGTGGCCACGATTGAAGCATCTCTTATTCACAGGTTAAGTTACCCCCAAAGGCCGCCTGTAGCTCCTTCTCTTCTAACAAACCTGGAAGCGTCTCAAGCTGAGTGGTGCGCATGAGGCGGCTGTTCTAATTACTAGGTACCTAACCTTGTCAGATATTGTTCCTTTTGTCCATCATAATTCACAATTGGATTTTTCTGGATGCAAACAAGCATGTTTTGACCGTTCTTTCCAGCTGAGGCAAAAAGAGATAGGATTATCATAATCATATCTTGCTTACTGTCAAATGCCGTCCCAGATGAGATAGCATGACCTGAGCTCCAGAAGCTGGGACCCAAACCCATCAAAGCCATCGCTCGCAGGCTCGGGATCTAACTACAGCCTACAACATCCTTGCGTCCTTACGATCCTTGTCGGTCATGTTCACGATGGCCTAGAGCATCTTGCACATGCCACAAGTCCCGGCTTCTGGCAATAATCTACCGATATCTACTCCGTATACATCTACCTCTTCAGCTTCAGGCCTTTTTCGACCTTCAACAACCGCTACTCAGCCATCTAGAATCACAATACCGCAACTATCTACTAGGATTGGCATTTATGTAAGGCCACACCGAGAATGGGACGAGAAGAGAAACCCGTCGGCAGCCGCACCCGACCCTGACATGTTTCGAAAGACAATCGATTCATTCTCTAATTGTCCGGTCGACTCCGGCCTATGCACACCGCGCGTACCTCTCTGGGTCTTCCGCTGGACCTGCGGGTCCGCTGTCAACGCTCGAAACATATTCCGCTTGTCCAGCCGTGTACTCCCTGTTTATCGGCGCCGTCCTCGTGACCGGCCCGGTCCCGTTTGGCTTGAGGACGCCAGCGAATAATACTCGAAAATGTGGCATAATGTCAACTTCCAAGCGCAGGCGGATGTAAGCGAACTTCCAGCCGTCAATTGGTTAGTCAAGGCGGACTGTTCAGTTCTCAAAGACGTTTCAGATTGAGATGACCATCAACAACAATGTGGGGAGTCATTGGAGATGCTATGGGATAACGTCAACCCTGCGGTCAAACAAAACAATGCCAATCATTAAGTCAATTACCATGGCGTCTACAACTGAAAAATATGTGTTACGGCCTTCTATTCTTTTCGGCTTGATTATTTCGAATGCATAATTCATAGACACTGTCCCCAAACGCCAACGCCTCTATTGTTTAAATGCGAATGCCGACCAGAGCCCGAGATTTCTCCTTACCAAGATCTCTCCATCTTGCATGCAGCAAGGCCCATGTGGTTTTGTAAAGCTCCTCAAGCTCCTCTAGGAAGGCTTTGCCCAAGTTGGGGCACACATCCCTCCAATACCCTTGTTGTCCTATGTGCACTGTTTGGAGCAAACGCACAGGAAGATGTGTGTCTTGTCAGTCACGGAGTTTTGACCTATGCCTTTTCGTGGGCCTTCTCAGATGAAGTATCCGCCAGCTCCTCATAGCGGTTCATAACATTCTCCTCCACTGTCTCATGAAACACATCCACCTCGGTTGACGCGAACTTTCTTGCGCTGATGCCTCGCTCGAAAAGCACGTCAAGTTCTGCAAAGGTGCGCCCGCTTGGCTCTGGCAGACGGAAGAAAGTATAGATGATGCACAGAAAGCAAATTCCGCCCTATTATCGTTGTTAGTACCGTTGCATGAGTCTACCACAAAACTACCAGAATTGGATTCTTACCCAAAAGAAGCCTGCATAGTTGCCCCAATCCCACGCTGTAGGGTTGAGCATATATGGTGTGAGGATACTGTTGATGATGCCCACAACGTTACTGTTCGCCCATTGGTTAGCTACTCAGATCAACAGCTCAAAGTTGGGTGAGACATCGACTGAGGACAATAGTCTCAGTGTTCCCTAGTGTGTGACTTACTAAAGGTTGCGTCCGAGCACGACTGTCTTGATCTGCAAACGGCGGGATGACAGTTCTCCAACAAGAGAATAGCAAACGGTACCGATGGTTAATTGATAAAAGAGCGCCCAAATAATCATCATGCAGCCAGTGGCCAGTGATGACTGTGCTTGATGGGCGTCGGGGACTAAGCCAAGGAAGCCCATGATAAGCAGCATGGAACAAAGACCACAAAGACCATAGAGAACCAACGATCGCCGGCCAATGCCCAAACTCATAAGTCCCCAGGCGCCAAAGACTCCAGCCATGTTGATACCGTACTGGCCGAGTGCAAACGAGTATGCCTTATCTGCTGAAAGTCCGGCCTGCTCGAGGAAATAGGTGGAATAATTGGAGAAGGAATTGCCGCTCAAATTCTGGATGGCCCAGACCATACAAACAATCTCCGTACGGCGACGGTCAGTACCCTTGAAACAGTCCCAGTAAGATGCTCCTGCTGTGATTTTCTCTTCGAGGGCAGTGGTGTGTACCATCATGGCGATGGTTTCGTCGGCGTCGAAATCAGTCTCGCGATCCAGACTAGTCAAACGAAGTAGTGCTTCCTTAGCATCCTGGTTACGGCCTCTTCGGACCAGCCACCAAGGTGACTCGGGCGCAAAGAAGATACCAATGAAGAGTGGCAACGGCCATATCCATTGAAGAGCATAGGGGATACGATACGCCCATTCGTCGTCACGCTTAAGCATAGAGTGAATTACTCCTATACCGATCTCCTGGCCCAAACCCCAGCAGAAGTTGACGTATGTGGTCAAGTAGCCACGAAGAGCTACGGGACAGACCTCAGACGCATACGTAATAGTCAGTGTTTGAAAGATACCCCAAGGAATACCGCACAAAATCTCGGCGACGAGTAGAGTCTGGACGTTCTGAGCGGTAAAGAAGATGGTTGTAAAACCAGCTACACAGACAAGACATGCCATGACGGTATAACGGTAGCCGAAACGCTCAGAGATCCAGCCATTGATGAAGAGACCAATGATCTCACCACAGTGAGCTCCCTATTTGAGTTGTTGATAAGCGTCTGAGCCAGGAATCTCGAGCAGAAGACTTACATTACTCAGGCCAGCCTGCCAAGCAGCAGGTACCTGGTATTCTCCGTTGTCACCCAGAACACCGTACTTTTTGTTGAATTGAGGAAAAGCGTCTAGTATCGGGTGTCAATAAATGGCCATGAATAGAGCAGGGCTTGCTATTTCGAGAAACTCCCACCAATGGGTGTCTGATCCCGAGGAACATATGTCAAGCTGCCAAGGAACTAATCAACACATACAGAAGTTATTAACGAGGGAGATATCGTAGCCCTCCATCACAATACACGTGGAGATGAGAACACTCCAAAAGATGGCCTTAGGATAGAGCTTGATGCCCTGACGGATGGTCATATTGCGCTCTTTGTGGGCTGCAGAACGGGCATGCTCAACGATGTTGACATGCGTCTTGCGGGCATCGGTATTGTCCTCAACGGTCGAGTCCACGACGACCGAGTTATCGGCAGTGGTCTCTCGCGGCGGGGCCGGAGCCGGGGCTGGCGACACCTTCTCTTGGATGTCGGCCATGGCTTCAGCTGTTCCAGTTCACGGCACTCAATGTGAACTTCACAGCCAATCAAAGGTCTACCTATCAAAGCCAGAGAAGAAAATGAACGAAGCACAAGAACTGCAGCACTTTGGTCAAGGTCTGTCTCTGATTCTGATTCACCTTTAGAGCGGTTTTGAAAGCTCAAGGTTGAACGAGGTCATACAGACTTGAAGTTCAACGTGCGTAGGGGAAGTGACACTTCAGATGGACCCTACCAAGAGACGATGGGCGACAAAGACGGCGGTAACTGTTTACGCACGCACGAACTACGGGAGTACGTAGCAGCAACAGAGGACAAGGATAAGCAAAACAGAGAGAGGACATAGAAAGAGAGAAAGTCTGATGGAGTCTGGGAGGGACCTTATTTTGGTAAAAAATGGACCCAGATATTGACGATTTTTATCCTAGGGGCGGATGGTCGGATCAAAGCGGGACAAGCCATGCCAGACCGAGAAAGAATGGAGTGTCAATTGCTTGAGTCCAGAGTCCAGATCCCAGGTTCCAAAACTCGCAATCTCTCTCTTTTTGGTGGTGGTATTCACTAACAATTCAACAGACATACGCAGCTGGCTAATAGCACATGTGAGGAAGATCGCATCGCATCTCTCACCCATATCCTTGCTCTTTTACAAGTGGGCCTTTGCATTTACCCGCCGAATGGTTCCTCTCGATCTGAAGGACAGTTGTGCAACAGTTCAGGTCTTTTTTATTACCGTCAAGACAGCAACCGAGCATTGCAAGCGCGTGCAATTAATAGATGGCTATACTCTTCATACTGAGGCCCTGTATCGACGATTGACAAACATTACATCTCAATCAAGCTTATCTCTTCAAAATCCGACTATGAACTACGGTTGCGGAGCCTCATCTTGGCTAGCAAAAGCTAGAACAATCGACAGCCACTTAATTAGCGGCATGAACCACTGGAACTACCGAAATAATTGGAGAATTCTCTCAACGTCCGTGGTAGGGCCGACATTCTCTCACCGTTCATTTCAACCCTCACGCAGTGGCAATGGCAAAAGGGTATTTCTATTGTCTATTTCATGATCTCAAAGGCGGAAGGATCCAAGAGTTTACGTACCAGCTCATGAGTCGCGACTTGGCTTGACTGAAGGAGACTGGGCTGGCTGTTGTTAACATTTGAATGCAAAATTAGTAGATGCTGCGGTTGTGATCAGAATTGGGGTTACTCCAAAATTCCAAAGCCAAGACACATGCCATGCCGACTCCACTCACGACGACAATTCCAAGCGGCTGTTTTCTGACGATTGATCGTTCGAAAGACAAAGCCAAACTCGTCTCGATATTATCACTACTTTGCAGGATGATACATATATGCAACCAAAGTTTCATCTACGGGTGGGACTGTTCTTTACCACCACCTAGTCACTCACGATGGCATCGTGCGGGGATGACTGCCGAGTGGCCCCTCAACTTGACTGTCTGGGGAAAGGGAGCGGGGACTTGACTTTACAAGACAGGGGAGATTTTGGTCTTGTCCCAAGTGTCCAAGTTTTTTTATGTTAGAGATTGGACCTGGTGAATAGCTGGTGGGTTAGCTCGAGTAAAACCGCACGAGGTGAGAGTACGACAAATCATATACAGTGATGATAGGGCTGTTAAAAGAGACGATGAATGATTTAATATGCAGAGCTGCTCGTGCAGCGCCACACAGACTCATTAGTGCCGCCAATATCCAATATCAATTCTTCTTCCATAAATCTCTCCACCACTCCCTCATTCCATATGCTTTCTCGTGTGCTTCGACATGAATCTTGACATTGTCGCCTCCCGTCAACGCCTCCAGCAATCCCGTCTGTTGAGCTACTTTACCTCCTCCTAAACTCCTTGGCCTACCACCCGCCGCGCGGTCCCGAATCTCTCGAGCAACAGTAGGTGCAACTTCAGCAAAACACGCTTTGAGTTCCCGCTCGAGTGAAAAGTACGGCTTCTTGGCTAAATCCGGCGCCATGAGGTTGTAGCTCCGCGTCAGAGTATTAAGACGCTCAACGGCCAGCTTATGATATCCTGCTTCGGCCTTTTCCCAATCCGAATCTCGGAATGGTCTTCCAACCACCGGCGAGGCGTCCTTGAGCCCCTGCACCTCCCCATCCCCATTCTTTCGTATAGTTGGATTGTGCACCTCTTCCGCAGCTGCATACTCTTCTGCTCTGCTTATCTGCTCCTGCAGCGATCCTCCCCTTGATGCAATCATCCTTGCTGAAAAGCGTCGCCAGTCGTTTCGCAGTCTAGCCCTAAATGTCTGGAGCTCCTTTGCGAGCTCCTGCTGCTTCTCTATCCATGGCGGAACCATATCCTGTCGTTGAATCATCTTGTTCATGATATACTCCGTAGTATCGATAAAGGGGTTGTCAGCGCGGGCATCACGCTCGATTCCTGTACCACGGGGGATGTTTTTGAATTGCCCTCTTGCAATAGCATTCTCGATACGCTCGTTCGCCAAAGCTGCAAGGCCCGTGATTGTGTTTGGCATGGCTCTCGCTGTAGGCTCAAACCGTTCTCTTAACTCTTTCCTCCAAGCTTCCCTCTCATCCTCACTCATGCCGTTCTTGGACTGCTGGCCGCCCATGCCAACATAAGTAGTCACCTTGTCCCTTGCTTTGGCCACCTTCTCTCCTGCAGATCGCTTTGGTTTTCTGTTCAATCGCATGTCCACAGGTGGGGTCTGAAACTTGCCTCTTAAGCCTGGAGCCAGTGGTTTCCTAGCATCATCTAGCATGCGAAGTGCAGTATCTGTAGGGTTCTCTTCTCCCGTCCACGTTTGCGCCGAGGCGATATATCGTGTACCTTCTCCTGCTGTTGACGTAAGGCTAGCTTCTGCAAAAGCGCTAGCATTCTCGGACTTGAAGTTTGCATCGGCGATCCTATTGAAAAGTCTTTGCTTGAGCTCTTCTGAAAAGCCTGCGTCCTCGACAGCCTGACGTCCGGCTCGTCCACCAGTAAAGAGGGCTTCCTCTGTGGCTTCCTCTAACCGCCGAGCCAGAGGCCCTGGTTCCTTGGCTGAGGCTGGTTCGTTGCTTTTATTCTCTTCCTTCTTTGTTGCTCTGTTTCCTTGTTGGTCCTCTGTCTTAGGTGCGTCGGCTTGAGTCGAATAATGAGAAAGTGGCAATGGCCGGGGCTGGTGGGATACTATAAGGCAACGCCGACATATAAAAGGCGTCCTGCGAAAGAACAAAGACATCTTTTTGAGTTTTATTATACTGGAGATACCGGGTCGTAGTAGAACTGAAACTGAATGTGATGAGATTGAGTGAAGGCAACCAAAGTCGCAAAGTTGTAATGACGGTAATGAAGTTGATGGAGCTTGGCTGAGTCAGCTGGCCACCCTAGACTACCTAAATGACTGTATCACGACTCTTGCCAACTCGACTTCGCCGCTTCACTAATTCATAACGTTTGATTCAAGTAGCTATCTAATAAAACCTTCATATCTTTAAGAAAGTAATTGTACGTGCTCATGCCATTGACTTGTTTGACCTTCATCGCCAAATAAAAACTCCGCCAGATATCGGCACCAAAATTGATCCCCTGATCCCATTCATACTGCACTCAGGCTCAGCCTATTACAAACTGTGGAAAGCAATGGCGAGCAAGAGAGCAAACACCGAGCTCACCGAGGTCTTTGTACAACTCGAAGCATCTTCTCCCTCCTCCCCATCATCCCCTTTCTTTTCACTACCAGGGTCATCGCTGGGTTCCGCACCAGAAGGGTTTGCTTTCAAAACCCAGATACTGCTGCTGTTGCCATGAAGTTCGCCTGTTGCAAGATCAACGGTAGCTGTAGATCCAAGGACTTTACCGCTCTTACTCACGGCGACTGCTCGTGCAGACTTGGGAAGCGATGACTCGTCCAGAGGAATCTCTGTTTCAAAACCAATCCGGGACGAGTTGCCAAGAAGTTGGGGAGAAGCTGTGACATTTCTATCATCTTCGCCAGCATACTACCACAGTATTAGCTCAGTTAAATGGTTTGGGGGCGCAATTCGACATACCACCTCCCACCGGTGAACCTCTGTATCACCGTTCCAGGAAACGTAGATAGTTGCATTCGCGGAGGCAATGGATGGACCCCACGGTGGTTGGCCGATCCAATCCGTTTTCCATGCCCGATAGACAGACATATCGGCATCTGAGTTACCTTCAGAGACATGAGGTATAACCCCACGCTGAATGTCCATGACTATAGTTCCATTGGGCGTATGTTCCGTGACCCCTGGATTCGCACCCCAACCGACAAGGAAGTTTCCGTTGGCCAAGCCCTGAACGCTGCCTCCTGAACCCGATGAGATTTTCTGGGGATGGTAAAACTCATGTAAGAGCTTGACAGTCATTTCATCATAGTCAAGCTCCACAACAACGCCTCGAGAACAATTTCCTTTACTGCAGAATCCGCTCTCAGTGACGTGGTTGTCGAAGAAACTGATCTGGCTCTCATTACCTTGGACAAATCTTGCATTATATTGATGTGCAAACTTAGTTGCATTCCCGCCGTTGAGGTCCTTGAACTGGTTACGCTTTCCTCCTAGGATCCATCGTGGGTTTAAACTGTCTGCCTCGAGAAGGATGATTGCCGATAACGCTCTCGATGAGACCAGGTAACGGCCTTTCAAAGTCTATTTTCTCATGAGTGAGTGGCTCTTTAATATCTTGAGCGAGCGGTGTATACCTTGAAGATGCTGTCTATGTGGAACCAGTCGAAACCATCGCCACCCATGAAAGTTGTCTTGGGGTTGTATTTGATCATTGTGTCCGTCAGGTTCATATGAGTGAACGATCTCCACACATTGGTGACTCTGTTGGTGTCAAGTTCAACCTCCTGAAAGATGGAGTCGCTCAGCCAACCATCCATTTCTCCCCCGATGGTGGTTAAGTTGTACCTGATGTCCTGGTATGCAGTCATGAGGGCAGTACCCTGGGTGGTGAATTCGAAGTCGTGAATGTTGGCTTCAGTGTTCCCCAGGCCTTGAATGGACGCTGTCCATTTCTTCTGGTAATTGGCGTCAAAGGCGTGACAGCGGCCACCTTCAATGAAAGTGAGGTACTTGCCACCGTTCATGTTCTGGGCACGAGCATCAAATGTCTGCTCATACTTGAGATCGGCGTACACAAGGCTGAGGTCTTTGCTGGAGAAGATAACAGGTCCTGATTTGCCATTATGCTCCATGGTCAGGAAGAGAAACCCCGAATCATCAACAAGATTGGGATCAAAGGTGCTGACTTGGAAAAGAGGGGCGACAACATTCGAAGACTTGAAGTCTTGGGAGGGAAACAGACCGAGATAGCCACTGTTGTACGCTTTCAAGTCATTGACTGGGGCGTCGTCTGCGAGACACAAAATGCCCAGCAACGCAATCGTCATTGCGGGTAATAAAAATGAAAGCATTTTAGGAACAAAAGAGAGAGTTCACGTAGAGAAGTAGAGGCAGAGAGTTGCGATCAACGAAACGAACGACACAGTTCCAAGAAGACTCCAAAAGTGCTCCAAAGAAGTTTTGAGAGAGTGAAGAAGGGAAACTGTTGAATCTTTGATACTCGCGTTGTAGGACGGAAGTTTCAAATGCCTTCCACAAGGAATGAGGAGGCAAGAAGAAGAGATTTGCTGTTACTCCAAGTGGCAGTCGCATCAGGTTGGAGCCGCTTCGTGCTTCCTCCCTTTCTTGAAACGTAGGACTGTAACATGACAATGAGGCAAGAGTCCTCCACGACTTCCTGCAGGTGTTACGACCACATGGAAGGAAGGAGCACTGCAGCACATCCATCATGCGAGTCCGAGCTGTAAGGCAAATTCAGGACTGAGGCCGCACCAGTCATCATAAGGTACCTAGCTAGGTAGGATAAGGTAGTCTTAGTAGAGGTGGCAGTAAAATTTGTTCAGATCATCATTCTTTTAAATACGTTCTGTCAGATCTCTCATGCTTTGGTCGTGAGGGTCTTCGTCATCCTAAAGTATCCACAAGAACAGCCCAAAAGCCTGTAAGTACCAGTTCTTCCTATATAGCTCCCCAACACCATTAATAACTTTTGATCCGCCTCCCCTCCGTCCTGTGCATGACCTAGGCTCATGTCAGGGTCGAAAGGCCTTCGGCTCGCACCGTTGTCTTGTGTATGTACCCTGTCCCAATCCAAACTCCTCATTCGATAGTATATCAGTATGAACCTTTTCCGTTTCATTTCTAGTCATTCGTAAAGCAGCAGGGCACCACGTCCTATATTCGCCCTCCTTCAAGAACTTCTCGTTCGAGGATCTCGACCTGCCCAGATTCTCCAGTGCGTCGTCGCTCCATGACCCAGCGTGTAGCGCCACTGTCCTCCTCTTTGGTGTATGATATACTATCAGCGGATCCTTTATGTCGGTGCCCCAAACCCGGACGCTTAGGGGATGAGCTTGACTCGGCCATGCTAGCCGTGCTGGCCCTGTTGGAAGGCTCCAGTGGGCTCACCATAGCTGATGGTGGCATGCTCTCCTCAGAGTCAGAAATCGGCGAGATGGGTTTATCAAATGTCCTTGATGTAGGCCTGCTGACGTTGAGAGGTGCTACCTGAGCACCCTCTTTCACGCCGGTTTCGAGCTTGGCTAGTGATGGAACAGGAGGGGGAGATAACATCAACCCGGGGATGCCACCCGTCAAGGTAGGGCTTCCAGACGCGCTAACACTGTCCGACTCGTGGCTGATGGTAGACAGGACCGAATTCTTTCGAGTATGAAAAGTTGTTGGACTCATGATGCTCTGGCCCCACGGTGACATGGGAAGATCACCCCTCTCTTCACGAGGGGATCCGTTTTGACTCGACGCGAGACTTGCTTGAGAGCCGCCCCACGCTCTGGACCGAAGGCGAAGTAGAGCAGACAATGTCATCTCATCGCCACGGTCACCCAGAAGAGCAAGTTGAGCTAGACCAGGACTCTGAAGGGGCGTTGTACCGCCAAAGCTAGGCATACCGAGACTCATAAACGAGTTTCTGTTAGAATATTCGGATCGCTCGGTAATGGGTGTTAGATTTGGCTCTCTTGAGATCATACGCCCACTGGCCGAGCGGTCTAAACCGCCCTTGGGGCCGAAGAAGCCACCATTGGCATATTCAAAGTCTGGTGTTTGCTGCTGGCCAGCTGCTGCTGAATAGAAGCCGAATTCCTGGCCGTACCAGCCATCACAGTCATTAGCCAGAGCATCTGCGTTGGCCTCGGCAATAATGGCATCGTCGTCAAGCTCGAATTCAGCCATGTTCTCATAAGAGTCATTGTAGTCGCCATAATCATCAAAGCTTTCATAGTCGTCCTGTCTGAAGGAGTTGTCCTGATCTGGTGAATTTGGTGAACGATTTTGCTCAGACAATATAGAATCGTCAGGCGGGGGAGAAGATCCCCGTTGAAACTTGCCCGATGCTACCGCTTGGAAAGTTGCCGCAACAAGAGCAGCTTGATATGCTGCCGAATCATCCCCATCCTGAGGTGACGACGAAAGCGGCACGACAGAAGGTTCAGGAGATGATTCAGTGACAAGGCTCTCTTGTGGAGCATCAGGCTCGTCGATTTGCTTTTCAACAGCACTTAGCGATGTATGGGCTGTTGTCTTAGAAGTCTCTGAGCCCGCAGAGAATGGCGCCGTTGTATCAGATACCCGATTCGTTTCATCTTGATTTCCAGATCGATTCAACGATTGTGACTGCGCTTGTGCGAATGCGCCCGCTATTGGTCGACCAAATTGATCGGTATCATTGTTATCAAAGATTGACTCATCAAAAGGGGTATCATCCCATTCAGGAGGGGCAGCGAGGTCCTTGGCGAATTCATTGCTCTCGAATTCCAGCATCCCGTCATCGTAATAGAGCTCGTCATCGTTTAATGTACGTCCTGTATCAATTGGTGGCAGGTCCCGGTTCTTCTGGAATGCTGCCTCATTCTCGAGGCTAGGCACCCTTGGAACATCCAGTCCTTGGATTCCCAGTCCACCAGCCTCCATCTCTTGGCTCGCCCGTTGGTCAGGAGGGTGGGAGGGAGACAAGCTTGCAAACATATTCGGTGTGTATTGACTCATGGCATATCCAATTCGATTGCCTTCCGCATCCCTCGGGGTCGGTAAGAGCCCTGCGCTGCGTGGACTAGTCAACGCTGATGTAGGGCCTGATCGCTGGAACACAAAACCAGAAAAGTTTTCCTGATCATCGTCAGGATCAAAATCTTCGTCTGGTTCATCATCCATGGTCCTATTGAGAGTATTGTTCATGTTGTTGTCGAGATGAGCATCCAAGGGTTTGCTCGATGACATGTTGTTAATATTATAATCATTAAAGTCGTCGTTCAAGCCGTTGTTAAAGCCGTCGTCCATGTCATCGAAGTCATCACCAACCATAGGAATTTCCTCTTCAAAGCCATCGTCCTCCATCATAGCATCGTAATCGAATCCATCGTCGTCAAAGTCATCAAAACGCGAATCTCGTGCGGCGGGTACTTCGGCTGTCTTTTTCTCAAGTTCACGTTGTCGATGTCTGTCCTCAAGGATCTTTTCTTGCTTCGCAGCACCAACCATGTCGAAACTGAACCTTGACGACGTACTCTTCATATGTCGAGGTATCGCCGAAGCTATGTCCTTACCTGATAGTCCAGATAACGAGGGACCCCTGGATCTACCAGCCCTAAATGAAGATGATGACCTCTCGTGGATATAAGCATCTTCGTCGATCAAACGTGATGCTTGAGGCGACCTTGGCTGAACCGAGATAGGGCTGTCGTCTTTGGGAGGGACTGGAGGCGCATCTGAAAGAACGAGAGCGTCCAAATCCCCAATAGGGGCATGGACGCCAGCGGAGGCCGTGCTTGGTGTCATCCTTAATGTCCTCGAATCTTGAGAGTAAATAGATTCGGAAGCATTGCTGGGCTCCCTTCGTGTCAGAGCGGAGGCTGAAAGAGGAGTTTGGTCGATCTGGGTATCAGGCGGGTTCAAGAACCTGTATTGGGTAGGAAGAGGGGCAGAATTGGGAACCGGCGAGGGCAGCGAAGGCTGCGTGTTTTCCCTGCTCGGTGTGTTGTTCTTCTTGGGTCGCGGCGCACTGAAGTCATGGACCCGAGTTCCCATGATACGGGGATCATATATCGGGTCCTCCCTTTGCTTCGTCAAGGGTAATGGGCGCAAGTCAGGAGCATGTTGGCTGTTCTTGCGCCTCATCAATAACGTCGACATTGGTTTCTTGAGAAATGGTAGCCCTTTCTTGGCTTTTGGGTTTTCTGTGTTGCTTGTTGTTTGTGTAAGCGAGGGGAGTTCCGTAGTCAACCGGGTACCTGCAGGTCGGCGACCAGTTGGCGCAGCGGAGTTCTGGAACTCTGTAGGTGTACTGAAAGAGGATGTAGCTCTTGTATTTCTCAAAAACTGTGGTGACGGCCGCAAGGGTAGATTGTTCGAGGTCAATGCTGGCTGAGAAGCCGATTGTTGAACTAGACCAGGCCTTGTGTTGTCTGGAGCCTCGGTAGCTTGCGCTTCTATATCACGCTGGTACTTTCTGAGGGCAACACCGCCGATGAAACTTGATGTCTTCGAAGCTGGTTGAGGCCGAGTATTTATCGGGCTTGTCGTGGTAGCATATTGGCGACTGTCTCGCGAATTCCCAAAGTCTCCTGTGGTGACACGGTCTATAGGTGGTAGAGTAGGGGGTAAGGCAGAAGGGTTCGAAGAGGCCGGTCGCAAGTCTGGGGAGAGAGCATCGGGAGAGAAAGGCGAAGCAGGGTGGCCGGCAGTAGGTGAAGTAGGATTCTGATCGGGAGAGGGCGAGGTAGGGTTCGATGCAGGCCCTCGCCTGTGGAACCGCAGATGGGACAGCATACCGAACAGCCGGGCTCTGCGTCAAGGCGAGTGAATCAAAATGTCGACGGCGGCTGGTGTGGGGGGAGCGCGGAAGCGCTCAAGCTTGCGTAAGGGAACCGATAGTGAGAAGAGGGCAGCGCACCCGTGGGGCAGCACCGGATGGTGTAGGGCGAAGTAGTAGGCGAAGGCGATCGAGACGCGGTCATGATATGACTCAAGGGGTCGTAGGCGCAAGAGACATCACAAACATGGTGGTCGATTCGGGAGGTGGGCGCGCAGATGGGATGGAGTCAGGTATCGATCAATAGTGGGCAGCAAGGGAGCGCAGAGCGCAAGCCAAGATTGTTTCCGAATGCTGATGCGCGCTGCAACGATAACCGATTCACTTGTACAGTAGCGTTCGCGAAGGAAGAGGCTGAGGCTGAGGCTTTGGGGGTGGTTTTCTGTGAGATAGATGGTGAGATGTTGTTGCGAGGAGGCTGAGGCAGCACCAAGCGATAACCTAATCGACCCAATGCGTGGTTGGTGACGGATTTACGGTTTCAAGGCACCCAATCCAAAAAAGCCTGGCAAGGATGAGTTGCACGTGCATAAGCCACTTGAATACTACCTAAGGCGGCTCTAGAAGCACAATCGGAGCAGAAAGATGGGCAAAGGGTAGCAGAAACAAATTAACTGTTAGTAGCCTTAATAATGCCAATTCAAGGGAAGCTCTGCAAAGGATCAAGTAACCAGTTTTGACGCTTAGAATTTGAGTTAAGTTGGGCGGTGTTTGTCTGTGGCAGATATTCATTGGTGGGGCTTGTTAAGATGTTACAGCAAGGTAAACCAGGCTTTGCGCCAAGTCTATAAAAAGAAACCCAATCCCTTCCAATTAACGGGAGCAATAAGAGCAATAAGACCCAAAAATTTGGTACAATACCCGTATCAATGCGGGTTTTCTGGTCGCGATCCTCTGTCCCTCTGAGGGCAATTTTTTCTCAAAACGAGAATATCCCTTGCTTTGCGTAAAGGGCAGCTTTCATTGCCTCCACTTACAAGTCGCCCTGAATGACTCTGTTTAAGTGGTGATGAGAGGGTCCATGACTAGGCTCAGAGTATGTATAATGGGTCTCAGCTTGGCGAAGGGGTGCGCATTGTTCCTGTTCTCATGGAAGTCTTAGACACTATTGCTGTCAGAGACAGCCTCTATTCGCCTAAGTAACTTGGCTTTGGCACTTTAATAATGGCAATCTCCGAGCATGATTCACCTCGATTATTAGCATCGGAGGAGGTCACTAAGAATATGGTTAATATCCGCCTACGTTGACATGTTTAGCTTGGCAACTTAAAAACGCGGTTGGGAGCCAAGCTTGTCTATTAAGGTTATCCCATAGAGTTAAACCACAAAGTTACAGTGAGTTACAAGCGGGATTAACACAAGCATTATACAGCATATCCAGGGGCAGATTATCGTACTATATGTCACCGTTGTTATCTATTAGACAATACAGACTATAAATTGACCTACCCAGTACAGCATTCAACTACGAAATTATGTACCCTCCAAGTCATAGGTAGCAGTCGACCTTGGTCGACCTACCATAATATAAATGAGGAGAAAAGGGCCAAAAAAGCCTCACAAACAACGCAATAGCGAGGTAGGGCCATACAATTACCTATTCATACCTGATAGTGGGTATTCCCGCGGAGTCTATATGGGATTCAGCCTCGCTCCTTTTTCCGAATCATATAACCTGCCTCAGTAAGGTAGAGTAAGGGTATGATCGGTAAGCCCGGGTAATTAACCGGGAGGATAAATTTACTTGCATAAATAGGCTATAAGACTAACCTTTTTATTTTAAGTACCGTTTCTAGCCTGTAATCTTATATAATTAATAGATTAATAAGTAATTAATACTCTTATAAATAAATTTAGGTAATTTAATATACTAAATTAATAGGGAGGCCTATAAATTACTAAATAAAGGTAAGATATTAAGTAAAATCCTTATTTTTTAGTATTTTTTATTATTTTTCCCCTTAGGTATAAATATACCTAAATAATTATTTACGGTAACTATAAAAAATAGCTTTAAGATAACCTTAATATTATATTTAATATATATTCTTTATAGCTAGGTATTAATAATAACTTTATTTATTAAATCGTTATTAATAACTTTAATAATTTTTAATTATATTATATAGCTATTATCTTAATATTTTTATAAGTCTATAAATATTAATATTATTATTAATCTTAATATATAAATAATTCTTTTACCTAGTAGTTATATATTAATAAACTACTTAATTCTTAAGAGTATATAAAGTAACTCCTTATAATACTTAATATAATATTTAGTAATTTATTTTATATATAAAAGGTATAGTTTTTTAAGCTTTTTTATTAATTAAGGATTAATATAAAGGTAATAAATAGCTAGTATTAATTACTTAAGCTAAAGTTAATAATCTTTTTATAAATATTAATTTATAATAAGTTATAAAGAAATATTATATATTACTTTAAAGTTAATTAAAGTACTATATTAATAATCTTTACCTATCTTATTAATTTTATATAATAATTATATATAAAATTTATTTATATATTAAAAAAAACCTATATTAATTTTTAAATTAAATTATAAAGTAAATTTATATAATTTAATAATATTATTAAAGTAATAAATAAAATATATATATTAATATTTATTTCCCTTATTAAATAGTAAAGATTTTAATTAAGGAAGTTAATAATATTATAGAATATACTTACTATAATTAATTTTAAAGGCTATTTTTTATATATATTTATAAATATTAAAGGCTTTATTAATAATATAATATTAATAAAATATATCTATAATAATAGTTTTAATATATTATTAGGTTATTTTTATTTAATTAATACTAACTTTAGGCTATAATAATGTATTTTAATTCTATATTTATAAATATAATATTATTTATAAAACTAGGGTAATATTAATAAATAGCTAGATAATAAAAAAAAGTTATATAATTTTTATTATACCTAGCTTTATATAATTATAAAGTAAATATTTAATTATTATAAAAAGAAATAAAAGATTATAAAGAATAGTATATTTAAATATTTATTTAGTAATTAAATTAAAATTATATATATTATAATTAGGCTTTATAATTTTTTTATATTATAAAGTAAGAAGTTAAGACTAGTAATTAAAAAGAAAAAACTTATAAAAAAAAATATTATATTTTAATAAAGATTTATAGCTATATTAATATTATTATAATAAAGAAATTTAATTTAATAATAAAAAATCTAATTATAAAATAGCTTTAATTAACTTATTAAGATTATTTTTAGCTTTTTAATAAATTTAAAAATAATAATTTTAATAAAAAAGTAAGTAAGTAAGAAAAAGAGGATTTTAATAATATTAAGGGGGAAGATAGTATTAAAGAATAAATTATTATAGTAATATAGTTATAAGGTTATAAAGTAAAGAGCTAGACCTATATAAAATATTTTAGATTAATTATAGGCTTTAAAAATTTAAGATTACCTTTTATTATATTAAATTAAGTAAAGAGTTTTTATAGATTATACTTTATAATAACTTTAACTAAATTAACTTTTTCTTAATCTTTATAATACTATAAAATTATATATAATATAGCTTTTTTAACCTTATATATAATAATATATATTTATATTAATATATCTATAAATACCTTTTTTATTTCTTTATTATTAAAGGAGTTTTATATTAATATATTTTTTATATTTTATTATAGCTAGTTTATTACCTTAATTACAAATTATATACCTTATTTCTCTATAAAAAGTTAAGTATAATCCTAGATTATACCTTATAGATTTTCTATTTTAATAGGCCTTATAGTTAATATATAATTATAAGTAATTAACTAATTAACTATAAATAATACCTTTAAGTTATTAAAATTATTATTACCTTTTTTTATAGTTTTTATTTTTTTTTATTAAAAAAAAGGAATTAAACTATTAGGTAATATAAATATATTTAAGGCCTATTTTATTTTATTTATTATAGATATAGTTAATACCTTTAAAGAGTTTAAAAAAAATAACTTAACTTTATTATCTTTCTTTATAGTAAGTCTTATTAATATTATAATTATATATAATATAATTACCTTAATAAAGTTATTTTTTTTTTTTTTATAGTTAATAACTTATTTATTTAATAAGGATATTTTCTTAATATATAATTATAATATAGCTTTATAAATAATAAAAGCTATTTTATTATTAACCTTAATAATAAATTAATCTACCGAAAGGTTATTAAAAAATATTTTAAAATATATATTAATTATAATAATCTTATTTATCTATAAACTATTTTTTATTATTTTTATACCTATCCTTAGGTAAAAGTTCTTTATATCTTTTTTTTATAACTTATTAATTATTTTTTTTTTTTATAAATTATTATAATCTTTTTTAATATATTTATTAAGGTTATATTATATATAATATTTATTTTTAATATTAATTTATTAACTTTTAAATTATTAAAAGTCCTATATAATCTTTAAAAATATAATTTAAAAATTAATAATAAAGGATTTAAATATAAACTTAATAATAGCCTTTTTTTTATTATTTAGTTTTTAGGATTACCTTACTATTAATAACTTATTTATAAAAAAGAAATATTAATTTTAAGTTTATTAATTTAAAAAGGTTTATAAAAAAGGGGCCTATAATATAATATTAAATTATAATAATAATAGTAATAACCTTAATTAAGTTAATAAAAAGGTTTAAATTAAAAGCTATAATATTATAATTAATAATACTATTAAAAATTTTAAATTAATAACTAAAATTAATATTAATAAAAAGACTTTAATTTTAGGATTATAATTTATTATTATATTAATCTCCCTACCTAAAAAGCTATATTAAATTTATCTCTAAAGGCAGTAAGGGCCCCCTATAGAATAGGAAAAGTATCCCTTAGGTATAACCTTACCGACCTATATATATAAATATAGCCCTTAAATTTAATTATTAATTTTACCAGGCTTGCCGATTAGGCCCTAAAGAGTATCTAGTTTATATTTTCAGCTGCAATTGCGGTGCAGAATAACCCTAACAGACTGGCCGTTCCTTGTCCCGGGCGGTCATCAAAGAAAAGGGAAACAAAGGAGAAAGAAAATAAGATGTGGCTAAAGTTCTAGAAACCACGGAGTTATCCGTCGACCGTTGAGCCGCAAGGTTTCCCGTATCGTTCGAGTTAACCACAGATATGCCGAACCAGGAGCTTTATTGTTGTGTAGAAGTTCTATAGTGCTCAATGCCTCCTTGTTGTCAAACAATAACAGGTAGAAACTCAAGAGCGCGATAGCAAAAAATGAAGTCTGAGGAAGATTTGGAATATGTGTTACCCTATACTGCTTGACATTTGAATGCTTTTTTTGGTCAAAGTTTGCATGACAAGGTCGGATTGATGGTTAAACGCTGAAAGTTTACTGCATTGTCCATCTGAGTAACGGCCAGTGGAACGCTGATGAAATACTTGTATTGTAGGACAACCAAGAACGACAGAAAGCAGTCTTTATAATGGAGGCTCCACGGATATTAGATTTCTCGTGGTATCTCATCACAAGTTTAATTCCTCGATACAACCGTTATTTGTAGGTTGAGGAGGCTTAGCACTCATGCTAGATTTTAACTAGCTCATGGGGTAACCGAGCGCTACAAATCTGGGGAGGAGATTAATGACGTACCCATCTGCGTCTTACAATAGGCCCAACAGTGAAAGAGTGCTACAAAAGCGCAGAGATAAGAGTAGCAGTCAATATGGGTGAACATTGATTGGGTAACATTCCCTCTATATCTACTTGATCGGGTGCATCGTTACAGAGCTCGTCTCGTGCCTTATTACCAGTTACGGTGTGCAAAGCAAACATCAAGCCTGCAGCACATCCATCACCAACTGTTCTGTTCTGTTACACTTCTCCACAAAGAAAACATATCCAACGTGACGTGACGTCCTAATTACTTCCACCCAAGAGAGCCTCCAGAAACCGAGACTTTTGGCCTGTGATCTGACCATGGCTTTGCGTCTTGTGTGTCTGGGCGGCGCCAACCGCGGTGGCCGAGACCTCAAGCTCCACTGCTGACGACGCATTTCTTGGGTGCAATTTACGGGAGTTCGGCAGTGGAAAGGAGACCAGACACGATAGGGACAATGGGCGCAACGCAGCAATGGAATTGTATCAGAAAAGAGAATAAATACCTGTCTGGACTACTGCGGGTGACGAGGCCGGAAGACGGCATCGGGATGTGGGTACAATAATGCCCGGCCGGTAGCCGTTGTTACGTGACGCGATGCTACAACTCTTCGGTGCTGACGATAGAAAGCAAGAAAGCATTGGTACTTTCCAACGCTTTTTGGGGCTGAACGCTCTTGGCTACATGTAAATCCCACTATTTGAGCAAGGATTATTCTAATCTACGCCTTGCGTTCTTCGTTTTTCCCTGGAAACGCTTACCACGTCCCACGACACCAAGTCTGGCAAAGGCTCTTGGCCGCGCAACGGCAACGGGATAGCTCTTGGCGATGACAATTGCACTTGTTCACAGGCTTAGGGGGACGTTTTAGACTAATCAGGCCTATCTTATATCACTGATAAAGTTACATATCCCCCGCTGAATTCTAGTAAACTTATTTACAGCCCTACCCATCGCTTGTGATAGCATCTCTATCCCCCTTCCCCCTGAGTTACTATATCTTCATCATCAACATTTTTCTCATAATTTTATTCTCGTTACAGTTTATCTACTCACAACTTCAGTATCTGATTATTTCCCGTCATTTCCCGTACCGCCCAGTCCATTCCCAGTTCATCGACGCCTCGCTCGAACTTAACCACTGGCTCTCACTGGCAACATTCCTCTCAACGCTCACACTTAGATCACTTTCGTAAACGACTTTCACGAATCTGGTGTTTCCCGCCGGATCATCGGCAGAAGAAACGCGCTTCCTCTTTCCAGACCTATTCTATTTTTGTCTATACTCTTACGCCACATCAACGTCGCAGATACATATTATTTCCTGTTAATGGCCCACATCGAGTGTTGATTTCGCCGCCAAGCTTCTTTATAGCTCGTCCTTACCGGCTTTGACGCACCATGATCAACACACTATGGAAATCACCCGCTGAGCTTGATCACCAACTTCCCGGTCGTCGTAAGAGCCATGATTCCGTTATGAGCAGACTTGGCGGAAAAAATGTCGTCGTCTTTTGCTCTGCTCGTGTGTGGCGCGGCGCACCCAAGCTCATTCTTCAGATCGCCGCCATATTCTTTACCAGCTTCCTTATTTTTGGGGTACTACCAGATCGTCTATCAGGGGGACGACTCGGAATTGGTCATGTCGGAATATTCCCCTGGGGAAAGCCTCTAGCGGAGCCTGAGTCAAATCTGAGGATCGTGGTGTTTGGTTCACCTGATATTGTGGGCAACGTTCGAGATCCTTCTTCTAAACGCAAAACATGGACAGAAGAACTATGTGTTGAGGTAAAAAAAAAATCTTTCCTATCTGTAATACGAGACTAACAAAAGTTTAGTTGAACTGCACGTCGTATCTATCCTTCATCCCAGAAAACCAGCGAAAAAGGGGTCTTATCAGCAATGACCTCTACGACACAGAAATCGAGGCTCTTGTCAACATTACCGACCAAACAAATGTGACGGAAAGACCGGCTTTGGATTTTGACTACATCACTCAGCAGTACCCAACACCATCCGAAGTCCCCGATCTCCCCAGCCAAGTCAAGAGCTTCCTCGCAATGCCGCCACCCGAGAAGCCTCCGCGTGAAACACTCTGGATCTTCAGTTTTGGCACGTGGGAGATCTGGAACATGGCTGCGATGCCACGAACTGACTCAGAGGATACCATCACTTCGATGGTCAGACTAATCCTTGATCAGGCTGAAGTATTGTACGAGAGATCACTAGATCCATCCTCTATTGCCTACTCCGACTTTTGGACCAACGCGACCGAGTCTCAGATTAGAGAGCTGACGGCACCCGGCGCCCTGGACAAGATCGACAAGCGCAAACTTGAGAGCTTCCGGATTTTAGTGCCTATGTTATTCGATATTTCACTCACGCCTGGATGGCAAGGACGAACGAAGCCACCAGCACCCAACAGCGTGGTGGAGCAGACTCGAAACGCGGCGGAACTGACAAAGTACTGGAATCAGGAGATCGATTTTGCGATTGCTGAGTGGAAAGAAAGAACGACGACAAAGCCCAAGATGCCTGTGTCAGACAAGACCGAGGCTTCGGACAAGAGCAAGAGAACCGAGACCGACGAGCCCATTGAACACGGCGAAGATACAAAAGAGTCACCGGCCGAAGCGGCGGCGGACGAGGTCGAACGTGTCATTCAGGCTCCATACCCCATGCGTAACGGGCTGGGGATTGACATCGGCAAGGTAGTTCTCGACGCCATGACCGAAGGTGCAATGCAGGATGCGGCAGTGGTAGACTTGCGCGGACGAGGGACTCTGGATAGGAACAACTCGATGCGGTTCGTAGATGTCTGGACGCCATGTGTCAAGGGCGAGACAGCCGATCTCGCCGTCAATGAGGATGATATCACCTCGGAATGCGAAGTCGAAGACGACCACCTGTTCTATGACTCGTTTACAGTCAGCGAGAGGGCTATGAAGGGCGTCGTCAAAGAGATCCTGAAAGAAATTAAGGAAGAGCTGTTCAGTCCCAAAGAAAGACGAGGTTGGCTATACAGTGGATGGTAGTCAGGCAACAAGTCTACGTTATCAGTTGGGTTTAGTGTGTATCTGCCTTTAGTATTGGCTGATACCCGAGGGATAGAAGAGATAACTGCGGAATGCATGCACGATCAAAGGCCAGGATGAACGGTTGGCGTTTTAGGAGTAGAATCGGTATTAGAGTCGGTGAACTCGAGTGATGATTGCTTTCATACATACGTACATTCATAGATACTGTAGCTTTATACCCAAAGTGTATCTGGAAGTTTCACGAGTCCAAAGTTAAGAGCACTGAACTCGGCACACAATATGCGGTCTTCTAAGTTGGGATTCCGGCCCGAGCCTTGACAGCCCATATTAGCGAGGGCTCTCCCGAGGCCGAGATCGCAGGCTCCGATTGATCTACCGGGAAGTGGGACACTAGCCGGCGAATGAATCAAGGACCGGGATGGCAATCAATTTAAATGGGAAGAAGAATAAGGTTGAAGGCAAGCTTTCAGGCCATTAAATCTCCGGCTCTTATCCAGGTTGGCTTGCGTGCATGCATGCTCAGTCTGTATCCGTCGTGGTTCAAACATGCCCAGACCAATTTAAGTTATGACGTAACACGGCAGTTGGGCTATAATCCTTGCAGACCCCTGTTCACATATCAGAAGCCTTCCATGATGATGCCAGCATGAGTCCGTCCGTAATTCAACTCTTGGTTCTTGTTTCAATAGTTTAAAGCATAGCCCTCGCAAAGCCAAAACGCCACACACCAACTTCCAGTCTTGGCTCTGTAAAGGGTCATTTTTTGGGTATAGCGCCCACGCGGTTAATTCTCCACCCCCACAAGGCCTGGGCGATCGGCGTTGCTAGCATCACGCAGCGACGTCACAAGGTGAAGCTTTTAAACAAAGAATGTCGCAGCTTTAATATTCCCTGCACTCGCAAAGCAGAGAATGAGGTCACGGACACTAAAAGTAGCGGGCAGGGAGCTACCTTAGTAGGCTAGGTAGCTACCTAGGTAGGCCAGGATCTGGGAAGCTGTGGCAGGCGCTCCTTCTTCTACTCGTCGTCTCGCTGTCTCTCCTGGTGACTGAGACCTCGACTCTTTTGATCTTTTTTTCTGTGCTTCATGAGACTCTACCCTAGTATTAAACATAAAACATTGTCTCGCTGCCTATTTTTCGCCCGTTTACACTTTACACCCTCCCCAAAACCTGACCTAGACACCCACGCGACCCTGCGGCTCCTGATACAGCCTCGTTGTTCCTAGGACTCATTCTCAGCACGAGACCTCGTTTGCCTCCTCGAGGCAGCTTTTGCACCAGAAACCCATATCGTATATCTTTAGCTCGCCATCACTCTCTAAAATGGACGATAAACTAGATTTTAGCCCCAGCGCTTTCGCAGCCGATATGCAACTGCGTACTCGAAAAGCCCGTAACTTCGACAAGGTCGAGCATGACCTGCCCGATCCCAGATCCGCCGCTTTTCAAAAGTCACAAGCCGCCGCCCTCTCATCTTCTGTCAATGTGTCAGGATGGCTCTCGCGCCTCGCAGGACTGAACCCTTTTGGCAAAGCTGTTGATGCTGGTGATATCGTGTGGTTGATGGATAACACGGCATATCGCAACCCCGAAACCGATCAGTGGGAGGCCGAGTTTGTCGCTGCAGTGTTTGAGAACGAACCCAGGTGCCGTGTGGCAGATATAGTGTCTGGTATTGCTTCGACGTTGGGTTTGGCAGAGGATGCAGCTGAGCGCGATGTCATCGAGGAAAGAATCATCCCGTTCCTTTGGGACATCCAAGCGGCAAGGGTTTTCTGGATTGAACACAAGAAGAAGGAGATTAAGCTTGGTCCTACGAGTATCAACGGTATCACTACGAGCATCGAGTCTGTCGATCGCCAGCACAAGGGGTCTACAATTGATGCAACAGCTTTGGTGCCTCACGCAACAAAGGGCATTCACGACATGCAGACATACTATGCAGGACCTGAGGGCTGGGCTGTTATATCAGGTTTGTTTGGACTCACTCATACCCAGACAATCTTTGCGACTAACAGTCTTCTAGATGTTGATGACACAATCAAGGTCACTTTGACCAGCGACCCTCTGGGCATTCTCAAGTCCACCTTCATCGACGAGCCAACTCCTGTTCCCGGAATGCCTGAGCTTCTGTCAGATTTGCAGACTCTCCTTCCTCGCGACACACCCTGGTTCTACCTCTCGGCATCACCTTACAACTTGTACCCCCTACTACGCGAGTTCCGCGACCGCTACTACCCTCAAGGCCAACTTATCCTGCGCGACTCGAGCTGGCGCACGGTGGCGGGCTTGTTGTCGGCTCTCACCATGGGAACCGAGGAGTACAAGACGGATCGCATGAAGAAAATTCACTCATGGTTGCCCAAGAAGAAGCTGATTCTTATCGGAGACTCAACTCAATCCGATCCCGAAGCATACGGCGAGATGTTAGTAACCGAATTGCTAAACATATACTTCTTACTGACTTTTGCTTTTAGTTACCGAACTTTCCCGGGCTGGGTAAAGATGATTCTCATCCGCAAAGCTACTGACGTTGCAGCTGTTGGCATCGAAGAGAAGAATCAACTTGAGCGCTTCGAAAAGGCGTTCAAGCACGTACCTGTTGAAGCCTGGCACGTATTCGAGGATCCTAGCGAGTGCCGAGGCATTGTTAAGGATGTCATTCGTGGCAGGAAGTGATGCAATTGCTTTTAGTCTTATTTCATGTTGGATTTGAGTCAGGATAGACGGCGCGAGTTGTTTTGTTGGGTATTGTAATGCAGTTACGAAATTGGATTGTTATAGCGTACCTACTCTTGTTTTCTTGTTTCAAGAGTTTCCGGGTGACTTTCCTGTAGATTTCATGAAGCTCGGTTTTGGTAGTCGCATGGGCAGGAGACTTATGAATTGCTTAGAGTTAGTAGCTATATGGTATAAGTAGTACGATTAGCCTTGCCAATGCCTAGGTTCTACATGGTGCGTTTGTTTGTTACCTAGTAAGAATCAGAAATGTTATGATCATATTGACTCCCCTAATCAGAAATAATCAGGTGCTTTGGCTAAAAATACCTTTTCTGGGATTGTCTAAAGTCATCATACACGTGAGTTGACGATTTGGAAATTATTTACACGTATTTGACAGGTATTCTTGGGTGATATGACGAGACCAGCTCTGCGATCTTTTCGCTTCCCAGCCCTCCTCGGTGTCCAAACCTGTATTACCATTATCACAGGCAATTCCTAATCTTCGTCCGAGATTTCTCCGTGACATTCAGAAACCTTGGTATTTGCATTAACAGTGATACGTCTCCGTTTATCAGATGTCGACGTCAATTTTATGCTCTCATCGACCATACTGTTGCTATTGCCCTGCAGAAAGACCTGTATCTGCGCAGCGGGGACAACGTCTGAGCGTAGTAGTGTCCGTACGTTGAACGCAACGTAGAAATCGCCCGTTTCAGCTGTTTCGAAATACAGCCGGACATGTCTTGCACTGACGGCAAGGTCTTTATCTAACCACATCATTTCGAAATAAGCATCGAACTGGCCTCTGGGAAGTGCCCACGGGTGATAAGCAGCGTTGTGGTGAAGAAGCTCGTCGCGGGAAGATGTCTTGGTGCAGTGGAGATCAACTGCCTGGGTCAGTTTTGAGAAGGCTTCGACTTGAGCCTGGAAGAAGACAATATCGCGAGGACATCGAAATGATAGAGTGTTTGTTTGATAGAGAATTGGGATGCCTTCGATATATCTAGTCAACGTTAGATACCTAGGTATATATAATGCAGTCCGGTGATGTCTTACGCAGACTGGCAAGTTTTGAGGAGACTTGTAGATAAGAAGCACCACTTATGGTTCTTCTCCTCATGATAGTGAGGAACCGCCCCACGTCCACGGCGACAGACACAATGGACAAAGCCCGGAATTCTAGCATTACCAGGCGCTCCCACTCGCCCAAACTTCTCTACCCGTTGACGAAAGAAAACATGGACGAGTTTAGAGCCGAAAAGCTCTTTGAAAATAAGCTGTCGAATCTCAGCAGGTAAAGCAAACAAGGGAGATTGACTTTGTTGATCAGGAGGGGTCGTGAATCTGGTGTTGTTTCTGAAACGCTCAGCAGGCGTCAACTGCCGCTCATGGCGGGAAGACCTAGACAGAAACATTGCGAGATGATAAGAGGGTAAAACGTGAGAATTAAAAAAGAGGAAGCGTTGAACAGGTTTATTAGGAAAGGAGTGAGATCAGCCACGTATTACATTAATGAGCCTCGCCGCTCGGTCGTCGCGATTGATTACATGGAATTAGTGTAAGCGAAAAGCAAACACAAAATGCCGATCATGCTAAACGAAAGCCTCGTACATACTCCAATAACTAGTTGTTATTGAAGCTTTGATCTACGTAGTTTCTGACAGGGATTAAACAAGATACTAATTATCATGCATAAGGCTGATTATTGCTGGGCTTAGACGCCTAGAACGCTTGATTGCGCTTAGATAGTGGAAAATCCCTCCTAGGTTGTGGATATCCTCATGATATGACTCAATTAAGCCTGACGGAGAGTAGAAACACCAATCGTGACGAGTAGTACATGTGATTTTTCTAAAACTGCTTCAAGACATGCTTCACAGCCAATAGGTAGGTATATTACGTTTGCTTGAAAAGGTTGCGAAATGTCCTAAAGCAAAACATGTTGCAGTCTTAACCTCATCCGTCTTTCCCCATCGCGATAGACTTACGCAAGACAGTCCGTCGCGTAAGATCAAAAGAAGACATACTCAGAATGCTCGTCGTCAGAAGCCTCACCACAGCTCATCGTACTCCCGTTGCCCTCTGCAGATCCTCTTTCTTCAACAACCACATGATCGAATCCAGTTCTTCTTAGACTTGCCGAGAGGGGCACGGCGTATCCAGGAGGAAGAATCAGGGTGAGGTCAATGAATCGCGAGGGAGGGGCTGATAAGCGCTCAAGGATTCTAAGTCGACTTATAACGGATTTCTTCAACAGTTCCACGCTGAGGGAAAAAGGTGAGAGACTAATCCGGACATCAATGCTCTGGAAGTCGAAATATATGCTGATATACTCAAGTATTGTTTCGAAGGACTGTAGTGAAACCCGCATGTTGATTTGGAAACCCAGTCTCTTCATTACGCCGGCGTAGTGGAAGTTCATCCGGGAGAAGACGGTGAACTCGTCAGCGCTGCGGAATAGGAGCACATTGGAGCCGTAAAGCGTCGTTATTCCCTCTTCAAAGCTGTATAATTTGGTAATTATTATGTAGCCCATTATGGTAGGGTTAGTTACTGACGCTTGTTTGCAAGTAACTAGGAAACTGGTTGAGAGATAGCACCATTTGTGGTCAGACTCGTTGTGTTGATGTGGTTCTGCGTCTAGAGGTCTACGGCAGACACAATGAACCCATCCGGGGATGTTTTTCCTGGGCCTGTTCTCACGCCTTGACTCTTTTGCCTCGGTTGAGCTGTAGTGCATGATGTGTATCACTCGACGACCGAAGAGTTCTTCATAGATAAGGCGTCTAATCTCGCAGGGGAGGCGGCTGAAGAACCAAGGGTTCTTCTTTTGTTGTCTAGCGCGACTGAACAGAATGGCCATAGTGATAGGTCACAGCGACTTTGATGGGTGATTTGAGATCCACGGATAGTGGAGAGTGAAAGATGAAGGGGCGAGAGTGAAGATTTCCTTGTATGTCATGGAAGAGGTGATAGGCCAAGCCAGATGAGCAATGGGCAGTGGTAGAAATTTGGCAAATCACGACTTCCATACTCAATACATGGCAGTTTCGAGACTCGTACTCGTATTTCTTTCCATCCAGAGCATTTAATTATGGCAACATACAGAAGGTTGTGACACACCCAGCAGCTGGAGATTCAAATGCAAGATGCCTCTCAATGACAACCGCCCAGTTACAAGACTGTATTATCCACGGGAGTGGACAGCTCTAGACACAGGAAGGTGCTCTGCCTGTATGCAGCCGGAGGAAGATATGGTCATTTGACAGTCTACTGGATATACTATGGCCCTACTAATCTTGTCGATTATAGCTTATCCAGGGCCAGACTAACACGGCAATACGCTGCATATGTCCCCATATGAAGCCTGTCGTGCTTATGATTGGTTTCTCTTAAAGCGGTCGGGAATGTCATCCAATCGGTTTCGGTCTGTGCTGTCGCCTCATGTCCAGCAGCCGATCATTAGCTTTCCTATCCAAGTGTATATATCCTGCTGCTCCCCGTTGGTATAAGTTAATGCCAGTTTAGACTTTATTACACAAATAGAAATGACGGAGCACAGTCATAATCACAGTAACCCGTCAGCCATCACAGGCGGGTGCTTGTGTGCCGCCATCCGCTACACGGTCAAATTCAACGACGAGTTTCCGTGGCCGCCAGTTGTTAGTTACTCTCATGTCATTCAAGCATATCATGTCACTAATTAAGGAAACAGTCTTCAGCGTGCCAATGTGCGTAGATTCCTCCACTGATCTATAAAAAGAAAAGAAAAAACGACTAATAGATAGGAAAAGGCACAATGTGCCGCAAGTGGACGTCCTCCCTCGTCGCCCAATTTCTCGTCATCTCCCCCGAACAGCTCACACCCGCCCTGAGTACGTTACCGACTTTCAGGGAGTATGCCTCATCTCCTGGTCGGTTTCGGGGCTTCTGCGGAGATTGTGGCACATCCATTGCGTGGCGTTCGGCTGACTACACGCCCATATTTGATCTGTATCTTGGGACAATAGACGAGGAGTATCTGGTCGGGGACAGTTCTGTGGCGAAAATGCTGGCGACGCCAAATGGGACGCAATACTGGTTGCAAAATGTGATTCATGGCGTTACTGATAAACTCAAAGGTGGAAAGGAGTACTCGGAAGAAGGTCCAGATGGACTGCGTGGTGTCAACAAGGCCTGAACAGGAAAACTAGGATGCCGAAAGTGGCAAGTCTCTCGCACTATTCAAGGTGGTGATAGTCACATGTGCCTTAGAACACGTCCATGGTGGTATTCGATCTTCATCAGAACTACCCACTTTGAGGAGTGTCATCAGACTGTTGTTGAAGCCCGTTCTGGGGGCCTTCTTGGCCTTCCTCTTCGGAGTCAAATAGAGAAAGGCCTTTAGATGAGCCGGGATCAAAGTCGAAAGAAACATCGGGGCCACTCTGCTCGACCAGTTCTCGAATTTCCTCATACATGAATGGGAACTTAATGGTTACCTTGGAGAGCCCAATCGATAGGAACCGATCCAGTGCCTTGGGAGTCATGATTCGTGACCCTTCTTGTGGCGATTTGAAGTTGTTAGAATATACCGAAAGCTTGACTTTGGTGGGTTTAGCCAAGCAGTCCAGAGCCCAGGTGAGTAGGTCCAGCTGTGGAACTGCTCGCTCCCAACCAATGCTTCGGTAGCCGAAATGGGCAGATGTGATGGGTGGATGGAAGATCTGCACAAAATTGATGTACTCGAGTGGCTCGCCAAAGACGAAGGTGCTTGACTGATGAATAACATCCATCCCCTCTTTGTTACTGGAGGCAAGACGTTAGCATGGGCGCGACACACTTCATATAAAGGTTCAGTATATGTAGAGTCAGACACTTACGCTTGCTTGCAGGTACGCAGAAAGTTGATATCCAAGCAATTCACCTCCAGCATGTAGGGAGAGCCGCCATCGAAGGCATGAGGGTAACATGGATCCCAAGGTTCACAAAACTCTGGCTCCTCACAGATGGCATGTGTCCAGCGGCGTTGAATAGTACCTCGCATCTTGATGAGTGACGCAATGATGTGAATTCGGTTGCATCCGAAGACTTCGCGGTAGATCTTCTCCCTGATATCGTAGTTGAGCTTGGTGAAAAAGAGCGCGGGTTCTTGCTGACCAGACTGTTCAGCTGGCCGGAGCATGAGGTCAAGTTCGGAGGAAAGGTCTCCTCCGTCTTCAGAAGACGAAGACATTGCAGCGCCAGCGGACTGCTCAAAGTTAGATCATTTGTTAGAAAGTATATGGTCAGTTCACGTACTGAAGTAAGCTGATGTTTGAGCGCAAGGGTATTCTTTGATGGTTGTGTTTTGTTGTGTTTTTGATTTGGGGAGCGGAGATGTGAAGAGAAGAGGTTGTTGAGGGAAGATGAAGCACAGAAGCACAAGCGGATAAAGAAAACAAATAGCACTGGAGGCGAAGGGGGTGAATGTTCTGCCAGTTGATACCTAAACACCTGCTTAGAGGTAGGTGGCAGGTGGCAGGTGCTGGCAGTGGCATGGCAGTGGCAGGTAAATTATAACTAGAATTTTATATACAGCCGCAAGCTCGAACTACCGATTAGCATGCACATTTGGGCAGTGGCAGGCTATTGTAGATATATAGGTACTCTTAATCAATATCAATGTCATAGGCACTATTGCCTGTGTCCCATAAAGGACTTCCAGACATATATGGTCAAGAAGGTCCCTCAGACTTCCAACTTGGTCAAGCTACTCCATCCTTCGTTCAAATGCTTTAGAGTCCCCTTGAGATACATCATGTTCTTAGAAACGTGTTGATTCGTAAGGCCCTAACACCACTTGTATTCCTGTTTGGAATGTTCCCCTTTACCTGCACCGGCAACCATATTGTGACTCTTAACGAACTCTAGACCATTTTGGCACACCATGTATATCCAAGGCCATAATAAAGCCCGTTTGTTTATTCAATCTATAACTTATAGAATTAGCTATTGTTCTTCCAGCAAACTCGTTCCGATCAAAATGGATCATTGCAGGTCAAGCTGGCGGATCAAGCGAAGCAAGATGGCGAGAACTGATAGAAGATGGGATTTGGCTCTACATAAGAGTCTGCTGTAGGAAGATTAACGCTAGGCAGCGATAATATACGAACTCTATCGACGCATCTCATCTACATGTTATTTCCTATTGCATTAGACGGGTAAAAGTTTTTATGATTTCCTACTTTTTATAGGAGTCTTATTGAGTTTTGACAACTTCTAATACACGCTGATACACTTATGTCAATCTGTTGAATCTTACCCTAAATTTCTATTGGAAGTCTTCGAAGTACTATGGACTCGAGATCTTATTTCTTTGTAATGTTATTGTTGTTAGAGACTTAGTGCCCTACCATCATCGCAACCATACAACCCGTTGTGTCATACAGCAACCGCTCAAGCAAGCGTCTTTTTGAGCACCTCGATCTGCTCCATGACTGTAGCCTTGCTGGTACTGCCCTTTGCTGTTTGGTACGCCGCCGATATGTTCAACTACGAGACCAGCGTTGAGAGTCGGCCAATCAGCCACCCCAGAGCATGCTGCTCTCGGGCCTAGAGTCGGACGCCACAGCTGTAGAATGTGTGTGATACAGGAGCACAATTGGGGAGGTGATTGAGAGTCAATTGACGATGGAGCAAAAAATGATTGTGTTGTGATATGTTGAAAAAGCTTTGAGGTTGAGCAAAAGGTTTTAGAACAAGGATCCCATCACAGAGCACGCACGATATGCGTCACAGTCACAGCTCAGACATCCCACCCGCACCTTAACCAAAATCGAATTTAATTCTGACTTACGGAGGCAGCCGCCAAAAGTTCTTGCCTGCTAAGAGGGATCAGTAACTACCCCTGTAAGCCCCGATAGGGGTTGGCTATACGATTTATATAGGAAATTACTATATATAATTTTTTTCCTATTCCTTACCTCTTTTAAAATACTAATTAATATTATAACTTAAGCTTTAATAATAATATTAAAAATACCTACTAGAGTAGTAAAAATAACTATTAAAATTAATTAAATAATAGATATTTCCCTTTATATAATAAATATTATATATATATAAATAATATAGTAAGGCTTTAAATTAAATAAAAAACTATTATACCTATTTAATATATTCCTTAAAGATATACCTTACTTAAAATAGCCTTTTATATATATAAAAAAGAATAGTAATCTAGTTATTATAAAGGTTAGTAAGGATTAATTTAATAAAGAAAAGACTATTAATAGTATTACCTAGGAAATTAATACTTAAGGAAATAAAATATTAACTATAATAATTAAAAAAATCCTTAAAGTAGCTAGATTTAAGAAAATAAAATTAATAAAGAAGCCTAGTTTAATATTAAAAATATATAAAGAATACCTTACTTAATATATTACTTACTATAATTAAACTATTAAAGATTAAAAAGTAATTATTTAATTAAATAAGACTTTTATTATTTTTCTTTATCGGTATAGGGGCTACTATATTTAGTAATAAGTAAATAAATAAATCCTTTATAATTATATTTATAAAAGGTAAAAAGGCTTTAACGAATTTATATTCTAGGCTACCTTTTTTTATAATAAAAAGGGTCCTTATTATTACTAATCTTTAAAGATTATAAAAAAAAAGGCTATTATAAAAAAAGCTTTTAATAACCTTAATAAAAAGCTTAAGTTAATAATAAAGATATAATAGAAATTAAAAATAGATATATAAAGACTAAGGCTTTATAACCTATTAAGTAAGAAGCCTATATAAAAATAAAAAAAAGAGATTAGTAAGTTAATAAAAAAGGGAAAAGAAGGTATTAATTAATAATATTATTAATAAACTATTTTTCTTTCAAAGCTTTTTCTTTTTATAAAGGAATATATAAAAGAAAAAGTAAATACCGTTATATAAAAAGATAGAGTTCTTATTTATAAATATTATATATAATAATAAATATATAATTTCTATACGGTTTAATAACTTTTTTAGTATTTAAATTTACCTAATTTAAATATAATTAAGTTAGTATAGCTATAAATAAAGAGGAATATAATAAAAAAAGGTATACTAAAGAATAGAAATAAAGCTATTTATAAATAAGAGGTAGCTTAAAAGGAGTTTCTATAAAAGAAAATATAGGCGTAAATAAAGAGAATTCCGATATATATTTATAAAATTATTAATATTAAAGGAGGGAATAAATATATTAAAGGCAGGGATTATTCCCTATAAAATTAACCCTTTTAGATCTAGCGATACTATTTCCCTACTTTTATGGTTTTAGCGTGGGTAAGAACTTTTAGCGGCTGCCTCCGTATAGAGGCAGAGATGGGCCAACCGCACGGGCCTACTACAGGGGTTTTTACTTCCAAGGCTTTAGAGGATCGGCCGATGCTGGCCGGTTTCCCCAGACGAGAGCTTGGCTAATTTGGAGTTGTGATTGGCTGGTGGATCTTTATCTTATTAGCTTGGAGGGGAAGTGGGTAGCTGCACACAGATATTTCTGGGAATTTGCTATTTTTGATGAGGTTTCTGTGAATGGATGGTGACGATGAGAACGCAGAGCTGAGATATTTCAACAACTCAGTTCGTTAAAGGGAGGTCTTGATGTTTTGTAATGATTGCATTTTAGAATAAAGTAAAGATTGGACTTCACAACCTAATTGACAAAAAGAATATACAGACGACAAATATCAAGAGAGGACAACAACATCTCACATATCCGTATAAAACAGATAGATGGAAAGAAGAGATTCGACCTCAGCTTGTACAAACCCGCAGAGGAGCTCCTCCCTCAGGTTTCACGTGCAAACCGCATTACCCCAAGAGGTAACTGAAGTGAGCCTGGGAGGCACCAAATTAAGCTAATCCACCTCAGATCCAATGAAAGCTCTCGGGATGACACGAACAGCATAGTAAAAAGCACGGACCCAGGGCGATATGCACCGATGCCGGCCCCGCCGTCTTAGAGAGAGAGCGCGAGAGAGCGCGAGAGACGGGAGAAGAGAATGGCTGGGCTGGAAGCGAAATGGAATATTGATGATGAGGGTGTAGTCCATACCTAGGGATCGGGCCTTTTGGAAAAACTACGCGAGGTAGGTGTTCTTTTTTGGTGTAAGAACTTGTTTATGGATGTTTGGACCAGCTGGAGAATTACAGGTAATTATCGGGATATCATTCCCAATCTACTAAGTCACAATCTGTTCCAACAAGCACAGATGAATACAATAATATAACAAATCTTCAATTAGCTCAACTCGTAGAAGGTACTCAAATGTCGCTTCGTTCTACGTCGGACTTTCTTACCAATTCCACCACATTTCTCATGCTTCCCCAGCCGCAGGAGCAGGAAATGGAAACGAGACACAGATGTGGTGGAAATAGTACGTATCTTTTGGTGTAAACCAGATGTAATCTCAATCTGTCATAGCCAGATGCCGACACAGGATTGGTCGAGGCACCCATCTTGATTTAGAGATATCAACTTTTTTTCAACAACAACAATAATAAACAGCAACTGTTTCCTTTTGTAAAAAGCTGCGGGGGAGAGACTAATAATGCCACGTCTTACGATTGTGAAACTGGTGAGTCGATAATTTGCGCATTTTTGGTGAAGACTAAACTGTCCCTTATTTCACATCACCTACTCCGTACAGAGCAATAATTACCTACTCAATTACATTTTCCTGTAATAATGTAAGTGAGTAAGCCATTTAAGATCAATTTCCCCGGATTCCATCACCAATCGACGCCGAATCTCCTTTCGCTATTCGGCAATCCCCTCCTCCCCGTGCAACCTGCTGCTGGTCTTTGTTGCGCTTGTATGTCGGCATCTTAGGCTGTACTTTAGCCTGTCTCAAACCATGTGCGTCCGCTCCTCTCCGCTCCGCGTAGAGCGGCAGCTAAGCAGGCAGAAACAACGTTCGGACAGGGGAGGAGAGGGGAAATTGTCACTGCAATTACGTAGGTAGGGTCCAGCAATGACATGGGGCCTTTTTTGAGGCCTTTTGGTTTGTTAGTACTCCGTATTGGATCGCGTCAACGATCACTGACCAGCCTCGGATGGCACGGACGCGGCACGGAGCACCGGGGTTGGGCTTGGGCTCAAAGACTGGTATATCCAGAGTCAGTGTGTGTATCCGTAAGTAGGAGGCAGATGCCAGATGCCAGATGTCTTGTTCTGAGAAGGATCATCGCTTGCAGATGCGCCCATCTGTCCGCTTTCTAGACTCTAGTCTCCAGTCTACAGTCTCCAATCTATTATCCACATTGTTTACCAACCAACCAGACAATCAGAAATCTCCCCCGGACGCCCCCAGACAAACGTGCTCGCCCAGGAAGGTAATACAAACCTCTGTTGTCTCTCAGGCTTGGTTGCCAATCCCGGAGGAACGGCGAGGAGGGCGGATGGGTGCTAAGACTAGTCTAGTAGTCTAGGTCGGAAGGGGGGGATATGTAAACAAGTGCCATGATATTCAAGTCGGCAGATGGCTGACGGTCAATGTACGTGCCATCAGATGCAAGCTGTGTTCGGGGAGGGTGGCCATCTTCGGAGTTTGGGGTAGCAGTGAACAGCAACAATTTTGGTGTAGCTAATTAATTGCTTCGTACTCCAACTTCGGTTCGGTTGAGGATTGGAGATTGCTTCGGAGGATATGGAATCGGTTCGGAGCAATTATTCATTTACTTTCAGAGTGAATGAATAAGCCGCAGCCTTGACAGTCAAGGCGGCTGCTTAATCCCGTTGTCCAAGGCCAGAGACCACGCCATTCCGCCCAACTCCGGTCGTTAACCCCATGTGTGTATTGCGTATTGTAAACGCGAAATGTGAAATGCAGGAGTGGGACGAGATTATTGCCGACAGTATCAAACACCGGATCAACTCAAATCAAACCGAATCATGCAAGATGAGGGGGATTGTGGACAGTAGAGGAAATGATGATCTTGACTTGCTGCTAAGTTACTAAGCTGGAGACTGAGAGGCTTACAAACGTGGCAATCCTTCCAGGCCATCTCAGCGAACATCGGGAGTTGGAAAGAGTGCAACCATAGGTACCTACCCTGCTCTGCGTGCCTGTCACAAGTGAACAAATCTCATCTCTTAACATTAGCGAATGCAAATGCAAACCTAGGTACTAATGCAGTTGCAGCAGATGCGAGGTAGCGGAGTCTCTGGCCCGACTGAGAGGGCTGCCATGATCCATGCTCACCTCACCCTTCATCCCACGTCGACGACTTCAACGTCTGTGTATGTGCTGACTGTGCCACTGAGGACATCCCACACTTTTCCACTTTTGCTTTTTTTGCTTCTGATTTCCATCTCAAGGCTGCAGACTGCAGTGTCAGGTGTGGGGAACGTGGGCATCCAATCCCAATTATGGCCTGTTTTTTTTTTCCTGTCGAGGTTTTTTCTCTGTCTCCCGCTAACGTTAGTGGATTCCAACTTTTTAGCTCGCGCCCAGTCCAGTTCGCGCCATGCGGCGGGATTTAAGCTACCTAGGGGGCATCCCCTGTAAGTGAGCGGACTGTGCTTGCGCGCCGGGGGTCACCTTCGGGTCTTTGGGCTTTGGGCTTGGGTATGGGCTTTTCGGCGCGCGGCGGTACAATGGAACCTGAACCTTGGTCGTGGCCTGCCTACCTATGAGCTAACTTCACCCAACCCCAAAAAATTCCTCAAATACATAATCACGCCTTCTCCCACGCTCGTCTCTGCCTTTGACCTTTCCTCCTTCTTAACTCAATTATATCCTCAGTCTTTATTTCACCTTTACTCATCTTAGCAAGCCAACCTTTCTCTCTCTCTTCGACTCAAAACAGCACCGTCATCTACCGAACAACCCGACCAACCACCTCAACCTACACCAACCATCACCATGTTCTCTGTTACTCGAACCCTCCGACAGGCTGCTGTCCACGCTGAGCGAACTCCCCTCATCAAGTTCCTCGGACCCCGAACCATTCCTTGTACGTCCAGTCTCATCTCCCCTCTATATCCAACCCAAGCTAACGCCGTATTCCACAGCCAACCTCGATCACTCCCCAAAGCCCCACCCTGCCTCCGGAGTCGAGAAGCTTCCCGAGTCGTGGGCTGGCTACGGTAACGGCAACTCTGCCTCTGCCCACAAGTCCTTCAGCTCCTACCGCGACCACGCCCAGCAGCACGGTCCCCTTCAGAAGTCTGGCCTCGGCGGCTCCAGCGCTGCCTCTCTTGGCTCCGTCAACGCTCCCAAGGGCGTTGCCTTCGACCTCTCTGAGCTCCCTGCCCGCTTCCACCGTGCTCGCCTCAACGCTGCCGAGATCGAGGCTATCGAGTCCGGCGGTGCTGCTCTCTTCGGTTAAATACCTCTCCCGCCATAGGCGAGGAGTCACAGGTGGAGCGGAGGGATGAAGAAACGGATGTGATGAACAAATACCTACCATGACGGCGCAGATTATGACGAGAGCCAGGACCATACAGCCTGGAACATATTCCCTGCACGGCATGGTACACAAGGACGCCGAGTGGCAATGCATACAGTGACAAACGTTCACGTTGCATGCTGGAGATAGGCACGCAAACCTATCTCATCGAGGTACTGCAGATCAGGACGAGTTCCTGGCTGCACCTACATCGAGAAACCGCTAAGGGCACTACGGTACTATGCCGCCAGGAGCGTCATATGAAACGAGGGGCTATTATATGCACCACGAGGAGGGGAAGAATCGAGAAGAAGCAAATAAGTCGGGTTTTCCAGAAAATACCCCCCGACTGCGGAGGCCGTTGCGACCTCCGTGCTTTTCTTCTACTGGCGTCAACGCCATCTCTTTCTGTATACTTAGGTGGCCTACCTGCGAAGCTTTAACAGCAAGCAAGGAGCACCACGGGCGTTGAAAAGCGGAATTGATTTTTGGTAGAAACAATTATTATTCAATGCCAGAAAAAAGTTTATATTATTACATTAATGAGCCAATCGGTGATGTGCCTGACTTCCATTCCAGTTCGTAACCTCCCACCGTGGTTGAAGTATCATGACAGGCAGTCAATGTGGCATTCCACTTTGGCCCGCTATGCACGCCTTGTCGCGAGTACAGCTGTGTCTCCTCGCGAGCTACTGTCTGAATCTTTCCTATTGAATAGAGGCTTTGCATCACAACACTAATCGACTCACAGCCGGCCCCGGCTCTCTACCTCTGCCGGGATTGACTTTTTTGGCTCTCCGCACCGACCTAACCCACCCGGCGACGTAGGGCTTAACAAGGTACAAACTACCTAGGTAACTACCAGATGAGGCTCCCTTCGTTAACTCTTTCTGGGGAAATACATGCACGATTCAGATTTTGTACGATCCCGGTTCCGGCTCCGGCACCGGGACAGCATGAGCAAAGAAGCTCCACTACGGGGATTTTGGAGAAGCGCGCAATTGATGTGCTACTATGACGGTTTCGTATCCATTGTTTTATTTATTTCGTTTGCGATGCAAGCAGGGTCGTGTATGGCGACGCCGAGGATTACCGATGGATATGGATGGTGTCATGTCATGGCAAAACGCCCGGATCTTTCCGAGGGCATACTGCAAAATAGGACCATTTAATTTGGACTGATTGTAATCTCAAGTGTTTGGGTATAGAGCAGAACAGTTGTCATGTTCCAGTAGTATAGTCTATCAAGGTTTTCCTTAAGTCCGGGCTTATCCCTCTCGTAGTAGGGTGAACTAATTTTACTTACCCCAGGTTTGTATAACGCCCGGTATTGATGCACCGAGATACAAGACACCCATAAGGCACCAAGATCTGTTCTAGCGATTCTCGTGGAGTCATTGCAATGGGCGCATCATTCGTCGGAGAAAGGGAGGGCTTGTTTCGCAAAGATCATCACGTCGGACGACAGGAGTATAACGACCTTAGGTCCGTGTGTCGATATCTGTGCATGTATCATCTCAAGAATGTCAATTGGATGTAGCAAATTACCCATGACCATGTCTTGTAATATCGCATGCATCTCTAGAACTTCCATTGACTGAGCTAGAGAGTCGATTGATACTATGGATCGGAACCTGGCTGATGTTCAACTCCAACGTACAGTAGCTCGGCCTAGTGGAACGAAACTTCATGTGAACAGACAGTACCCAGTGGTTATAAGGGTTTGCCTTTGGAAAGGTCTCTTGGGCCCGTCGAATTGACAGAAGGGTTTAAATATTGAAAATTTTCGATAGGTACACAATGTAACAAATTCTCAAGTAATACGCATTTCAAGTCGTGATAATATTTTTAGTCACTGCCACAACCCTCACCCATGAGAGATATATAGTCCTTTTACCATTTCAAATCTCTAAGCAAAACTTTTCTTTCATCACATCATTGAACCCAATGTTTTATGAACTCCATCCCACCATCTATCATAGCACAATCACATGAGACATGCCACCTGGCGACTGCTGCACAGATCTGATGAAGCAACCTTGACACGTGAAGAGGGGCCGGTCCAGGCAAAGGCCTCGACGAGCCACTCGTACCACACGCGTGTGTCGTCTGTCTGTCGCCACATGCTAACTTCGAGCTCGGTATCAGCTGGGAAGTAGAGGGGTTTCTAAGACAGTATCAGTATGTTTCATATTTTGAAGGAATGATATAATGAATTTACCTTGAGGGGGAAGAAGATAGGGAACCAAGAGATCATGTCCTTGCTCTTCTGGTCGATACGCTCGGGATGCGTGCTAATCTCAATCTTGTCACCCTTATTCTCGGGGATCTGTGACTCATATAGGGTTGATTCAAAGTAGCCCGCCAATCCATGGGTAACACCTCTTGTCCGGCAGACAAATGTGAGATGGCTGTAACGCGAGTTGTGGTCGTTGGCACCAGCAGCGCCAGCCATGCTACCACCGCCACCGCCAACTACACCACCGGATCGCTTTGCCTCAAGGGCCGCCAGCGACGACTCGGGGATTGGGTGTGAGAATTCCCAAACCTCCTGGAACCGGGGCTTGTTGGGCGCCTTCTCGGCGACAAAGTCAAGAGCGTAAAGACTGACGACCCAGGGTGTCTCAAAGGCGTTCGGGTCTCCAGACACTCGTGAAAGAATGTCGGCGTGAATCTTGGGTGTAGATATAGGGCTCAAATGAGCAGTGTACGAGCTGGGGATTGAGATACCATTAGGTGTAGACATGACGTGCTGAATACCATCAAGGCACTCGGGTGACAACTCGTTGTCACCAAAAGATCCGAGCAGCTCAGAGATGAGAATGTCAACCTTGCCATAGACAGGTCCATTCCCATCCTCAGAAACCACAGGCCCCTTCCACGAGCGCATATCGGTCTTGACAACCTTGACCTTGCCGCCCCAGACGAGGTCGTTCTGGCGCAAAAGATAGACATAGGCGTTGGGGTTCTTTTCAACTGCCCACATCTCAATAGGAACGCCGGCATCCTCGGATGCCTTGAGGGCTCTAGTGACAAGCGGACCACGTCCAGAGCCTGCAACAGCAACAACAACCTTGCCCTCCTGAGAAGTAGGCTTCTTGAGCTCCTTCCACTCTGTAAGAGCTTCAAACACGGCAATCTCATACTGACTGTACTTGACGGGATCTCCCTCAAAAACCTCGTAAGTGGCCGACTCAAGGTTGTCTGAAAGAGGCTGAAGAGGGGACTGCAGCCAGTCTTGGAAGCTGGTCAAGGTAGGACTCTCGAGGTAAGTGAAAGGGGGCTGTTGATCCTCGAGCCATCGCAGGTAAGAGATGTAATCGTTGCTCTTGATCTGAAGCGACTGCGCCTTTGTGGAATGGTTTTGCGACTCGGCTTCAGTAAGGCTAGGGAACTCGTCCTGGGAGTTAGGCGCAGGCTGGGGGCCTTCCTTGAGGTGTGAGACGTCAGGACCAGCGTCGCACAGAAGAATCCAGGGTGTATTCTTCAGACGCATGTACGAAAAGACAAGGTTTTGGTGATGCTTAGACAGCGAAGGGAAGCCAGCCTTGTTAGCCTGGAAAGTGGTAGGGCTGATAGTAAGGTAGTGCAGGGGTTCAGCAAACCAACGGTCTTGAAGGTCCTTCTCAGGCATGACACGAGGGATTTGCAGAGCTAGTCGATGCATTAATATTCGCTAAGGACATGTTTGAGAATGAGAAACCTACCGACAAAGAGTCTAGTGTTGTAGTTGCAAACACTACGGACGTGGTGCCACGAATCCCAGGCGGCCAGAAGATCAATCTCCTTGCTTTCAGTCTTAGTAGGGGTCTTAGCATCAAGCGAGGAGATGCTAGTTCCCTGTGACTCGAAACCAGGCTCTCGATACATAGGCATGTGGATCAAGAAGGTGAGGCGGCTGCCAACAGTAAGAGCCTCCTCAACAGCTCGCGAGTACTGGGCAAGACTCTGGTTGCCGCCATCGATGGAAGCATCCTGCCGAGGTCCAGGGATGATGATGCTGCGTACACCACAGAAGTTGGCGTAGTTAACCTCAACATTGAGAACCTGACGAGAGATGCTAGAAATGATGGGGTTAGAAGAACCAAGGTCGATCCAGGGGCTGATAACTGCAGTGTAAGTGTTGACAGCTGCACAGGGGAACAGACTTGTGTCTTTGGGGGTTAAAGGAGGTAGGATAGGCTCTGCCCGCGAACCGGTTGCTGTAGTAGTCGGTTTCTCGCCCTTGTCGGACATGACAGAAAGATGCTCAGACACCAGAGCGAAGACACGCTCTCGGAAGTGAGTGTTTGTGATGGGAGTCGTCGAAAAGGCCAGCTATCCATTGAGTCAATTGGCGGTCCATGATACCCTCAAGCTACTAGAAAAGAGCGTTTCCATCGGCGAACAGGGGTCGTTGGCGTGGATGATTTGCGACTTACACCATGGTTAAGCAGATGGCCATACTGTAAGTCGGTGAGGGGCTCATCGCGGTTGGAGTCGTGGTATCCAATATGGAAGCTGGGACGCTGAAGACCAAAGCTATCAGACATGTCGAAGCCCGCATCGTCAGAAGCCATGACTGCAGTTGATAATATGTCTGGAGACGGCGTTTGTGGGTGTGGTTGGCCAGAAACAAATACGTAGTAAAGTTGAGATTTCTGGTGGTGGAGTAGTAGTAGCAAATTCACCCCGCCAAACGGTTTAACGTTAGTTGTGCGAAGTGGGATGCGTCAGGTTTTGAGGGTTATAAAGAGAAGAGGAGGCGAGGGTGTGACGGTAGAAGCCCAGGACGGTGTGAGTCTTGTCCGAGGCGTATAAACAGATTCTGCCTGTATATATCCAACAAATATCCCTGGATTTATGACTTGGAGTTGCAAGCTTCAGACTGGTATCCGTGGAGCAAGAGGTGATGATTTTCACTGAGGCAGGACCCTGAAAGTGGGCACAGTGTGCGCCATCTGAGGATGGTGCACTAAATCGCTGAAGCACTAATATTCGAGGGACTTCATGTGATCTCAACATTTTGGAATACTTCATCTGTACGATCAATTAAGTTAAACCTTCACTGCTATTTTTAAGTCATGCTACTATATATGACCGTTGTATTACATAAATAATGACACGCCCGCAGTCATAGGCATCGCCCCGTCATTCATCCCATTGATCGACACTGTACAGCAAGGACAAGGATCTTTATCGATAAGCATCCGCCTTGTCAGGTCCGCCAAAATTTTCTGGCAGAAAACAAACGCCAAAAACACCACGGCCTTCCCTTTCAGCCTCGCCACTTTTCCAACTTCTTTTCTCTCTGTCACCATCGACAATAATGTCCGACGTTAAGGGAGGAAAGCGTTCAAGCGCCGACGCCGACGAGACAATCCGCAAGAAGGCTAGGAAGGAGGGCGCAGAGGACGAGCAATACAATCCTTATCTCGCCCACATGTACGACAACGGGAATGGCAGCAATGGCCATGGCGAGGAGCCTTCGCAGGATTCTCCCCTCGCCGGTATGAAGCGACAGCAAACCACCGCCAAGCAGGCCTCCAAGGCCGAGGACTCAGAGTCGAATCCCTTCACTGGCCGACCGCACTCCCAAAAGTACTTCCAGATCCTTCAGTCTCGTCGCGATTTGCCTGTGCACAAGCAACGGCAGGAGTTCCTCAACAAGTATCACGAGACACAGATCCTCGTCTTCGTCGGCGAGACAGGTTCCGGAAAGACCACTCAGATTCCCCAATACGTCGTCTACGACGAGCTACCTCACCTCACCGGCAAGCTCATCGCTTGTACCCAACCTCGTCGAGTCGCCGCCATGTCGGTTGCGCAGCGTGTCGCCGACGAGATGGACGTCACGCTGGGTGAGGAAGTTGGTTACAGTATCCGTTTCGAGGACATGACCGGTCCCAAGACCATGCTCAAGTACATGACTGATGGTATGCTTCTGCGCGAGGCCATGCATGATCATGAGATGTCCCGCTACAGCTGCATCATTCTCGACGAGGCCCACGAACGTACCCTTGCCACCGATATTCTCATGGCTCTGCTTAAGCAGATCTCTATGCGCCGTCCCGACCTCAAGATCATCATCATGTCTGCTACTCTCGATGCCGAAAAGTTCCAGAAGTACTTCAACGATGCGCCCCTGCTCGCTGTTCCCGGACGAACCCACCCCGTTGAGATATTTTACACCCCCGAGCCTGAGCGCGATTACGTCGAGGCCGCCATAAGAACTGTTCTCCAGATTCATGCTTCAGAGCCTGAGGGTGATATCTTGCTTTTCCTTACGGGTGAAGACGAGATTGAAGACGCTTGTCGCAAGATCAGCCTCGAAGCCGACGAGTTGATGCGCGAAGTTGATGCGGGTCCCCTCGCTGTTTACCCTCTCTACGGTACTCTGCCTCCTCATCAGCAGCAGCGCATCTTCGACAAGGCTCCCCCGCCTCTGCGCAAGGGTGGACGTCCCGGTCGCAAGGTCATCATCTCCACCAACATCGCCGAGACCAGTTTGACCATCGACGGTATCGTGTACGTCGTGGATCCAGGTTTCAGCAAACAGAAGATCTACAACCCCCGTATCCGTGTCGAATCTCTCCTCGTCTCGCCCATCTCCAAGGCTTCTGCCCAGCAGCGTGCCGGTCGTGCCGGTCGTACCAAGCCTGGAAAGTGTTTCCGTCTGTATACCGAAAAGGCTTTTAAAAAGGAGCTTATCGAGCAGACCTACCCTGAGATTCTGCGCTCCAACCTTGCCAACACTGTCCTGGAGCTCAAGAAGCTTGGTGTCGAAGATCTTGTCCACTTCGATCTTATGGATCCTCCCGCTCCCGAGACCATGATGCGAGCTCTCGAGGAGCTTAACTACCTCGCCTGTCTCGATGACGATGGCGAGCTCACGACTCTCGGAAGCATGGCATCAGCTTTCCCTCTTGACCCAGCACTGGCTGTCATGCTCATCTCGTCTCCTGAGTTTTACTGCTCTAACGAGATTCTCTCCATCACATCGTTGCTCTCAGTCCCACAGATCTTCACTCGCCCTGCCAACAACCGGAAGCGCGCCGACGAGATGAAGGCTCAGTTTGCTCACCCTGACGGTGACCATTTGACTCTCCTCAACGCCTACCACGCCTTCAAGGGCCAAGCCACATCAGATCCTAACAGCGCCAAGCAGTGGTGCCACGAACACTTCCTCTCGTTCCGACATCTTTCGAGTGCTGACAACGTTCGCGCTCAGCTCAAGCGCATCATGGAAACGCATGGCCTCGAGCTTGTGTCAACACCTTTCGAGGACAAGAACTACTACACCAACATCCGACGCGCGCTGCTCGCCGGTTTCTTCATGCAGGTCGCCATGAAGGAGAGCTCTGGCAAACTTTACCGCACAGTCAAGGATGATCAGGCTGTCTTGATTCACCCCTCGACTGTTCTCCGCACCGAGTTTGACTGGGTTCTCTATAACGAATTCGTTCTGACGTCCAAGCAATACATCCGAACGTGTACAGGCATCAGACCCGAGTGGCTACTGGTAAGTCGTGCTCCCCCAAAGAAGATTGTATACTCCTCAAGAGAATTGTGCATCTACAAGATTGTCGTACAGCCATGCTAACAACCTATGTAGGAGATCGCCCCCACATACTATGACATTGACAGCTTTGAGCAAGGCGATGTCAAGCGCTCTCTCGCACGCGCTGCAGAGAAGAAGCGCCGCAAGGAAGCCATGAAGACTGGCAGATGAAGCCCTCCCTGCAGGAACCCATGAGAAACTAGCCCTTGAAACGTTTCCTATAAATCGACAGCAGACGGGTATAAGCAGGGATTTGAAAAGTGGGCGATCTAGCCTCCTTGCTTATTCAGTGCTTAAACCTTCCATCTGCGTGCGGGAGGCGGCCCTCCATTACGGCGGTTCGACCTTGCATGGTACCAACGGGGGAGAACAAACATACTTTTGAAGCAAAGGAGACAAAGAGAGGTCTGCGTGGTGTTACACAACCCAAACAAGCCTTCTCCCCTCTCTTGCTTATCCCAGTCCAAACTTGTGTCATCTCCACACTTTGACTGGTCGACTACGGCGTTTTATGTGCATCAGCCATTTGTTCCATGTTTTGGCTGCTTGGGACGGATTGGGGTTTTTTTTTTCTCTGCTCCAACACTCTCTCCCGGTCGTGCCCCTCTCTGTGTGGTTAAGTCTTCTTAACGTTGCCTATTCGGTCTTAGAGTCATGCAGCACCGTTAGATTGCCAAGGGAGGGTGTGGGCGTGTGTCATGGAGGATGCGGGCGTTTCTTGGAATGTTCTAATGTGTGTATCTTAAGTGGTTGTAGAAGGTGAAAAGAGACGACGAGATACATCGTGGGATTGAGTAAAAGGTGGTGAATAGAAACCAACTATCAATATGTTGGCGTTGGGTCAAGCTGGTAGACAGACCAAATGTTGTCAATGAATTTCAGACAATTATGCAGTTCTGCAGCAATCACGCTTACCTAGTAGCATGTACGACACCTTTTCTGGCTCGCCAACCTAACTTGCAGGCTTGACAGCATTGTTGCCTCTTTTCTCAGCCTCAGCTTGGCTAGACGATAGCTTTAGCTGTCAGCAGAGCTTGACTTAAAATAGCACGTTAAGACAGGTACTACTCCATAGGCAAATGCTCAACGACGCTCGAGTGGTGCAGACATGCACACCTAACATTCAATCCCTGCAAGAGAATATCGTTCTGCATATCCGTCTCGCCGCGGTTGAAGATGCAAGCCAATATTAGTTCAACAGCGCCAACTCCAATTTTTGTCCAGTTTTCTCGCCGGTTCGCTTACTTTTCTCTTGCGGTGACGATGTGTCTATGCGTCTATGCCTGCCGGGAGCCTACTAACCCTGGCTAGTTATGGGTGACCAGGGGCCGCCAAAGTGATAGGGCTAGCAGGGCCCCTCCCCTCATCACAATCGGGTGCTGTGGGAGCGGGAGATCGAAGGAAAAAGCAAAAAGAAGAGAAAAGAAAAGGCACGAAATGTGGGTGGAAACACTCATGGACTGCGCGGCACCTGTGTGAGGCTAGCGAAATAATCAACACAACTCGGTATGAGATCATAAGATCTCATAGGCCACATTTAAGAAATTCGACGGCACTTACTCGTCTAATGGCTTGTTATTTGTAAGCCGACCACTTGACTGCCGAAGCCAGTACAAAATAAGATAGTCAGGAATGCCCTTTTCAGTGTAACCTCTGCTGCGGCAGTTTGTCTCGGATAATGATAAAGAGGAACGATGCCTCAGGTCGTTTCGCTAAGCATACGAGTCCCATCTCAAAGAGAGATAGCTCACCCGCCATGACTACCCCAGACGACGTTAAGAAATGTCCAAATGTACAAGGCACGGAGCAAGAAATAACGGATGGTACAGCAAGACCATCAAGGTTGATTCAGGTTCTAGCTATCAATAGTCAGCATAGTAAAAAAAATTGAGCTTGGTCGTCAAGGCTGCAATCGGTTGATTCGAGGTCGAAACCTGACATTAGGTGTGGGGAGAAGTCATTGAGAGAAAGTTTCTTAATTTCCCTCGATAAATTGGACATGGTTGTTATAATGATGCGAGTTTCGTACTGTCGGGGATGGACTAGTGATATTAGATCAGGAGGAAAATTTGTTTCAGAAGAATCATCAAGCCTCGGCGTTGATAAGATGCTCAACGGGGACAGAGCCTGATATGAGCTTCATTGGCTATCTTTCTGCTTCAGACTTTGATGCTATTAAGATGAAGGTTTCAAGCCCAGAGCAAATGGCAAGCAATACCGGAGAATGATATACAAAGAGCATTGCCTGTGTCTGCAAGACATTCCCAGGGACCATCTCACGCGTCACAGAGCTTCATCGAAACCAGGCATGTGGCCATAGCTCCTTGCCGTTTCCGTTTGCCCCTGTTCACCAAGTTCTTGGGGGTGCGGAAGAAAGCCAGATGGCGCCCAAGCGAAGAAGGATCGATAGATGGTGTGCTGACTGAAACAGTCACTTATCACTTTGTACTGGTGAAGGTTGGAAACGAGAGAAAGTTTGCGGTCATGTCTGGTCCGCGAATCACGATACGGCAGGTTATCCCTAGATCCTGTTTCTCTTCGTACGCTTAATAGTCTCAATCAGAAGACATTGAGCAAAATGCGCATCGGGTGGCCGAGGTAAAGGCGGGTCTGCGAATGGAGACATGCGAGGAGATCGGTGATGCTCAACTTGATGTTGCAAAAGCACGAGGCGACCCGAGACCTCCGCTTTGAGTGGTAATCTAATTGAGCGTAGAATGATACCTCTAAAATGTCGCATGACGACCCGGAAACTAATCCGCCATGGTTGTGGTCCCTTATTGCAACTGGCTACTCCATTGCTGCTCATTCGACTGTCTCGATAGTTAGCAGTACCCGGTAGACTGGCTGTCTGCATCCCCAGACGATCTCAAAGAAAAAGTAAATACCATCGCGAACATGTGGCCCATCTTCGGCAAGCATACACATACGTCGAGATATGCTTCGCATATCCACAAGCAAGTGAAACTGCGGCGCCACGCGCTTGTGGATCCCGTCCATCAAAGGGTGTTTTTTTTTTTGCTTTTTCCCGTCCTTCCATTCTAGATTCTGGACTGGGCCGCATTGGCATCGAATCCAACATGTTCTTAGAACGTTTCTTTCAGCCTCACAAAAATTCTCTCCCCACAAAGTCCCTGTTTCAAGGGCTACAAAGCGACTTCAATGTCATGGTCTACTTGATGCTAGACCATGCCATTGCACATCCGGTACTCAGTCTTCTGCCCGTGTTTTCCCTGTGGCACGACAATGGTGGCATGGGATATCTGTAAAAGGCCAACCGTTGACTATTACCGGTAGTTTATGGAGCCTCGCAACAAGGTGGCTTCAGTGGCGCCGAGTGGTCCAGAAGCGCGACAGCATACATAGTATTCTCTACGCGCAGCACGCCCCTCCCGGTTCCTGTTGAGGGTTTCTTGCCCTGGTATGCGGTGCGGCGTTGGCATAATTGTGGTTGCCGTGGACCTAGGTCCTAGGGGCTTGAACGTGGACCATAGATGAGAAGAATCATCGTGCATCGTCTCAGACAAGGTCAACTCCGAGAGGGAGGGATGGGCAGCACCTACTCCGTAGTGTTATTGGACATGGCCGTGATGGGCGATACGTCCTTTCCCCAGACAAGACCAGACACCCACCCCCTTGTCAAGTCTAACCTCACGCCATCCGCCGGACGCTACACCCATTAGAGCTCTCGTCCCATGCCCCACGTCTCGACGAACCACGAGTCGTTGAAAGCTGTCGACATGGCTTTTTGCGCGGGCCATACGGAGTACCATTGCTTCGCTTCTAACTCTGGACGGATACCATACTGTAGCAACATTCGAATGCCACTAATGCCGAACAACATTTGTCTAGTCAACCTTTGGAAGCGCTTGATGTCCTCCCCGGTCGCATCAATAGCACCAACAAGGTCTGTTGACAGAGAATGACAGAGCCAATGTTTGCTTTACTGAAAGCAACCATCATGAGTAGGTCACGTCTGATAGGTTGCAGTCTGTCGTCGTTGTTATAGAAGAATGCGCACATCGTGTCGTCTGCTTGTCTATGCAAATGCTTCTCTTTGCAACAGGCCTCTGCAGAGCTCCAGGGGCTCCCTGTCTGTCATCAAGTACAGCACAGGTGTGGTCTCCACTGCATCGCATCGTTTTGTCCAGCGGGGCATCAGTCATTGCCATGCAAAATGGCATTGCGACGCCAGCGGCCATTCGCTATCGAGTTTAGCTGTCCCCAAGACGTCAGCATCCGAGTATCTAAGTAGTACTCCGTCGAGCAAACAGCACGCACCTTTGATCATGCCAGTCCATTCCCACTGGAAGCTCCGCTTTGCCCTAGGGATCCTTGACATGTTGGCCATCCGCACTTCAGCAGTAGCACAGGCACATCGTTCGACCCCAGCCTAGTCCGCTCCCTGTGCCAATAATCGCATTCACGTCACTTCTTTCCATTGCCTGCAGCTCATATAAGAGCCTCTGTCTCTGCCTCTACCTCGCATGTCAATTTCCGTCTGCCCATTGATTCACATTCTACCTCATCCAATTCCTATCCTCCAGCGCATTATAATTGCTCCCACCTCCAGCCAACAACACAATGAGTGGAGCTGGTGGTTTTTATAAGTACCGATGCAAGTACTTCTATACACATAACTGTCCCAACTGGGTATGGGTGAACAATGCACCTTGTGCATCATGTCTTGTAAGTTGAGGCTTTCTCATATATGCAACGGTTGGAATTTCACTGACTGTTTTCAAGGCCGATGGTCGCGACAATGAAGAGACTCCTCTGCCATCATTAGGGCTTTCCAGAGAAATTGTTGTACCACAAATCCTCGATGGCATCCTTCAATATACTCTGATGGAACTCGTCGCTCCCTCAGAACCTGGCGATGACTGGACACTTAGGGATAAAGTGAACCGACCACCGCCATCGATACCCGTAACAAGTGCTATGCCAGGTATACCAGGCATCATGGCGCATCATCGGTTTTGAAAATGGCAGTGTGTTCTTGAGGCGCAAACGAGCGCCACCCTTTAAACAATTTCTTTAACTGCGATTTGACGACAACAGAGCTTGGAGATAATTAACAAGGAGCAAAGCTGAAATAGCTATCAAGTGCTGAAGGAAACATGAGGATAGGATGGCATGCCACCCTCTTAATCGACGACCATATTGCCATTGGGCGTGTTTATGCAGTGCACGATTTCTGACTGGTTGTGACGGTCAGCACTGGATGGGACGGGAGATTAGTGGCTGGAGCAAGACCGCAAGCAAACAAAACCCCCGCGAGATACCCATGCGCCGTGTTGATCATTTCTGGAGAAGGGGGACTCCATTCTGAAAATATCTTTGTTTTAGGGCTTTTTTTTTTTTGTTCGGACTTCATGTAACTGGCGCGAACGAGTTTTACTAGGCGTGGGAGCAATTGTTATCCTTTTGGCCGATTTCCGAGTCGGGAAATTGATTTTCTGACCTCTTTCTCTGTGGAAGAGACGAGGCAGCATTTGATCTCATTTTGTTCCGATTGATCATCGAGTTAACGCAGACGATACGTGAAGCTCGGGGAGCACTGGCTGTGACAGACCACGCGGGTCAATAACAGCTTTCTCGACACACGAGATTATGTCGAGGCTTGATATTAAGGTGCGGGTATCCCGTACCGGCGTTGGACTTTGGGATGTGGCGTGCCTCGAGGAGAACTCGCCTGATGATCCTGGTCTGGCTGCGATACTTATCAGTAAGTCGTTGATTGTCTCGCGAGGATGTACCCCACCAATAGGTCTTGTCCAACAGGAAGCATGACCATATGAGCTTGAATATGACAGTCCAGCTCGAATCGCAACGGAGTACTCAGCAGGAGTCGCAATAATCAGGAACCAAACAATCAAATATGTTACTGGGAAAGAGAGGCTTGGAGCCGTAGCCCACGCCGTTCTTCTAACCTGGTAATAACTGAATTACGCCAGATATCATGGCGTCTGCTAGTCCACCCGCTGGTTAGCTTGTCTTGAAAGAGACCAAGTGCAACGGCTCTTACCAGTCTCCACGTGCCTGTATCCTTCGAGGTGGCGCCCACGAGGCGACTTGTGTCCATCAATACTGACCTGAAGGAAAAGATTGGACAACTTTCGGTGATGGAAGATTGCCGCCGCCGAAGACTGTCTGCAGGCACAGACATTGGTGAAGGCACAGGATGCGGTGCTACCAGGTGGCTTGTTTCAAGTTTGACCGCGGATGAAGGTACCTGCTGTACGGATATTCCTGTTGGTCTTCTCGTCTCTGTGGTAGCCGCAGTGGAGAAGGTTGAGTGAGATTGCAAAGATTCGGTGTTGAGTAGAAGTGGGGGAGGATAGAATACGAATAATGACAAGTGAACAGTCACCTCCATGTGCTCTTCCTCTTTCCAATTGAGTACCTTGGATTAAGTATTTCGATGGAGAATGGAAGGAGCACATCAGGCCGGGGGTCTATCACCCGTTCCTGCCGCAGGATGAGCTGTCCTAACTTAGTAACTTAATCAATTGGCAGGCACGCTAGGCACGGCAACTATACTGCCTACCTAGTACCTATGTCATTAGTTTTAGTGCTTTCTATTCCATCACAACACCATGGCCAACTGGAGAATCAGGGGCTTTCACCTCCGTTAGCGCCCATCAAAAACTCGCCAATTTTTAGTGCATTTTTCAAGGTCTAGGGGTCAAAGAAGTTTCCAAACCTGCATCAATCACTTGCCCAGTCACTCATTGGCACTGGTTTTTGGTATCGTGGCTATTCGTCAAGTCTTGAGTAAACTCCCTCTTCTAGAAATAGCCTACATACACCTCACGCCTCGCTAAGACTGACGGCTAGGCAGCCTCATTGTCTCAGCTACGCAGACATGACTTAGGATCCCATTGGATTGTTTACTAAGCTGACCCCAGTTCCGGACTTAACGATTCGTCTCAGCTGTACCTCTTCCAATCGACGCTGTCTTCGACTTTCCATGAGAGATCCGCACCGTCCCGAAACTTCCATGAGAGAAAAGAGTAAACACTCATTAAAGTTTAGCTTAACGTCATCCTTGTTCCCTATTCTTCTTGCGATACTACCTTGGGTAGACGAGAAGTGGCACATCTCCAAAGTCTTTGTACGGCATAGTCAAAACCTTTGCATCAGCCCATTTTTCAAGGCTTAACCTAAATACGTACCATCACTTCTTTCCAGAAGGAGAATAGAACTATAAGAAAATTTAATAAGATTAGGAACAAAGCTCAACTTGTCATGAGAACATGGTCAAAATTGAAAAGAATGGCTGCCACCATACGATGCTTCAGCTGCTAACGTATTTAGTGGCTTGTCCTTTCAACATCCCATGTGCTATCTGGCCATGTCATCACTTTAGGGCCGGGAATTACCGCCCATGGGCATCATTTCACCAAGTGATCCTCGTGCCTGGTCACGGGCCTCAATATGGAACTCAATTGTGGGAGCTTGATGAGTTTAAAGTGCCATCATGATGGTGAGTGGAAAGGATATACGATGTACTTTAAACACAAAACCGTTGGCTTCTGGGACCATGCTGGTGTCCTGGTGCCTGGCGTACGGTTGAGGTACATATGTAGACGTCGTACGATAAGTCAGCTGGACCCTGAATTGAGGTTGCTACTCATTTAAGGGTCGTAGCACATTTACATGAGATGTTGGGCGGAATAAGTTCCGGTCGATGGCCAAACGATCCAGTATAATCGTGAAAGTAGTAAATGGAAGTGAATATTGCGTCAATATTCGTCCACAGTCCAGAGGTACACACACACAAACGCACGTAGAAGCATACAGAAGAGAGGTTCGCTGTGAAATACTCGACTTAATCATTATAATCATAATCGTGTTACAGTCTGAAAGCCATGACAAACTCCAGGAAATAATGCGTTCATTCCAATTACAACATCACCGCCAAACCAGCAGCAATCAACCCAGTCACAACCATTCCCATTCTCGGGCTAACTCCACCAGCGGCCGCATTATCGTCATCGCCGCTCAAACCAAAGGGAAGTCCCTGGTAGTCAAAAGTCACATTCTGCTTCACAGAGCTGTTGTAGCACCCTCCGTTGGCGATATTGATCTGGGTAAGGTCGTCGGGCACGTTGAAGAACATGTAGTTCTTCTGGGGAATGTCCTTGAATCCCTTGGTGTTGTAAGGGAACTTGTCACCGCTGTCGGTGGAGCTGGTGTTACGCAGGAGGATGCACTGCACTTGGCCTGGGTAGTCTTTGTACAGCGCAGGGTATGCCTTCATCACGTCTGAGTTGCTTGTGTCGGCGACGAGGATGAATTTACGCTCGGGAAAGGTCTGGAAGACCTTGTCCAGCAGGAAACGACGGATGGAGAGTGTCGCCGAAACGTCCGAGAAGTTGAGCGGACGTGTATCGAAAGAACCCAATGGGTAGGTGTTGTAGATAAAGTCCATGTAGTTGCGAGTGGCCTGCTCAGGTGTGGTGGTGAGGTAATGGAAATGCAAGTCGTTGACCGAAGAGGACCAATTGGCGTAGATCTTGGGCATGTTCATCCACGGTGTGAAGGGTCGAGCAAAGGAGTTGAGAAGACCTTCCTTTGGTTCGTAGATCTTTGTCACACGCAGGATATCGTCGATGTCGGAAACAATAGTGATGCCTTTAGGTGGGACGAGGTAAGCGGTCGCGTTGCCGTTGTTGTCCTTGCCCTCAGCATAAAGGTTAAGAGTCTGAATTCGCGATGTCTCGTTACCGGGGATCAAGTAGCCATTGTCGGTGCCAGAAGTGTTCTTGAGTATGACAAAAGCATCAAAGTCGCCTTCGAGAGTTGTGTTGTGTGGCATGGTGATATTTTGCGAGCCTCCTCTCTGTGAAAGTGGTATTAGTGATCACCTTCTTTCTACACCATTTATTCGGAATACTTACCGCATCAATGGCGCCGCCACTCTCATCTGGAGAGACATCGACGTTGTTTACAAAGTTCATCTTGACCTGGACATCATCCTGCTGCACAACAAAGATGGACTTTGTCAGATTTCGGGCCTGAGCTTGCTGAGACTTTGGAAGGTCTTTGACACTTGTATCGATGAGGAAGACATCGGCGAGGTCGTCAACCTTTTCCTGACTCAAATCGGGGATCTTGTAAACATTGCCGTGTACTCGAACGTTCCATCCCTTATTGGTCCAGTTACCGTATGGGCTATTTCATGATTAGTACTACACTCAAATAGGGACCTCAGGGTCTACTCACGGAATGTTCAGCACCTGGGTTGGGATCGCCTTCATATCATCGTCGTTGACGCCAGCGGACTTCTTCACCTCGTCGCCAGTAGGGAAACCAGTTGGGAAGTCGAGAATACCAGAATTGACAAATCCCTTGATCTTGGTCTCGACACCGCTGACAAGACCTCCAACATAAGTCTCTACATCGTTGATAATGTCGCGCCGTTGAAGATCCAGAACTTCCGTAGGTTCAGCAGCTGGAACGGCGACTCGGCGATAGACGGTAGGGGCAGGACCGGGAACGGCGGCCGGGATGGCCATAACGGCCGGCACGAGGCCCAAGAATGCTGTTTTGAGCATCATGGCTACTGAATCTTGGCGCTGATCAAGAAGGGTAGGCTTAGGTGTACGCGTAGCATAAGAGACAAGATCCAAAAACGGAACATACAGGGAGAGAAACCCAATTTATGAGGGACAGGTAAGCAGACAAGCAGGGCAATCTTGTTTTGTTTAGAATTCCATCCTAGCTGTTCCTGCATTTAAGTGACATCACCAATAAACCGGTTACCCAGTCACCGGATATTTCCTATTGGCTCGTGTAACACAACCAGGATCGAAGCTTGCTTCCAAGGCTAGCTTCGAACGCACCCACACTTCCCAGCTCATCGTAGATCATTTGTTACAGGTGCATTAAGTTTTACGACGCGTGTTCGGCTGATTTGATTTGTTAACGGTGAAACGCGGCCGCTAAGAAATCTTGGAAAGTCATGACATCACTACAGTAACTATTCTCCGATCCGTCGGATCTGGGACGAGATCTGGATAAGACGGGATCTTTAACCCCACAATTGGCCTCACCATGTTGAGCTAATGGCAGATCTTGGGTTAGTCAGTCTACTACTACGTCGCACGTAGCATTGCATATCCATGAGTATGCGGGCACGATTCGGAGACACTCAATTCATTCCTTCATCCTGCTCAAATGTTAGCACTCATTCAAATTTTAGAAACGGGTAGACTTATCCCCTCTCCGCGGGGGGCTATCCTCTGCACCGTTTTCAAGCGAGAGGACAGCCAGGACTGCCACACCAACCAGGCCTGTCCTAGATCCAATAGTACAACCCAATCTCGCCAATGCGACACAACACCGTGGATTTCAACTCAGTGGCAGGGTCTATCACAGCACCGGACAAGCACGAAACTTTGACTCCAACTCGAGATGGGTCCCGGCGCTGCTTCCAACGTCAACCGCGAGAATCGTCGAGCGACACTGGCCATTGCAGAGGTGAGAACTGTTTCGTGAGCTGACAATCCCATAATGATTGAATACCTTCGTAGACACAGTTCCACCAGAAGTCGTCATAACAGAACGCGATATGGAAACCCACCAACCCCGACAAAAGAACTCCTTCCGTGTGATTCGCGCTGCCAACTTGGACTAGTTTTTGAATCCTCTCCAACACTCTCGCCAGCAAGAGGCATGGAGGGCTTTGACGGGTGGACAAAAGACATCCATAAAAACCACCCTTTCGTCTCAGGTCCAACTGTAAGGTTGATCCGAGGGACCTGTTGGGACCTATTGATCCTCGCAGGCGTGCTGGCGTCCATCAAGACCAAGGGATTTCGACCAATGGTTAGAGGTTAATGCGCTTGGTCAGACCAGACGCGAAGCGTCACACACTGGGAGCAATTGCTGTGGTGTGGTCCAGTGAGCGAAAAGAGCCAAGGGGTTGGGTGGATGAGAAGTAGTGCAGCAACACGCCATGCCATTAATAGCTTTGGAGGACCGGGGGCTATCAGATTGGCAAAAGGGTCAGTCGCCGAATTTCTGTGTGTTCCCGTGAGTTGCCCACTGCACCAGCTGGAGTTACCCTAACTGGTGGTTCCGACAGGCGATGACTCTGGAGTTGGATGAAATTCGTCGACTGACTGTTTGAGGCCATCCCGAAGCTCCACTCCTCAGCTGCTCAGGCGAAATGGGCAAGCTAGCAGTATGACCAAGTGGTCAGGCTAGTTCCATCTCCAAATGCCCAGGGCTAACCGCATCGACTGGACAGTCTACTCTTGACCGATGTGCTGGTTCCAGCGGAAAGGGCTGACGAGTGTCCTCAGACCAGAGGCTCTTACCAAACGACTCATGGCACCAATCCTCTCGCGCACTCAAAGGTGACTGGACTGCCCTCCTCGCCTGTCCGTCGGCACTAGCACCGCCAGTCGATCGTCCAACTTTTCAGCGGGCGCGTCACAACTATTGGCGCTCGGCCGGCTTAAAAGACGATTTGGACGACAAGAGCGCAAAACTGAATAACCAGATATCTTCTTAGGGTTAAGTTCCGAACCTCGTACGCCCATCCGTCTGGTACATCCTATACAGGACGCGCTACCCGCCATAATCCGGCTACGGCATTCACGAGGTCCTGTTACAGGCTCGAGAGCGGCACATGGTCGGGTAACCAAAAAAAAGACGGGCGGTCTGCAATAGACATCTCTTTCGAGAAACGAGGGCCGGAAGACTGTGGGGGAGGCGTCGCGCGTGTTGATGTTTCTACTAAGTGCAGAGAAGGAGTTCATATTGACGGCGTCGGGAGTTCCAAGAAGCTGATCAGTATGAAATCGTTACCTTCTGATGATTCTCGCGTCTCCAGTAAAGAACCCTAGAAACTAATCAGTATCTCGAAGTGGTTGTTGACTTGAAAGTCTAGTGGGGAACAAACGGGAGGACGCGATGAGTGATCCACTACAAACGCGCTGGCACGTGACTGTTACCAGCCTCCCACAGTGAGCACAGTGTTCAGTGCACATGAAGGCTAAAGCCTTTATGTGGATGACAAACACCCTATACCAAGTTTGATCTTTTCAACTTGATAACGTTGAAATGGCAAACTCATCTTCTTCTGCGGGTGCTCAGCCCAAAATAATTGAGGATATTGTGGAAGCTGGAAAGAAAGCCTACGACCCAAGTATTGACGCTGCTAGTCGAGAAGTTGGTCTTCAACAATACAACAAGTTTATTGAAAGGTAAGTCGCCGCAGAGCTTGAGCAGCACTCCATAGACACTTTAACAGATTACTGACAGGTTAAAGCACCCCGGTATGGAAATTGTTACCTGCTCTCAATACACTCATTAAACCATCAATTCTCCCGACATGGCTACGAGAACCGCTGCTCCAAACACTCACTCTTCTTCCCCTCCGTCCCACTGGTGTCAGAGGAACCATGGAATTCGTATTCTCAGTACATCCCAGCAATATTGGAAGAATTCCAGATGCCGGTTCCGGACCACAAAAGCAAGGTGCTAGCATTACACATGAGGGCGTAGCCATTGCTACGAAATTGCTTTCATCGGTCCCGACTAGTATGACACCCCAAGCTTGGTTCGACGGTATCTCGGGGCAGCTGTTTGAGCTCGTCGACGGAACTGCCGGACCTGAACTTGCAAAAACTGCGTCGCAAGTTGTTGGCTATGGTGTTTTAGGGAACAAGCAGTATGGTGCACCTGGTAAGTTACTAAACACGATGGTTCTGAAACCATAGCTAAACCGGTGCTTAGGATCACCTGGGTGGAACGCATTTATTCAGCCGCTAGTACAGGACATAAATCCAACACTGCGAACTAATTCCAGCCCTAATTCGACAGCCATTAAGCAAGAGGATGAGGAGATTGTTGATCTCAGCCGAGACCGTGTTTTAGTTAACGCCCATTCACTTAAGACCTCACTACAGCGCCTCAAGACCTTGGTGATATCAAACTCCTCACCTGGACTTTGCAGGCGTTTATTGAGACTTGTGTTGGTACAAGTATGGGCGCTTGCCTCTTGGTTGAACCCATTGCCAAGTACTGAAGAAGACTTTTGCAAACCAGCTCGCATTCTGCTACAGGCATACCTAAGGCTCTTTGGGAATGCGGAAAGTCTCAGGCCGTTCATAAGGAACCTTCTCTGCAAAGGCGCTACAGATGGAACAGAAAAGCCTTGGGAGTATAGGCTCAGAGGTAAAGGTGATATCGAGGTTGTAGAGCCTCGTGGGTCTGAGTCTAAAGCAGGCATCGAACTGAACTGGAATGAGCTCGAAGACAAAGCGACCAAGCTGGTTGAATATGTGACAACTTCGTGTTCCGTCACAGAAGTCTCGTCCACCTTCCTGAATCTCTTGAAACGCTGGATTGAAACATCAAATAAGCAAGGTGAGGACATCAAGATTGACTTGCGCCCTGAGGACGAGATTTCGGATTTACCTCTGCAAAACCTTTTCGAAGTCACCATCCTACAAAAGCTTATGGATAAGGCACCCGAGAAGCTCGTGAGCCAGTTCGATCAGCTACTGGAGCTGGTTTGCCAGGTTCTTACCGCAGACACACAGTCGAGGCTGGCAGATGATCTACTTGCAGTGGTACTGAGTTTACTCAACCTCGTGATCACAGCACCCACGTTTCAAAAATCCCACATAAAGACCGAGGAGCTCAAGATTGTCGAATCTGCATTGGAGAGATTGAGTAAGGAATATCGACCACAGGTGGCACCTACAGCAAGAAACTTGGCTATGCTTCTTAAATACCGCGACGAGGTGGAACAAGATGATGGGTCGGCCTCGGGCCCCAGTACTCGACAGATTGAAGATCAAAGAACATATAAGTTAGCGATGGAGTATGTCACAGGAGGAGACGACAACCCGGCGCCTATTGTGTCAGAAGGATTGAACCTGCTCTCTGGTCTCATATTGAGGGACAGTCCGATCCTCGACATCCCTGCTGTCGCTGTACTCTTATCGACTTTACTCGAGAACAATGATGACTACATAAACTTGAGAGTCATCAAGGTTTACACACAGCTGGCAAACAAACATCCCAAATCAGCAGTGCAGGAGCTCTTGGATCATTACTTAGATCCACAGGAGAAGTCCACGACGGATGTACGGTTACGATTTGGTGAGACCTTGCTTCAAGTGATCCAACGGCTAGGGGAGACTTTTGCAGGCGACGTTGCTCAACAAGTCAGCGAGACATTGCTGTCAATTGCTGGACGTCGTGGATACCGAGCAAAGACCATGGCTAAGCAGGCTCGTGATGAGAAATTGAAGAAAATGAAGAAGAAGAAAGAGGAGGAAGACGACGATGGTATGGATGTGGACGAAGAGGAAGTAACGGAAGAAGAAAAGGCCAGGAATGACATTTTGGCCCAAATCCTTCAAGGGTGGGAAAGCAAGAGAGGTGCTGAAGATGTTCGAATACGAACTTCTGCACTGTCTATCTTCGGCGCTGCCATGGAGACCAACATCGGTGGCATTGGACCAACACTTGTGTCTGGAAGCGTTGACCTTTGTATCAACATCCTGGCTATGGAACGTGAGATGGATACTGCTATTTTACGAAGAGCTGCAATCTTGAACGTGCTAAGCTTCGTGAGAGCACTCGACGCAGCCAAGGAATCAGGCCGGAAACTCGGCTTTGGTCTCACTGACGAGAGCCGAGAAGACATTGTCAGGTCACTTCATTATGTGGCTGAGACGGATAATGACGGTTTGGTACAACAGCATGCACAGGACGTGGTGGAAAGCCTGGAGAACTGGCAGATGGCAAGCATGCTGCCCACGCAAGATCAAACAAACATCGGTCCAGGACTGACAAAGCTGGCGGGCCTCCACGTCAACCCAAGCGGGACTTTGGTAGACTCTGCAGGGAAGCCTCGGCCAAGGATCGAGGAAGTGGAATGAGAGATGTGATGAGATCGGGGTGATACCCACGCGTTGGGTTAAGGAAACAATGGTGATTAGGAATAGAGACAACCATTCATTTCGCCTTTCCTTGCTCTGATGTTTGATAAGCTCATATGAGCTCCAATCGACATTGTGAATGAGGCTCAATCTCTGTGGCTTCTTTTTCACATAATATCAGTACTCTCTGTACGTAACTTGAAAAGGCGTAGTGATGACCTTGTGAGAAGTATAAGCCTCTCTCTGTACCTGAGCATAAGAATGCCCCTCACCTCACAACACCCAAATTTGGCAAATGATTGGCAATCTCGGAGTCTACGGAGTACTTGATCGGAAATCACGACAAGGCGCAGTGCAGCTGGGTCAGGATTATCAGACCATACTCTGTACGTGCAGGATTTTGAAGCTTCCGGGAGATGCAGCCAAGTCTAGCTGACAACGGGGCTTTGAATCTGGCAAGGTTTATGGGTCGAGGCACAAAGAGCCTCATGGGATTGATGTGGCTAGGTAACCGTGCTGATGAGATGGGATGAGATGAGATTCACAGCCGGTCCATCATGATCCTTTCACAGCACTTTGATAGGGAGCAGAACCGCCGCCAAGGCCAAATAACGCCTATGAGTGATTGCCGAGATGAGATGAGATGAGTAATTGCGCGGCTTTAATTGTTTATATTAGGTAGCTCGGCAGAATTAAGCATTCTCGTGAAAAAGGAGCGAGCATGTCATTTCTTGTGTGATTGAAAAGTTTAAACCCTTGCCTGGGACGTTTAAGATACAGTATGAAGTTGTCCTTTCAAGATCAGATCAAGGCCGCTGGAGCCGCGAAGGAGGAGAGGTAATTTGCAGGTGGAGAAGACAGTTGATAACTTGTTATTCTGCGACAAGCCACGGCAGGGTCTTGGGGGTTTTGCTGAAACGACAGGGATGACATGGTGCAGGCGTTTTTGAGGAGAAAGGTTGGGGATTGGGGATTGGGGATCGGGGGACGGACTGGCCGGGAGGCTTATAGATGAAACATATAATACGAGAAGATGACTTTTCATTATTATTGCTCGTAAAATATGTACATGTGCGAATATGTTGTTAGTAACCAAAGTCCTTTGGTGTTGAAGGCATCTCGGTATCAAGGACTTGTGCTGCTGGCCGATGGAAGAGGGATTAATCGTATGACTGACAACTTTGTGGATCGGTACCTGCATGAAAGATGCAAAATTTGCTCAATTCAGAACCAAGATCAACGCTGCCAGGTCCGAGAAACCCCAGCCTTTTCTCCTTGGTTACCCAATTGGGCAACCAAGACAGCTCGGTGAATAATCTGGCTGGTCGAGTGTCGTGCTAAAAAAGCCTAAAGGATCAGCGATGACATGGGCAATTTCCAGACAATCAATGATCCACCGTGCAACAGAGTGATCAGAGTGCGTCAGATCCCTTCTTTTACGGCTCGACCAATATCCGAACATGGAACTTCCAACTACCGCGTTTTAAACGTATGCCGATGAGGCTTAGCACTTGGTCTCAGATGGGGAGGGGAAAAGCCATGTTCCTTTGCTTCTAGGAGGGAAAAGTCAAGAGAGACTGTCATTGGGGAGTGTCTGAGTCATTCTAGATCCAGAGGGAAAGGCTTGGCAAGGGAAGAAGAAAGGATCTTTTTTGGGCGAAGCTTGCATGAGTAAGTGGGACTTTGACGCTGGCTCTGACTGTGAAATCGCGGTCAAAGATGCGAGGGAGTTCAAGTTTTCTTTACTTTTTTGCTCCCCGTCTTTCTCTTTCCAGAGCCAACGGGTACCACGTTACGGAACCGGGAACAGTCTGCTGCAGGGAGGCTCTTGACGTGTAAGAGAATGTCTGACTTGCGTGAGTTGTCTTGCTCTAGGCTGTTCTTAGTGGAAGCAGCGCATGTTCTTTTCTGAGCGCAGTCAGGCTAGGTAAGACAGCATGGGTAAGTAGCATGCTGTGCGATGCGATGCGATGATAATGCTCTACTCCGTGTTCCGTAGAATTAAGGAATCTCCATTATCCGTCCTAGACTCGAGTTCAAGTTGTCAGCGTCGCACTAATCCTCCGACCGAGGCGTGTCGATCCCGTCGGGCATTTCAATTGTGGTCTAGAAGACAGTGGACGCCATATTGCAGGTGCTGTGCCTTGTACGGTGTAGCGTAGGCGTCTACAACATACAAGGCTGAAATTACCAAAGAGTGTACTTAGATACCTGACTAGTAGTGATACTGACTGATGCGATAGGGGTAGAACGTGCATATAGAGCACACACCGAATACTGCGTGTAAGCTGCAGCGTTGAGAAGGAGTCACAGTAAGCAGCCTCGTGAGCATTACGCGCTCAGACTTTCTCTGCGATGAAGCAAGTCAAGATGCAGAACAACTCATGAATGAAATGCTGGCGCTCCTCAAAACACACCAAAACACACAATCACTCGTTGTTGATTCTGGCCTCTTTTTATTCGTAGCACAAAAACCAACCTAAAAGACCTAAAAGTGGCGGGCGCCAGAACAACAACAGTCTCGGGAGGGCGGTGGACGGTTTAATTGGCCCGCGTGGCGTCTCAGGTTCTGCACGGTCCGCACGGTACCTGCATTGAAAGTGACGGCGGTGGCGCTAGGGGGAGTTGAACACCTAAGATGAACAACTCAGAGACTGATTGAAACATAACTTTTATGTTTACATGGCAGGTTCGATAATATGGATCACATGTTTAATGATGCTTTTCCCCTATCGTCTGTAGATACCCATGATTCTTCTCAGATATAGCATGAACAATCATCAAAGCACAATCAAGGTTCTTCTCAACGTTGCGCTTCGCTAAATTGCAGGGTGCTCACTAGGGCTCTAATCCAAAAGTTGCTTGCTTAGCCCCGATCCCCCTGGTCCAACACCTTGAAGGTCCTGGCCTGCCCTGGCCCGAGAAGCCTGCCGCGCCCCTGAACCATGCCGTTTGTGGCAAGAGCCAGAACGCCCCACCGACATCTGAACCTCCTTCTTCTCCAACGGTTGGTCATTTTCACCATCTCCAATCAAATCACATCCATGTTCATCTCGACAACACCAACACCAACCCAACGCCGCAGCAACCGACGAGGCCGCCAAGCAAGATGAGCCTATCCGTAATCACCAGGAAATACAGGCTACAGCACAGCGCAAGCCTACCCTAGCTCAGGTCTTGGGCATGGTACTGGCTCATCGCCTAATCCGCCGTCGTGCAAATCCCCTTGCTTCACCTGTACGCGCTCTGGCGCTGTGGTACTCGCTTGCTTCCACTGACCCTCACGATAATAATCCCAACTCTTCTGCGACAGGATGCGGAGACCCCAAGATGGTCCCAACGGATACTGTTCCTCTTTCATCCTGACCAAGGACCAGGCTCGAGATGCCAGACCCTCAACCCTCCCAAATCCAAGGGGCTCACCAGTGGACCACATCACCACCCATGCTCGACGCATCTTGGCAGTCCGGCGTTTTGTGGTTGCTCACTCATGACCCCTGCTCAAAGTAGAGAACTAAAAAGAGGCGTTGTAGCCCAGATTGTACTACCCCGACTCCGGTTTCTCTTAATATCTAACGCTTCCTGCTTCATCTCAAGTCTTGCCTCTCAGTCTTGTCTATCTCAACCATCCACACTCTTTCAGTCTCTATTTGTGACTTTCCATTCATTTCCGGCTTCTGCCATTACGATCATTCCAGCATTACAGCAACCAGCGTTTCGCACCTACCAACTCTATACTTTCTTTTAGTGAAGCAATACTGTGTCTTGCTCTCTGCCCAACTGTGGAATTGACTTCTACGGCCATTATATCGCACAATTGTTGTCATAGACAAATCTGAAGCAACCGCAAAAAAACCATCTACCCCCAACCTTCAAAATGAAGTCCGTCGTCGCTAGCCTCGGCATGCTCGCCGCTGTCGCCAACGCTTACCAGTTCCCCCAACACGCCCACTACCGCCGAGACAACGGAACCGACACTCAGACCACTCTGACTGTCAAGACCACCGTCGTTGAGACCATCACCAGCTGCGCTCCTACCGTCACCAACTGCCCTGCTCGTGACCAGACTGCCATTGCTCAGCTCCCCGAGTCCGACAAGGTCACTTACACTGCTACTCACACCGTCGTTCTCACCGAGGTTGTCTGCCCCGTCTCTGACGCCAGCTCTATCTACACCTCCGTTCTCCACGATGCCGAGACCGGTGGTGTTACTGGCAAGACCATTCCTGCCACCGCTGCCGTCCCCATGACCACTGGCGTCGCCTACCCTCCCCCCACTGAGGGTGACAAGACCGTTGTCTCCGACTACACCACCGACCAGGTTGTCACCCTTACCCAGGGTGAGGAGACCATCACCACCACCATCCACAAGACCCTCCAGACCACCATCACCGTCCCCGCTGGCCCTGAGGTCACCGATGACGGTTCCAAGGGCAACGGAACCCCTGAGGATGATACTACTACCACTACCACCAAGACTACCACTGGTACCATCACCAAGACCATCCAGCGCGTTGATGAGACCAAGCCCGCTACTGGCGGTGACAACGGCTACAGCACCGGCAAGAGCGAGGGTGAGGACGATGGCTCCAAGGGTACTGGCAACGGTAACGGAAACGGAAACGGCTCCAACAACGGTGGCTCCGGCTCCGGCGAGTGTGTCCCTGAGACCGTCACCGTCACTGCCCCTGCATCCACCGTCTACGTTACCGTCGTCCCTGAGCCCACCAAGACCAACGGCGATGCCGCCACTGTTACCGGCAAGGCCACTGATGACTCTGAGGATGGCGATGACTCCGAGGATGATGAGGATGACGAGGATGAGATCTGCGACACCACCACCACCTTGGAGGCTACCGTCACCGTTGTCCCTTACCCTGTCAACGGTACCGCCACCGGTGGTTACGCTAAGCCCACTGGTTTCTCCCGCCGTCTCCGCTAAATGTATTGAGACAGCTTTCTTGTATATGAAGTCTCATATGTACATTTAATCACCACTTGGTCACTTCTTGGTTAGGCATCTAGTGGAGGAAGGAACCCCTTGGATAGGCTTACACTACTCTCCTGGATGTATGACAATCTTACTTTTTTGCTGCTTCTTTCAAAAACAATTCAATGAGAACCATGACCTTTTGTCTTGCCCGCTCAACAAGTACCCTCTGGGGATGCCTGGATCTCGTCCCCCTTTGACTGTAGCACGGACTGGGCTTCTAGTGGCTGAACTGTATAGGAATTTCTTTTGTAGATGGATAGACTTGGTTTATGCTTATAGTGAGTGTCGGTTCCATAGACCGCGCTCGACCTTCGAGTTCTTTATTGATACATACGTTTACTTTCCCATTGTATATAATTTGAAGGGTGATGAGTTTGGAGTATACTCTGTAGCGGTCTCATAACTGTGCCTCGTGAACGTGATGGTTCTTATAACATTGACTGTATAACTCTCACATTCTTCATGATGTATCCATTATAACCATACCCTTGCCGTTTAACCAAGGGCCATGCTTCAATGCAAACCTATTTGAACAGTATTCCCCAACGCCTTATTCATACAGCCATACCTCAAATATCCATTTCGTCACCCTACACTGTACAGAGCACTTATCCAAAGACAACCTGCTCATAAGACTCACTGTCTAGATATCGATGGAGCACATCCTGCAACGCAGCCTTCGTGCTGTTCAGTTGCGGTGTCACTCCTTCTGCTTGTTGTAGATTACCACGGATGCTCTCGACGTGGCCGGCAAGTTGGATGGCTAATGGCTCTAGAGGTGTATCGACGAGGTCCTATTGAGTGTAAGTGTTTGAGCTTGATGAGAGGTGAGAACAATAACTCACTTTGAGAGTTCCCTCGTCTTTGATACCAGGGACAAAAGCCGTGTCCTGGTCTTTACTCGTGGGCCGTGACGTTGGCGCTAGAACATGCGCCTTTCGGAATAGATCCTTTCGTTCTCTTGTCTGCGCCCTCGCATTAGCCTCCAGCCTCCTCAATTCCTCATAGTCTTTATCCAGCTCCTTCTCCATCCTATCCCTCTCAGCCTTCAACAGCTCCACCGCATGCCGCGCCGGCACAAGCTGTCTGTCCAACGCCGTCTTGCCATCCAGAACAGCCTCGAAGTCAAGCTCCATCGCGCGACCACCATCAGCATCCGCGCGACGCCGCGTAGTCGTCGTCGTGGAGGACGCAGGGGGGAAGGGCAGACCGCGGGCGAGTTTGCGCTCTATGCGCCGCGAGACGAGGTGCAGAGCTGAGGAGGCGTGGGTGCGCCGGTTCTGCGTGGTGGATGTGCGCGAGAGGATGGGCTGGTGGGCGAGCGTAAGGATTGATGTCGCGGCGGGCAGCGATGAGCCGGATAGGGGTGTCCATTTTGCGGCGATGGTGGATGAGCGGATGGTGCGTTTGAAGGGGGCGATGTGAAGGTATGCCTTTTCGGGAGAGGGGAGGGACTCATCCGAGTCGGACGGGGCATCGTTTTTACTGCGGCGCTTCTTTTTGGCATTCGTATCTTGTTCTTGTTCTTCGGGCTGTGGTTCGTCTACCTTCTCCGCAGATGGTCTTCCACCGTTCGGTCGACCGCATTTCTTGGTAGTTTCGTTTGGCTGTTGATCCTCGACATTTTCCCGTGATGTGCGATCCTTCTTCCTGGCTTTGTCTCCCTTGCGGCCCTTGTTATTGGCGTCTTTACCGAGATCGTTTAAAGAAGTTCGTGGACTTCGTCGTGGTTGCTCTTCCTCCTGTGGTTCTGGCTCTTCTTGGGCCTTGCGCTGTCGCTTTTTCCGGGGTGCTGGTTCTGCTTCTTCGGGTTCAGGTTCGGGCTCGGGCTGTTGAGCTGGCTTGCGGCCCTTTTTGCGCGGTCGAGGTTCTTCCTCTGGCTGCCCTTCTGGCTCATCTGGCTGTTCGATCTGCTTCTCTTTGGTCTTCTTCTTTCGCTTCCCTTTTCCCGACTCCTCAACTGGTTCCTTCTCGGGCTCTTTGTCATTTTGTTCCGTTTCAACGGCACGACGGCCTCGCTTTTTCTTCGGTTGAGCTGTATTTTCTGCTGTCTCTTGCTCATCTTCTGGCTCGTTCTGCTTCTCTAATGAAGGCCGGCCGCGTTTCTTCTTGGGCTTCGTTGTACCATCTATCGGTTCTTGCTCAGCCTCTTGTTCATTCTTATTCTTCTCAAGTGAAGGTCGACCGCGTTTTCTCTTCGGTTGCGCCGCCTCTTCTGCTGACTTTTCTGCATTTTTGTCTTCTAGCGATGGTCGACCACGTTTCCTTCGAGGTTTGTCCTCCTGCTCTACAGATTCCTCTGGCGCATCTTCTGTGACTTGTTTTTTTGGTCGTCCTCGTTGCTTCGGACGCGCGATTTCGTCAACGTCGGCTTCGTACTCGTCTGGTCGATCTTGCGACGCGCTGGCGACAGCAGGTTTGGACGCGTTCGCAGGCCGGCCACGCTTACGAGCTTGCGGTTTTGCATCTGAAGACTAAAGAGGACGTTAATATGTATTAGTTATGTCCGGTCTTAAGCTGTGTAGCTTATGGTGGCTTTACTTACCATTATAGGTGGTGTAAAGAAATGGTTTGTTTTGTTGACTTTACTTCAACTGCCTGCTGCTAATTGGCAGTTGATTTGAGTTTCAGCGGCTCCGGGCACTGGGACGGGGAAGCGGGGCAGCCCGTGTTTGTCTCCGCTCCGAGAAACGGCTTAATCTGGGATGGGGATGTCATTTTTCGCCTCAGCCGTGGATGACATGATCTAAATTTAAAGTTACAGCGGTACAGCTACAGTTGTGGAAGTGCGTAGTTACTGACGTTTGCCACTCTCTGTTGTAAACGATGCGCTTTGTCTTGCCTGGATATCCCAGGCACGTGCTTCATCTTGAGATGCGAGCATTCACAGCACTATCGAGGATGTGAATTGCTCAGCATTATTAATTTAGTTCTTCGCCGCTCCAAGAACGACTGTCATCCCGACTTGCAGACTCATCTACTACGCAATTTAGCTACGGCTGTCATCGCGATAAGCGAAAGTTTAGCTTCTTTGTGCGATACGCGCACCACCACCGATGATACAATACGCGATGATGCCGTCCGACGTGTGGTCTCGCGATAGGTACAGTAGGTGGTAGTACACTTGAATAGGCCCGTTTTGTCAAAGTGTGCAGGACTGGTGTGATCTACTACGTAGTGATCTCTCTCGCGGACTCGCAAAGACGGAACGCGCAAATGCGGGATGACGATGACGGGCCGTTGAGCAGCGTCTCGGTACCGGGCAATGGGTATCAATGACCCTTGAAATCCTTCAGAGGATGGTACTTGTGATTACATATCACAAGTTTCTCTTTTTCCATTTTTCAAAGTGTACTATTTGTGTGAGTACTTTGCGTGACCTGTACTCTACATCTATCTGCCTTTACTATATCTCAATGCAAGCTGAGCTCATCACGGAGTCTCCTATTCGTGTATATTTGCCAGCTCATCAGCAGCACGAGGCCAGACAAAGCTCCGAGTTTTTGTATCAGTCAATCATGATCGCACCGTCTCATTATCATTGCATTGTGTGTTGACGGTGCTGTCAAGGTCAGACTGTTACTTAAGCTGAGGTATGTTGCGCACACAACATTACAGTCCCCAGAATTAAGAGTCATACCAACGTGTCAAAAATGTAGTCAACTGTCAACAGTGGTTCCCATCAACTAACACAAAACAGTACCTTGTCAAAATTCTGGCAAGTGTCGGTTCTATGTGGATGAAGACAGAGAGACCGACCCTAACTTGAGCGGCTCTCTTGAGCATTGCTGCCCAAGTCATGCCATGTCGGTGATGCCCCCCGGTATGGACCTGTTAAATGGGTTGGTCCACGACGGCGCTTACAAGAGTTCTTTTCTTTTCTGTCCAAGGCCTGAGCGCGATGCTTTTAACCTTGAGTTATTTTGCTGTTTAAAGTGTTCAACGTGCGTGGGATCCAATTCTCGCACAAGGGTTTATGTGTTTCCACTTGGGTCAGGGATTTTCTTGAGTATCCAACTCCCAGTTCAAGGTTGTTTCTGTGTTGGCAAAGAGACCAAACCTGACCTGACCTGACGCTAGTGCAGGGCAGGGCTGGGCTGGGCTCGGTGAAGACAACCTCCCTGCTTTCACATGAGTCTTTGAGACGTGGACAGAGCGGGCCGTTCCATATGTCTGAGTGTGTCTGAGACCGAGAGTTTGTGTTGTAAGTTGCATAATAGATCAGTTGTTATAGTTTGTGTCTCTCAACTATTGTGTAGCTAAGGCCGACTAAAGCAAGCTGCCGTCAAGATATAAATGCATTGTCATACATACAGAAGCTGTTGATAGTCATGGGTACTGTAAGAGACTTATCTCTTGCAGTCGTTCTTGAAGAGTCGAATCTTTTCTGCTTGTTAATTTGATGTTGATGACTATAACTTACACACTAAACCATCAGACATTCATTGCCATGCAGTTTTGGCCCCCAATTGGATATACAGCAAAGTCCACTACATAATAGAAAAAAAGGCGACCGCATAAACCTGTATCCAAAGCACGCGTGATTCGAAAAACATCCAATCCAATTTATACATTTAGTACTTTTGTCTGTTTATCCGCCCTTAAACTCCCGAGCTGGACCCTCCCTCTGTCTGCTATCTCACCCGGAACCTCCTCGATCCAAACAGCGTGGCAGTTAAACATACCTACCTACCTACAGGCACATACAAATACGGAAAGGACAAAAAAGGCCCGATCCAAATCAAGAAAGTCCTCACGATCTCAATTGAACCTCTCACGTGTCACTTAGTGAGACATTCTTCATCAAATCTTTGGACAGCGGCCCAACCTCGTCCATTTTTACAAGACCCGATCCCAATCCCGAACCCGGCCCCGGCCCCGGCAGAGTCGCACATCAAATCCACTTTCCTCCTCCGCACAAAGAGGAAGGAAAAAAGATTGTTTCTTCAGAGGAAAAAGAACCTGGAAAACATCACATCACAGCGCTAGACTCGTCTAAGATCCAGACTAACTTAGAAGCGCGGCTGAGGCTCAGCTCAGTTCAGATGCAAGGACGTTCCTTGTTGTTGGGCTAGTTTGGTAGTTAGTTTACAGTGAACCAAGAGCAAACAGGGTCCTGTTCTTATCTAACGCGAGCTGTCTCTGCGGTTATTGCTAGCAGCAGCGTTGCTCGCCTCATTGACTGAATGGATGATCTGCCATCGTCATCGGTGATCAACCGTTACCGGCTCTTATAGCTGCAGTCAGTTGACTTAGTTGCACTGCAGAGTGCAGACTGACTTGATCATCGCTGTACTATCCCGTACCAGGCTGGTACCATCTGTGACATACATATCGTTTTTCTGTCTGTTGTGTTTTGCTGGTGCATTTGCGCAATCGCATTTGGGTAGTCTCGAGTTCGTTCAGTCGATCAGTTCAATCCAATTCAAGGCCGTGGAGCCTATCAAAGCCATTCCCCCCCCTCCGTTCATCACTCCGGTGCTTGAGCCTTGAGGTGCCTTCCCATCTCACTTGCATTGGACTGAACTGGACTGGGCTGGATTGGACTTGCCTGCATCTGCTCTTTACTTTTTTTTATCTCTCTCTTCCCCTCCTCTCACACTTTCTTATTTCTTCTTCTTATTTCCCTTCTTTTCTCTCTTTTTTTTGTCATCTTCACTTGAGACTCCTCCAAGTGAAAGACATCAATAGATATTTGGGGATTGATAATCAACTCGGCTTTTGTTAATCTCGACGACGAGATTCTCCCCACGTATTGCACTGCACTGCACTGCACTGCACCGCAGCCCGCATCGTCTGGGTTATCGCGCGCGGTAGGGCACTGATACTGAGAAATCAACGATCGATAAGCGGACCGAGAAAGATCTCTCCAGGATTTCTTTCTGTGGTTCCTGTCCCTCTTTAAGGACAACTCTTGTCGCCTTTTACAGCAAAGACTTATCATGACCCCAAACACAAGTCGCATATCATCCTCTCCGTGTTGGAGGTTTCTTCTCTGGGTCTTGACTCCCTGACTATCGCTACCATCATTGTTCATAATTGACGGCAGATCCAATATCACTTGAACTACAATTCCCCGTTTCCTACCAGTCGATCAAGCCAAATATCGGTATCGGTATCTGTATCAGCATCGACTGGCTTGAGGCCTTAAACTGATCCAAGCGAGAACCTGAACCTGACGGGGACCCCCCAGCGACAAGACCCGGTCTTGGCTTGTGCTTGTGCGTGCTGGCTGTCGCTGTCCCACGTCTGTCATCACCTCCGCTTCTTCCTTTTAGTTTCTCCAGACCTTCTATTTTTGTTTCCAATCCTCACCACCAATTGGCCTCGCCGAACTCAAGGTCAGTGCTGGTAATCTTCAGCGCATTGAGAATCCCTAAAGATCAAACCCTCAACCCGCCCTATCACGAATCGCCCACCGCATCGAACACAGAGTCACAGACAACACTACACTTGACTGGGCTGGGCTGGACTAGACCGGGGGCCCAATCGACTCCATCGACGTTCCCCTCTTACACCCGCCGTGTGGCCACTTGGGTGCATTACATTTTGCTACTGCTGCAGTGCTGCCACTGTTGCCGTTACCGCTACCTACCGTATGCTCTGTTGGCAGCCCCGCGTAGTATTGGATCCCTACCTCGACCTAGCGACCTGACCTAGCATTGAATTGCATAACCACGCCCACGTCGTCGCCGCCCACGCTCACCCTCACACCCACGTTCACGCCCTCCTCGCCTTGAACCAAGCAAGCACCACTCACTGAGCTGCATTGCATTTACTTGCCTTGCAGTAGCCAACGGTCGCAATTTTTTTTTTCTTCCTGCCGGTTTTTGTCTGGCCTTCCGTCTTTCTCATCCTTTTCCCCCTTCACTCCAAGGCATTGATTGTTCTCTGGCCTGGTACCTCACAATCATACCAACTCTACCGCCTCACTCAAAGTACTTCTGTCACTTTGACTACAAAGTATATCTTTGTCCCTTTTTTACTTCCGGATCGGCTCGTCCCCGTCCGTTTGTTTTACCCCACACCATAGTCAACCAAACCAACCATTCCTCACCTTGATCGATAATACTGTCAACTTGGTTTACCTTGCTGCTGACGGTCGAGGTCAAGACATTGAGACTTCTTATCCGTCTTTCTATCAATTTGTCAAGGATTAAATACCGTGGCTCAATTGGGATTTACTTCAGCCCATATCATATATACGTTTCTTACTAGACAACGCCAAAGTCTATTCATCTACACTTATACACCACATCAGCCATGCCGCCGAGAAAGACAAGCCTCCGGCGGCAGCCCGCGACGCCAAATCTCAACGTCGCTCAACTCCAAACCCAGGTCCAGGAACAGAATCAAACTCTCACCGCCGACCCAAACTCGCCGCCGGAGACCCCTACCACGTCGCCGCCATTCTTGCGCAAGATTAGTCTCAAACCTCGACGCCAACCTGACTTTCATGATTATTTTCAACCCCTGGATTCAGATCCCAACATCAAACCTGTTGGCGATGGTCACCAATTCAGCTATCGGCCTTCCCTGGGCCCCGAACAGCTGAGCCCTCGCTCGTCTTCCTCATCCGATATGCTTGACGAAGACAGCAGTGATGATGAAAGCACCAGCGAAGACGAGGACCAGTCAGCTAGTCCCAGCATACGCAGCATGGGAAACGTTACTGGCCCAGCGGTGTCCTCGCCAATTGATGATTCTGATGTTGACCTTGGCGACGACACCGATAGTTCTAGTGATTCAGATACTGCTTCTGAGTCCGATTCAGATTCAGAATCCGACAGATCAGGTGCTACTGACGAGGCCGAAACTTCTCACATCACTGTCACTTCTATGGCTACAGTTACTTGTAATTTTACCCTCGAAGATGTTGACCCTATGGATAGCGATTGCGATGGACTCGATGTCCTACAACCTACCGAGATCGAATCCAATCGCAGTCGCTCGAGGTCACGGCACAGGAAAGAACATAAGACCATGGTTAAGGATTTCCGGAATCTCCAATGCAGCAACGAGACATCAGACAACGAGCAAGGCGCTGATGCGGAAGGCGAAGTCGACGCGGAGATGCAATTTCTCAAACGGCGGGAACAAATCAAGAAACTCCGTCGAATGAGCATGGGCAGCAGCTTTGGCAAGCGAACACATAGCGAACTCAGCGATTCCGAAGACGACGGCGAAGGACTCGATGCCAACGAAGTCGGCTCTAGCGCACGTCGCATGCGGAGAAAGATGCACCGCACCAGCTTGTTGTTCCATGACCCGCCCCCTGCGCGGATCGAGGAACTTGAGGAACCTGACTCGAGTGAGGAGGATGACCTCATGGCGCACCAGCACGTTGCCAGAGAATTGCCTTATTGGGATATCGAAATTATGGAGATGGATTCAAGCTAGAGCTCAGGACCATGCAATCACGCAGTACATCAGCTGCGACAACTACCATGCTACCCCGGCCACCATGAGCATGAATATTAATGACATTACGAGGAGAAGAGGCGACCAGGGGTCCCTTTGACGACAATAACGACTCACCTTTTTACAATCTACGAGCATGACACCGCCTGCACCGATCAGCCAGCCCCTGAGCCTACCAGGGTTTGGAGAAAGGGGAGCCATTGATTGTGTTCGCCCTGCCCACAGCCTGTGGTTCGTTTATGCATCAGGCGGTTATAGAAAGATGAGGAAAAGATTTGATCATAGAAAATGATATTGGATGTTTTGCATAGAGTTAGCATCAAGGCCAAAGACAACGAGTCGAACACGAGATTTTCGCATTGGATTTCATTGGGATACCTTTAGACTGTTATTACATGTCGATCTGTTACTTGAAGAACATTGTGTTTGAGCGCGTACGGAAGATGACCATATATGGAGAAAATGGGTACGAGGTCTGACAGATAGCTCGAGAGCGCAGCTTTGGCATTTTATCGTCATTTGAAGCATTTCTAGACTGCGATAGATTCGGGATCCTTTCTCTCATCTTGTTTTGCGCCGTTATAAGCGGATCATTGATTGGGTTAATATAATCTGATTCCTTGCGAAGAGCTGCAGATACCGTTTCTCAAAACATGATCAAGGATTCACCTCGATAATGTCGCCCACCTTGAATTCTCTAGGATTGGACATTATCTGTTTTGTTCCTGCAGCTCTTGGCTGATAGTGAGGTCTTGGCTTGGCTAATCGGCAGGGATGGAAAGCTTGAACAAATATTTTCCACAAATCTAGCTACCTACAGCAAGTTAAACTGTATCTCTTGTTCCGTGGTAACACTGCATCTCGGCCATGAGCCGTTTGCCAAAGGATGTTGAGCTCCTCCCGGCTATGCCTACCTTCAATCAGGGGTTCTTTAGTAGGCAATTTCGTACTACAAGGTTCGCACAAATAGGTAACGTTAGTTAAAGATATGAGGTGGAAGCATTGAAGTCTGTGTACGAGAATCAACGATGAAGTAGTCTTTTCTACAATAAGTACTAGGTAGTCTCTACCTACGAGAGTGTTAGATCATCCAGATCATGCAGGCGTGTAAGTGATTAGCGGTGGGGGGTGCTTATCGATAAGAGCTGCCCGCGCTGGTTGTTTTGAAACTCCACCAACATGAGCTATCATCTCTTACCATTAAACCCCAATCTGAGATATGCTTCCTCATCCTTGATAATCTGCTGAATTCTGTTCATCTACTCCAAATTGTAAACCAAATCGTGCCGTCGGCATTCAGTGCTCGCCATGTCGCTCCTGTCTGCGCACCTCGAGCAAATTGGCTATTCATGCCAAGGCATCGACTCTCTCCCGTAGGTAACTAACGAGTTCTCCATGTACGACACAACTAACGGTTAGTTTCAGATTCCCTCGACCAAAGATCTTTACCAACGCCCTCCTCTCCAACCACGATATCACATCCCTCATCCGCGACACCGAACCCCACGAACGCGCTCTCTTCTCCGTGCCGCCGCCTCCTCCACCCTCAACAACCCTCAAACCCGCAGAGCCAGAGAAGAAAAAGTCGTCGGGTAGACGCCAGACCGTCTTTAATGTAGCTTCTGGAGAAGTCACCACAGGGCCCCCAGCACGCACAGGCACACATCCTCGCCGACAGACGGCTGTGGCAGCGGTGCTGGGCGGCCAGATGCACGACGAGCTTCGGCGTGGAGAGTCAGACCGCAAGGGCGACGTAGATGTCAATATCCTACTTCGCGGCGCAGAGAAGCTATGCGGCGTGTACGAATTGCCCGGTGCAAGGGAACGTATCGCTGCCCTGAGGAGTAAATATGCGCACGGGAAGAACACGGCGGCGTACTACGAGGCGCGAGTCGCAGAGCAGGCGGAGCAACTGGCGAGTCTGGATCATCGGGATTGGTATGAGGAGGACGAAGAGGAAGAAGACGAGGGTGATGTCTGGACGGAGGAGGACTTGAAAAGGGAGGAGGATGAGGCTAAGGAGATGGAGGTCAAGAAGAGGGAGTTGCAGGTCCGGTTAAGACAGATGGAGAAGGACTTGGGAGACTTGATGAGAATGTGAGATGCAGAGTGGATGATACCCTTATGAGAAACGACGACGGTCTATTAAACAGCATTGGCGATATATATAAGTCTATTTGTGATGGCCACGCATAGCTACAAGGCTACTGGTTCTTCAGCAGCCTCATCGCGCGCCAGAACAAGCTTTTCCAAAATGTCCCCGACATCTTCAGCACCATCCACAGTAAACTCTCCGTTGATTATATACCGCGGCACACCCTTTACGCCTATCCTCTGCATCTCCAAAACCTCAGCGTCAACCTCCTCACCACCATCATCCCCCTCCAACCACTCCCTCGCTATATTTCTATCAACACCCGCCCTTTCCGCCGCACCAGCCAAATCCTCCTTACTAGTGACATCTCCTCCCTCCAAGAAATACATCCTCATAATCTCCAGCGCAACCTCCATCTCACAGCCAACCTTCCTACCCAGCTTTTCCAAGCGATGCGCATCTCTCGTATTCCCAATCACCGAGTCAAAGTTGAACTCCAGCCCTTCCCTCCTGGCAATACCATTCAGCCGAGCTTTCACGGAGGGGACTTGATCAGCTCCCCATTGCGAGGCTATCTTAGAGACAAGGGGCTGCGTCGGGGTGTTGGGGTTGAGTTGGTAGGCGTGCCATTTTGTGGCGATGGTGTCGCTGGACGAGACAGTTTTGAGATAGAGGGTTATGGCGCGGGAGAGGCGGAGGGCACCGATGAAACACCAGGGACAGACGGGGTCTGATATGGCGGTTATAGATATCGTAGGCATTTTGGTATTTGTACAAAGTTGGGATGAGGGTGTATTGGTTACTTGGCTGGATATAGAAAGACTTGACTGAGAAAAATTGGGTGTACTGGAATCTAAAAAAGACAATGGCTTTGCAATAACACTCTTGTCTGACTTAAGTTAGTACCTATGGGTTAAGCTTCTTATATACTGTTGCAGAGCTCTAGTATCGTCTATATAACCTCGATGAAGGGGCGGAGTTCCGCCCGGTAAGGAGTAAATTGCAACCTCACCGTAGGCATACCAAACACGAGGGCAGCAACATCTATCAACAAGCAACTAGTAATCTGTAATTTAATATCATTATTCGTAAATTTGGAGATTGCTCTCCGGGTATCATATTCTATTCTATCCAATATCCATCTCTTTATGATGTCTCAATGACCCTTGTTTTGTCTTCTGTACGGATACGGTTCGTGTCTATGTACTTCTCTAGGTCTCTGTGACCGGCCCCCAGGGCGATAGAAGTCCCCTTCTGTTCTTGTTGGGTCCCAGTGGTTCAGACGGCCGGGCTTGGCTTGTTGCTGGTCTTGTCTTGAACCCGTGCTTGAGATGCCACCATGTTCAGATCCGGCCCTTGCACTCCCCGCCGTTGGCGTGTCGTACTGCACAGCCCTGTCCCAATCGGCTAATTTTGTATATGGACTTCTGAGCCAAGCTCTCAGCTCGTGAAGGAAAAGGCGAGTGTTATCTTTTCCTAAAAAGTCCGCAATCATTTCCTCTGCCTGGCCAGCGCTGCCCATGATGTCCACGGACTTTAAGACAGCAATGATGTACTCGAGAAGAAATTCAGCATTATTGGCCCTTCTTTGATGCATGTTGTTTCTTGAACTGCTGTCCGCTGGTCCTGAGGACTCTGCCGCATCGGCATCGGGGTTCAAAAATGAAAAGACCTGCAGCTCTCGTCGAATCCACATACGTGCGCGCGACACCAATTCATTGTCTGCACAGAATGCAGCTGGAGTCAATTCACGGTATCGTGATAGCCTATTCGAGCCGACGTGCTTTGAGTACCGGTTGTGGCGGTATACATCCCTCCGTCGTGCGATGTCATCTGAAGGGTTTAGGCTCGGTGTCTCATAGCGCGATCGGTGAGAATAGGGACGGCGTCGTGGAGGGATCTGAAGACGGATGGAAGATGGCGCATATGATCTCGTATCGGATTGCTGCGTTTGAGCTTTTGGTATGGACTTGGGAACGGTGTAGGTCTTTGCGACTGGTTCATCGAGGGCGTGGCGAACTTGAGAGATAACGGCCTTGCAGAGGGGGCATTTTGGAGATTGTTCGAGCCAACTGAGGAGGCAAAGATAGTCAAAGTTCCGGTGTTGACAAGGAACAGCCTCGCAAACTTCGGTGATGCTTTCGAGGCAGATGACGCAGCAGTCGGTGGCGTCCTCTTGCCTTGTAGCTATTTCGTCGAGGGTGTTTTGAAGAACTTGACGCTGTAGATCGTCTGCAGGCTGGTCCGATTCCATAACGAACGGGATATATAGAGGCAACGTGGCGCTAAGGCTAGTAATGGTAGCGTTTCCAAAAAGTTACAATACAAGAAAGTATGTTGAAGCTGTCGCGATTCAAGATGAAATGATGAATAAGATCCCATTGATGGAGGTGGGGTTCCGGCGGGTGGGCCCGTTAGTCCCGCACCCTCCCTGCAACTGTCATGACGTGGGACCCATCCTGCCATTCTTCGCGTTGAGTGGTTCGCGTCCTGCATTGACAATACCAACGCGTTTTGTCTTCAAGGTAGTCGCGACATTCAAATCCACTTTCCCTCATGGCCATCAATTTGCTGTGCATTTCCGTCCAAACACACAACTTCGCTCTTGAGACTTCGAATAAACAACTATCTGGCTATAAGAATGGACGACAATATAAGAACAGAATATGAAACCCAATCGCAGCAACTACGTATTGACCTGAAGGCATGGGAGACCAACTGGGCGGCGACACACGAGGGCAGGAAGCCAGGAAGAGGGGATATCAAAGCAAATGAGGAAATTGGTAAGCTTTTCGATCAGCAGTTGAATGATTTCGCATTCTAACCACCAACAGCTTTCAAATATAAACAATACAATAAAGTTCGGGATATACTCTCTGGCAAGATCCCTCCTCCCTCAAAAGAAGACTCAAATTCCATAAAGCGAAAGCCCGATACTTTACCAGCACAAACGCCCACCAAACATACCAAGCACCTCGAAACCCCTGCCAAGAACCGTACACAGGACCATGATGAGGATCTTATGAATACCCCAGCCATTTCGCGAAAGCTGTTCACTCCTACTTCAGTAACATCAGTTGGCCCGACACCACAAAGAGATGGCCGCGTCCTCGGACTCTTCGACTTATTGGTAGAAAAGGAGCTGGGAACACCAGAGAAAAAAAACTCTACAGCCAATTCAGGATCTGCACGAAAGGTGAATGCAACTCCGAGCAAAAGGTCAGCCACAATGGATGAGGAAGAGGAAGAGAAGCTTGGCCGAACGCCTATGTCGTCTAGCAAACGTCAAAGGTTGAATCACTTCATGACACCGTTGAAGAACAAGGATGGAAACAAAGACGCTGTAACGCCCTCTTCGGTCTCAAAACTCCAGTTTGACACACCGGCATTCTTGAAGCGCAACACCCTTCCGGTTTTGGACGAGAATGATGACTTCGATGCCCCAGCACCCTTGCGACTACCACGGAAACCTTTCACAAGAGGCCTCAGTGAAATTGTGGCAAGCCTACGGAAGGTTGAGGAAGACAATTTGGATGATGAATTGGACGCCCTGCGTGATGTTGAGAATGAGGAGATGGGTGAGCCCAAACCCAAGACGTTGTTCCCATCCAAACCGAAAGACGACATATTGGCTGAAGACAGCCAAACGCGACCATTACCGCTTGGTGGCTTTGACGATGAAGGGTTGTACGACAGTCCAGTGGAGGAAGACGGACACCCTACGCGAGTATACAAGAAGAAGGGCCAGAAGCGAACAACAAGAAGGGTCAAGATGCGCCCAACTTTGACCAAGAGACCCGAGAACATGACAGGGGATCCCCAAAGCGACGTTGAGAATGATGAGCCAGGGGTTGATGGTGGCGATGCTGGATCTGATTTTGAGGAAGTGGTCGAGAAGAAGCAGAAGCAGAAGCCTGCCAAAAAGGAGGGCACAGTCAAGAAAGCAGCACGAAAGGTCAATGAGCTGGCTCATGCAAACTTTCAACGACTCAAGCTTAGAAATCACGGAGCAAAGGGAGGACCAGGGTTTAACAGTAGATTCCGCCGACGAAAGTGATGAGTTCACGTCTGGTTTTGGCCATAGGCTAAAGGGTTATCATGAGATGCATTCTACGGCGTTCTGGTCAAGGGATATATTTATACCAATAGACGACGGTAGGGGACGATGTGTTTGTCCGGCTTTGTTAGCATAGTTGAGCCCTTTAGCTGAGATAAATCAACAAGATTCTGCAACCTTGTTTATTTTTGCTTTTTAAGAAATAAGTAAATGATATTTGTATTTAATCCCCCTTGATTTGACAGTAATGATGATTCAAAGTCCAAATTCGTTCTTACTCGAGGCAGGTTCCCGCTCTTGATTGAGGCATGAGGCCCTTTTCAGGTTTAGCGCATGTTTTATGCCTTGGAAGGAAGCAGCGCAGCACCACAACCACAACCACAACCACAACCACAACCACAACCACAGTGATTCACTGCCCTTTTCTTTCAAGATAACAAAGAAACACAGCCAAGCAAAATAAACCATTCAACTCAACCCTTTCACTCATTTTTTTTTCTTCAGAATATTTGGAGAGTATAGGCTTCCCGCTTCCAAACCGGAAGCTCTTTGTTTATAAGGACCTAAAAATCAGCATTGTTTAGGTCCGCGCGCATCTCACTCGTTATTTCTAAGCGCGCCAAAGGAATTCAACGATCTTTGTTTGCGCCTTGTCTTTTTGTACACCCGTTCTCGATCGCATTTACACAAGCAGATCTCCGAAAGAAATTATTCAAGAACCGCAGACTTTTGAGATTTTCTTTTTCCAGATGCGTGTATCTCCTACAGAGCAGAATTTCAGAGGTATACATCGCTTGTGTTGGTTGAAAGGTAACTGAGTTTTCCGTCCCCTTGCTTCTGTTCCGTTCTTTTTCTCGAGCACGACACAATATTCTACATATGCAGTAGCATGCGACTCATCCTCCAGCATGCCGGTAAGACTCTTTCTCAAAAGAACCATGACTTAAAAGGCTGACATTATCGTTAGCTCATTGGTTTTGACGAGGATGGTGGGACTGACCTCCCATCAGAGGTTCTGAACAACCCCAATATTGATTGGATTTCATTTCCAAATCACGATGAGGTCCTCAACGATGTGATCGAAGATGCATTTGCCCCCCAAGAGCCAACAACAACTCATGATTCACCTAAGATGTGGACCAGGTTTGGTGAGATGGAGGAAGAGGAGCGCATGACTCCTATGGAGCAGATCGACTTGTCGCCAAGTTCTCCTACGCAGAGCCCCCCAGAATACGGCTCCAGTCCAGAAGATCTTTTTCAAGGCCTCGATTATGAAATGATTGGCGCTTTTGAGCCAGAGGCCACAGTGCAGGATGATCTCAGTCTTGCTGTGGGCGAGGCAGCTGCTTCAGCTGAGCCTATCGAACAGGAAGATATCATGATCACCGAAGCCAACGTGCGGGAAGAGTCTTTGAGCAGCGTCGTCAGAGTGGAGCTTCCAGAAAGTCTTCTCCTCGTCCCCAGATCTTGCTACGAACCATTTGAGCCTGGTGTGCCTGTTGTCAGGGAGTCTGAAGCTGTTGCTCAGCTTCTCGAGGCGGCAAAGCAGGCAGGTCAAGACGTCGATGATTTTGTCGAGTTCAAGCTTGATGAATTTGCTATTTACTGCATCCGGCCCAAATACGGACAAGAGATGTGCTCTCTTCACCACCTACATACCAAAACAGGCTTCAGTAACTTTCTATTCGACGGGAGATTGAGTGTTGATGGCACATCTTTCTTTGTCCGTGAGGTACCCATAGACGCGCTTCCTATCGGCGATTATGGCACTTTGTCAAAACACACTGTTCGTGACAAAATATGGATTCGATCAAAGATTAATTCTAAGCAGAACATATACTACCGCTTAAATCAGCCAGCCAAGGAGTATCGCCGTTTTTTCGTCCCTTTCACCTGGGTTGCTGATTTAGCTAAGCATTTTGTCGAATATCTTATGGTCATGGGTGAAAGCAAGCATGATGTTAGCATCTTTCATTTTCGCTCGACTTTCAGCAACTGGCTGGCAAAGTCAAAGAAGCGGGACCCTGTGTTCATCTCATGGAGAGATGAACATCCATGTGATGACTTCAGAACTTCAATTGTTGCAAATTTAGCTTTCTTGTACAAAGAAGCCATTGGCGTGCTAGGAGAGAAGAAGGGGCGCAAATACTCCCTTTGGGCGGAGATATGGTATTTTCAACGGTACGAACGTTCCGGGCTTGTGAAGGCACCAACAGAATCTCGGAGTCGAAGCGTGTCGATTGCAAATGAAGCGAAGAGCGTTAAGGACGTTACACCTACTATTGTGACCCAATACACGTACGACTGTTTCCGTCACTTGCCCTTCGGGGACAGGCTCGAGGCTATGCAATTGAGCAACAGAGCCCAATCGCTGCAAAACGAATTAATTCGGAAGCGTCACTTGGAGCTCCCTTCGCCGGTACACAAGAATGCTAAGGACATATCGACGGCTGGGCGACAGCAGATTGAAAACATCCAGCCGGGTGACACAATCTCGACACCGCGAGATACTGAAGGGTCAGGTACGCAATGGAGGCGTGACATTCCACGCGGCTTCAACGACGTTGACCGCTGGTTCGGACTCGTCCAGCGCGTACATGTTAACAAACGTGGCCGACGATCTTTCGATGTGATCTGGTACTACCGACCTGTCGACACCTTATGTGCTTTGATGAAGTACCCCTGGAACAACGAGCTATTCCTTTCGGATCATTGCTCTTGCGGCGAAAGAAGCAAAATCTCCGAAGACGAGGTGTTAGGTGTTCACCTAGTTGAGTTTGGGGGGACATCGGCGACCGAAGCTGAGTTCTTTTGCCGGCAGACATACATCTGCACTGAGCGAAAATGGATAACGCTCGAGAGGGACCATCTCCACTGTACTCATATACGAAAGATACCCAAGCTACCAAAGTTCCGACCTGGCGAGACTCGGCTCATTATGATCGACAAGGCGAGCGGTCGTTCCGAACCCTGCGAGTTTGTCACTTTTTATGAAGAAGAAAGCACTGGCATATACAGGTTCCGGAGGCTGTTGAGAAGACACCAAGTTGATCCCTCGGCGTCAAAATCTCGTCCAAACGAGCTGGTGTACAGCGAGAACCTTGTTGAAGTGAAGGGAAAACGTGTTCTCGAGCCTTGCTATGTTCGATTTTTCAAAGCCGGGAAGAAGATACCCACACCATATGACCGTGATGGTGTGGGTGGATTCTTTTATATCACTCACGAAGAAATATTGGACGAAGAAACGGCAATCAAGTCATATGCGCCTCTTGAGACGCTCCCAGTCTCGCTGCAACAAGGTCACGATCCATCTGAATCTATACAACGGCTTCGCGGGCTAGATCTCTTTTGTGGTGGTGGCAACTTTGGACGTGGACTTGAAGATGGGGGTGGTATCGAGATGAAGTGGGCGAATGACTTTGACGAAAAGGCTATACATACATACATGGCCAATACCTCAGACCCCGGAGAGGTCTCGCCCTTTCTGGGCTCGATAGACGATTTACAGCGACTCGCCATCAACGGTGAGTTTGCCGACAACGTCCCTCCTATCGGAGATGTTGACTTCATTTCAGGTGGCAGTCCCTGTCCTGGGTTTTCAGTTCTGACAAACGATAAGACAACCAAGGCGCAACGGAAAAATCAGTCTCTCGTCGCTGCGTTTGGTTCTCTTATCGATCTCTACCGCCCCCGTTATGGACTCCTCGAGAATGTCCCCAGCATTGTCCAGCGCAAAGCCAATCGCGACCAGGACGTGTTTAGCCAACTAATATGCGCCATCGTGGGTCTTGGCTACCAAGCTCACTTTTTCCTACTTGACGCTTCTTCCTTTGGTTCACCCCAGCGACGTTCTCGTGTCTTCCTGGCTTTCGCCGCACCAGGCCATCGACTCCCTCGCCGACCCGACCCAACTCACGCGCATCCTGCAGGTACTACAAAAGATAGCCGTGGAAACCTCCCTACAGGAGACCCAATGGTGGAGCGGATTATGCCGGAGGCCACGCCCTTCGACTTTGTCTCAGCCCGTGCTGCGACCGCTGATCTTCCTGCTATCTATGACTCAAAACCAGATATATGTGTCCCGTACCCTGACCACCGTATCTCTATAGGTCTTACAGCTCGCTTACAGAACAGAATAAGGCCTATTCCGACTCAGCCTTGGGGTATGAACTTCGCCCAAGCATGGTACGGTCTTGACCGCAGCAAGGCAGGATCTGGTGTCCTTACACCTGCAGACCGCCTTGTCTTCCCCCCTGATTCAAATGCCTTACTGGATCGAACAAAACCCGCATCAAAAGCATTCGGTCGCCAACGCCCAGATCGCCTCATAGAGACCATTGTGACGGGTCAAAGTCCGGACGACGCCAAGGTTGGTAGGACATTGCACTGGCGAGAAGACCGTGTTCTGACTATCATGGAGACACGCCGAGCGCAAGGTTTCCGAGATGACGAAGTTCTGCTGGGCTCACCGGCTGATCAATTCAAGATTGTCGGGAACAGTGTTGCACGGGAGGTGGCTGTTAGCCTGGGTGCTGTGTTTCGAGAGGCTTGGACGCAGAGCCTTGCCGATGAGCGTCACCTTCAGGGCGGTGATGTTACTGCTACCTCTACAGTATACTCTGAGGCACCGGCTCGTATGGGGATCGAAGTATCCCCCTCTGTCAACATAGAAAGGCTCTCGTCTAGCGAAACATCCGCCAGCACAAGGGGAACTCCACGCTCGCAAAAGTCACGCAGTCATTCTCGCGCGAGTCAAACGCCATCGGCGACACCATCTCCAAGGAATCCTGCCAAACGCCGGTCCGCCAGCACAGGCTCTCGAGCATCCAAGTCACGCAAGTCGAATAAAGACGAAACTCCCAGCCGAGCAACCTCCACCACTTCGGGTCGCAGCAGGCAGAGTGGTTTGAGACACAACATCACGAATGAATAGTTTTGTACATATAACATTGGGCGGAAGAGGTCGTGGGAGAGTCTAGGTATGTAAGCAGCTTTGCTGTCTGTGATTCTATAGCTAGTCTGAAGACCGGAGGACTTTGTCATATAAGTAAGAACACTTGTAACTAGAGAACTTGAGATAATTCATTCACACAAGATACCCAAATATGGTTGTTGTTAATCAATTGAAGACTGTCATTAATGTCGTTAAAAAAAGGACTCGCTAGTTGCTGATAGGGCCTAACTGTCGAGGAAACCCAATGCCTCAAAACTCCAAATCAACTTTACGCTGATAATCTTTTTGCTCATAGATGCAACCTCTTGTCCCAAAGAAATCTGCGATGTAGTACAAGCACTCAAACCCAAACATTGCGTTGCTCACTCTTTTCCACCTCATCAGATGTCTCCATTTACTCTGATGTTTCTAAATCCTTGAGCGTCATCACCTTTGCGCCCATGGGAATCTGTCCACCTCTCATCTTAATACTGGCGTATGGGACGCCTGATGCCTGCCCAAGAATGGCAACCAGCTCACGTCCGGAAACCATGAGCTCTTTGCCTGTGTAGCCTTTCATGGCACATTCCTTAAAGATGTGCCCGATCAATCGCTCGCCGAGAGTTTCGATGCTGCGGCCACTGGCCCAGCCCTTATCGTTACTGAGGCGCTGTAGGAGAGAGAAGAGGGATGTGCGAGTATAAGTATCCATCTCGGGCGTGGGCTGGATGGTAATGCCCACCTTACCAACAACCTGTCGCAACTGCTCGATACATTGTTCAGTCCGCAGGGGACGGAAAGTAAACTCTGTCGCGAATCGGCTCTTGATTCCCTGATTACTACGTAGAAGGCGGTCCATGTCCTCTTCGTAGCCTGCCAGAACTACGATGAGCTTGCGTGCAAACTGTGGCTTCGTCACAGCATCCACTAGCTCACTGACTGCCTCTTCAGCGAATGATCCGCGGCTTCCAGCTAGTCTGTATGCTTCATCGATGAACAGCACTTTGCCAAGAGCCGATTCGAGCAGACGGCGTGTCTTGGGACCGGTTTGGCCACAATACTCGCCTATCAGCTGCGACGCAGAGACGTCCACCACATCTGCTGCAGCAAGTAGACCCATGTCGTAAAAGATCTGGCCCAGCTTCCGTGCGGTTGATGTCTTTCCCGTTCCGGGAGGGCCCTTGAAAACATATGTGAAAGGGACATAAGGCCTTGGGTCGACACTACGCAGTCGCATACCTTGTACCATGTACTGGTACGATTCGAACTTCGAAATGATTTCCTCGAAGCCAACAAATTCATCGAATAGGGCGCGGGTGTTTGCCACAGCATGTGATAGACGATCGTAATCAGCATCAAAGTCCTGAGGCTCCAAAGATACAGCGTCGATGTCCTCATCTTGGGGCTTCTTTTCTTTGGTGATGCGACGGAAACGGGCTGAAATTGCTTTGGATAGTAGGTTATCCACCTCGCCTCCATTGCCAAAGTTCGGTCGGACAGAAGCTCGCTTCAAGACCTCAAGAGCAACCTCGCGGGCTTTCTCGGTGGCAACCAACTTCTCCTTTGCCATCTTGAGGTCCAGCACCTTCCCCAAGGTTTCTTCACCAAAGTTCTCAAACACAAACGCTGTGTCCATGGGAAATCTTCGCGCCAAGCCCGGATTGGCATTGGCAAACATCTCCTTCATTTGCTCAGGGTAACCGCAGAGAATAACACAACGATCCTCCCCAGCCGCACCAGTAACTTCGGCGACGATGGTGTCAATTATACCACCTCTGAAATCACCATTCTTAGAACTACCAGCGCTTCCGTTGGTGCCTGGGTCGAGCATGTGGGCATCATCAATGATGAGAACATTGCCCTTTGCTTCCCGCAATGCCTCTTGAGTATTGTTTTCAGATCCTCCGATATACCGATCTAAAAGGTCAGCTGGGCTCTTTGTGATGACATCGCCCTTTGATAATAGGCCAAAGTCGGCTAGAATTCTGCCGTAAAGCTTTGCCACTGTTGTCTTGCCTGTCCCTGGAGGTCCCAGAAATACACGGTTTGGCGAAACGTGCAAGGGATCGTCTCCACGCATCTCCCGAATGAAGTTCTGGTTTACTTGGCTCACCACAGACAGAATCGCTTCCTTGACATCATCCAATCCGACAAGTTCTTGAAGCTCTTTCCAGGCAGGGCTCTTCTCGGGACCTAGCGATGGCTTATTGCCCAGCAGATCTTCTTTAGTCATGCTAAAATCCTCCAAATAGTTTCCGTTTTTTCGAGCTTGGACGAAACGATCGAGTTGTCGTCTACAGGCTTCGAGAAATGCCTTTTTGACGGGCCAGATGTTGCCGAAGGTTTTGTCGCTGGATCCTGAAATGATCCTGCGGATCAGAATCTTAACGTAGAGGCCATCGTAGCCACCCTCGACTTCCATCTTATTTTTGAACCACTTTCGCATCATACCATGGAACACCACTTGCAGTTCTTGCGCGGTGTAGTTAGGCAGCTTCAAGACGGGAAAGTGACTTGCAACTTCATGACTGTAGCTCATCAAATCTGACAGGCCCCATTCACCGTTGCCGGCCACGATGATAACGACTTTACCAGGCAGATCCTGAGAGCGAACATAGAGGCTCCAAAGGTTACAGTCATCGCCATTCATGAGATGGGCATGGTCAATAATAGCAATCTAGGCGAATTAGCGACACACAACTTTAGCAGCAGACAGGTAACTTACACAGCCACCACAGGCGTTGCAGGTGTTATGGATTGTGCCAAGAGTTGATGTTTTGGACATGTTATAGGCCGAGAATCTGTTGATCCCGGTGAAAACACCAGACTTCTTAACAACGCCAAGAGACACAAGATACTTGGCATAAAGACGGGACAGCATCGTTTTGCCTGTTCCTTCACCGCCCATGAAAACTGCGTCAAAGTTTTCTTTCTTGAGATCAGTCTCACGCCTTTCAGCTGCCTTGACCTTGGCTTTTGCCTGCAAGAAGAATGATTTCGCTTCTTCAAAGCCAGGTAAAGACATGATCCGGTCAAGGTATTTGTTTTCTGACTTTTCCACCTCCTTTTGTCGCAGCCACTCAATTCTCGAGGCAGATTCATCCTGGCAATCTTGGGGTTCGAGGCCGTCAATCGTTTCGGTATCAGAGTCGTCGTTATCTTCTTGTTGCGATTTTCTGGGTTGTGTCAGTAGACGTTTGTGGAGCATTTGGTAAGACTTACTCAATCTCGTCCAGAAACTCTTCCATCTCTTTGCAGAGCTCTAGGAACGCCGGCTCTGCCAGAACGGGCGGCTCGTCATCCACAACAGGTGTATCTTCGGATTCTGACTCGGAATCATCATCAGAATCGTAGGGAAGATCGCCATACAACTTCCCAAGACCAAATTCATCCATGTCCAGGTATTCTGCATCTTGATCTTCCTCCTCTGCAGATTCGGTGGATTGAACTACAGTCTTTGAACGTTGGCGTCTCCTTCTCAAGCGGCGACGGGGCCTGCGGCTGGGAACAAGGCCGAGAAGACGGCTCACAAGGAAACGGGGTTCATCTGTCAGATAGTCTCTTGCCCATTCTGGATACGTGGATTTGGGCTTGAGACCCAATAGCCAAGAGACGGAAAAGTTGATATCAGTAGATTCAAGCTCCATCATTGCATTGGAGCTGGTTTTTGGCTTTTGTTTGCTCTAAAGATAACAAAGCTACAACTCCCGAATCGGGGGTTTCAAGAGCTGGTCAACGTCAACCAGCAAGATAACGTAAAAAGAACCCGGCGACAACAATCAGCTAATGTACGGATGCGCGGAAACGGCAGCCGGAGCGGGGGTGGGGGGGTTGAGGAATGGATAAGGGAGATCGCGTGCGACGAGGTGAGGATACGAGACGATAAAGAGGGAGACGAGGCGAGGGGAATATCGAAATAAACAAATGTTGAGGTTGGAAGCTATCGAGAGAAGATGCGGGGAAGAAGAAGGAGGAGGAGGAGGAAGGGAAAGAGGAAACAAGAGGGACGAAAAGACACGAAAATAGAAAGAAAAAGAGGATGAAGCTCGAATTAAGGCTGAGGCATCGTCCCCGTAGCTGCCTGCTTAGTTCCAAGTTTGAAGCTGCTGCAGGCAGCCAGCAGCCAATGGCTCAAGATTCAGGGCATGTTACAGTAAGACGGGGGCTGACTGAGGTACCTTGACGGCTTCAGATATGGATCTACAGATGTACAACGTACACCAACAGTGACGGCTTTGGCTGTTGAATATTAAGATTAGTTGGTTATTATAGTTATTCAAGTTTTTCTACGGAGTATAAAGTATAAAATTACTATGAGTGCATGGCCAAACCTCCTCACGATAATAAGCCAAAACCTCCATGTTTTACTGTAACCCACGTGCTATTCTCAAGCCTGAGGCTAAAAAGCATTGACAAAAGAGTCACCCGGGCAGTTTGGAGCTAGGGCTCCAGGCTCTAGGCTCTAGGCTCTAGGCTCTAGGCTCTAGGCTCCCTGGGCGCATTCATCAACAACAAAAGCTCCAGACTATTCGTCTCCCCCTGCAAAACGTAGGTTGCCTCATGCACTGCCACGGGACATTGGCGCATTGGATGGCGGGTAGGGACAATATGACGAGTTCATTGGCTATTGCTGCCTAGCTGCTTGTGCAAGTTGCAAGTTGCAAGTTGCAAGAAACAGCTTGACATTGACAGTTGATGTTGGACAAGGGGTCTTTGGTATGTGGCTACTTGCTTTTCGGGGTCATTTGTGGTTGTTAGGACTCCACCATCATCCAGTGTTATCTAAACAGTAATATTCACGACTGCATATCTACTACGTAGTAGCTCATCGAAGCCCTCTAAACCACCACTCAAGAGAATATACACTCCAAATTAACAGTAGGTATCATATATATCTACACTAAAGCCCTCACTTGTCCTCTAAAGCGCCCTCTCCCAGGCGTCATCGCGTTATCAACTTGACAAGGCTGAATCCCAACACGACTCTAACACCAATCAAATCCACATCAAACATGCCAGCACAGACCCCCGACCCCGTCGCTGCCGAGCTGCGTCCCGCGGGGGGGCCTGCTATAGCCATACAGAGCTCTGCAAAGCCCGTTGAGAGTCCACCAGCTGTCTACTCCAGGATTTGGCGATTCGGTGGAGAACGGTTCGCCCTGTCGTAGTGAGCGGTGGGGCCCGGGCCTCAAAGGGAGATCGTACGGGCCGTGGTGACAGCGAGAGCACTGAGGAGGGTAGGACACGATGATTACTGAGGGGATGGCGAGGTAGATATGAGTTTGGTGAAATGTGAATATTTGGAGCCACACACACGAATCTTGGGTTTGTGTATCTTACCGCAGCACAGCCCTAGAGTACCTATTTGTTGTGACCGAAACAAGGGATCCCAGATTCGACAACTCAGCTGATAATAGGCCTGCAGCGAGAGAGCTCGGCTGACAAGAGTGAGGCGGGCCCAACAAAACAAATAAGAGTAAATACCTGGCTGAACACTGACTACTCTACCTTGCACCAACCTCGAATCTACGCGAAAGAAGTCAGCCTTGGGTCAATAATCATACTGATAGACGGAGTGATACCTCTACTCGAATATATGCTACCTATGCTGCTCCAATCTTCCCCACCGAATCTACGGCATTAGCCTCAACTACCGGACTCGGACTGTGTTGACCCGGATCAGCAGGGTCTTCTCCAGGCCAACCAGTCTTAGTCTTGTTTGCGATATCACGATATTCTACTCACTGTTGATCGTGAGGCTACGTCCTGGATAAGCACAATGACCTGAATCATGGTAAGATGAGAGAATCCTAAAGTTGATATCTCGTGATCACGCAGTGAAGTTTAAGTAATGGGAAAAAGTCTATCTCTTCTAACACTGGCTGTTGCACAAAGTTTAACCCACCTACCCTATTGCTTGACTTACCCTAAACATCGAACCAACGTCCGCACAGCACCCAACATCATCACAAACTTACCATTCCATTGACACATGATCACGTTCTTACATGATCCCTTGAGAGTTTTTTTTTAGCCAGAGCTAGAATCATGAACCGATATTGGACAGACCAAACACTTCCACCGGACGAGAACCCCCGGAGTTGCACTTCAAACTAACATGAGGTTGAAACTAGACAGTTAGCAATCAACAGAACATCTAACACCGACTCCGGACCAACGGACCATGTCAATGAACCAATCGCATCTACCTATACCAAAAGTCATTCGTGCCTGGCAGGGCTGATCTTTGCCTCTGATATCTAGGAGGTACTAGTCCGAGAAACTCGAGATACCAATAGGATGTCTTTACGGAGTAGGCGAGATCTGCTTCTTGACTCGCTAATCTAGCGGCGTCAAAGTATACCTCGTATTGGATACGAATTTGCCACCTAAATTCGACTCTATTCAACATGCTCTATCTACTACAGGGTGAACTCATGACAACTGTATGATGCCAGATCAAGGGTAGTAACAAAGCCACGATCGATTATTGACTCAGTGTTTAGGCATTGCAAGACTTGATTGCGAATTATTGTGAGCTCTCATAAATGATAGAAATGTCTGTATCAGCCTCATCATGCATGTAGACATATGGCAGACGACTTCACACTCCACAACCGCCTCATTCCGATAGTTTCACACTCCCATTGCAGCTCAGCAAACTTCATGAACCAATATGAGCAATATGTACGCAACAAATACTTTACCCTGCATGTTGAGCCTCATTACTATGCCAACGACCAAGACTGCCTCCCTGGAGACACCGGAGATTCGCCGGTGCAAGTCGAACTTCCATGTCTAACGGTCGTCACGCGACCCCAGGAATCCCTCCAGACTCACAGGAACCCGATCGAGGTTGCAGACGGATATAGGCGAGACGGAACATGTTGATTCACCCCAATGGGGTATTGGGAGTCAAGAGCAGGGCATATAAATGCGACACCAATGCCGTGCCTGCAGCTCTATCGTCATTTCTAAGACATCTAATCATGAGAGTGTCTGAGACATGTAGATATCATCGGTCATTCCCTAGCAGGAGATCATACCAAGTATCTGGCTGACAAGCGGGAGATCCACGATGGTCCCGGACTAACGGAACCAGATGCACAGATGATGGCCGAGAGGGAAGAGACGACAACGCGAACAAGCAACGCCGAAACAAGCCTTTGAGGAATGAGACATGAAGCAGCTCCCTTCGGAAAAGACAGGTTTCACTTGACTCTTGCCATGGCGATCGGCTATCCACCATACAGATGAAGAATTGACGATTCACCACACACTCCGTATCAGTAGCATTGCCCCACTAGGTTCAATGGCTCGTGGGGTCGAGATTGATCAGCTGAAGGGATAGCAACGGCATTATGCATCAACATGATCCATCACCATCAGCCCTCGGCACCGACCAAGAAACCGGCATAAAGATACGCGCACATGGCGATCCTTTAACGCACATGATGTGGGGGCGTGAAGAAGCAAAGTCTATGAATTGCTTTTTCCTTCCCAACTTCAGCATCATATCGGGCCCTCCCTTGTGAGCAACAGCCGGGATTCCCGAGACTCAAGATTCAGCTCTTTCTGTCCTGTGCCTGCCCGTCTTAGACAACTAATCTAGAAGGCTGATCATGGGCGTGCCTTGGGCTCATCAAGAATAATTAAGAGACATGGAGAAGAGGAAAGAGAGCAGAGGACGTGGAGCCCCAGGGCGGTCAAATGATCGACAGAGGCTAGTACCTAGACCACAGAAAGTCAGTCAGTAACGGGTGTTTTAGAACGTGCATATGTAGGAATTCTTGCAACCCAGTGTCCGTCTATCTCGCTGCAACGGCGTTCCACATTGTAGACAACGGGTGATGGAAGGGGGGCGTCACGATATTAGATGATCGCCAGAGGGAGAAGGGAACGCGCCGAGCCGAATCATGCCAAAATGGAATGAGGGTTAGACTTTAGAATAGCAGTAAATCAAGTTGCAGCATTCCGACATTTCTTACTGCGATTTTGGTAAAAAGACAGGTCAGATATCTGTCGGTCAATTGACAGCCAACTCAATTGCTTGCCTCTGATTCGCTGTCGGCATGTACAGTATGTACAGTATTCAAGTTGAAGATATCGGGACAGGGGCTGCAGGGCCAACATGTTTCGGTACGGAGCTTGGTTGGTCAGGCACAAGAAACGGTGCGTTAGAACCAGAGAGCTAAGAATAATTCTTCATTTGCAGGGCCAATATCCTGCGGGTGATGCTGCTGCACTGCAGTGTTTCGTTTACAGCATGTATGTGTATGCACATGTCAGGTATCAGACGATCAAGCACTGATCTACAGCGCGATGTTGCCGTTAAAGCGACTGCCAAGACTACCGGGTAAAGAGATTAACATCGGGCACTCCTATTGATTGATATACGATCTGGACTAACCAGAACTTAGACGCGCTGGTACAATATTTACGGATACACGTGGCAGGAAACCTTCGAAACGCATCGCATCGCATTACACTTGCACACGGGCCCTGGAGCTGCGCCTTTGCCGCGGTTGTCAAACTCATGTGTGAGCGCGTGGGTGCAGGGATGAAGATCGTGGGACCTACTTATTTGGGTGTTTTGACCTTGGACGTCCAGGGGGTTGTTCCGTGTGTCGTGGGCTCATCTCGACGTCCGCCATGTATCTGTAATATCCGCTGGTATTTGACACATAGCCCTCGGATCTTGCAGGCAAAGTACGGAAGGTAAAAAGATATGCAAGGTTAATAGATAGGTGAGTATCCGTACCGAGTACTTTTGCAGCAATATCAACCAAGCGAGAGAAATGGGTCACGGACAGGTTAACAGCCATAGAAAAAAAGAAACGAAAGTGCGAGTTCCGAAGCCTGTCACTCTCGCATCGAACGAGTTTCAGAAAAAAAAAGAAAAAAAAGAAAAAGAAAAAAAGAATGAAACACCAATAACGAGGAAACATTACACAGAGACATTCATCCATCACAGGATCACCCTCGAAGCACCCCGTTGGAGTAGGGATCCAAGTGGCCCCACTCTCGACCGGGGGGAAGCATAAGCGTATATTTTCTTCTTCAAAGCCTTCTGGAACAACTGTCACACTGGCCTGGTCTTTGCTCCGGGGTCAGGGGGGTTCAACTAAAGCCTGGTCTGCGTTTTGAGTCCTTTTGTGGGAGCGGAGCGGGCTCCATCCCTCACCCATGGAGCAAAGAGAGGGAGACAGAGAGAGAAAGGAAGAAGAGAGGAATCCATAATAGCGGCCCAAAGGTAACCTAAGTTTCGTACCCAGGCTCAAAGGCTGAGGTGACATTGCATCGTGTCGTATCCGCTCTCGGTAACGAATTGAAGCGAGAAGGAATACGGATATGTACTATGTATTGAAGGAATGGATCGATAGTTGAACGGGATGAGTACTGAGTTGCTTTGGGCTATTGTGCACGCGACAAGCAGGGAGAAGTCAATTCGCTGAAACTTATGATACAACAATGACAATTGTCTTGGCTTGTCTACATAGTACTCCGTATGCTGAAGCGGCATTTGTGTCTCATCTCTTCCTCTCAAGGTGGAGATTATTATTACTACTATGTACTAACGTTAGTTATCAAACTTCCAGCTAGTCTCACTGTGAGCACCGCTAGAAACATGAATCCCGAGAGGTTAGAGTTTCCCGCGTAAACGGCCTAATGCTTCCCTTCTCTTCTATTCTAACGGCACAGACGTATGAAGGCAATAACACACACAACAACCAACCATGCTCAACAGTCTGCGTCTGTGCGAACATCCATCCTTCATGTTGCGACGAAGAAATAAAACAACAGCTGCTGGGTGCTGTCATTATGACAGAGGCGAACTGCCGCCCAGGCTCTATTCGGGCTAGAGGCCGTTGTTTGATAGGCTCCGCGTTTTCCCTTGGACGTTGTTGAAGATTGCGATGTTACAGTATCTTTCCCTTGGCCGTGTTTATACGCAGTAACTTAGCTCTCACCTGTTTTTTCTTCTCGAGGTGACTGCTACGCTAAAGTTTGTTTTCCCCCTCCAGCTCGAGCTGTCACGCCTTTGTTCGACCATGATGACGCCGAGCTTGTTGCTTCCGTCCAACTAACTCACCATTCCGTACGGTCCGACCAAACTCTGTACCAAGTATACTACCGCCGCGAAATAAAGAGGACCCCTGCCTGGGTCCTTGGGCGGCCCTTTGCTGCTTCAACTTCAACTTTGACGCCGGCGCACGCGAGGGGTGGAGTTTATATCGGGTCTTTTTTCTCCACAAGTGCCCCCAGCATCGGGATTCCCTCGCAGCTTTGGCCCATCGCATCTGCCCATCCACTCCGTAGACTCGCTCTAGAAGCTTGTCCGCCGAAACGCAGCGGCAGCCCTAGACGATCCTTGGATCCTACTCGCTCTCTGTGGCGCATTGCCGTTCCCATTTCTTTTCCGTTTCCATCCTGACCGACTATTACGTAGTAGGAACTTGCCTACCTGCCTTTCGGCTTACACAGAAGGGTGAGGCTCGAGTCGGTTTGGCCTAAGTTTACCGAAGAGTGGCCCGCTAATCTAGAGCAGGAACATGAAAGACATTCTCGGCGGTCGCCCATCGGGATGGCTTACATATTCTTGAGCCTTGGCGTAGCTTGCTGTTGTTTTGACTGGCGGATGGCTCCTGTCTGTGGCCTGGACTAGCTCCAGCGGAACCGGTTCCCCCACTAGCCTACCAGAATTTCCCCTGGTGCCGGCGCTCGGTTGTTGAAGGTTAGCCGGTAACCATTACCAAGGCATACTGTAACAGGGTTAGGCCAGTTAGGAAGCTATCACAGGAAAATTCCACCAAAAGTTGGCATCCATTGATTGACTGGAGGATCTCATCGGCGGGATCGAATATCAGACCGTACTACGGAGTATGTAGGACCCCTATTACGACGGGTTATATTCCTGCTTGTTTCCACGGTTGCGATGAATGCTTGGCTGCAGCTGGTGGGTCATGAAGCAGAGCACATATGGAGCACCCGGAACTCACTCCATTAACCATGTCCCATTTATCAGAAGCAACACCCATCACGATGCTTCTACATCTGAGGTAATTGTATCCTTGGAATCTTTCTTGCGGTGAGTATGCCCATTGCTGTACGAGCTGTAGATTCGTCGTCATAGAAAATAAAACCCTTCAGCGAGTGGGTGCTTGCGTCAGGAAGATTAGTTTGGTGCATCCGAGAAGTGTCCATGGTTTTCAAACAGTCCAACTGCTGACGACTCATTGACAGGCGCCCTATGTACGAGCTGGTAATTTGACTGAAGCTTGTTTTTTCCCCGACTTTGACTTTTCTTTCTTTCTAACATTACGGATAGACTCGAAACTCTGCTCTTACAGCCTTGCTTCGAGATACAATAATTGGGCTCAGGCATCTCATCTTCGCACAGGACGCATAGCAGGCCCATCACCAGGGGGGAAGTTTGATTGTTGTCATTCTCTCTCCCTCTCTTTTCAGTTGGTCCGGGCTGTTTGGTTTGGTTACAGGGTGTTTTAGACAACGTGCCGGGTGCCGCATTGGCCTTCCATCCAATCCATATGGAGCACTCTCACTAAAAGAAGAAAAAAGAGCCTGCGGAATGGGTTGGATGGAACGGCACTCACATGTCGATAGTGGGTGTCGGTGATTCTTCTCACCCACACACAAACCATGTCCATGCTCTTCTTGGCCCTGCCCAGGTGCCTAGCCTACTAGCTTTCTAGCTGCTGTTACCGTGCAGTATTAACGCAGCTGTTAGCTCTGTTCCCTTGTCTAGGTAGTTCTGTTAGCTCTGCTAGCTCTGTCTAACTTGTAATTTCTCGTACCCACCTCATGGAAGCAATGGAGCCCAGTTTTCCCTTCTGCAAATGCTCTCTCCCCCCTCCATATCCCATGTCCATGCCCCATTTTCGCCCATGTCATTGTCCTATTGGATCCCATTCATTAAAATACCCATCCCATGCCTGCCTCAAACGGTTTCTCAGGTTCGCGAGGGGCCCTGTCTTAAAAACGCCCACCCCCACAGCCACGAGCTGTCGCTTCAGAGTCGACGTTCAATCTTCAAATTGAATTAAAGCAGGAAAAAGAGAAAAAGAAAAGAGACTCAACTCGACCCAACTCAACTTCACGGACGGACGGTCATAAGCCTAGATGAGCTGACTGTTATTCCTTCTTTTTGTCTCTTATTCTTTCTAAACTATCGCCATCGACATCACCATCGTCATCTTCTTCAGCCTGCCTGCGTTTGGCCTTCCCTTCCCTTCACATCCAAACTACTCGCTACCTAAACCTTGTCCGTCTCGTCCGTCGTTTCCGTCGAATCCCCTCCAATTGCCGACCTCCTCCACCCTCATATCTTGTTCGTCTCTCATTCTCGATACGATATTTGGGTTTACGCTTCCACGCTCACTCCCGTATTACTGGAGCCGCGACTTTCCGCCCACGCCTCTCTCTCTCTCTCTCCGTCTCTATCTTATTAATTGCCCCTCTCTTTCGTCTGAACTCTTGCGTAGCAGTTCTCGCCTTTTCTCACCCCGCGCGCATCTCTCTGCAGGTCCTGGTCAAAAAGGCTTGTCTTTCTCTTTCTCGGTTAACCTTATACGGCATTTAACGACTCGCTTCGACGGTTCGACGGTTCCCTTTGTTCGACAATTTGCCCGGAGCAATTGCACGTCTTGGGTGCTGCCACCTTTTCCACCCATACCTAGACCCATCCCGTACCCTGGTTCGATCGGGCTCGATTCGCTTGAGCCAAGCAAAGCTCCGAAAGCAAACATCCAATTCGAATAAAGACAGTCCCTGGCGCACTCAAAACAGTCAATCCATTATATCCGAATCTTCAACAGCTGCCGTAACTGTAGCCCTGCTGCACTCTGCAACTCAACTGGAACTGCCTGCAACTGCCCTGCACGCGCCATATCGTACCACTACGCCCTCGTCGACCCGGTCCCTGCACGCGCCTCACGTTTCGCCTTCGACACCTTATTACAGTATCTGACCTGTTCCTATCGCCTCGACGCCTCGAATCGGCTTCAGCTTAGACCAAGCCTCCCCCGCCGTCCCTTGCGCAGTATTGCGCTGCCGATAAGGGAGACTTCTCCCTGTCTCGCAACCTCGCCAAATCGTCGATACTCTATCCATATCCGTGCCGCGATTCGATTCCAAGACGATACGTCATGACATACATTGTAAGTGCACAACACAAACTTTTCTCAGTCAAATCTCCATGTCTTGCCATGTCTCGCCATGTCTTGCTTGTCTGGCTGTACAACCACATGCCAATTCCTGCCACGTCCAACGTCGCACCCACTACACTCCGAGCTGCTTCCTCCGCCCTCCACGTTCCTGTTCAACCGACGCCCTGGTCAACGAGGGCATCACACACCATGCATTCACTTTCACATGGTCAATAGCTTGTCTCAGAACATCCCTGCCAACCTTGTCTGCTTTCTTCCTTCAGCCTTTGTCTCTGCACGTCCCCAGGTTGGGCAGAGTTGTCCGTCCTGTTGGGTCCAGACATTCCTGGTACCTTTTTCTCTTCTCGATCTTGATATTACCAGCGATTACCTTACACATACCATACCACACTCGCTTCTGTCAGATATCATGCTCTGATCCTATCCGTGGTAACCATGTCTTGTCTCTCATCGACGTTGCTTCTTCACGTCGCTTTCTTCCTTCCCTTGCTTTTATCCCCCCTTGGCTCTACTTTCCACACCCTCGTTTACAGCCTGCCTGTCCGTTGACGGCCCGTCTGCCGTACCTCCTAATGGTCCCCGAGCCGCCCGCTATCTGACATGCGCACTCGCACTTACACACACCCTGACCTGTTCTTTCTTGTCTTCGAATCCCGCATCCCGCATCCCACATCCCACGCACCCAAGCTTGTGTGCACACCCATGCCTAAGCACGAACAATACACAGACGCACACAGACATGCACATACATCCACACCGCTTCACCGCTCGACTTTTGCCCTGCCCTCAATCCAGCGCTGGCAATACCTGGGGGCAATCATGATGCTTCTGTCTGGAATCCCAACTCACCGAGTGCCACATCACTTCCCTACCTTCAGCCCCATGACCTCAGCAACGCTCCGTTGCCGATAGGAAATGAGAGAGGACAGCCAAAACAAGCTTTATCCAGACACCGAGATATACCACCTCCCGCTTTATCCCTATAATACCATGCTTCCCATGCAGCCCCCTTGCAACCCTCCTATTCTGAGGCCTATTTATCCATACATCCCCTATCCCTGTACCACAACGTCATGGTCTTCTTGACATGATATACTCCCCAAAAGCTACTACTTTGTTACTATGATCAATTCCTCTTTGGCAGATTGTACATTACCCTACCCTTCAACTTGCTCTACCATTTGCGCCAGCCGACTATCTTTTCCAAATGCGCAAGACTCCATCACTAATGCCCTCTTTCCAGCTATGTCTTGCTCATTACTGCGACCTCCATGGCCCGACCCCTTTGATGGTCACAGAGGGACTGCCGGCTTCATGTACTGTCTGTTTTGAGGATGGTGCAGATACTGCCGATAATCGGCCACGATCCAGTGCGCATGCGTCCTCTACTGCCCTCAACGATGCATTGAAGAACCTTGATCTTTCTCGAAGTGCTTCAATGCCAGCTTCTGAGCAAGACGCACAAGCGCAACGGAAAGCGCTATTGCGAAACTCGAGCTCGAACGCCGGCGCAACCCCCACAGTCATTGACACTCCTCCCGAAAGCCCGCGACCGGCCCCTTCCCAACACCCACGACGCGATTCTAGTTTTCGAAGAACTTACGACGAGACGGTCACGAAGAAACAAGGGCCTTGCGATAACTGCGCAATGACCTTACCACGGCAACAGGCAGGATCGAACAGTGCTCACTTTGCGAACACCACACGTGGACCGACATTGCGCACCCGCGCGCCAGCAGAACGAGTATTTGGCGCAGGAGGACAGGCCTCACCACCCAATTCGCAAACCTCGAGCGATACTGATGGTGAGCGGGACGATGACACTCGGACTCGGCAAAGAACGACACCCTCGGTCAGCTCACGCAACACGTCGCGGTCAAGCAAGAGTGGTGGTACAGGAAATTCGACCGCAGCGGAACGAACACCCTTTCATGTCCACTATGTCGATTACACATCTACCCATGATCCGGTACTACCCGACTCGTTCTCCCTTATTCGTGCCTCTTGCTTGCGCACTCTGTCCTTCGAGACGTTACCTCGGGCTCCATCTACGGCCAACCCCACATCACCTGTTATGACTTCCTCCCCGGCCTTTGTCACAACACAAAGCGCCGGCTCGGCTGTCACGGGCGGCCCCATTTTTTTCGGCGATGCCCTGGCTGGTTACACAACTGCTTATATCTTCCGTATTCCTGACGTACATGCACGGGGTCATAAGCGAGTTTATGCGTTCTTGGCGCTAAGTACTCACCGAGAACGTCTGGCCATGAAGACGTTTGCCGTGGTCTCGACAGCTTTCCGTGAGCTCGCTACCTGGATCCAACAGCTGGCAGAGGTCGAGGCCGAGCGAGCGGCCGAGAACTCTCCTATTGGTAGCAGCATGTACGGGGGTGGCTATGCCCCTCCACAACCAGCTGTTGAATCCTCTGGAGGCCATGATCGCAATGGCAGTAGCTTTCTGACAGGCGGCAGCGGGTTTACCCGACGGATGGGCGGTGGTCCAGGTGCCTCGGCTCCCAAAGCCCGCGGTCTTGCGGAGATTGTTGGGCAGCCTGATATCTTCATTGAGCTGCATCGACGGTTCGTCCACCTTCTCTTTGAAGTCGGTGTTACCTTGAGCTCGTAATGAGCTGCTTATGCCTATTGGCATGCTCTATACGTTTTTCTGCCTCGGCACACCCATAAGCCATCACCATGAGTCAATCTTCTTTTTCACTACCCTGTCTCATGAGGGTGACTGGGTTGCTGCAGATATACCTCAGCCTTACTGATGCATCTCATTCCGCCTGATCCAATAATATCAAGTCGGCCATAACCCGACTCCTCATCTTTAGGCTCAGCGCGTCTTGCTAATTTGGAGCAAGACGCGATGCATGGTTATATACATGCAAGCGTATACTTGAGAGTAATGTGTAATGGCTAATGGTTAATAACTCAACGAAGCAACGATGCAAATCGATAGCTGCAGTCGTTTAAGACCTTAGGTCTTCGCGTTTTCTTTTTACCAATGCTCGAGGGTTTCTTGGCCGTCCTGCCTTCACCTTTTCGCAAGACCGGAAAGATATACCCTGGCAGTTGACGTTGTCAAGAACCTCTTGCAACTGTATTCTTACATCCACCGCCTTTGGAAGGGCTACATGGCGTTCTCACCCGGCATCTTCTTGGCTGGAACTGATTCCCCCTGTTTTTAGCGTGTTATTTTCTTTTCTTTGGTGTGAAGAGGACTCGTCTGGACGAGAAATCGCAAAAGGAACAAGTGAATCAAAATAGACAAGCAGCGAAATGGGAAAGTAAAAATGAACGAAATCAGGGTGGGAAATAAGGAGTTTGGGCGGAATAGCTGTATTTTTATTTGTGATTTTGTACTTGTACTCGCTTCTGATTGAGAGATGAGCAGATGGAAGTTGGAATGGTTTATGTTGATAGATTTCCACGGAATTAGACAGGAGTTGGAAGGAACGGGGTTTTATGACCTTGAAAATTCAAGATACCCCATCACTGCGAGATTAATTACATGTGGTTATGTTTACACCTGAGTTGCGATAAGATTTGAGATTGAGGCTGAGATGTGGGTCATGATCTGGAGTCGTGATTTCGGGATATTCCCTGGCGGTGGAGCATATGGTGAGCCTCAGGAAAATTGGTCAAGTGAATAGATGTAACGGTTTGGCTATGAACTCTACTCATCATTGCTTCATTATAATCTACAAAACGTTAATCACTATTTGACAAGATGACATGGATTATGAATACAAGACACGATAAACTGCGACGTCTGCAACACGGCATTGTCCGAATGATGTCCTCGAAAATTGAGTTATAGTGAGCAATTGCAACGGCTTACGATTGAACTCTGGTATGTGGCTGACGCCATACCATTCATATATCAAGTCACTGATTCCTGTTGAACATACAAAGCCATATCGCTTGCGCCAATTCGGCACGTTGATTAATCCTAATCTACCCTCAGCCTCGAAGTCGCCTCCAATCCTATGGCCTTTTCCCTTCCATATACCCCGTAGTGGAAGTTGAAGTATGTAATACAGCGCAGTTGACACACAAGAGCGCGTGAAACAAGAATAACGAACAAGGATGATTTATTTGTAGAAATCGAACTTGTTTTCTTCTCCAGTACCCTTGACCTGGCTTGAGTAAGCGTCCTCGAGATCGGTCTGGATAATGTTGTAACGGTTCTTGCGGACGGCACGGAGACCGGCCTCCTGCATGATGGCAGCAATAACGGCACCGGATAGAGGGTCGTTTCGGACGATGAGAGAGTCGAGGTCAACTTCGGGGGCCAGACTCATCTTGCTGGCAATGGTGGAGAAGATGAGACGTCGTTCACGGCGATCTCGCAGGGAGGGGAATTCGATCTTTCGGTCGAGACGTCCGGGTCGGAGAAGAGCAGGGTCTAGAGTATCGGCTCGGTTGGTGGCCATGATAACCTTGACATTGGCGGTCTGGTCGAAACCGTCCATTTGGTTGAGAAGTTCAAGCAAAATACGCTGAACTTCTCTGTCTGCACCTGTCTGGGCATCGAAACGCTTGGTTGCAATAGCATCAATCTCATCGATGAAGATGATGGCAGGGGAGTTCTCGCGAGCCATGCGGAAAACATCTCGGACCATTCTGGGTCCCTCACCCAGGTACTTCTGGACAAACTCGGACCCGACGACTCGGATAAAGTTGGCAGTGGTTGAGTTGGCAACGGCCTTGACCAACATGGTCTTGCCGGTACCGGGAGGGCCGTAGAGCAGAACACCTCGGGGAGGGTCAATACCAATCTGCTTGTAGAGATCGAAGTGTGTCAAGGGCAGCTCGACAGCTTCGCGAATCTCCTGCTTCTGCATGTCCAAACCACCAACATCGGCGTATGTCACATCGGGCTTCTCGTCGGCACCAAGCATGGCAATGGAGGAGTCGGCCTCAGGGGGGAGAATATCGACGAGGGCATTGGAGTGTCGGTGGAGAGCGACCGAGGAGGAAGCCTTGAGCTTCTCACGATCGAGGGTGGAAAGAATTCTGACGACATAGTTGGATCCAGTGCTGGACTGCACAATCCCAGTACTTTTAGATGTTGGTTAGCTGATGTCAAGGTATTTTTCGCTACGAACCTACTTTTGATCAATGGCCTCCATGAATTGCCCGATCACTAGTGGTACGCTTTGAATTCGCTTGATCTCTTCTTGAGCTCGCACCAGCTCACGCTTCAAACTCCTGCAAATAATCAGCATTCTGTCAACAAGTTCGAAGCTCTGTCGATGAATCACCTTTGCTCATCCTTGATATATTCTTCCTGCAGCTGGATATACCTGCATCAAAGCTATCAGTTCCCCGCCACTTTGCGACACCTGGAATCGGAGTATCGTACTCTAGTTGCCTCTGAAGCTTCTTGAGGTTCGCGTAATCATCTCCTCCATCGGTTGATACACCCTCGAAGTTATCAATGGTGGGGATGGCTGAGTGCGCGGTCCTCTTGTGAGGTGCCACTTGGTTTGCTGGGTTTTCGACAGCGACGTCACCCATCTTTGCGCTTCTGCTATGTGAAGGAGTCGGGTGAGGGGTTCCAAGGATATCGATATATGATGAGATACGCGTGGGAGTTCGTATGCGATTGTCGTCGATAGATGCAGAGCTTCGTTGTTGTTTTGGTGGTTGAGGGAGTGATGGAGCTGCTTCGAGATGATGCCAGGCGCCAGCAACGACGACGACAACACTGGAAGCTAAGCTGGACTAGCGCGGTTTGATCCTTAGTCATCTGGCATGAGCGGGTGCACGTGATATATCTACGTCAAGAAGTCAAAAAGTGGTGGTGAATGCTGGGCGACGTTGATTGGCTCATGATCCTCCGTTTTAGGTAGGGCGAAGTGGGGTTACAAGCTTGCAGCAGCTGCAAGGCTCCAAGGCTCCCACGACCCCAGTGGGTACTTCAGTGAATCAGATTGGCCGATTATCGGGGGATCTGCCTCCACAAAAGACGTGGGACCCTGAAGGGGACGCTTCTGTATGCCCGCTCCAAGGATCCAACAGTACATGGCAGCTACAGTGCACTTGTGCCGCTGTACTTCAAGCGCTTGACCCTTCTGAGGCTCTGTAAACCGGGGGAATATCTTTAGTCCATGGCTTGACGGTGTCAGTGAAGCGTAATAAATGGCGGGTTTTACGGTGAGAACACTCATGACCCTGGCGATGAGACGGCCCCGCGATGTTCGGTGAGACGATCGCATGGTGAAGTGGATTCAAATACAGTCTAGACAATTCACTTACACTGTAGACTGTAGAATGTTCACGATAAGGGGTATGGTGTTTGAGTATGGATACTGTATGTCCTGTGAGCGTCGATCATCTAGTATTGAGTACATGTACCAACACACGTTGTCTCACGTAAAGTCAAGTACCACTCGTGTCATGGATTGTGGCTTATCGGGGTCGGATCACTCGCGCATTCACGGGATGATGCGGCAGTGATTCACTGGTCGGTGGCCGAGGAGCAATAGACAAGTCACCTCACCTAACTCAACCTTTACCTACCTTCCATCTTCTGACTCCGACTTGTTCAACCTCCAACAAGAACTCATCTTTCTTCTCTTTTTCTTCCCTTTTCGTCGCCTTCTTGCCCGTACTCGGTCCTCCGCCTCTATTATCGCCCTCTAGTCTATACCTTTACCTGCCAGCGTCTCTTTGTTGCGTCATTCTCCCGCTCAATACAGCCATCTCGTCTCCTCACTTCTCCCTGCCGTCTACGACTCGGCCCAACGCTCGTCACACACACACCAGTACCCCTCGTTTCATCTTTGGGCTGCTTCTACCGACTCAACATGTCGTCCTCCATCGCCATTCCAGCTGGCCCTTCGGCTACCCGCTCGTACCATAAGAGCACGGGCTCTTCTACAGGCAGCCCGTTCAGTACTTCGCCCTCGTCCTCTCCGCCGTCAGCCGGGAAGGAAAAGGCCCTGCACAGCCGCCGCCCAAGCCTTCTGAGTAAGTTGATTCCGGATATCCTGCCTGATTTGACTGCAGAAACAATGAGACGATTCCGTTATCATGCATTAGCAGTGTTCTTGTTATTGTGACTAACTCGGTTCTTTGTAGGCTCGTCTCTTTCTAAGCAAGAATGCACTGTCATTAACATCGGCGACCCAGAGGGTCCTCCTCGACTGGTAAGCGTTTTGGCTTTACTGTAGTTCGTTTCAGTGGCTGACTTGTCTTTAGATCTCCTACCTTTCCTCCAGCCAAGGCTTTGCGTGGAACCCCGGTATGTTACAGTGCTATCATGAATATTACCATGCACATGACTCCTAACGCTCGACAGAAATCTTTCTTCCTTCTTACATAGACTGCGACTACGTTCCCCTCGAGAACCGCCGCGATCCCGTGCATGAGATTGTCCTCACCGACGACGAGTCCAAGAGCATGCTACCCAATTAAACCGCCTACTGTCGCATACCCGGAACAGGCTACGATAGACATTTCCTTCTCACGATACTCTCGATTCCCATGTTAGCACTTTCACCCTTCGGTTGTGCTGTTATTACGGCGTTACTATACCGCGGCTTTCGACTTTCTCCCACTATCAGGCCAGACACACTTGTTTCAGCCTGTCGACGCATGGACATTGTTTGATGGAGTATACGGGGACAGGGACCCCGGTCATTTGACTTGACAGCCTCACTTTTAGGTTTTTGGCTTTGGTGGAGTATCACAAGACATGGCAAAGCATTCATCACTTCAACATCCGGTACATTCGGGATCGTTCTTTGGAATTGGATGGGAGAGGCCTGGATTCGTGGGCTACAGGAATGGAGTTTATTTGTTTTCGCCTTGTTTTTCTGGGGTCAAGAGGCCAACTACCTCGTTCTCTTTCATTATACATGTTTGTTGCGGTTGGACTGTTCTTCAGAGGATGGAGGCGTTGAGGTTGCACGGTGTTTATTGTTTGTTAGGTCTCCTCAATTCACATTACTTTACTTTACTACTTTACTTACCTACATCAAGCGACTCCTCGAGATGTTGATCGTCCCGCTGACCCCAATCACCGACGGCCGAGATGAACCGGCCCCCTCCCGATAACCCACCCGGTCCGGAGCTAGGGCAAAACGGGGCCGATCGGACACCTTGATGTCATATGATCGCCAAAAGCAAGTTCCGTCATCGGCACTTTGTTTACAAGGGCGCAGTTGTATGCTTCTTATTAATTGTAAATACATTGAATTACATCTGTAGTCTATGTATATCAATACTAAGCGGATTGTCACCCCGATGCGTTGTTTTTCACCAGGATATCGCGTTCGTTTACTCTCAGCTCCGCCGCAGTTGCAAAATTGTGATCCCGTAACTCACCGAGAACATGCGATGTTGTGCTCTTGAGATTAGGAAGCCCAAGTGGGCTTGAACTAACCATGCTCGTGCCCTTGGAGCTTAGAGAGGACAGCCTCATCATGATATATACCATGCATTCTCCAGGTCATTGTACCACAGTCATTTGGTGCAAGGCCCGGCACGCTGTTGGCATTTCAAGCACTATGCCCCTACTATACATGGTATGAATGCTCATGACGATATAAGGTACAAGTGTATCGCGACAAGGTTGTCTTGGTTGCTGGTTGCTGGTTCCTGGCGGTGGAAACGTCCAATATCATGATGGTCGACGTTCTCTGTGGAGGAGGATTTGACTTGGGCATACCAGGCGCCTTTACAGAAGGGCGTGGCCTTACTCGCATTAATATATACGCTAGAAAGGACATGTACAGCCTTGCAAAAAGTGCTTGCAATATTTGGACTCGACACCACTTTAAGACTGCTATGTGAGCTATCACTGCCATCGCAAGCCGTCTCTGTATTGAAGATGGTTGCCGGTTCTAAACCCCAATGCCATTGTAAACCTCCAAACACCAGCGATTTGTCCTTGAAGCACTGTGCTTCGGATTCTTATGCCACTCTTTGTATCAAGCATAAAGACGAAGGCTTGATTCCTCCAGCCCATATCGTCAGCCTTCATCAACCCTGCAGATGGCAACTAGGTATATTCCTCTAACAATATGTCAAGTATATCTCCCATTCTGTGAGCCCTGGGGAATCATGAAGTCAAAACAAGCACATGAGCTAGGCAATGATAGTTTCACATCTGGATTGACCATGCCTACTGCAGCAAGTAGTTGTCTTTTAAGCTGTTACGATTATGCTATTTAGTGACTCCTTAACCAACGGTCCTATCATCGTATGGCTTAGCTTGTACTATAGCATGGTCCAGATCTCAAAGAACGAGGGCTCGTAGGAAGATGGCCTGCCAGCAGGATTGATCTAGCAGGCGATTGAATGTCAAAGTCAGCTTGTTAGGACAAAGCTAAGCATTCTATCCCTGTGATTTTGGGACAGTACCTCATAGCGACCTCTAAAACTAGATAAGAGTCAGCAATCTTCAAAGTCCAAGGGAGTAGTGTTTACTAGACCACGGATATACTCTTAAATAACTCCCTGTTAAACAATTAACGAGTTCAAGAACGCCTGGTTCAAGCAGCTTTTACTTACCCGATGATGCGAAAGATGGCCCATCAATCCATTGTCCACGGAGGCATCGGCTTTTCGACAGCACTGATCGATCTTACTGCTGTGATATTGCCTTATTGGAAAGGATGGTGCCGAAACTTGAAGTCGACATGTCATATATGTCCGTCTCGGGTACACTCGTCAATGCCATCTACTGGTACCAAGACTAGACTGAAGATAGTAGTAAGAGAGTGGGAAAGTCATCGTGCTGGACTATCGTATACTTGGAACGATGAAGCTTTTCCACTGCTGTGTTTACCTCGAGCTTCGTTAAGAATGCACTACCATCTCAAGCGGAGATGACGGGGGTGCCATAGTCATGCATCGTTCAGGAGACCGATTTGATGGTACCATGTGGCACGAATTAACTTGCGTGGGCGAAGTGCAGGAGATCTGTGGTTTCCCAAAGGTTCGATCAAGAGCTCAACAAAGCACAAGGAAAGTACCATACTCCAAGGAGTCCGTATCCCGAGTGTTCTCATGTGTCGTGAAGCAAGGGGCACATTTCCACGTGGCAGAAAGGAGGTAGATACCCAAGTGAGCATCGACATCTGTACTTAAAGGATTAATTGTAGTAAAAGATATGTGATTGGATAGTAGAAGCTATCTTGAGCTAGATGTTTTTGTCTTGGTTCACCAGCAGCCGTCATTCAATAGTGTCCCGTTTCATCAGCGGTCCTACCGGGTTTCCACGCCTTGAGAGCACAGAACTGATTGCAACTTTTGCAAAGAACATTCGCATGGTCTCTTTTCCAATGGTCTATGTGTAATGTGACTAAGATGCAGCTTTGTCACATGGTTCTGAGTGTTTGTGTTAGGCAGAGAGTTCTGCGTCAAGATACAGTCTTCCTCTTGTCTGAGGCCCTGCTCGAGGTCAGATGTATGACTTCAGTCACTCACAATCGAAGAGCGGCAGGTAAACGTGAGCCACGCAAGAAAGCAAGGTTCGCTGTCCTGTTGACTACTCGTAATCCATTGATTTGTACATAGACCGCGAGTTGGAGGACATCAGATGCATAGGCATGAGTATAACAACTTAAATGTCACTCATTTATGTTGCAGTAGTAGGAATGAACAGTCACGTCCAAAGAAACCAATGTTTTAGTCCAGAAGAACTTTGTAATAAGTATTAAGATGTATGCACCTCTATCCAATCAAGAGATCTATGTGCAAGTTTTGTAGAAAAGAATTATATACCCAACGCTACCCATCCGTCCGTCCGTCCACGGGCATAAAGTAGTTCATAACGTATCCGCATGAATTATGTCATTAAAAAGAGAGACCAAACGCTTTTCTCGTCAACTCGAAATGAGATGCACGGGTGCGTATTGATCGATTTAGAAGAGAGCAATGGCTCCGATGAAGGCGAGGATGCCAGCGGGGGCGATGCGACCGGCAGCAGCGGTAACAACGGCGGGCTGGGTGCCCTCAGGGACGGGGTAGGTACCGGTAGGGTTGACGGGGACGGGGCCGGTGGTGGCAGGAGGAGCGGAGTGCTCAGGCTCGACAGGCTTTCCGGGGTTGCTGGGAGCGGGAGCGGTAGGGTGAGGTCCGGGGACAACGGGCTTGCCGGGCTTACCGGGGTGCTCGGGCTTGCCAGGCTTGCCGGGGGTAGGCACGGGGTAAGGGTGCTCGGACTGAGGCTTGGTGACAGTGCAAGGGCAGTCGGTGATGGTGAAGGTGGTGGGCTCAGTGACGGTGTAGGTCTTGTTGCCGTGGGTGAGAGTGGTAGGCTCAGGGCAGTAGGTGGTGATGGCGGTGAGGACCTCGGTGGTGTAGACAACGGGAGGGAGGACAGGCTTTGTGGGCTTGACGGGGTGGGTGACTGTGAAAGAGCAGTCGGTGACGGTCAGGGTGGTGGCCTCAGTGACAGTGTAGGTCTTGTCACCGTAGGTGAGAGTGGTAGGACCGGGGCAGTAGGTTGTGGTGGCAGTGACAACCTCTGTTGTGTAGTGAGTACCGTTGCCGTAGACAGCGTAGGGAGAGGCCTGGGCAGCTCCGATGAGGAGGCCAGCGGCGGCAGCAGCCTTGAAGAAAGACATTTTGATTAGGTTGGAGGAGGAGTAGTGTATCTGACTTTGTAACGAGTGAAGTGCAGAAAGCGAGAGTGATAACAAACTGTAGCGAATGTAGTTGTTTGAGAGAGGATGGAGGGAGAAAGAAGGAGGGGAATGAGAGGAAGTGAGTGAGGGTATTTATCTACAAGTTGGAGTTCAGGTTGAGTCGAGTCGAGTCGAGGTGAACCGAGTTTGAGTCAAAGCTGAGCCCGAACGGAACGGAACAGTCCCGATCTGGGCTGACAAGATAGAGAGAGTGAGAGAGATAGAGAGAGGAGAGACAGAAAAACTCAATTCGTGTTAGTTCACTCTTAGTCCAACCTTACCTTGGTCTTTGCTGACCGTTTAGCTCGATCGAGATGTGATGGTTGCCTGTCATCCAATCGTGTGAGTGGGCAGAACCTCAGAGAGACCTCTTGGACTCTTGGGAGTGAACTTGTGAAGAAGCTAGACGAGGCAATTTTTCCTCTTTGGACGATAGCTCGTCCAATCATGATATCATTGAAGCCTGCTTGGTCTGCATTTTCTTCACTCCAAGTCAGATTTTACTGTCGCTGGTACCTTGCATGGTTGCACTAGAGTCGTTGGGCTGAAGGGATGCAACATGCAGCATGCACATGCAAGGATTAGGTTGACCCCGGTCTTGCAAATACGAGGTGGTTCTGGTTCTAGGCAATGACAAGATTTGGATCTTTGGTTGAGTCCATTATGATAAGAGAGAGGGAAGAGTCTAGGAGGGACAGGTCTGTTTCTTGCTCTGGTCGTTGGGTGATAGAGGCCTCGTTTGTGGCCGTTGAGCAATTAACTTTTGCATGTACGTAGTAAGTACTAATATTTACAGTTACCTTGGTCGTAGGTAGGTTAGTTAACAGACAGACTCCAAGAGTCCAACTGATCTGATCTGGTCCTTTGGGGGGCCGAGTTAGCCGTGAGTGAATTGACGTTAGCCCATATTGGAGCGAAAAAGCAACAAGGAACTTTAGCTGGTACCTGCGCCAGATCCACTGGCCTAACAGGCTAACAGCCCACAACAGAACCAGAACCCCACTGCCAACACTCCGGGGAACTTTGTTTATTGTCTCCAGAGGCTAGAGCCTGGGCGGGCTGGCGGGCAGGCTCTCATCCATATTCACGCACGTTTTTTTGGCTTTTGGCTAGGTAGGCTCTTAGCTCGTATCTCGGATCCAATGACCGACGACGGCCCCTGCAGTTGGCATCAGGCTAATGCGGCGCTGCACGGGCGTCACATGAATAACCAATCATGACTGATTATGAGTTATTTGTGGAGGTGGTTGGGTAAGTCGACTCATCTTCCTTTTCTCTCTCTCTCTCTCTTCTTTACCTTGTTTTCCGACTGTCTTATCTTTTCCGGCCCGGACAGACATGTTTATCGTTTTAAGCTTTGACCAATTGTAGCACTAAAATAAAAGCAGACTAACAATGGACCTGATGTAAGGGGGCAGGGGGGCCATAATCCACTGATTTTCCTGCTTATCGGCGTTCCCCATTCTCCAGATTGGGACTAGAACTGACCTCCAAGAGTCAGACTTGTCAAAATCAGTTCATCCGTTATCCGACGCCCGTTCGTAACAGGAAATTAACTCGTTTATGCTTTTTTTGTGCGGCAATTCCGTTGCCCTTACTTGCTGTGTGTCTGTGATGCCGTGATGTCTCTGCATTGATCAATAGCATTGTTAAATTTGTCTTAGACAGAGCTTGTGAGCTGCAATTAAACGTCGCTTGGTGGCTTGTCACAGAAGGCGAGGGTATTTTTAGACCTTTTCCCTTGTCGTCAAGCCCGAGGACAGTATCATTCATTATGTACCCTATTGCTTCATATCTGGGATCATTGCTAATGGCATAACTCTGTATGAACAAGCTCTCATCTTCATTCTCCTGTTGATAACATCTACCAAACAAATCAGCCAACGTTTCATCCCAAATTTCGTAGCAATTCTTCCCACCCGTGGCTGAGACCGTTTAATAACCACCAACATCTGGCTGAAACAACGGCTGAGATCGCTTTATAGAACGGATAAAAAGTCCGCCACCTTTTGCGTGGTTGTCTTGACTCTTAATTATCCGCTCAAGAGCGGGCTGAACTAACCAGGTTGTCCAGTCAATGGTGAAGCGGGTGGCGCCGCCAAAAACAGACACCATTGTTTGGCCTAGTTTAGTCCCTGTCTTACTCATCGTGACTGCAAAGTTATGGGCGTTGTCTTTGGTTTGGACTGACTTCTGAGTGGGAAAGGAGAGACAAAAGGGGTAGGTTGTGTTAGATGTGATGGAAGAGGCGACTTATCTCATTTTCGCTCTATAGATTTACTGGGAAAGAGTACGGTGATTTGCTACTCACACAAACAAGTAGGACAATCGAAAAAGGGAGGTCTAGGGTATTTGTGTTCAACTTTCATTATATTCACTTGCATGTGGAGGAAGTATCAGATCTGTCAAGGAGTAGATGTTCAGAATTACTGGTTTTTAATACTCCAAAGTGAAACAAATCTCTTCATCGTTCACATAGTGGTAAGAAAAGAGTTCGCCCGTCATGTGCCCAAATGTGATGAAATATCGGATAAGCGTTAAATTCCACCCTAGAAAACAGGCGTCTTGTCGTCTCCCAGCTTCTCGTCCACTTGATTCATGGTTGTCTGAAGAACATCATACAGAGCCTCCATCACCGACTCCCACCCAACACTTCGTACAATCACGTCAGTGATCCCTGCCACTGGTTTTGTCACCACGCAGGCTTGAGTTAAAAAAGTCAAGCCGTTTCTGTATTGGCCTATGACGATTTGCAGGTCCCTGTCTGGGTGGATAATTCTCAGGTTGCCTGGGATGTTAATACCAATGTCGAATTGGGGGTTTGACACTCACGGTCGATTAGTTGCTCTAGAGCAAGAACCTCGCCAGCACAGCCACCGAGGACATCCATTTCTGATTTTGTGATATTTTTGATGAGACTTTGGGCTTGTAGATGCAGAATCGAAGGATGTAAGATGGCGACTTGAAGTGCATGAAGAAGCTTAGTGTGAGGACGATGTAATTATGTAGTTGTTAAAATGTGTTTGTATCCTCCATGGTTGCCTGTTCACAAAGATTTTGAATCGAATAGACGAAGTGATGCGGTTTTGTCGAGAGGCGTGAATACGCCAAACAGTCGAAACCTGCTCTATTACCAGTGGCCATCCTATGACCAGTTTCTAGGAACACAAACATGCTATCCTTCCTTTACCTCAATGTTCTTATCCTCAGATATTGGAAGACTCTCCCAGTTTGGGATATTCTACGATAACGAGCGTACGTGACAAAATTGTAATTCAAATGGGTTTGATCATCTGTTTGGGCAGGTACGCTGTTTGTGGTAACCTTACTGCCTACGTAGTATCCGTACGCTATCAAGATTGGTTACTAAACATGCCCAAAATACACAAAACATGATGAAACAAATGGTTTGCTACTGAACAGATTATGTGATTTGTATGAATACAAAATCGAGTGCCAATATTCTCAACGCAGTTTCTATGTTGGTCAGTATGCTGATGCTTATTGGTCCTTCTTTAGGAAATAATGGGACCGTTGCTAAATCCATCTCCGCCGATATTTCGGCGGAGCAGAATCCGATCATGACTTACAAAGCTTCAACTTTATACGTTTATAATACATTGACAATTTGTAAGAAAACCCACAGATATCATACCATCGTGCTTCAATATGTATATATATATAGTCCAAATCAACTCTTTAATCCATCATCATCACACTTCCAACTCTCAACTCGTCTTTGAAAATCAACTCCACTATCCATCATGAACGTCACAATCATCGGCGCAACAGGCGAAGTCGGACAATCCGTCATCAACGCACTCGCAGCCTCTCCCACCAAATTCGTAAGTTCATCAACCCAAGCCATCTACCCCCAACTCACGTCTTGGTAGAACTTGACTGCTATCGTACGACCATCTTCTATCAACAAACCCGAGGTCGAGCAGAGCAAGAGCAAGGGCGTCTCCATCGTATCTCTCGAACTCGAGGATAACCACGATGCACTCGTAAAGGCTCTCACGGGCCAGGACATTGTTGTCTGCTCTCTTTTGCCTTTCTTTCCAGGGGCGGAACTTGCCTTGGCGTCGGCTGCTAAAGACGCTGGAGTGAAGCGATACATCCCAAGTGCTTTTGGCCCCAGCTGTCCTCCTTCGGGGGTGATGCTAATTCGGGAAACAGTAAGTCTTTTCAAATATCAGAGTCTCCGCATGTCTGACATATCCACAGAAAGAAATCGTCTTGAACCATATTAAGAAGATTTACCTGCCCTACACCGTCATCGACGTTGGTCTCTGGTACCAAGCTTCTCTCCCGTCTCTTCCATCCGGCAAGATAGACTATGCGCTCAAATTCCCTGCTACGATCGTTGCCGAGGATGGCTCTCACGCCACTTGCCTCACTGACCTTAGAGATGTTGGGAGATATGTGGAGAAAGTCATTACTGACGACCGAACTTTGAACAAATACGTCTTTGCGTATAATGAGATCTGGACGCAGGAGCAGATCCACAGTCATCTCGAGAAGCTGAGTGGTGAGAAGCCCAAGTGTGACGTAGTAAGTCTACCCTCAAGATACAACTATTATATATCACTAACAAAGACTAGGTTTCCACCAAGGACATTGAAGCCACGATTGCAGCAGCTCAAGTCCAGTACGACAAGAGCGACAAGTCTCTCCCCTTCATTTTTGGACTTGCAGGCCCTCAGTATCTCTACTGTGAGTGGTTCCGGGAGGATAACCTCCCTGAGCGAGCCAAATTCCTGGGCTATCTCAGCACCAAGGATCTTTATCCTGATTTTGAGCCGATCAAGTATGTGGACTATGTGGATGAGGTGCTTCAAGACAAGGGCAAGTCCATCTATGCCAATCGTGGGTAGGGAAGGTTGGATATATTCAGTAGTGATATGATGTATTTGGCTATTCCGTGGACACTTGCTCCGGATCTGCTTCTCTTGTTTTATATCACTTTTTTTAATCCTTTAGATGCTTGCTCAAACAAGATACATAGTGCATGCTGTAAGAATTCGTATCATCGTTCTAATCCAAAAAGGCCGTACACTCAATCTCAACATCAGTTCCCAGAGGCAGCTGAAAGACAGCTACACAAGTCCTAGCCTGGAATTTGTCAACTCTAGCGATGATATTAAGAACCAGCTCTTTACTTACAGGCTTGGGTAACCAAGTGAAAAACTCATCGTATGCTTCATTCACAAGAACAAAGTTCTCCATGTTTGTGATGTAGATATTCATCTTGACGATATTCTTGAGGCCGCTACCCGACTCTTTGAGAATAGCTTCTAGATTCTTGATAGCTTGTCGCTGCAGTGATAATAGCCAGTTCTGTTCATCTTAGACATTCTCATGGGAACTCACAGCTCTGTCCTTGACAGTTCCCTCTACCAGCGTCAATTTCGTACCAGGGATGGCTCCAATGTTGCCTGAACAGTAGACCATTCCATTGTGTTTGATAGCCTGTGAGAATTGCGGCAGTGGAGCCGGGGCAGACTCGGTGTGAACAGCTTCCAACTGAGGGGCCATGGTTGTTATTTGGGTCGAGAGATTTTGTTCTTTACTGATATGTGAAGATTGTGATGAACATGTCAGCACAGGCTATTATATTGGTGTGAGATGCGGGGATGGGCATCACTTCGGTACGTACATCTATATGAGTCAGTTTCTAATCAAGACGAAGATTTTAGGGTCGAGTGATTTGTAATCAGACAACAACAGACAGGGCATCGTCTATTTGGGATACAGATGACTGGAGGAGAAGCACCACGGCACGTATCGTTAATCTCATAACACTGAGATGAGGGCTTGTGGCAAATTGTAGGTATGGGACCTAAACCTCTCTAAGTTTGAGTAAACTCTACAAACTCATACTCATAGTAGTACAGTAGGTATGCAAAAGTTCCCACACTTCCTTTATTGTAAAACTTATATAAAATAAAATAAATTGTAATAAACTCTTCTATTTTATATAATCTTTTAAAATCTTTAGAGAATATTATATAGACTTTTAGTTAACTTGTTATTACTATTTTTACATAGGACTACATAAAGTTAGAGTAAGTTATTAAGAATTAAGCTCTATTAATAATATTTATCTAGCTATTGGAAGAGTTTTTAAGTTCTTAATTCCTTAGGTAGCTATAGATAACTTTTAACCCTTCTTTTCCTCCTCTTCCCTACTCCTCCTCAACCTCCCCCTCTTCTTCCTCGCCCTTCTTCAAGTGTCTACCCACGCTATGAAAGAAGTCATATGTAAAGGACAGCCAGTGTGAGTCCCAGAATCCCGTCGGCAATCCAGACACACTTCTGTGACACCAATCGAACTCCTCCGTGCCCTTGACCGCATTCCATTTCAGATACACCTTTGCCATGTTCATCCACCGCCGCTCCAATCCTGTCTCGCATCCAGGTGTGTCACACCACAGGACGTGCTTCGTTTTTTCGTCGTAGAGTGGGTTCCGCTTGAGTCGTGGATTGCAGTCCTGGTCTTTGTAGAATTCAAGATTGAAGAGCCATGCGGGGCTGAGGAAATTGGTAGAGGTCCATGTATGTTCCACTTGGAGAACGATGCGAGTATCTCCAGTGGAAGGAGCACTTTTACAAAGCGTCTGGTCAGATAACAAGCGCTTTAGAGTATACTGAGCGTTACAGACGTTGCAGTTCCAAGTGTTTCGGCCTTTGCAGAAAGCTTTGAGGTCGAAATGTTTACAACAGGTATGTTGTATTTCGCTGGACGCCTGGTACGCGTCTTGAAGCCTGGTAACACGCTCTTTGTCACTTAGAGTGTCCTGCATGCCAAGCTTTGGAAACTCGACGTTCTTGATAATACTGAAGCGTAACTTCGACGGCAGTCCACCTGCTTTGAGGAAGAGTCGCGGAGTAGCCCGGACTATCAGGCTATGGGGAAAAGTAAGATAAAAAAGATCGCTTGTGATCGCAAGTTGAGGTGGAACATGGCTCTGGTCCTTGCAGACGATTTTGATTTCTTTGTCCTCGCAGGTATTTGCCAAGGTCACTAAGTCTGGCGCAGGGAGCGACTTGTGCGAACAGAGTGTGAAGTTACCAACACGTCCCAAACACCGACTGTACTCCCAAGGTTGCTTCCTCCTCTCCTCAGGGGAAAAGAAGAGGGTGGGGTGGGTTTGCCTGCAGGCGGAGCACCAGAAAGGTCGATACAGCCTCTTCATTTCTCTTTGTAGCACCCCTGTCACGCGGCGAGAGTAGCATGGTTCGCATTGAGTGCTGCGAGTGAGAATGTCTCTGATGATCTGGCGTTGTCGATGGTTGGCCTCGCTGATGCAGTAGCTTTCAGGGCCGTCTGATCGGAATTCGCGGTTGAACTCTTCGAAGTCGCGTCGTGAAATTTGGCGGAACGCGCTGCATGTTTGCTGGAAGAAGTAGAGAGTGCTGTGTGGCATGCGTTGCATGATTTCGAGCAAGATATCTGACGGGAGATCTTGTATGGCCAGAGGCCGATGGGGCTTTGCTCGTTGTAGTTGATATTTATCTGATATTTTTTCGTCTGGTGTTTCTTCGTCTGAAGTCTTTTTGTCTGTAGTCTTTTCGTCTAAAGTCTTTTTGTCTGATGTTTTTTCATCTGAGGTCTTTTCATCTGATGTGTTTTCATCTGATTGACTTTCATCTGATTGAAGTTCATTTTGTCTGTGTGTTGAGTTATCAAGACTGTTAGCAGTTGTCACTTTCAGTCCAGAATCATTCAGATGGCTCCTTCCTTCGGGCGAACTTCTAGCATGGTCGCGCTTTCTTTTGCGCGAGAACAATCTACAGACGCTCTTGATCCTTCCTAGAACCTTCTTTGGGAGCTTCTTCCTGGAAGACATACGGTCGTCCATTTTGTTAGAAGATATGATCAGGGTGGCACACGGTCTCGGAAAAAGGGGGTTGGGGATGAGAATGGGGATGAAGATGGGGATGGGGATGGGGCAGGAGGAGTTGGAAAGATTTAGAAGAGGTTGTGGGTAATTTATAGTAAAACTTTCTTACTTTTACTAAATATCTGTCATTAATTAATATTGAGTTTTGTAGCAACTTTAAAAGAAGAGAGAGATCCAGCTGTCCCAATGAAACCCATGGAAATGGCAACAATAGAGGTCCCTATACAGATCGAAGAGCGGTGATGGCTCAGATCTGATAAGGTTACCTACTGCCTACCCAACCATATAAGCCACCACAACTCTATTTCCAAAGGGCAGGAAAAACCCCTGCTGGGGGCAGAAACGTCTGTCATTATTAGTTGCATATTGATGTTTGAGTATGTACAGGACAGGCTATTGAATATAGGCCCGGAAGTATGTGTTAGTCACGAAACTCTTTGAAAGGTCGCAAATTACATCTCCAAAGTTAAAGCAATCGATTAATTGAATTACCAAGATCTTGTGGATATGCGTTCGCCTTGGTGGTGCTCACTTTCTGTTAGATATGCACCATAAACAAGCGTTTAACGCATCATATCCAACACGCAATCCAGATAGAAGGAACTGAAGGGGACGTGAGTTCTCTCTACAAACTGATATGACAAAGTAGCCTGTTTTACAAGGGCAGTCACCGAGGTGTTAACTCCCATATCAAGTACTAACCGCGCTACTACATCCGAGATGCTTATCAATGTATGGCAATGAGAACAATAAAACAATCAAAAGCGCTCAAATGTTTAGAATTTGTCTTGATTTTTGGGAGTTTGACATCCGACAACAAAGCCTCTGTACGTTGGAAATCAAACAAAGATAGCAACATTGGAAACGCGGAAACTGCTCAGAAGTGCCAACACGGGACCATCGATCTCTTACCTATATATACCTAACAAGACCTCTTATCTGACAAGTATCAATAGAAAACCTCGCATCTTGATTCAGGGAGACAGCAAGTTCTCAATCGTGCATGCACTTGAAAGTGTCTTGGAGAAAACAATGACACGGGTTGAGTCGAGTTTGAATATCAAATAGGGGAAACATTGCACACTGCAAAGAGCATTGTATCGCATTGCTTGGTTAGGCATGTTGTCCGAGGGCTACAGGGGGAGATAAATACAATGAAGTAACCTGAATAATACAAGCCCCTGAGTTTTGTTGTCCTTGTTTGAGTTCCAAGAACGCAAACTTTACCCCTAAATGGCCACTTTTATACGTCCCATTCAAACCTGACTCATCGCTCACCAGACCACAACGCCCATTGTATTTAACATTTCGTATCGCCACGTTGCATGCCTGAAGACAAAATCTTATTCTGAGATGACACGTCACCCAGTGATTTTAGTAGTGAATTTCGATTCTCTTGTCTCTTCCCACTGCCAAGTCCCACGGCCACTCCAACCCAGCCCTACCACTAACAATGACCACATCGGCACCGGACTTAGATCTCGGCAGTGCTCTACAGCAGATAATTGCCAGTTACGCCGATGAGCAAAAACTTGGCCTTGAAGCGATTTCTGCGGAGACATTACTGAATCTAATCACATGTGATTACCCATTTTCTGCAAAATTCATCTTGAACTGTTACTGACCGACTCTTAGCAAATGCAAAAGAGATATACCCCAGCTGTGCCACGCGGATAATCACGTCGCATGAGACAAAATGGGATACGTCGAATGAAATATCTCGGTCGTGCCACCGGGCTCGGCTGCTCAGGGTCGTGCCAGGAGCCAGCAGTGTGATCCTTCTAGAGTCCGGCAACCATACAACGTTAAGAAGCGCCATTGACGAGCTTTACCGTCTGACAGCCAAGGCGGTCATAGATTTGGATTTTGGGACACCCGAGGTCATTTGAAGAATACGCCGACTTCAGACAGGGGAATAGGATGGGGGTGATTATTCATTATCCATAAGTCAAATACCCATTTCATTTTGGTCGATGATGTAAACACGTGCTGTTTGAAGATAACGTTAATGCTCCAGCTGTCATTCTGGTTTACCGCGCGGGAAGCTCAAAAAGGCTGTCAATCTACAGCAATGACGAAGTTGGAAGTGCGTGTAAAGCGATTGGCTATTCGAAAGTACCCGATCCTTATCATAAAATCACTTGCAATAGGTGGTTTTACGATAAGATGCAGGTTGTCAAGTCCGAGCCAGAGTGCGAGGCAACGCCACAAACCAAACCCGCGCGCGCTAACTCCACTTTTACACCAAATCCTGCCACCTAAGGTCAGCCGCGCGGCATCTCTTTCTAGTAACTACACCAACAAGCTTATGTCAGAGAACGAAGACACCCTGGAACATACCCTGAAGGATTGAAAGAACTGATTGATAATTCTGCAGGCTACGGAATTCACGAAGGAAGAAGTCGTGGTCATTAAGCATAATGACAAGGCTGGAATGGAATATCGTGGAGATGGAAGGATATATAATGGACACGAGTTGCCAATATTCTCAACTATCCAGCAAACGGAGCAACTCAGCAGTACAATAACACTACAACACTTACACGGCAACAACACTTGCACAATAGCCATATAATCAACCAAAAATCATCATCATCACCACCATGTCCACTCCAGAATACTTCCTCGTCGCCGGCGCCACAGGCCGACAAGGTGGTTCCACAGTCAACGCCCTCCTCACCCATCCCACCATCAAGATCCAACCCAAGCAAGTCTACGCCCTCACCCGTCAAGCCTCTGGCCCTGGAGCAGCCAAGCTCCGCCAGAAGTACGGCGACATCAACATCATCGGCGGCGACCTGAACGATCCCGACGCCATCTTCCAGCAAATCGACAAGGCCATCCTCCCCAGGACAGGAGTCTACCTCGCTCAGGCCCACGGTCCGACAGAAGTCACTGACGCAAAGGGTCTTATTGATACCGCTGCTCGTAATGGTGTTTCCTACTTCGTCTACTCTTCGGTCGATCGTGGTGGTCGTGAGATCAGCGACAAGGATCCTTCGTACTGCAAGACTTTTTCGGATAAGTTCCTCATCGAAAAGCATCTCATCAATATCTGCAACAACAGCAAGATGGACTACACCATTCTTCGTCCCACCTGGTTCGCCGACAATGCCTTCTGGGGTTTCCCCGGCCAGCTCTGCATGACGGGCTGGAGGGAGAATATGAGGGGAAAGAAGATGCAAGTCACCGTGACAAAAGACATTGGCCGCTGGGCCTTTGAGGGTCTTGTCCAGCCCGACAGGACAGGAATTCGCAACCAGGCTCTCTCCATCGCCAGCGACATGCTCAGCTTCAAGCAGGTCGATGACATCTTCATCAAGCACACTGGCAAGGGCGTCCCCGTCACCTACGGCTTCCTCACCAGGTTTTTGATCTGGATGCTCAAGGATCTGAGGACCATGTTCGGCTTCATTGACGAGAGGGCTTACGGTGCGGATCTTCCCTGGTTGAAGGCTCAGCTAAAGCCTACTTCTTTTGAAGAATGGGTCAAGACTGAAGTTGTCCCTGCACAGAATGCGAAGGCTTAGATGGGAGGTGCATAGATGAGATTTCTTTAAAGCATTAGTAATTATAGACTTGAATTCACAAATAATGACTATTTCTACTGTGATAGCATCTTCCAAAAAGGGGTACATTACTCTTCAGCATGACTGCGAAAAAAAAAGTGGAAAGTGGGAGTGGGAGAGATTTGATTCTAGGAGCGCAGAGAAGAAGGTTTATAGGTTTTAGGTACGGATACCACTACACCACTTTCCACAGAGGGTATATAGATAACTTGAACCATAAGGGGTAGGGAGAGGACACATCGTTGCCTGAGGGAAGAAGAGGGAGGCGTAGAGAGAGTTTTCAAACCTGGGACATGGGCGAATAAAAAAATTGCAAAAAACGAAGAATGGCCGAGTTGGTTGAGAGAGTCTTAGGAGCGGATTTATAGAGTTTAGGTAATTAGGTACAGTATTCCCACTCGACCATTCTTCGCTGGGGGTATACAGAGCTATTTTGATATATAAGGGGAGGTCAGGGGGGCCTCAAGAACAGCAACTACACGACGCAGGCTTCCACCAAAATGTGACCAACACTCCATTCTCATCAGTATCTACCCGCCTTGACTCCAGAAGTATTACTCTTTACTGGACGCAAAAAAAAAAGAATGTACAGCGATTTCGAACCTGCGACCTGCAAAAAAGAGGAGTGGCTGAGTGGGGGAGAGATCATAGGTGCGGATTGAAGAGTTTAGGTTCATAGGTTTTAGGTACGGATACCACTCGACCACTCCTCAGTATATCTATAGACATATTCTGATATTTAAGGGGTAGGGGGTCATCTGTCACGGTGGCAGACGAACACGTACAACGACTCGCACCAAGGCCTGGCTGACTACCCACAGTGGCCGCGCAGAAGTTCCAACACTCTCCTTTTTTCTATGCTCTGTCTTGAATTTAACAAATTACATTACATTCTAATAATTTAATATTGTCTTTACACAATATCGAGAGTCGAGAAAGGCAACATGGTAAATACCCACACTGAAATCCCCCGATCCCCTATTTTTCTCCCATGCTTCACTCCATCCCTGGAACAGCATATTGTTTCCCACGCGCAAAAAAAAGTAGATGTGGAACTGTTTCGAACTCACGACTGGCAAAAAACGAAGAGTGGCTGAGCGGTGAGAGATTTTTAGGATTTTAGGTTGCGGATTTATAGAGTTCATAGGTTCTAGGAAGAATACTACCTGACCACTCTTCGCTGGGGGTATATAGAGCTATTTTAATACATAAGGGGTAGGTCTGGTAGAAATTCTTATTATTATTAGTTATCTACCACACACCCAAACTCTACTCAGGGGACAAATTCCTCTGCCCCGGCTGCTATGCATCTATCTCATGTGTATAGTTGGTCGATGTTGTTCTCTGCCCGTATCTGCTGTAGAGATACCTCGTCAACCACAGACTGGAGTCCCAGATACTTAATAGCATCCCCATGGGATTTAATCTCGTCCGTCAACACCTGCTTCTCAACTTCAACCTCAACGACCGCCCTCCAGGCATCAAGAACTTCATCTTCCAGCATCAAATCCCAAGTTCCCTTCCAGACGAGCGAAGCATCATCGCTTTGGCAATATGTGAATGAACAAGCCTCCTCTTTTGATCCGTTCCACAAAACCATCTTCTTGAGCTTGGGCATATTCAGTGATATCATCGCTGCTCTTTTCAGGAGTTCGTTGGTTTCGCGGGCCGTGGTCTTCGACATCGCCCGGGAGGTCAACCAGAGAGATCTTAGCCTGTTCCATCGCCAATGGGACTGACAGTTGTTGAAGAAATCACGGGCATCAACCAGGAACGCGACCGAGAGATGCTCGAGTTGTCGACTTCTAGCCGCAAATGCAGCACCTACAGCAGGAGTCGGTACCCGAACACGGTCTGGAGCTGGGTACAGTACAGGGCTCTGAGGGCGCTGCAGTAGGTCAAGACATTTCTCGTTAAAGTCCTCAAAGATGGTGACCTTTTCGATACTGGCTTGCAGGGATAGGCTCATTATCCTTTCATATCCTGTACTCTAAAGTTAGTCGTCTGCCCCAAAGCCGAAGCTAGACAACCCTGATAAATTAAATACTGACCTATTTCCCACAAGCGATTAGAAGGTCCCTGAAGTAATTGCCATGGCTCATAACAGATCTCCTTTAGCCGGGGCAGCTTTGACCAGAGGTATGATAAGGCCCAGGGGTCGAGTTGCCGGCGGCATTGACGCCGGAGTATAAACTTGGTTACAGCGTACACCAAGGGGAGCTCTTGGCCGTCTCTATAGAAACTGGCGGAGTACGGTTTGAATGGTCGTCGTAGTGCCCCATTCGGAGGCGGTCTAGTATTGCGGCCATGCCACCATCCATGATGCGGATCGTGGACTCTGCCACTCTGTGCAAGAACCTCAAACTTGTCTTCGCCAGGGGTCCCGAAATAGCAGTATTTGAACCAATGCTCGGAGTCACTTGGAGAGTAGGTGTTGAGCTCTAACGTCAAATGTCGATCAAGCTCGGCTTCCTTCCAGTTCCAGTTGGCCAAGATGTCAAACAGGCTCGCGACTGATGTTGCTACGATCCCGTTGTTCAAGAGAGACCGTGTTAGTGACTCATCGCTTCCACACACTCCACATGTGTAACTCTTGAGCTTAACATTGAGCCAGATATGATCGATCTGCGCTGTCTGTTCCTCGGCTAGCTGAGCGAGGAAACCAAGACAGGTGGTATTAAGCTTCAGGTGCGAAAAGTTTCTTTTCTCGATGACAGGCCGCCATTCTTTCGAGACAGACGCGTAGGGAGCTATCCCTTTGTGATCCAGTAGTCGTTCTAAGATCATATTGCGCAGCTCGGGGGGTAATGATAACCAGTTCATCGTAGTGGTAATGGTGATGATGTTGGTGGTGATGTTTGTTTGTTATTGTTTTGGCTGTAAGATGAGAAAGGTTTAAAGGCTGTTCAAGACGAGGATGTCAGGATCGGGTAATAACTGCCTTGAGGCCTGGGGGAAAGAACAAACAATTTACAGGCAGGCAGTACTCACATGGCAGTTGCCTTTATGCATTTATGAGAAATTAGATCCTTGCGAATTACAATATGGAAGGCAGAAATGAATTCTTCGTAACCGTCACCATAAACTCTTTTCAGGATCATGCTGTACCGCATGTGCACATTGCCCACAGAGATATATGAGGAAGTAATAGGGAGCAAACGATAAGGCCAAGCTAGGTACCTACCAGGTGTTCACGTCTTGTGATTGGCACTCCCTCTCTAAAAGTCCCTGAATCACTCCCGTCTCGGGCACGCAATTCAAATACTCGAATCTTGCATCTCCCGCCTTCAAAACAGAAACCTCATGCCACGTCCGGAATTTCCTCCCATCACCAAATACTTTGTAATGGGTCAGCGCTCCGCGATAGATAGCCAGGTGAGATTTGTGGCTCTTGGCCCACGTCTCAAGAGCTTCCAGACTAGAGAAGAAGCCAGCGCCGCATGTCTCTTTCCGAGGACGACTGGTCTCTGATACTGCAGAATCTGTGTTTCTGAGATAGCGAAGGCCAAGGGCGCCTGTTGAAGGAGAATTGCTCCATAGATACTCGAGACCTGAGCGGAGTGTGGGCTCGAGCTTGGTGTCGTATGAGTCGGCTTCTTGCTGGCTGCAGTTTTCCCAGAATTGGCCTGAGCGGATGTGGGCTAGGTTTTGGGGATTTGTGCCGGTGAGATAGTGGTCAAGACTCTGCGGTGTTGATACTGAACGGGTAGTATCTGCTGATGGAGGAAAGAGATCCCAGGCGGAAGATGGGATTCTGTCTCTTGCTGCACCCCAGTAGGCTGACAGTGTGTGTTCGGGGAATGTTGAGCCGGGGAGTTTGGCAAGGCCTGGGAGATAGTCGAGGCCAGAGTAGTTGGTCTCCAGTCTTTGAATTTCTGTGATGAATGCTTCTCGGTAGATACCCACCGAGTCACGACCTGGTTCAGGTAATTGAGAGTAGATGACCTTGAGCGAGAGATCCTCAAGGCCTTTTTCATATTTCGTCTGATCCGCCCAGTAACACACCCATATTGTCGACTCTTCTACATCACATCCATCCATAACAGTAAACACCTCATATACCGAAGGTCCGTATTTGCCTTGTACCCACGACTGAATTGTTGCAATAGCTTCATCTCTAGCATTATCAGATCCTTGGTTATCGGAATGTTTCTGAACGCCGATATAAGCCGTGCACACGTGAGTGACATCATCTGGGAGAGCGAGATGCCATCGCGGGACTGGAACACGGTGGTTTTCGGGCTTGCGCAGTGGGTAGACACGAACGGGACAGGACATGTTTAGATTTTGTGTTACCTGACACTAGTATCAGTATCGCGAGTATTACTTGAGTGGCTGTCTGGTGCAGGTGAAGCATGGTTGGTGGTGATTAGTCGTGAATGTGGTCGGAGTCACTTTTGGGGTCCGTTGTTTGATGGGTTGGTCTGCTTTGGAATCACAATATGATCCTTACTTAAAGATTCCATTTTATAAGATTCTCTACAACTCTTAATATATTTAAAATAAAAGGAATAAATACATGCCTTTTGATTAGAAGATGTAATTTCCGTGGCTTGGTGGCATGCTATTTAAACAGTGTACCAATGACCTGTCACTCGATGACAGCAACACCAGCCACTATTCTAAGTATATAATACACTCAGTACTATCATGTACATGTAAATTGACCAAGTTTGAACGCTTATGTTTACTCAGAAATGTCTTGTTTCTCTTGTAATTAGTCGGTTGCGTCACCGGAATTTCATACTCATTCCGAAAACAATAAACCCTGCTTCTCTAGTGTAAAACTCGGAAAACATCCATATATTGAGCCAAGGCCTTCCCCTCACGCATCACGCAATTCCTCAGCCGCATTTAATAAAAAAGAGAATCAAGGGTCTTGGGTGTCTAATTTTAGTATTCTTCTTTTTCATTCTTTATCTTTCTACGTGACGCTCTCAGTAGTCGTGATGCGCCATCGGAACATGTCCCCGGGATAGACAGCTGTAAGTGCCGGGAATGCATATGGCTGTCCCGATCAGATGATGATTGACAGACACGGAGTGGAAGACAGAGACAGAGACAAACATGGGGTACAGTCTACAGAGTAGTAACGGTAACGCCATTGAATCTTTTGAGAGGGGTTACATTTGATTCCATCCTATCGCTGTGTTACCTGCTTACCCCTCGATATAAGCCCCGCGGCACGGTAGAGGTGCCGAGTGTCAATTGTCAAAGTCAATCAATGCCTGTCAGCGGCAGTTTTTTAATTCCATTCCCTCTCATGTGTCAATGCTTCCGTCTTATTCTCCAAGACAGTGACTGAGTAACTAGTTCTCATTTATCCTTCCAATTACAGACAAAACCTCTGGAATATTCCATCTTATCTCGACAATTGATACGGAAGTGGGCACGGGGGCCCGGAGACGGGATCGGCTTCCGATGACCGTCGGTTCCTTACGGATACTTACCACAGCCTGCACAGCCATTGTTATTATTATTGACACAGTGAACGGGCACAATCACTGCCAAGCGTTTCCCCCGCAAAACGCAATCGCAAAACGGGCTGATACAAGCTTAGAGTTACACTGTGACAATGGTGATAACTCGGCATCTCGGAGGCGTCCCCTCTCCTTGCCTCGCCTCGCCTCGCCTCTCGATTGTCTCGGTCTACAGTCTCACAGCGTCAACGCTTACGCTTACCCTCGTTTAACGCAAGTTATGACTCCATACAGTCAAGATTGCCGTTATCATACTTGCGGGGGAAGCAAAAGGCTAATACATACATAACTGATCCGTCCGTGGCTGTTTGAGTGCAGTATCCTCATGCGTATATAAGACTTTCGCCCGTCCCCTACTTACTGCTCACTTCTCCTCTTTCTTGCAATGGCTTCTACATCCCCTCGAAACATCATCTCAAAGAATAAAACCCCCATCGCCGTCGCCGCAGCCCTCGTCTCAGCAGCCGCAGTAATCACCTCCATCTACCGAACAGTCACAGCATCATCCTCCACCTTCTCCTCCAAGATGTCTCACAACCTCCACCCCAGCCTCAAGAACGGCCTCACCAAGGGCTCTGACAGCTTCTCCGGCGGAAAGATCCGCTGCAAGTGCTCCTCCAACCCCGTCGAGGTCGCCCTCAACGGCCAGGTCCTGCACAACCACGCCTGCGGATGCTCCAAGTGCTGGAAGCCTGAGGGCGCTCTCTTCGCCATCATTGCCGTCATCCCCCGCGACCAAGTCCAGGTCACTGCCAACGGCGACAAGCTCACCATCGTCGACAAGAACGCTGCCATCCAGCGAAACGCCTGCCGCGACTGCGGTGTTCACCTGTTCGGCCGCATCGAGCAGGATCACCCCTTCAAGGGTCTGGACTTTGTCCACGTCGAGCTCTCGGACGAGAAGGGCTGGCAAGAGCCTCAATTCGCCGCCTTTGTCTCCTCCATCATCGAGCAGGGCTTCCCCGCCGACAAGGCCAACGAGGTCCGCGCCCAGTTCAAGGACCTCGGTCTCGAGTCCTACGACGCTCTGTCTCCTCCTCTGATGGATGCCATTGCCTCTTTTACCGCCAAGAAGTCCAAGATCTAAGGCATTCGCCTACTTTTCATGTAAGCCGTGCCGCTTTGAAGGCGTGGTCGTGTCACAAAAGTTTATGAGAAATGGTTAGCGGGGTGTTGAGGCTGGGTGGTTGTTGTTTAAGGACTGTATAGTGTCGTTGGCGTGTGTTGTTTTGGAACGAAAGGAAAGGAGTCGGGCGTGCTGTTGATGCATTGCGACACGGAACATGTGCGCTTGCGAATGATGAGATGACGGGAAGAGAAGCTCAAAGATAGCATCTATAAATCCTAATTCATAACGTTACAGATACCTTTTGTCATTGTAGATATAATGTGAATGTTGATTTGATCAATTTGAGATATGCAAACCTGAAGAAGTTCATAATCGAGGTCCACGTCAAAGTATAATTGCCCATATACACTCATTAACGGTTAGAATCCTTATCTCGAGCGCAAAACCACACCTATCCATTATGACTCCTCCTGGGCTTCTTCATCATTGTTCCATGGCGAATTCAAATACTCAAGAGGATCCGGATCATAACACGACTCGGCAGACCACAAGTCAATCTTCTGCTCCTCCGCCAGCTCCGCCAAATTATCAGGAATCATGAGCTTGTCCGAATCCTGATAGAGCAAATATCTCAAATACGGAAGGATTTCTTTCTTGTTATGGACAATGGTCCGTAGGAGTCCAACATACCCATACTGATCCCAAGCAGCCTGTTGACTCCCATCGTCCACGTTACGCCAGCAAAACTGTATCAGTGTGAGAATCCTGATGTTGGGAGGTAGTCTCCGCTTGAGCTGATCTACCAGGTCGGGACAGGTCTTCCATTGCCCGAAGAGCACTTCGGGGTCGCCGAGAAGAATTCTGAGGGCAGGGAAATCAGAAAGGTTTAAGCCTATGGTCTCGCCATCTTGGATACGACGCCACTCGAGTTTAAGCACTCTGAGCGTGCGTCTAAACCTCCAAAACAGCTGGCGGAATTCTTCAAAGGAGAAGGGGAGATGAAGCTCTTGGTGGAAACGGAAAACGGCGAGCTTCTTTACTGGGGATAGCATCTTTTTGAAAACTCCAAGGTTGATGCAGCTGATTTCGATTAATAGATGGGTGAGATTCTCAAAAGGAAACATGTCGTCGCTTGCGTTTTCCAAGGCTGTGAGGTTAACGTATGATATTCTGAGGCGAGTGAGGGAGGAGTGTTTGAACAGAATGGCGTCGTTGATGGTGAATTTGGGATATCTTCGGTGCTCTGGTGGATAATTCCAAGGATTTCTCATTATGTTCAAGACGACTACTGAAATATCAAGGTTAACAAGCTGAGCAGTTGAATAATACAGTGAAAGGTGCATACGGTTAGTCAACCGTGGCTTTGGAATGATTGACTGGTTTAGTCTCTCCTTATCCTCTTCATCTATCTTCAACTTGACTTTGCCCTCGTGCTGGAGTAGAACAGCCTCAAGATTCGGGAGATCAAACCCGAGCAGCTCTCTATAAGCACCCCCGTCCATTTCGTCAATGACCAAATAATGAACCAGGTCTTTTATCCAAGGCTTTTTGGTCAGTAGACGGACTAGCCCTCTTGTGTCGCAAGCAGTCTTTTCTCTGGTGTATATCTTCTTGTAAAAAGAGGGGATCGTGAGGTGATTGATGGCCCTGCTAGTGAGCATCAGACTGAACAACTCTTTGGTCTCGAGCTCTTCCATGATAATTTTGTAGATCTCTGGGGCCAGTGTCTGAAGACATGGTGGCTCGTATAGGGTTGTCATTCTGACTGTGGTAGATGTTGATCGAGATTGGGAGAATCAGTGAGTGAGGTTATATTCAGCCAAGATGAGGGTTGGCTTGTGGGTCAACTAGACTACCTAGGTAGCAATCATGCAGTCAGCGACTCAGCCTCGGCCCCCAATAAGGTAAGGCAGACCGTGAATAAGTGATTTGAAAGTCTGCAGCTATGTTTTTTTTTTTAAGTATGAAAACTAGACTGATAATTTGCCATACGTAGAGCAAAGCAAAGCCCTTGTGTACATGTAGCTCAACGTGACATCTTGTAATAGCAAATTAACATGGAGCCAAATCGACCTTACCACGATAAAGAACAACTCGTATAACCATTTGCAAGAAAAGAAAGGGTGTAAGAGTAAATTTGACATTATACCATATCTTTATGGTGTCCACTAGGCACTCATAATATCAAACAAATACTCCTTCGGAAAGCTACTTAGCCAAAAGAAATGGTCAACACCTAGCAGATGCTCTACGGAGAGAGGCTAAGGTGACAGCATATGGCCCGATATTCTTGATCTTGCCTTGACTCTATTAACTTCAGTAAAAATCCTCGATTATTGTACAGTCCCCTTTCCAGTTCCTTCCAAAACGCATGGTCTGTTCAATCGAAGTCTCGGAGTTGGGAGTATGGTAGACTGAACAGGTTTAGTCCGTGATTGCGGGCCCATGGGAGCTCAGGACTTACATAGACCGATACAATCAATAGATATCCAGGGGTCGTAGGCTGTTAGCATACCTAGGTGAGCTTTCTTGGTATATTCATACGAAGTGTTGAGCTCATAAGTCGGACTTTCCTTGACATAGCCAAACTTTGTGGTAAGGAAGATGTTGTCTGTCTTTCCCGTGCGCTGAACCACTTGCCGGTGATTTCCTCGCCGTCGTGATAGAAGCTATTCTTGATATTAGCCAGGCCTCCCCATCTCATCTGCTGCAACATCGTACTCAGCCGACTCTCAAGATGTTATCCCGGAATCATATACGTGGTCGAGGGATGGATTTGAGAGATGTGATAATTGTAGATAAAATGTCACATCTTTGAGCGTATTTGCTGAACTGGTTGATCTATCCAGCATTCATAATCTTGGGTCCCAGCTCTCATACAGCATGTGACTCGGACTCGGTGACATAATCAGTTGATACTTCCTATTCGCACAATAGAGTTCACAAACACTCGGAACGGCATTAAGCATAGATAAAGCCCTAAGTCGGAGCAAATTGCATAAACTATTAGAGTCTTGGAGTGGCACATCCAACCAGATATACCCGTACATATCAAAGACATAACCAAGTAATCTCCCACCAACTTGACCAACCAATCAAAGTTCACCGTTTCCGAGCAAACCAATAGGACCACATCCATGAGACTCTTAATTGACCATGTCGATCTTGTCAGCGGAGTAGTCCGCGGCGGGGCAGGACAAGGGGCAAGAGGTGAGATACAGGCCGCGGACGTAGTGAGATATTTCCGACTTATAAACTTTGGGAGGCACTAACGTTAGAGAGAACAAATTGCAGGCTTTATTAATTTATCTCCATTTTATACATGTGTCGGTGTGTCTGTCTGTAACCAAGCAAAAGTTCAAGTTTCCGAGCAGACGAATTAGCAAACAAGAAAGATAACATGTCTCGCAAAGGCAGATCAAAGGTCAAGTCTGGCTGTAAGACGTGCAAGTGAGTACTCCACACATACAAGCCCTTTAGGATATTGCGCAAAGGTACTTGTGATTAACAAAAATCTACAGATTGAGAAAAGTCAAGTGTGACGAGGGTCGTCCTGCGTGCCAAAGATGTCTATCTACAGGGCGTGTCTGTGACGGATATGGCATCTGGGGTGGAGGATCTCACGTCCTGCAAGCCCAAGCCCAAGTTCAAGCCCAAGCCAAGACATTTTCGGCTCCAGTTCCAGGTCCTGTCACATTCATCGTCTCACTAAACGCAAACGAAAAGCTCTACTTTGACTGGTTCAAGTGCCGCACCTCAGCAAAGATCTCAGCGACCTTCTCCTCCGGCTTCTGGACCACCCTCGTCTTCCAGGCCTGCTCCAGCGAACCAGCCGTCCTACACGCCCTGCTGGCCCTCAGCTCCGCCCACAAGAAGGGCGTCGTTGAGCTGGGCATACATAGCAACTCCCCCAGCGCCGAGATGAGTCCCCAGGAGCAGTTCACCCTGCAGCAGTACGTCAAGGCCATAGGTCACCTACAGCCGCACTTCTCCGCCAAGGACAGAGCCTCGTGCCGTGTGGCGCTCATCACTTGTATTGTCTTTGTATGTCTGGAGTTCTTCCGCGGTCACTTTGCTACGGCGCAGCTGCACCTCAAGAATGGGCTGGACATTCTTGGTCAGATGCAGGGCCTTCCTGATGCATCGTCGGGGATCCTGGCTTTGAAGCCCTGTCATGAAGCGACTGATGCTTGGATAGTGGAGGCCATGTCCAGACTGCACATACAGGTTGAGCTCTTTCGGTACCTTCACCACCACTCATGTGTTATTCTGCAGCCAGCCCCATACCATCAGAAGAGTCAGCCCGACCATTTTGAGAATCTCAATGAGGCATGGAAGGGGCTGGAAGTTATCTACAACCAGATATTCCACATCACTCACAGAGCCCGTCAGCGAACAATAGGTGCAACTGAGCAAGCATCCCAGCAACTCGTCAAGGAAAGGCTCAGTAGCTGGCATACCACCTTTCAGCAGTCCATAGAAGCATGGCCCGGCGGTACCAATGTATTCATGAGAAAGGCATCCCAAGTTCTGCTCATCCACTACGCCATGACAAACATCATGGCTGAAACCTGCATACACAACAACGAGACAATCTACGACTCATGCACAGAAAAGTTCATCAAGCTTATCAAAGAGGCAACAGGACTATGGGACATATCCACACAAGACTACAATCTTGAGGACGAAATGCCGCTCTATGTCATGTCGACCTGCATGCCTCGCTCCATCATCGACATGGGCTGGATAGCACCACTCTACTTCACAGCCGTAAAATGCCGCGTCCACCGCATCCGAGTCGAAGCTATTAAACTATTGAGAACCAGTCCCCACAGAGAGGGTATCTGGGACGCGCACATAGCCGCATGCGTGGCCAAGAAAGTCGTTGAATTGGAAGAGGGCGATTTCTACCAAGGCTTTGACCTGGCGGATGACTTCTCCCTCAACACCCCAATGCGGGATCAAGATTACCAACTACCGCTATTACCAGAGCCGTATAGAATCAGTGAGATCGAGGCAAGCCTCTCGGGCGCTCCAATGGATAAGATATTGCTGTACTGTAAGAAGGAACAGCAGGGCGTTAATAGAAGGGCTCTTATGTCGGAGTATCCCGTGAGTGAGCAGGACTGGGTTGATACATGAGAGGATTTAATTTTGAACGAGATGATGTGCGCATACGACTGTAATGTTTATCTAGCGAATTTTGTTACCAAGCTTAATATTAGAGCATGAATGGAGTGGTTCAGACCCTGAATGTAGTGTCGCCTCACTTACAAGGATCTCCGTGGATGCATTAGACTTCCAATAGTATTGGAGGATGTATAACAAGACACTATCAACTTTCATGGTATGAACATACAAAAAGGATACCTGTAATTGTTTATACTGTTCAATAATTACCCACCGATTACAAAGTGGTTATGTTCCAAGATGTCTACTTCTAGAATTGGAACATTAACTCGCACGATAAGATAAGCCCTCCTCCATCTCCGTTTCCGAGTCGGCGCCCAGGGTTAAAGTAAACAATTGACGGCACCTAACGCGGCCGCGGGGCACAAACTCACCGAACTACGCACCTTGATAGTCCAGTCCAACCCTCACTCTAGTCTACACTCTCCCAATCCCTCTTCTCTTAAATACCCTCCTCCTTCTCCGAGGGAGGCAATTAAACATGGACTCTGAATCCGTCGTCTCACAAGTCCAGCGCAAAATCGAGCTGCAAGCCCCAGAGGATCTCTCGTATCTCATCGCAAACGTCCGTCGCGCCGCCGCAGAGCGCCTCAATGAGGCTTTCCCTGTTGTAGAGGGGAATTATGGCGAAGATGAATTGCGCACGCAGATAGAGAAGCTTGTCAATGAAGTATGTCTCTGGACTACGTGGTGCCCTGGCTGAGGACTAACAAAATAAACAGTATATCGACAAAACATTCTCCCTCGCATCTCCAAACCTCTCTATAAATGGCCTCCCTGTAGTCTCAGATACCTTCCTCTCCGAACCCACCGCCGAGCCAGAACCCGTCTACGAACCCTTCGACACGCGCAAGCGCCGCCGTGTCGCAGACCTGATCACCCAGGAGGAGAAGCTCCTTGAGGACGTCGCCGCGCTGAAACGCTCCGTGCCCGCCACCGTCGCCGCGAACCAGGCCGAGCAGCTGCGCGACAGCCTCAAGCGCGACGACGACCTGCTCGACGCGCGCAAGAAGCAGGCTGCCGTGGAGGCCGGAGAGGTCGAGCTGGACGTGCAGCCGCTCGAGAGGCAGGACGGCGTGGAGGCCGGCTTCCGCAGGGCCGTGGAAGGGCTCGGCAGGCTGAAACGCGAGATGCCCTCTGTGGTGGCCAAGATGGAGAGGGCGCGTGTCGCGGGCGAGTATGTTGTTACGCAGGGACGATAAGAAGGGCGTGCAACAACCATATTACTACTACCTTTACATATATACCCAGGGCGGAAATCAGTGTATTACGGAACATACTCAGGAGTTTGGGGGGCGTATTGGATTAATCGACAATATCAAATCACATTTTGGAAGCAGACAACACTCAAGACCGCGTCTATTTGTTGAGAACTATTACAGTCATGGTCAGAAAGAATTCGGGCTAAGCAACCAACAACATCTGACCTAAGTCAAGCACACACGAAGTATGACATATCAGCATGTTTACACAGCTGGATGGATAAAAAGGGCCTGACAAGCTTTTCTTTTTCTTTCTCGTTTCTGCAAACATCACGCTCCGCCCTACTCGTTCGCAATGTGTTTTAACACCTTCGTATTCCTGCTCTCAAGCCGATTTGTTGTTGAAAAAAAGCATGATAAACGAGAGAAAATGCGCATTCTATATTAAGACGCAGCTGAACCGCTTTGTCTATCTTTCACCGATATTCGTTCCATAGCATATCTCGTTCTATTTAGAGAGCAGCAGGAGCAGGGGCAGGGGCAGTCTGAGTAGCATCAGCACCCTCAGCGACTGGAGCAGCCTGGGGAGCCTTTCCAGGCTCCTCAATCTCAGAGCCCTTGTTCTCAATGACATTGCCATCCTGCTTCTTCTCCCACCAAGCGGGACGGGCCCACTCGGCCTCGTGCCAAGGACCGGCATCGCTGTTCTCACAGCCGCCCTGGCACTCACACTCGCCGCCGAACTTCTTGGGGAGATTCTCGCCGGTAATCTGCTTGAGAAGCTCGCTCTTGTAGCCGGAGCCGAGAATGTTGATCTTGGAGACGGTGACGGGGTCGAGCCAGCCCTTGACGATGCTCCAGACGGTGGAGAAGCCCCAGGGAGCGTTGATCATGTACAGCTTACCCAGACGCTCGGGGTAGTAGTTCTGAGAGATGACGGAGGCCTGCTTGACGTAGGAGTACACCTGAGGGACCTTGCCGATGGAGACACCCTTGAGGTCCATGATGGTGCAGCATGTCTCGAGGAGGTGGCCAGCCTTGCGGGAGCAGGCAGGGAGACGGGGATCGGCGACGCGCTCGTACTCGACAGCCAGGTTGGTAAGCATGCGCTCAGCGGTGGTGATCTGGTACATGGCGTTCAGGTCGATACCGCCAAGAGTCTCGATGTAGATGGGTCGACCATCCTATATACAAGAAAAAAACGTCGGTCAGCATATGATAACTTCCGCATCAACAGCAACTTTGTCATACCTTATCGGTCTTGTGGTAGAACTGAGTGTAGTACTTTCCGATCTCAGCCTTCTCGGGGTAGTCCCAGACAGGCACGGTCTCGTCAAGCTTGGTATCCTTTCGCCATTTCTCGGTGTCCAAAAACCTATAGTGGCGGTCAGCCCCCCTGTCGCAAACGCGTATTCCTCGTTCCACCGCCATCAGAAGAAAAGGGAAAAGCTCTTACATAGTTTTTGAGGCCTCGACATCAAACTTGCGCGCTCGGAGGAATCGAAGCTGTAAGAAAGGTGCTGTCAGTATTCGTTGTGCTGCATGGGCATCGTGTTACATTGGCCCTTTTCAGGGTCCATGAAGCTCAGGTTTATCTCGTACCAGAGTCAAGGTGTCCAATCGGTCGGTGCAGCCCTCGGACTCGAGCATCATGCGGAACTGGTGCAGCTTGGCGATCTGCTCCTCTGTGAGGTAGCCGGCGTGGCCATCCTGCTTCTCAGGGCCCTTGATAGGGAAATCATAGCTGTCGTACTTGGGGTTCAGATCCATGGTGATAGATGGTGGGGTATACGGTGGAATATAAGGGAGGAGGGGAAGAAGGTAGAAAGAGTCCGCAGTGAAGAAACGGCGGGACTAAGGAATTAAAAGAGACGATGAATTACGCCAAAAGTTTGTTGAAGGGTCGAAAGTCAAGGGGGTTGGCTGTCTGTCGAATTTAAGTCCTCGGTGTTGAGAAGCGTAATTAACCGTTTCTAGGCTTGTCTACTGCTGGTCTCCCCTAGAGATGGATCTCTCGTCATGGGTGTCGAGAAGACTACTCGAAGCGGTCTAGCGGAGCCACATTCCGTTGAGGGGTATCACGTGTAGACTCACATGCAGATAATTCGATGACTTGTCTCGTCTTATCTTATCAGCAGTCCCGCTTCAGATTGTCTTTTGTTAGTCGTTATCTTTTAATTCGAGGTTTACCATATTCTTTAGTTATATCAGGCATTGGTTCAGTCGACACATAAAGCACTCACCTTCTATGGCATAATTGGTGTAACATCATGAGGAATTCCTCGCAATGGATCACCCTCAATGTCGCCCGTCTTTTTCACACTTCGGTCGCCGGGCCACGGTTGAGGCCCCATCGATCATTCCATATCACCTCTTTGGCCAGCTTCCCGCGAAAGCGCAGCTTCTTCACCTCGAATCCCTACCTCTCCCAAGCCGATGACGACTCCCGCTCGGCATCAGAGCTGAACAAGGAAGATAAAAGCTCTGCCGCGGCAAAGAGAAAGCCCACACGACCGAACACAGCCAAGAATTCGCTCCGCCGTGTGGCTATCATTGCCCAGCAGCCGAAACGAGGTGCAGCAGCGCCAGGAAGCCCCAGCGATGAACCCTCGAATGTGGTCAGCGCAACCTGTGTTGCGGAGACTTTCAAGATGCCCATAGTTCTGGAGATCTTGTCATCGCATGGCTTTGACATTGACCCGGATGGCACTGGATTCGATGCAAACGAAGTGGTTCATGCAAGAGGAGTCAATGGTGGAGACATCTTCGTCTTCCCCTCAGGCACAATTGTGACGTGGTCGTTGCCCTCGGATGTTGTCACCAGACAGATCATGCGCGCTGCTGAAGAAGCGCATCCCATCACGCATCGAGAGTTCGAAGATCTCGAATTCACTACCGATACTAACCGAGAAGCAAGCGTGCTCAAGGGCGATGTCATTGTTCTCGGCACCCGCAAGGAGAATAAGGAAGCCGACAAGCTAGACACCACATTAGCCAAGGTTGCTTTCTCCTCTGGTCTTGCACGAAGCACAAAACTTGCCGTCCTCGAGACGGCGTTGACAACGTACTTTGAAAGTACACGCAACATCCCCGCCCTCCTCTCCCGAGGCGCCGGCATTCCCCTCGGTCGGAAATTCATTCTACAAAAGACAGGCGAACTGCTCAGTCTCCGCGCCCGCCTAAACCATTACTCCGAACTCACAGACTCTCTGCCTGATATCTTCTGGGACACCAGCTCCGAGCTGGGTCTCGAGGGGTATTATGAGCAAGTTGGTCGTGCGCTTGACGTCAACGTGCGCATTCGGGCTCTGAACCAGAAGATGGACTATGCTGCTGAGATCGCTAGTGTTCTGCGTGAGATGTCCAGTGAGCAGCACGGTACACGCCTGGAGTGGATCATCATCCTGCTCATTGCGGTTGAAGTTATCTTTGAGCTGCGTCGCATCGTCCTTGAGATGATGCAGGAACGGGAGATGGCGGCTGATCTACAGCCACCCGTGACACCAGTGGGGTAGATTGTGAGTCTGGCACTTTTGTACGATATTAACAAGGGGTGCAAGATTTTATTATGGGAATAGGTTGAAGATGCAGGATATAGGTCACCGAGCCTGGCCTTTTAGATACCCCTCAGCTCAATAGAATTAACGATCAAATGATGAGGCCCGGACTCTTTGAACTCATGTGAATGTTCTTTCAATCAATACACACTAGGACAGAAGTAGTTTCTATCCATGACTCAAACAAATATTATCAATGGCAATGATGTACCTTTTCTTTCATCTGCATACACGCGCCAAGCTGGCGTCTGGATTACACAACCAGGAGCTTCCACTTCCCAGGTCAACTCTCTCTTCTCTGATACCTTTTTCCCTGGTTCACTCAAAAACCAACTCCTCAGAAAAAAACGTGAGTAATAAAACAAAATTCGAGAATCCACCTCTAAACGCCCACCTAATCGCCCCTTCTTAAACTCTGCTCCTAAACTCTTATGTCCGACTCCATGCTTTATAACTCGTTGCTTTGATCGTTTCTGTTTCCAACAACTACCATCTCAAGCCCTATTGTGATGGCTTATGCTGCATACCTGGGATTGGTGGGACCGGGACAGGCGTCACTTTATGCGGAGGTGGCGGTCCAGGTGTCCCGTTCATCGATCGTTGAGAATTGGGAGTCGGAGGCTTCTGCTGAGCGGCGATACTCGCCCGAGCAGCTGCGAGTCTGCTGGCATCCATGACTCCGGCCTGGCCCATACCTCCGGCATAACCAGGTGTGCCAGGCTGAGCAATCTTGTCAGTGAACATGGCAGAGCGCTCTTGGGCGGCGACCCGAGCCTTGGCTTGATCGAGAATCCTCTGTTGCTGAGCCTCAGGGATAACGGTGTGGTATCCTGTAAGTCCAGGGTTTTGAGCAGGCGTTCCTTGTTGAGGGGGATTGCTCGGGTACCTGTTAATTTGATTTCCCACAGCCTGATTCGGCGTGCCATATCGAGGAGGCTGCTGCATATTAGGCGACGAGCTGTATGCCTGTCTGTTAACTACAGGAGACATCGTACGCTGCGGAATAGCTTGTCCGTTCGTGTATGCCCCAAAGTTGGGCGTAGGTGTAGCGGCTTGTTGCTGAGGAAAGCCTGGTTGGAAAGGGAATCGCGCAGTAGGAGTTCCCGGCTGAGCTGGCAGCTGCCCGAATGAAGGTCTTTGCTGAGAAGCATACTGAGGCATGTTCTGGTGGCCGTATGGGGTTTGCGCCTTAGCAACCTGTGTCGCATACTGGGCAGGATAGCCGTTGGGTCGAGAGTACTGGTTAGGTTGAGGAGGTCGGGGCTGAGCGGGCATAGGTCGTGGTTGGGTTTGGAAGCTGGGCGTGGGGCCAGGTCGATAGTATTGCTGCTGCGACATAGAAGGGGTTCGTTGAGGGGTTCCGTACTGATTCTGTGGTGTATGGTGTCCATAGGAAACGCCTGAGATGCTAGGCGTGCGTTGCGGGGGCGGTCGAGCATTGGCTTGAGCAGCCTGTTGCTGAGCTCTCATACGAGCCTGTACACCCGCCTCATCCTCTTCCATAACACCCTTGTACTGATCGGTTTGAACTTGAACCTTGGTGCTGATCAAAAGATCCTCCAGTTGGTCTCCGTTCAATTTGGCAACTGCGTACGGCGGCAGCGTCTTGATAATTAGTGCGAGCTGTGCCTTGAGCACTTGGTAAGTAGCCTGCTCGCCCTCCGAAGGAGTAGGCCCAGGAGTAGCCAACATGTCGCCAGTAACCGGGTCGCTCGATGAACGGTTTTGCGAGTTGGGGAGATTAAGGTTTCGGATGCGCTGATACGAGGACAGGGTCTCAATCATGTCGCTGACCTCTTCCAGAATCTCGTCAACTTCCTTCTCCTCATCTGCCCTCTTCGTACCCAAAGCCTCTTCGAGCGACGGATCGACGACAGATTCATCCCAGCTATCAAGCGCTTCTTGGATAGCCTTTTCATCGACATCAAGGGCATTTTCCTTGTCATCCTTCTCCTCATTGTCAGTGCCACCATAGTATTCGACCTCGATCATGTTCTGGAAATGCCGGTGACCTGATCGCTGCCACCACATTCGACCCGCAACATTCGACGGCACAAGCGCTCCTGAGTCGTCCTTGCATGGCGCAAAACTGGAAAACGCGCCCCGGAAAAGTGATTCCATCTCGTGAATCTCAAGCTCAGTAGTTGAAGGTCGCTTCCCCGCCAGACTTTGCGCGCGTTCTCGTTGCTTGTTCATTGTTTGTGATGAGGGGGTCGCATTACTGTAGTCGAGGTAAGATCCTGCAGCCAATTTGGTAGTGAAGTAAGAGGCATTTCGGAACTTGCAATTGTCTGTCAGTTCTGGATGGTAGAAGTCCAGCGCGTTGCCTTTTGCTTGCGTCTTGGGCTGCTTGGGGGGTTGGAGAGGCGGCAGAGATCTAGGCGACGAGAACAGGTCTCCGAGAGTCTGTGTTCGTTCGTGGGGAGTCGAGGGCATAAGGTGAGTTAATGATACACCAGGAGGCAGGGACACATCTCGCAATTTGCTCTCATCGGAAACTGACAGACTGGAGAACAGTCTCTTCTCCTGAGGGGCATATCCGACAACAGACAGTACCAACTCTCCCTTCTGAGGAGATGATGGAAGCTTGGCCTCAACGGGGAGAGGATCGGCTGAAGTCTTTGGGTAGGCCTTCTCTCGTCGGAGAAGCTCCATGGCCTTATCCTTGAACTCTGTAATTTGTCTTCTTGACGTTTCATTGGTCGACTCCTTCTTATCCTCGACCGATTGAGACTTGAGATCCTTCAGAGCGACTGAGATTGCAGAAACCAGGTCATTGGCCACTTGGTCGAGGTCCTCGTACGCATTGCCGGCAGCCTTGTCGGAAATGGTGGATAATTCGGTCGACTTTTGGCGCTTCGCTGGATGACCTTCCTCATCGTCATCAGATGTCTCGGGCAAGGGGCGCTTGAGGATGGAGGGAGCGACGTCGTAGCTATTAGAGATGGTTAGTGCATGAAATGGAGAGGTCAATCGCGACAAAGTTGCGATGTGACGAAAATCAGCAATTAAAAAAAGCAGGCATACCTGCTGAGAACGTCAACGAAAGATTTTATCAAGTCGCGTTGGTCCTTCTTAGGCTCGCCATTGCCATTGGTGATGGCAGGTTTTTGCTCTGGAGAAATCATATCCTCATCGCGGTCCTCTTCTTCTACATCGCGTTTTCGCTTTCCCGAAGCAACAGGTTGCGCTTTGTCAAGGGTGGGGGATTCCGAGGTGCCGTTGGCGTGGATAGCCGTGGGCTGTGCCATGGTGGGCGTGGTCATGATGGCTTCAAATGCAGGCCGTCCCTCGTTTTGTTCGTCGTCGGGGCGTTGGCCGCGCCTCGTCGCGATACGCGGTAGTTCGTAGTGAGTGGCAGTGATTAGCAGTCGGAATGGGAGCTGTAGCGGTAGTGGATGGCAGAAATGGGTACGGGTCCAAGTCCAAGTCCAGGTCCAGTCGGCGTCGCTGGTGCAACTCCAGGTGATAGTAGTAAATAACAGGCTTGGTCAAGGCAGCGCAAACGAATCGCACTCATCGAGATAACCACGACACAATCGTGCAATCGTTGTAATAGGGCGTATTAGACTCGGAAATTACGCGACAAACACGTCTCGAGGCAGTATCTCGAGTCGAAAAAACGGGGGGGGGAGAAGATGCCTTGTGCTTTGCTTGGCCTGGCTTTGCTTTGCTCTGCTCTGCTTTGCGCTGGGGCCTGGCCTGGGGGGGAAGAATGTGTCTCCTCGATCGCCAAGTACCCTTACTTGTCACAGACCAACAGCGGACCCACTATGGCGCCCTTTTCCCTTTTTGAGAAGGGGGAAAGTAAAGCCAGGCACGTGACTACACCATTCAACGGTTTGTTGCACGTAGCAATGTGATGCAATGTAGAATACGAACACCGTGAATATTGAGCTGCATTAAATGATCTACAGTTATTGATGGCTTCAACAATTCAGAACTTCAAGAATATTATATTTCATGCTGCGTATTTGGTACAATATAGTTGTTACCATGGCCAGACTTGACATCAACATGCTATCTCTCACCGAGCTCAATTACACGAGGACGTGGCTGCAGGCTTAGCGTAATCATGATCATGATAATCATTACCCGGTAAGTAAACTCACAATGATCTCATCATAGGCAAAACAGAATCAGGCACTTCAACACAAGTAAAAACATGATAGGATTCATATTACTGAGCGCAAGTTCATGAAGCTATTTCCCATCGCTTGCGCTCAAAGTCTCATACAATTCAAACTAGTCCCATACCGGTGTCCAAAACCATGTCCATGCTGCGTGTTCCCATTCGCTATCTGGAATAATTCATACATAAATAGTCATAACATACTCTTACTTGGCGCGAGCCAGACCAACAGCGTTCTTGCCGAGGTCGTAGACAGAGTAGTATCGTCGGAGGAAAGCATCACCAAGGATGACAAGGGGTCCTACAGGCTCGGGGAAGTCCATACCCTGGAAGGTAGAGATACAGCTGCCCTGGACCTCGAGGATGTAGTCAGAGGCGGGGAGGCTGTAGTTGGATCCAGCGAGGTTGAAGGTGATATCGGGGAGCTCCTGGATCTTGCTGCACTCGATGGTGTACTGGCCGTTGTAACCCTTCTTGGCACCAATCTCCTTGTTCAAGAGCTCAGCGAGGGCGCTGGGGAGGACGTTGAGAGAGGTACCAGTGTCAAGAATGGCACCAGTGTTCTCCTGCTCAGCGACCTCATCACCGAAGGCAATGGCCTCAAGGTCAACCTCCCAGTAGGCCTTGCGGCGGAGGGGAATGTACTCGATATCTCCAGTGTACTTGGACTTATCAACACCGCCAAAGGTAGCCTCACTCTCACCCTCTTGGCCATCAAGATAGAAGGCGAAAACAGGCTCGTCCAGGAGCTTCTGGTTGACCATCTGGTAGAAGGGAGGGACCATGCCGTTCACAGAAATACGGTCATAGCCGAGACCGAGGATACCGTCGAAGCGACCGAAGGCAAAAGCCAGGCCGGGCTCCTTGGTTGCCTCAGCAAAGTCCTGATCCTTGATCTTGAGGTCGCCAATCTGCATGACATCGTTGGAGACGAAACCAGACAGGCTGCCAGATCCGTAATGGATTTCGAACTCGCTGCCGTTGGACTTGTAAGTCGATGAGGCAGAGGAGTCGTACTTGGAGTGGAGGTAGCAAGCGATGCTGCCACACTGCTGGGAGGGAACCCAGAGGTTGGAGCTACCGGTATCGAGGACGACCTTGAAGCTCTGGGGAGGAGTTCCGATGGTGATCTCGGAGAAGTCTGAGAGTGGTCAGTTTTGGATGAGGTTTAACAAATTGAATGATGCTTACACTGAGCGTTCATGAAGTTGGAGACGGGGACGGGGTGGCCACCCTGAACGTTGGGGACGTTGGTAGCGAAAGCGTAGTCGGCAGCGTTCTTGGGGCGAGCAGCACCCATGTACTTCTGGCCGAGGCTCTGGAGGTGCTCCTCAACGGAGTTGGTAGCCTGTGAATCGTGTTAGAGCTTGAACTGTATGCGCAATTATCGCATCGTGGGAACCAGTCGTACCAGTGTGTCGGCAAGAGGGACCTTGTTGAGCTTCATCTTGTGGATGCCGGCCTGGGCAGAGCCCAGAAGCGCGGCGGCAGTGAGAAGAGCGCTCTTCATGATGGGCAATCAGGTCGAGAATGCGACCGAGTGATGAGTAGATGGTAAGAAGCTCGACACAAAAAAGGCTGCGAGCTTTGGATGTTTGCTGTTGATGGAGATGTAGAATGGAGATGCAAGATGCAGGATGGAGTTGGGGAGATAAGAAAGATGGTTGGTTAAGAAGTGAGAGGCGGAGGAAGGTGACGGTGACGGTAACGGAGCTCAGGTCCTTCCGAGCTGGGGGAAGCTTATTGCGCGTGCTTGCGGCCTGTTTCGGCGCCATGGTTGGCCACACCTGCCTGGATTCGTAAGTTGCGCCCCCCGGACACTAAAGCCTTTCCCCTGCTAATGACCTTGTGACTCGCTGGCACGGCTGGCAATGACGCACCATTGTGCCTTTCCCCGTCTCCACTTTCCCTGCCTGGCAACCAGACCTGAAGCCTTTCCGCCTTAGGCATCGCATCATGCTCATGCGCAATGCAGGTCTCTCTCTATCACACAAGCGTCGTCTCACCCATTCTTATCAACGCCAAGGTTGAGCGTATCAGGAACAAACAACAAACACCAGCCTCACTCTCCTTTGCCCAGGGTCTGGAACGTTTCGGTCGGGGGTTTATTTCCAGTTGTCATAGGCAGCTTCGTCAGAGACTTGCTGATCACTGTATACGGATCCCTGTAGCTCTGCACCTTCACGCGTCGCGAGCTTATTGAGCTATTTATTAGTGTTTGATGATAGCTTACACTAACACTAACTTAGCATCTGGGGTTGATTAGTGCTCCAACTAAGCTCGGATCATCAATTATGGTTCGTTCCTGCGTGTCAACGGAGACAAAAAAGTGATAGGCACGATAACAAAATATAAGTGTACTATTACAACAAGTTATAACCCAAAACCTATCCTTATACTATTACATGTTTATATAATTCCCTCGTCTCAAATGTAGCATCCTGTATGCCGGCGACAAACCACCTGGTTGTGCACTTTGACCATCATAAAAGCCATACCATCATAACTTCGTTAGTAACATCATAAACACTCAAGCCGCACGCATCTCTTTCTTTGACCGCTCCATCGCTTCCACAAACGTGCGTCGCACATCCTCCAACTCGGCATAATGCTTAATAAGGGCTGCCAGCCTCTCACACCTCGAACCAGACATGTCTTCGACCAGCTTGCACCATCCAGAGTGAAGCGCGACAAGTAGAAATGCCAAGCTTCCTCGGCATATCTGCTCGTCCCGGATCCATGAACGCAGAGCGCCTCTAGTAACGTTGACTCTGCAGCCGCGGTCTCTCAACAACAGGATGAGCAAACTCTTGAAGCCGATATGTCCCACCTTGAGGAATGCTTCGAGGGCTTCTTGGCCGATGTTGAGAGAGCCTTTCAGGTATCCCAGCATCACAGGTAGAACTCTATCACCATGTCGCGCGTTGAGCGTTGTGTTGATGAGCATATCCTGCGTGATCTGGAAATCATCCTCAGCCTTCGACACTAACTCTCGGAACTCCTTCGCTGAGCAGACACCTGCTGCAGCGTCGAGAAGTGCCTGAGTCACCCTCACGCTCTCTTCTTTATGCTCCAAGAGAACTTGTACGCCGGGGTATCCAAGTTCTAGCAGGGTTTCCATAACAATCTCTTCGTCGATGTCAATATCGGCGGCCCGGTGTGCGAGGAGCATTTCAAGAACTTCAGGTGCCCAGTCGTCTGTGTTTTGTTGCGGTGAAGCGATTGTCGCTAACACAACTTCTTTTGTGAACTGGACTTCGGTCCTTGGCATTTCGATAAAGATGGCCATGAAGTCTGGTCGACATCGAGTATTGGCCAAAGCGAGCGTCATGAGTTCCTCGTCCACAAAGCCCTCGTGTGGTCGATGTTTCAGAAGAACTCTAAGCATAGCTGGGCCTTGTCGGTTCTCAATGGCCTTCTCAGCCACGGTTGTGTTGATCTCAATTCGTGCTCCATGCTCGGTGAGTAGGTAATCCATAACTCTTGGGTGACATATGCCAGCAATATTTCCCATCATCCACTCGTCGAGTTCAATTTCGCTGCCATGTAGTTGAAATAGCAATTCAAGGATCTTGAGTCCATGTTGCTCGTTTCTTATCGCTCCAGTCATGGCTGCATCACTCCATCTAAAGTTAGGATTGGTGAAAATAATTTTTATCAGCTCTGCGCTCGCACACTCCGCTGCAGAGCAGGAAAGGTCCTGGTCGCGCGAAATCTCATCCCGTCGAAGTGTCATGATTGTCTGAAGCATTGCGGAACAGCCCCATCTTGCTGCTGCTCGTATAGTGTATGGCGTCAAGGGCGTACCTTGGCTGAGGAGAAACGCCAGCATCTCAACTCTTCCAGTCAGTATCGCACTGACGAACGGAGACTTGAGACGCGCATGGTGCTTTTCTCTATCTTCATCGGTGTAACCAAAGCCGATATGCTCAAGGTTGTCTCGTTTCTGATTGACCGATGCGTTGCAGGCAGGCATTTCGGATCCGTTGGGCAATCCCTTGAGGTACTTGATAGCATCCTCCGGGCGTAGCTTGCAGATGTTCTCGCTGGCTAGACGCACCCAGTGGAAGTTGTACTCGCACTTTGCTTGGAAAACTCGCTTCACCTGGGTAGCGTTTGTGCTTGAGTAGCCTCGCTTCATTGCGATATGTCGCACGCGCTGGTCGATGAAGATCGCAACATCGTTCTTTGATTGAGAAAATGAGTCGAGATCTTGGTGAACGAATTCGCCCAAGTATTCGTAAATCTTTGAACTCGGCCTACTTAGAACGAGAAGGCTGAGGTTCGCAGAGGGTTTCGACCCGTGGAAAGTCTGCTCGATCAGCTCCAAGAGAACAGTTCGAGAATGCGCGTCACACTCGTCCAGTCCGTCGATAACACAGAAGATGCGACGGTCAGACCTAAAGGCGACTTCAACTAATAAATTCCACAGCGCTTCTGGCTTCTCAAACACACGGGAGCCGCGGTAAACATGTCTTCTGCGGATCCTGTCGCTGAGGAAATGGGGATGGTTCTGGAAGAGCTGAGAGAGCACTCCTCGTAGAATTCCCTGCACGGTGTTTCTCCGCGGATCCTTTGAGTCGCAGAAGAAGTAGGCGCAAGTGTTGGCGTTATCAGCGGCGAACTTGCTTGTGAGCTTCTCAGCGAGGTAGACAGCCATGGTGGATTTCCCTCTTCCGTAGTTGCCGGAAAGCCACAAAACGTGCTTGTTTTCTGATTCTGGTGCCAGCCAGTTCTTGAACTCTGGGACGTCCATGATCCATTCACAAGTTTGGGGGGCTCGGGGACCCTGCTGTGTTCTCAGCGCATCCTTTGCTCTTGAAGGCTGTGACCAGACAAGATCGCGATAGAAGGCTTCAATTTGCTTTGCTTTTTCAGCATCATCTAGAAAGTCAGCATCACTAACGTTTAGTTTTGAATGGTTTGGCGTCTTACCTGGCATATGACGCGTCTCATATTGTTTATGGGCGACGGTGCTGGTGCTTGGCCAAGGATAATGTCCCAGGAAGCTATCGGGAGATAAGAGGCCGTCGTCAGAGGAAGAGAAGCGCGACCTCGAAGATCGCGGCGACTCATTCTTCGCGCTCGAAAACCCCATTTTGAGATTTCTGTTCGCGACAATGTTTCAGATAGAGTTGCAAACGCGATCAAAATATTTTAATTTTCAACAATTCAATTCAGCTCAACTCAACAGTCGGTGTACCTGTACGAGCAAATTCCTGGCGTGATGCATGCGACGACTTTAGAGGGGGTTGGTGCCTTTAACCGTCTGTCATCAGTGCAGGCTAGAGGGAAGTCTCATGACTTGAGCGCTGAGGAAGAAGATACGGTAAATGAATAGAAAATAGCTTCACAAAAAAAAGACAGCAGTAGTAATTAGATGTTGCCACCTGTCGCTTTCGCAATTGAAGCCGTTTGGAAATATTCTGTTAATATATCGCAAAGTGGCGAGTCCTTAGCAAAAACGTTGATATTAGGGGAGCTAAACTAATTAAACGTTAATATCCGGACTTCCCCTCGTTGAGTAATGTCGAAAGGGGTAAAATGAGAAGGCTGGTGTGTAGCCACCAGCGCCAAGAACGGTCCAGGCGTAACATCTTTTTTCTCTCTGTTTTCTAGTTTTCTATCCAAGTTTATAAGCTTAACCCTTGCAGAGGAACGATATCAATCAAGAGCGATAATGACGTTGAGTTTAAGCTTAACGAGATGTCAGAACCTCGAATTTCCTAGAGTGGTAACCGATCATGGAACATATTGCTTTTTTACCGAAGGTACGTATCTATTTTCTTCAAGGCCTCCCGATAACGCGGAACTAGTCATGACCTGGTCTCGTAATCTTATCGAGATTGATTGATTGATTGCATGCAAATCACATATACTCAATGCTATTGGCAGCTCAAACCACGGCATTCAAGTCGCGTGAAACACATGCTTTAACTCTCCCAGGGGCATATACGCATCAACGCGCATAAGCTGCCGCGTCTTTCTGACTCTCCAATAAGACGACTCGCGTCCTGATTGAACATATTCCGTCGATATTTTATTATTGCACGTCACCCCTAAATTGTCCCTGAAGTGGCTGTCTACTGGTCAGGGCATACTTTGAAGGTAGGTATGTGGGTATATCAGAGGCATATCGTCATCTCATAATTGCTCATTGCATGACAAATAGCATATGAATGCTTTGCTTTTCGTCGTTCATCATAGTATATATACTTGGAGTTCACATCATCGGCTCCTTAGCCCAATGCCCATGATCCTATCGTCTACGCATACTCAAAAGTTACAATCGTACTCTTGGCATGACGTACGTAACAGCCACTGTTACTTTACGGACCATAACCGTGATCTTAGCTACTCGAAACCTGAAGATTCGCCAATTGTACAAACCAGGACCGTGATCTGATCGTGAAAGCCAGAAAGCTGATCGACGTGCCATATACATGTGACCTAGTATAATACCATGGTCGTTTTCGCCGGATACGAATACACAACAATTGTCTGATACCAGGTCTCCTTCTGCTTCAAAAGAACACCTGATGTCGGGAAAACGCGCTTGTATCTAACAAGAAGGTGAAGCATCATGTCGTCAAGTTATCGTCTTCTTGCTTATGGATTACCCGGATGTGTTGTGATGATCAGCCAAACTCTACTTATGCTTCTCGTGTTGGTCCGACCCTGAACATAGCGATGAAGATTTATTAAACGTTTCTGACTGCGGGCGTTGTATTGGCTGAACCTTTTACCTACGGTACCAGCACCAACCCAGTTAAAGCGGCAACATCTGCAACCCCTGCTTGAAACGACGCAAAGTTCCACATATGATCACTGCTGGGCTGTGCGATTCACGCAGGGGAAAGCACTGGCTCTTCCGAGCTTCCGCTGAATGGCACCCATTGCAAATTTGCCAGCCAATGGATATCTGAGCTGGTCTCAGCAACTCTCATAACTATCTGCGAAGAGTATCGGGGCCATCTAACAGTATAACTCAACTACCAGTCAGGGACGTAAACATAACACCGTAGTCTCCCCATCACATGATCACATGCTCTTACAAGAGATGCCGAGTTCCGTATATCCCCCAGAGTTATTGTTATTTAGGCGCTCGCAACTCGGATCTCGCGAGACTCAACCAACAACTGCCAGCACATCAGCTAACTTTGGGGGAAAAAGCCATTAGCTAAGCCTAAGCTTCACCAATCATGGCCTTGACTGAGTACGACCTAGACAGTGGAAGACTGTTACGGATGCCGGGAAGGCCCCGCAATGGACCCCTGCTTGGACTCATAAAGAACTTCAACCAACAGACTTAACATGGGCACAACCAACAGCAGTAACATAGACTCAGCCGGGCCCGTACGCGGACTGCGAGTCAATTCGCGGTGAAGATGTGGAACCCAGCTGTATTTCGTTCTTCAAAGTTGTCTCGCGACATGAGGCTTTGAGTAGTGAGTTTACATGTCTACAAAGTTGAAAGACTCCTCAACACCATGGGTTAACAGTTCTCTCAACAGTGCTCCTTTCTTGGAGTAAGCACAGCATTGTCGGAATATCCACCTATGTCGAGAATAAACCTCTCGTATTCACAGGGGTAGCGAAGAACGCTCGAGTCAAATCCACTCTGTTACCGCCCGTCTGTTGGTCGAGCCCTGTTGACAAGGTAGTGTGGTCTAGGTATTGCATGAAGTAGCTAGGACTATCATGACATCGCCCCAAGACTCGGTCGGTGAAAGCACCTTCTCTAGGAGGCTAGATAGTAACCGAAGAAGTATAAAGAGGCATCGTCGCCGCAGTGTACGGCTCTGCCCATCAAGCACCTTATCCTTCAATCCAAACTCCTCACCTCAAACCGACAATATGAAGTTCACCACTATCATCACCGCTCTCTTCACCCTCGGCTTCGGAGCCGATATGGCCGCTGCCGCGTGCTCAGGCTGCGACATGAAGGTCTGCAGTGGCAAGAACCTAAGCGGTCGCTGCAAGACTGGCTGCTACCCTTTCAAAAAGGTGGTAGCCATCAACGGAGAGGGTCTGAATGCGCCCGTCCGCTCCGGAAAGACCGATACCGACTGCGCATGTACATTGGCAGTTGAAAGCGAGTATGTATCCCGTAACTTGATCGCCAGATTTGCTGCGCTAACTAACGCCTGCATAGGGGATCTTGCGAACTTATTAACTCAAACCGCAAGGGCACAAACGTAAACGATTCTGCATGCCAGAAGCCCCGCGACGTTGCCTACTGTATCCGCCAGTGATTGAAGATTGGCCCGCTTGTGCGAGATCTTATGACGGTCAAAGGAAAGAGATGATATAAAGAGTTATCGGTGGATATTTTCGGAGTTTGAAGAACTCAGTTTTAGCTCAGAGTTGTAGATAACCGTCTTGCATCAGCACAGGCCTCATGAATAACGACTTGCCATTGACTCTCATGTATTGCTCAACTCGTCCTCTCCCTTTGCTGATCTGAACCATCACCAGTATTCCATCTCAACTCCAACAGCAATAAACGAAACGATGGACACGATCTGTCCGAACCTGCATGCCTTTTATCATATTACTGTACCATCTTCTAAGGCCTTTCCTCCTGCACTTGTCTTGCTGCAAGGCCATCCATTAGTCTTTCGTCATATTCATGGTCAGTACTAGGAAGACAAGCAGGGAACCAGGTGGGAGAGCGACTGTTATTAAGGGTGCCGGCCCTAATCAGTTCATGGATACTGTTTTTTTGGTTGGCAAAAAGGGACAGAATGCCAGTGCAAGTGTCATACTCAACTATGGTAGCCTCTGGTTGTCGTACACGTTGCTCCCTATAGCTGCATTGACCTCTCGATGTAGTAGAACGATAGGGTAGAAAAGTGGCATCGTGCTCACTACGACAATGGGCTTGGAGATAAAAGCTCCGATAGCACCTATAGCTTAGACATTAGTACCACAATCCTTACAGTCAATCACCGCGATGGTGGTCACCGCGATGGTGGAATGCAGTTAAACCAGAGCCAAGTACGCAGCTGAATCAAGGAATGCGCCAAGACGGTCCTCGAAACTCAAACCCGTTAACCAACTTTACCCTTCTGCTTAAGAAGAGCGGTAGTAAGAGATAGAGAATCACTCAGTGAAATCTCGAGAACTATTCCACGGCAGTCTAGATAATATGTGAGCTTTAGTCGAGTGACATGACGGTGTCAAAACGACCACCAATCCCACAGATGTTGGGTCTGCCCGTGCCACATATTGCGTTGCATGTATCGCTTTGGTATAACTCCGATGTTTATTTTATCATCTGCTGAGAGGGGCGGCAATTGGTTTTTAATTAGACTGGCTGTGTAGTTGCGGTCCAAGCTACCGTTAACTGGATATGCTCAAAAGAGAAGGATCAGAATGAGTCAACAGAGACAGCTCGGGTTCCATCCCAATCCAGCACTTTTTGAGCGACTCAGATACAGCATTTTGTATTTCAAAGCCTTCGTTACTAATTCACATATTGTATGTTGCTTGTCACCTGTATGATAAATCTGGGTAACCTGTGTAATGCATATATGTTCTCGTACCGAAAGTGAACAATCTGAAGGCAATACAAGTCATATACGACGTTATCACCAGCTTCAGCGTCATCCAGCTTGCAGTATCACCGGCTAACAGCTTAGAATAAAAGTCCAATGGCGGTTGTGTCAACGACGATAGGCTCCCAGGATACCCCTTACAATGCAGGCCATCGACTGACACTACAGTGTTGGATACTCATCGGTCCTGAACATATTTCCAACAGCGCGTGCGGACATCTCTTTATCTTTGGCCATACTAAGCCTTACGATGGATGTCGTGGCGATGGAAACTGTGCCTGCCCGACAAATGCATCAAACTAGGGACAACATCCGACAGCTATACCCTACATAAGTAAATTGTATATATGCCAGACTGGGCGTACATGACTAAGACTAATGGCTTTCCCGCCAGTATTATTCGATTATACTCGACGTTACATGGCGGGAATGCAAGGCGGATGCTTACTACTACGCGCCATACAGAGCTTCTGAGACTATAAGGCAGAGACATAACCATGATCGTGATTACGACGACGTTAACTAGACCGCTGCCATCGGTGGGAACGATGGAGCCGATAGATGGTGTAAGTCAACCGTCCAACAGAGACTCGCTACTCACCAAGACACAGACGAATAGGGCGACAATGGTGCTGATCCTCCGAGCTTTAATATTGAATATGGTAGGTTACTACTTCACAGCCTTCTCGAACAGGCGTGCTAACACAGAGGTAGACTGAGACTCACGACAAGAATAGATGAGAAGTTGGCTCTAGAAGTTCTGCCAGGTTGCTACTGATGCTCTTCTTACAAGTGTTATAACCAGTTCAAGTTGGCAATTTGCTTTTTATAAAAAGGACTCGAATGGTTGACCATAATATTCGGATGTTGCAAACCATCGAGGCGACAAATTGGCCAAACGAAATCACACTTAGCCTTCTAAATTATGGGAAGGGTATATACGGATACTTTAACACCAGCTTAGGTAGCCTCCCTAGGACCAGAGCCTCATCAACACTGACTGGCCTTGTTGTCGTTGCAAGACAATGTCAAATGAGATGAAAACGTTGTTTAATGTAAGTGGACGGCTGTTGGGTTAACGTAAATGCTTATCCTGCCGTACAGAGAGCATGACGGGAAATTGAACATCAGGGAGACCTGACTATGTAAAATCGAAATCCGCAGCAGTCAATAGTCTTGTATGATATTGGTACGACAAACCCTCATCAAGAATCGGGCAGTGAACTCAGACCTCAACAGGGCAATGAGACGCGAAGTGTACAATGTCTCTGGTTCCCAGTTAGTCTGGCAGCCTCTTTTTCCCCAACGTCACTAAGTAAGAATGCAGGGAGACAACCAGGGCACAGGGTATCATTGGTGGCAAAGTCCGCAGATATGATCATGTTTTTAGGTTGATGGTCCGAGGAAAAGTGCGTAGGAATAAAAGCAAGGCTCCATCAACGGGAAACAGTGTTCTGGAACTTGAATATGCCCGCACTACGTACAATGCAAAGAATCAAAACAGCCCTGAAGACAGGATTAACACAAGATGCCACAGCGTTCAGTTCAATCCCTGCAATTGCAGTCTCGATGAATAATACTCCATATGGAGTACGGATAGAGGCACGAAATTGCGATATCGGTTTAGGGAGGTGAGAGCGGTCGCCAACACGGATAGGATAGGTGCTCATCTTTTTAAGATTGCCTTCCAAAAATAGCACTGACAACTGATCAATCAATCCCACAATTCAGTGTGAGACGAACAACAAAAAGGAAAGGGTATCATTCGCAAGGTTGGATAAGACCAGTAATCAGCGGGCCGCATGCCAGCGAACGGCAGCCAGCACGCGGGTCGACGAAGGACTGAAGCTCGTACAGGGAAGACAAGTTATACTTGCGATACAATGCAGAACAAAGTGGAGAATTTGTGCAAAAGACATGGCACAGACCACGATTATCAATGCCATTATCATCAATGCAAACCTGGGGTGCCAGCCACTTCTTGCTTGGCGGATCCATAGCTCTCAGCCTCTCACCCAGGTATGACAATAGACAGATGCTGAGATATTATATCCTCAGTTTGATGTTGAACGCTACCGGAAGCATCAAGACTGGTGACACGTTCTTCTCCGTTTGGATTTGACACAAGAAAAATGCCCGACAGTGCACAATAACGGTTTTGGTGGTTCAAGGCCAGGCTGAGCGCAATGACACCGCAATGTCAATGTCTGGGATGCCCAACCACGGTTGTAGGCTGGATCACTTGATGGAGATAGTAGGAAGGTAATGCCACACGCTCGTAGAGGATTAGAGAACAATGTCGAGAGACGCGGCAATTATGATAATACTGAAGCCTGTGCAGTGGACTGCTTGGAGCTGGAGTAATCTATAGACCAATGCAAGCAATAATATAATCGTTGCATACTCGAGACGAGGTCAAAATGGGTGGTGGATTTGATTCGATTCTTTGAATGCCGACAATCCCGACCGGCTGGAACAGTTCATCTTCCGCGCTTGAGGGATTCAGCAACCATTCATTGGGCGTCAGATTGCAATGCTAGGCAGCATGTGTTGTAATTGCACCCTCGACCATGCCATGCCAGTAATTTCTGAGGGATAGTTACCCACATGTCCCATGCGCAAAGTTAATCTCCATGGGGTTTGAACTTGGCGTACGTTTATTAGAGCAACCACACATAGATTCAACGATATAGAACGGAAGCAAAATCTGCCTTGCCAGAAGAGCTTTGTAGCCGAGTCGGATCTTTCTTTGCCTTTGGTACGGAGTGATTACTTAGGTACTAAGGTATCCGTATTGACTGACAAATCGACCTACTCATGAAATTTCGTCCTTCACGTAGCGCTGTTGACCATCTCCCTTTCATGGCGAACTAGAATAAATCAACGATGGCCTTTCGGCTAACTCCTTCACTCTGGTTCAATCATCGATCTTTTGCATTGGTGTCCAAGTACGTATCGATTCCGGAACTTTAGGAGAAGAACCTAGTTGAGAATTGCTTCACGGCCCTTTTATCAAGGTTGACACGCGGCCCATATGTAAATGGGACTGGTTTTGGTGACAATCTTATACACGAACGCACAAATCAAGACTTGTGCGTCTTTTCTGGACTAGCATCCAGTTCCACAAGTGTGAAGGTTGCATAAACATGCATAATATCGGCAAGCACGGTCTCCCTCAAAAGCTCATGATCGGCGGACTTCAGACCGATTCAGCATAAAAGAGTCTGAGATGTCAAGATCGAATGCATTTCCCTGTTCTTTTTTGCTCTGAACCTTGTTGACTGTAGTATACTTCAATCTTCAACATAAAGCCGATCTGTTATCCTTATATCTGTCTGTTGTAGCCAGGCGTCATGTCAAACTCCTTGGTTTGTGCTTGAAAACCCCAAAACCTTTAAAGGCTTCAATATTGGGCGCTTTATGGTTGCCGCAACGGTTTGAAAGACTGAATACTACATACGTTTCTTAAGTCTTGTTCTAAATGCGTAACCGTTATTTGCTGTTTAATACGAGCAGTGGAAACAGTGTTTTATGGTCTTCATACGAATTACTCCGTACAGACAACAAATACCTCTAGTAGTGCTGAGGGTTACTGTGGTCATTGATGTATCTTACCTATAAAAAAAATATCATTCATGCAGGCCAGATTCCAAGCTGATGGGCGCTGATCGAGTTAGGTTTGGCACGATCGGTGTTGGTTGTTGATGCAGGTCCGATAACTTAAGGGTTATTGACATTTTGACAGTACCAGCCCAACAGCCAAACCTTCCCTTTGGACCCCGATTGGTTACCGCGTCTATGCCCATGATTATGAGTTGTTGTCACTCCATTGCACCGTGATGTACGAAGTAGGTGTAAGCGCTGTCCAAGAAATTTTCTGCACGTCGTAACCTAACTAGTTGCATTTTGCCTAGGAACGAGTTTTGCGAGACACGTGGATATGGACCAATATCGATAGCATCTAGACCGTCTGATGCGCACCTCCTGAAGGAGAGTTAACCAATGCTTCAGCAAACGCACAGGGTTTGCATAACTGCCCGATAAGTTTTGTGCACGCTCCAAAATCAAGTCTTTGGCGTGTTACCGCGGGGGTGCATTGACGCGCAAATGAAAACTGGGAGTATCCACTTGGGGGTGTTGGATTTCAATCTTTTCAGGTCTGGCTCGAATGGATATTGTGCATATCATAGTTAATAGAGAACTGATGCTGAAGTCTCTTGATTTTCCAGAATGAACTTGCAAAGGGGTGTCTCCAAGATAACACTGGCGTTGCCGATGTTTCCTTTCACTGCTGAATGGTTCGAAGCCTGCTGCTTGGCTCAACGGATAAACCGGTCAACTGGCTGGCGTCTTGAAACTGTGCCAAGGCTGGCCAAGATCTGCGGTATAAAGTCCATTTTTGGATGAGGGAGGGTAGAGCACGTAGTCGACTATGCCGTTCCTGAATATCATGACAACCCACCACATGCAAGCTGGCAAGTAAGGTTGGCACCAGTTCTAACAAGACAAGTGTGCAGTGGATGATGGTGGACCTTTCACTATTGTTGAGACAGCCAAAGAATTGAGCGCAATTTTTTTGGGTTCAGAATCTGGAGTCGGTGTCAAGCAGTTGACTTTGGATGATTCCACGTTTATTATCAACATAGGACGCGTGTTCCAATGATAGCAGCACATTCCATACCCATCTAAATGGATTGGATGAGATGGCTTGATTCAGGCGGGTTCGGCGGTCGTAGCGGTCGCAGCGTCTCCAGCGATACCCTGAACAGATGGCGTGGAGGGGTGTGATAAGTGGTCAAGGGGTTGGTTTGATGAAATCCAGGGGGTAGGGTTTTTGGACACAAATACAGGCAAAACGAGTGCTCACGTACGGAGTACGGCGTAGCGTATTGAAGTGCATTGCGGCGTTCAGGAACGAGGTGTCAATGAAAGCAGAGACTTTTCTTCTTCAAGGCATCGGCCGAGCTGGAAAGTCGCTCACGCTCGAGTCGTCATCATGTGTTGGAGCCGGTTTTCAATGCATGAGCCTTTTCTTTTCTTTTAGTGAAGCGTCGATGGCTTCTTGAGTGAGCTTGGTCACCCAGCCACAAAGTAATAGCAATGTTACCCTCTGTCTCGCTGCAGTTTTGCCTGCGTTTGTGCTTGTGCCTGAGGTGCAAGTAGTTGGAACTTGGGAGAAGATGTTTCCGTGATGCGACGTGATGGTGTGGTTTCGTGTTTGTGTTGTGCAGGCCACCGTGCTCCTTTGCCGTTCTGTTTGTGCATTTACAGTCTTATTCTCGTTTTGTGTTTTGTGCACCTGACCTAGAATGCACAAGCTCAGCATAGTGCACCGTTAGTCGTGGCGCTAACGGCGAAGCCAGTTAAAACAATTGGTCCTCTTCAACGCTCTGAAAGAGTCAGCGTCCAGGTGCACCCATTGGCGGATCTCCAGGCACTTTAGCAGACTGTAGCGGGTTGATCGTTGAAACTCTAGCTTATGCTGTGCGCGGTTTTGTGCAAAAGATGAGAAACCAGAACCCCTTGGCTAATCAAATTGTACCAAAGAAGGTGGCCAAGCCCTTGCTAAATCCCTGTCAAGGGTCTCCACTTGCTGGATAGTGTCCTGTGCCCCTGCACCCCCTGTTCCTTTGTCTCGCCGTCTCCTGCACTGACTGGCTGGTGCCCTGTGGCCCCCGGGCCTTGCTCTCTCGCATTGGAGTTCCCCTTCGCGGCGTGGAAATCGGGTCCCTTTTCCTTTCCCGTTCTCTCTGACTCGCTTCGTCTCGCTTCCGCGACTTCTGTTCTCCTTCCTTCCCAAATCTCACTCCCAATTCCCCTTTCAACAAAACAAACCACTACCTCCGGTCACTCGTTCGTTCCAGTCCCTCTTTCATCTCCCCCCACACTTTCAAAGCGCTTGTTCTTTCTTCATATCTGAAGCGTATCGTGGTTACTATCACGATCATCATCTCCTTTATATCGTCGGCCCATTTTCTTTATTCACGGCAGACTTGATCTCTATTCAACTGCCTCATCCTGTCTGTTCCACGACGATAATCACGATCGATATCCTCGCCCTTTCATTACCGTCAACTCATCACGGCTCGACGGCACTGGTGGATCAAGCCATCGACCATCATCACTGGCCTTGGTACAAATTGAATAAGGGATTAACACGGTGCCGCCTTTGCTGCCAACAATAAGCACGATTTGATTCGACTTTGCATCTGAACACAATCGCGATATTCTACTTCGATCTGGCATCAAGCTATCGACCATTTGCCTCGGCCTGCAACAGCACCTGGCTAAATCTCGACTACCAGATCTGACTCGACTCGAATCCAGTTGATCTGCCTCGAGACCTGCGTCAAAGATCAGCTCATATTAACACCTATCTCTTCTACACATTCGCTCGAACTCCCAAACATAAAACCGATCATCATGAAGACCTCAACATTCATGACAACAGCCGTGATGGCTGCCACCTTTATGGGGGCTCAAGCTAAAAAGAATATTCAACTACCGACAGTGGATCCTGTTCTGAACCAGCAGACCTCTCAGGGGTGCTGGAAGTCTAATGCCAACATGACAATGGAACGCTCAGGAGTTGACGTCTCGAGTGGCAAATGTAATGAGCAATGCAAAGACGACTTCAACGTATTCGCTCTTCAGGGAGACAAGTGCTACTGTGGTATGGTATACCCTAAAGAGGGTGATAAGGTCGATGACGACAAGTGCGATTGGCCTTGTCCTAGTTTTGGCAAAGAGGCATGTGGTGCTCTGAAGGTGTACTACTCAGTTTTCAACACTGGCCTCGAATTGGCACCCGATAATTATGTGCCAGAAAAATCAACAACAAGTGCCGCACCCTCTTCCACCAAAGCTACCGAGAGCACCACCACCGCCGAATCATCTGCTGCCCCAACACAAACTAAGGAAACATCGACAACATCCGAGGCGGCTTCTGATGGCGAGGCGAAGAAGGACGGCCCCAATGTGGGCGCTATCGCTGCAGGTGTTGTCGTGGGTGTCGTTCTCATCACTGCTATCGGTGGTGGTGCCATCTTCTTCGTCCGACGCCGACGCAACGCTGAGATCGAAGAAGAACATCGTCGGAACGCCGCTGTGAACGCTTTTATCAACGGTTCAAAGCCTCCTGGAAGCAGCGGCAGCATCTCCATGACAGACTCTCGGCTTGATCCTGTCATGGCTCACCGACGACTCAGCGACGGCAGCATCGCTGATAACCAAGATTACTCTCGAAGAATTTTGCGAGTAAGTTGACAAATCATATGGTTTAATCAACGACTTCCTACTTACTTGCCATTAGGTCACTAACGCATGAGCGAATGTCGGCTTCTGATATTTAATATCGACTACTTCCTACTCAACTTTTTTTTCACCCTCGGCATTTACGGCGTTTTTGGGATGACACCTCATGTCTCTTTGCCAGTCGATCACTCCCGACGACATGGTGGCGTTCGACTCTTTTCTGAGCGTAGGATTAGATACTTTCTACTATTTACCTTCGCGGAAATTACGACTGGATTTTATCAATCACGCTCCACGGCACGCCGGCTACTTCTATGCTATCCACTCCTTACTTTTCAATAAGCCTTGATCGAAACGACAGGAGGATGTGGAAATAATGCTACAGTTACCCTTCCAGATGCCAACATTCCCGGGGTTTACTCTGCTTCTAATGTCGTCTTCGCGAATGGCATTTCAGCGGCAAACATACCCGTGCGTAATCGGCACCTGTTTTCTTTTTTCTAGTCATGATCAGGAGCCATATGTCTCCTGTGTACAAACTCTTCCTCCTTGGGTTAGAGGAGGAGTAAATTTAAAAACGGGGTGGCCGGTCAGTTCAATTGGGATATCGGGCAGAATGCTATGGAGTGAAGTGTCACAGACATGCATTGAGACGCAAGAAGATCGCCAGCCAGTGGTAGAGATATTATGACTGAAGGGTTGGCGGATAGTGCGGATATCCTATCGTCGCTTTATTTAGTTTTCACTTGATCGTTGTGTTTTTTCCGCATCACTACCCAATGACTGATGTGGCTGCGGTGACTCCTGTATCTAGAATTGTGTATATTCATATACTACCATATGCGGCTTGAGATGCAGGTTCATGAGTTTATTGATATCCTTGACGTGATGATTATGCCATGGTTTATAAGATCCAGCGCTTTGTGCTTGCTAAGGCGGCTTTGTTGATACACACGAATTGTACTCCGTCATACTTCACCTTGTCCTGGTCACCACAGGCCTTTCGGTTTTGAGCCTCCGTGCATGCTACGTATACTTGACTGGTTGAGTTAAGTACCCATTTACTAGTATTTTACTACCCTCATGGTATGAAGTGCTCTCTAACGATCGCTTCGTTGTACACATGCCAACGAAATAGAGACAAGTCATTCGAGGCTATCATTTGTTTGACATTGGACAGTTTACATAAAACACAACCCTCTGTTAGTTAGTAACGTGTGTTCCCTTCGTGCAGTAACTCTACTGTTCACGGAACGGAGCTCCTATATATGGGATTTCCAGTATTGGACTAAAAGTAGATCGCATATATAAGCCAGACATATGAACACTATCCAACATGTGAAGTTGAGTGATTTAGCCACTTTACCTGGGTGTTGAGACAAAAAAATGCAGATGGGTATAGGGTAGTGTGTTTCGTGAAGTCACGTGATTATAAGCTCCAAGCTAGGCGCGATGCTTGTCGCGTTGGAAAAGTTCCTGGCTGAGCATCAACGAATGACAAGCCCAATCAAAACAATTCAACACCACTTGCAACATAACTTCACGACCCTGACCAAGTCGCCAGAGCACTCGAGCTGTATCTCCCCTCACAATAAACACACGCACAGGCTGTCGTAGGGCTGATTGCCCGAGCTCAACGTCATCATGAGTTCCCTTTCAGCTCCTAGAATCCGTCGCACGGCGCAAAATACACAATTCACGTAAGTCAACATCCCTTTAGGTCAAGTACTAAGGATGGAAAGCTTACTTATAATATCAGATACAACCTCTCGCGACGCGTCAACGATGTCCAAACTTACCCAGTTTACTCTCCCCAAGGAGCTAGCATCCTCATATACGGCCACGAGAACGGTGTGACGGTCGCATGGCGAGGAGGCAGGCGATTCAAGACTACCAAGAAGGCGTCTCAAAACCAAAAACAGAACGGAACTGCCGAGGACTCGGTCATGATCATTGATTCGGATGACGACGAACCACAAGCAAAGTCGAAGACCGCATCCCACTATGAGGACAAACCCCAGTTTGAAGACGATGTGGAGGATAGCCCTTACCCGGAAATTGTACAAACTCTGGATCTTGCGCTTCGGACTGCAGTTCTGAAGGTTGCGGTCATGCCCATGACCCCAACACCGGCTGAGGAGGCCGCATGGGGAGGGGCCAAGGTCTTGACCGAGAAGATGGTATTCACTGTGTCGTGCGTCACCAACGACGTGTATGTCATTACGCTTCCTCTCACCCCTCCCTCGCCAGAAAGCAAGGCCAGGCCAGAGCTCAGAAACGATCTCCTGGCAGGCAAGGCTGGATCTGGAGCTTGGGGTGAATCTCTCATCCTGCTTAGCGGTCAGAACAGGCATAGCGAGGGCATTGCCATTAACCTCGTCATGCCTACTGCTACTGAGCGACCGGGCACAAAACCCAGGGCAGTTGTTGCATCGCACTCCCGAGAGGCGTCTGGTGTACTACGATTCTGGGAAGTGTCTTTGGATGCCAGTGATAGACCCTCCAAGGCCGTCGAACCTTTTCAGACCGAGTATTTGCCCAACCCCCTCACAAGTATATCTTTCAACTCAACACACACCACACAGTTGCTTGCCGTCTCAGCACTACAGGGAGTTCGAATCTACGATTTTGCTCGACCTTCTTTCACCGATACAGATGCTACCGGACCATTCCCTGTTCAAGGATCTTGGTCGCTCTCTATGTACCAACCCTTTGCTCGACCTTCATCTACAAGGAAACCCATTATTGGCGCAGCTTGGATAGCACATGGCCGCGCTATACTAGTTCTCCTTGCTGATGGTATGTGGGGTATCTGGGACGTTGATGGTGTCAGTCCTGCTGGCCCAGGTGCTGTGCTCTCAAGCAAGCTACAGCCTGGAGTCAAGGGAGCTGCATTGACGACATTCAGCGCCTCTGGCTACGTGGAGGGAACGAGCTCTCTCCGAACAGTTACGACACAGAACAAGGAACACAGCACTGGGGAGTTTGCACCTATGACTCCTCATACTCGACGACAAGCTACTGCATCCCTGAGCTCTGCCATAGGGCTTGACCGCCTGGCTACTGTCCGAGGCGGTATAAAGGTGTTGTCTTTGCCATCGAGTGGAAGCGCAATCCAAGACGAGACAGTCGTTCTATGGGTCGGTGGTCTAGAGCACGTATGCGTCATTCCCGGAATATCGCGATTCTGGGATTCTGAACTTCGAAAGACTGGTGGGACGAGTGGTGACATCTTTAGCGGAGCACAGCCTGTTAAAATGATTAAGCTTTTAGATTTAACGACTGGCTTGCTAGGCGAAAGATGCTGTGGCGTGGGCTTGTTGATAGACCCAGACCATGCCAGTGCCATCCAAGATGGCGAACTACCTGCCGATGTCATTGTGCTTGGCGAGTCCAGGATAGTTGTTGTTCGGGAGAGAGAGGACGGGCATGGCAAGATTGTTGGTACTGTGGCCAATGCCCGGAGACGGAATCTATTTTCGAAGGGAGAGAAGTCAGATGCTATCATTGTGCATGGCAAGGAAACAAGACCAGCGAAATCACTGTTCAACCTGAGCACTGCGAAGCCGGGAACACTACGACTCGGGAGACATGACGCCATGGACGACTCGGACAATTTTCTACCATCACGACCGACTGTTGGATTCGACTTTATGGACACGCTCAATGCGGCAGCAGACCTCACAGCCGATTTCGAGGGGCGAAATGTGGAAGTTGAGATGTTGGACATCATGGAGATCGACAAGACGCTTGCGAGCATGGATAATGGCCGAACAAGGTCATGAGGGGATTACATGCATAACTGAGTTTGGCGAACTAATCAAAGTCAGTAGATGACAAAGACGAGATAATGAAGAGCGCTGGGGACGAACTGTACGATACCCCCTACGACATACATGCGACCCCGGTTACATGCTCGGTCTCATCCATCGTGACATGTTGCTTCCCTGTGAGGTTGAAATGCTTTCCCATGTGACATGTTCCGCACGGCAAGGTGGAGCGCAAGGCGAGACTCATCCTTGACTGCTCTGTATTCCGAGCGGTATATTGAAACAGCACTTTGGTGCCTGGTCGATTATTCAGGGCGGGTTTGGGAAGTGGTTTTGGTGCCTTGAGCACTCTTCTGGCTTCCAGTGCGCATCCTGCTATCTGCTGGCTGATGTGTTCTTTCGAGTTCTTGGGGCTTGCCTTGAGGATGATAGAGGACTTATGAGGCTAGTGGGGGATGTGTTGTCCTGGGCTGGGAGTTCGAACGTCGATACATTTATTCTCTATTGTCAGTGAAGGTTTCGTGATAGTTATGTTGTATCAACTACTTGTTGAAGATCAAGTACCTGCTTCACAGTCCCACGATTAATACCGAGTGACTAGTGTTACAAGATTAGCTGAATTAATCCTGAATTATAAATCATTGGTATATCCTTAAGTGATTCACTTTCCATTCCCTCAGTGACCCTCACATCCCAGAAGTTGTTCTGTCGTTTCAAACTCAGCTTCACGCAGTTCAGAAGCTCTCAGGAGCTTTTCGTCCAGTCACGGTGTGGGGTCAATTAAGATCCCTGTGGTTTCCGGCGCGACAGTCGCGTCATGACGTCCCACACGCGTTAAGTCCCTTTCTCTTTCCCATTTGCGCCTCCGTCTCTTTTTTCTTACTGACCAGGCACGTTTTCTTCCTCTTATCAAAGCCCTTCCCTGTTACTCCAAGCTCCTACCTGCTACACCAGACTAGAGATAGCTGAAGAGATAAACCGCCATCATGGGTATTAAACAACTATTCTCAATCATCAAGGAGGAAGCTCCAGATGCAATCAAGGAGGGTGAGATCAAGAACCAATTCGGCCGCAAGGTCGCCATTGTAAGTTCACTCGCGCGTGCAATCCATGCATGTAATTTTCTGACAATGATCGTAGGATGCATCAATGAGTATCTACAGCTTCCTCATCGCCGTTCGATCCGAAGGTCAGCAGCTCACAAACGAGAGCGGCGAGACAACATCACATCTGATGGGCATGTTCTACCGCACTCTCCGCATGGTTGACAATGGCATCAAGCCCCTCTACGTATTCGATGGTGCACCACCCAAGCTCAAGTCCGGCGAGTTGGCCAAGCGTTTCCAACGCAAGCAGGAGGCTACTGAAGGCCTTGAGGAGGCTAAGGAGACAGGTACCGCAGAGGACATTGAGAAGTTCTCTCGACGAACTGTCCGTGTCACTCGTGAGCACAACGCCGATTGCCAGCGTCTGTTGAAGCTTATGGGAATCCCGTATATCATTGCCCCCACAGAGGCTGAGGCTCAATGTGCTGTCCTGGCCCAGGCCGGCAAGGTGTATGCAGCTGCCAGTGAGGATATGGACACCCTCTGCTTCAACACACCCATTTTGCTACGACATCTCACCTTCAGTGAACAAAGAAAAGAACCTATCCAGGAGATACATTTGGATAAGGTCCTCGAAGGCTTGAACATGGAGAGGAAGCAGGTATGATACGCTACGCACCAGAAACCATACCATAGTCTAACCGTATCACAGTTCGTAGATCTTTGCATCCTGCTTGGGTGTGATTACCTCGACCCAATTCCCAAGATTGGTCCCAGCACAGCTCTGAAGATGATTCGCGATCATGGTTCACTGGAGAAGGTTGTCGAGGCTATCGAGAAGGACTCCAAGAAGAAGTATGTCATCCCCGAAGATTGGCCTTACAAAGATGCTCGGGATCTCTTCTTCGAGCCAGATGTACGACAAGCCGATCACGCCGACTGCGACTTCAAGTGGGAGAAGCCCGATATGGAGGGTCTTGTCAAGTTCCTCGTAACTGAGAAGGGCTTTTCAGAGGACCGCGTCCGCAGCGGTGGTGCTCGCCTGGAGAAGAATCTCAAGAGCTCTCAACAAGCCAGACTAGAGGGTTTCTTCAAGCCGGTGCCCAAGACCGATGCCGAGAAGGCCGCACACAAGCGAAAGCTGGATGAGAAGATGGAGGAGAAGAGAAAGAAGGCTAAGCAGGAGAAGAAGGACAAGGCAGCCACCAAATCGAAGCCCCGAGGTGGTAAGTGATTTAGCCCACAACCAGGTATTGAGGCAGAAAGCAACATACATATAATGTGCTGAATGGGAAGAGGAAAAGGCTTAGCTGCATGCTGAGATCGGGAACGGAGTATTGGAGTTACAAAGTGTGGTGTACCGTATGCCACTTGGGAGCTTTCTTCGGCGGCGGCAACAGCCCTGGAATGAATTTTAGAGAGACATAGTCGCGGTATTAAACGCGGAAAACAATATGAATAAGACAATTAATTAGCTAGTTATGAGACGTCCGAAGACTGACCGGTCGACGTCGACCAAATACTGGTGAATCGTACTATATGGGATTTGAGAAGCACTAAGAGCGATCGCTAACTACCTAGGGTCATCTGAGTAATACGGGCTCGCCATACTCAAGCTACCAGGCGAAGGACGGCAATAATAAACACATGCAAATTAAAGAGATGGAATTTCTCCGCATTCTCAATCCAGTGTTTCTCCGTCCCCCACGGGGGTCTCGTCCCTGTGAAGCGGACAAGTCGCGAGAAGCATTACCTCGGAGAGTTGATTTGGCAATGCTCGGCCTCCGATTGGACAGAACTAAGAGCCTCGGCATCCTCCACAAGCTGTTATCATGACATCAACGGCCGCATGAGCACGCGCTAGAAACAGTTTATTGTTACTGCGGCTCTTTCACATGCTTCTACAGCACGAGCACCAGAGAATGAGAGCGAGGCGCATGGGCACCTGACCTTGGTCATTGGCCGCATCGAGTAATGCTTTTAAAGTAACGACTCATGACCTGCTTGTTGCTGCTCATGGGCAAGTTTTCCCCAGACAAGACGAGGGTGGAATATGGGGGTGGAGCTGTGCAGTGCACGTCTTCCTTCACTAAAACATGTGATTGTGATGCTACCTTGCCTCCTACAACTTTGCCGAAGCATTAAAATTTAAAAAAGAACTATTATCAAATGCTTACGGCTCTTTTTCTCTTCCTTTTTCCTTCCTCCCATCTTGCTGTGTTGGTATTTGTATCTTTTACTCTGTGATATCCCATCTGCGACTCTGATTCTCTTTTCATTTTGCTTGAACATATTCTACTCAGTATCAACAAACAGCCTTAACAATGTCGAAGGTCTTCACCACAAGCGACGTTGCGTCGCATAACAAGCCTGAAGACCTGTACATCATTGTCGACGGCGATGTCTACGATGTGACTAAATTCAAGGACGATCACCCTGGTAGGTCAATCGGAATCCACTCCCTATAACCCGCGACTGACTCGCGATCAGGTGGTAAAAAGATCCTCCAGCGCGTCGCTGGCAAGGACGCATCCAAGGCATTCTGGAAGTACCACAACGAGGGCATCCTCAAGAAGTACAAGAAGCAGCTTCAGGTTGGCTCTCTTGACTCTAAGCCCAAGGCTCCTGAGCCTAAGCCCGAGGCCAATGCCGCGCCTGTGCCTGCGGCCCCTACACCCAAGGCCGTGAAGACTACCCAGAAGGAGGTTGCTGCCAAAGAGGAAGATGCCGAGGCTCTAGAGCCCTTCGGCGACCAGATTCCATTTGCTGACCCTGCTTGGTACCAAAGTGTACGTTCAACATGAATGACCCCTTTTCATCCGCTTAGTGCTTACATACGGTAGTACCACTCGCCTTACTTCAATGAATCGCATGCTGCCCTCCGCGCTGAGGTCCGCGAATGGGTCGAGAACGACATCGAGCCTCATGTTACCGACTGGGACGAGGCCAAGGAGGTTCCTGAGGAGATCTACAAGGAGATGGGTCGTCGTGGTTACCTTGCTGGTCTCCTCGGTGTCAAGTTCCCAACTCAATACGCGCCTGAGGGAGGTGTTAAGTCTGTCCCTGCTGATAAGTGGGATCTTTTCCACGAGATGATCATCACCGACGAGCTGTCCCGCACTGGATCCGGTGGTTTCGTGTGGAACATCATCGGTGGTTTCGGAATTGGCTGCCCACCTCTTGTCAAATTTGGTAAGAAGGAGCTCAAGGACCGCATCATGCCCGGTATTTTGAGCGGCGAGAAGCGTATCTGCTTGGCCATCACTGAGCCCGATGCCGGTAGTGATGTTGCCAACTTGACCTGCGAGGCTAAGCTGAGCGAGGATGGCAAGCACTACATCGTCAACGGCGAGAAGAAGTGGATCACCAACGGTATCTGGTCTGACTACTTTACCGTTGCTGTACGAACTGGCGGGGCAGGTATGAACGGCGTCTCACTGCTCCTCATTGAGCGTAGCGAAGGTGTTTCGACTCGACGCATGCCTTGCCAGGGTGTCCTCTCTTCAGGCACAACTTACATCACATTCGAGGATGTCAAGGTGCCCGTGGAGAACTTGCTCGGCAAGGAGAACCAAGGTTTCAAGGGTAAGTCAATCACGAGAAAGTTCTCTCAAGGCAATACTAACATGTCTCCAGTCATCATGACCAACTTCAACCATGAGCGCATGGGTATCATTATCCAATCCCTTCGATTCTCCCGTGTTTGCTACGAGGAGTCCGTCAAGTACGGCAGCAAGCGACGCACCTTCGGCAAGAAGCTTATTGACCACCCTGTCATCCGCATGAAGCTTGCCCACATGGCCCGCCAAATCGAGGCTTCTTATAACTGGCTCGAGAACCTTATCTTCCAGTGCGAGCGTATGGGAGAAACTGAGGCCATGCTGCGCCTTGGAGGTCCTATTGCTGGCCTCAAGGCCCAGTCTACCCTCACCTTTGAGTTCTGTGCCCGAGAGGCTAGTCAGATCTTTGGTGGTCTGAGCTACTCTCGTGGTGGTCAGGGAGCCAAGGTCGAGCGACTGTACCGTGATGTGCGAGCATACGCTATCCCTGGTGGTAGTGAAGAGATCATGCTTGATCTTAGCATGAGGCAGAGTTTGAAAGTGGCAAAGGCGGTGGGCATGAAGCTCTAAATGCTTCCGGCTCGAGACATTTTGTATAAATATTGCACCGCATTTTGGAGTTCTTGTTATTTTCTGAATATGGCCCATGACTTAGATGTAAGGCCGAGTTAGAGCGAATAAAGGATACCACGTTTATAAGATAAGCAATGAGGGTGAACAGCCTCGCTCTGTTGGGGAAATTGAGTTCTTCAAAGGAAATGATTTTGAGGATGCTCACGGTAATTCTTCTCATGGTTATTGGCCAGTTTGGGCGTTGTCCCATACAATTGGAAGCTCGTGATAGGAACATACGTTTCCACCAAAGGCTGTAAGCTCAGCACTTGTCAGTATTCAACGTCAATTGACCAGTAGGATGTAAGTGATAGAATAGTCAACTGCAACAAATGAGAGATGGTACTACTCTCCCACTTAGTTTTATATAGATATTCTCTACGTTACCATGGAAGAACGAACCCCGGGCTTCAGTGACAAGGTGTACCTCGCTTGTAGAAGGCGATTGAGTTGGGCCCCTGCTTAACGCTGGTAGGTGGCATAGAATCAACAAACAAACTCTGCTGCCTCAATCATCCGCTCTGTGTGTTCTTATTCGCATCTGTAAAACCTTAGAACTCACCACCAAGCAACACTCTACTAATCAACTCCTTGGCATATTCCAGGAGTCGCTAACAGAAGCTTTGCTCTTGATAAAACCGGGCTGCCCCGCCAACACGTGACCTACAAGCGCAGGGCCTTCCGCCGCAATGAGGCACACACTATCGTCACCTTCACCTTCAAACTCCAAGACTGAGCCTACCTTACTCTACTTCTTCCCTCCACTAAGATCCATACCTTCAAACACCCCACGACGACAACAAACCTCTCTATACGACTTCGACAACGCGCTTTTATCTAACCAAAACAATTTAATCCCCGAGCTTTCTTTCTCGGGTAGTTCGCGCGCCGATTTTCCTCCGACTCTCCCCACACAAACCAACCACGCCTTGCAGCTCCTCACCTGCTGCCTCCCTCGCGCCCTTACACTCGAGAGGCCGACCTCCGTTCTATTCTTCACATAATACCTCACCACTCACTTCATTTCGATCCGTAGACGGATCTTATACACGCAATGGCGGATCAGCTAGCAGACAGGCTGAATTCTACCCAACTTAGGTCCGCTGCGCCGTCCTAGCGGCCCTTGATAGCTTGGACTAACTCGAGCAGTGACGGCTCTCCCGCCTCGGGTGATGAATGGAAGAAGACTTTAAACCTTCCCGCCAAGGATAACCGACAACAAACAGAGGTGCCTACTCCAATCACTTTTCTTGGCGCATTCCCGTAAGCTAACTTCGACCGTCAGGATGTTACAAACACAAAGGGCCTTGAGTTCGAGAACTTTGCCCTCAAGCGAGATCTGCTTATGGGTATCTTCGAGGCAGGATTTGAGAAGCCATCACCAATTCAAGAGGAAGCTATCCCCGTCGCATTAACCGGTCGAGATATTCTTGCACGAGCAAAGAACGGCACTGGCAAGACAGCTGCCTTTGTCATCCCTACCTTGGAACGCATCAACCCCAAGGTCTCAAAGATCCAATGTCTTATCCTTGTCCCCACACGTGAGCTTGCTATGCAGACCTCGCAAGTATGCAAGACTCTTGGCAAGCATCTCGGTATCAACGTCATGGTCACGACTGGTGGTACCGGTCTTCGAGATGATATTATTCGTCTGCAGGATCCCGTCCATATTGTGGTTGGTACCCCAGGTCGAATCCTCGATCTCGCTGGCAAGAATGTTGCCGACCTTAGCGAATGCCCTATGTTCATCATGGACGAAGCCGATAAGCTTCTCTCCATTGAGTTCACTCCTGTTATCGAGCAGCTTCTTCAATTCCACCCTAAGGACCGACAGGTTATGCTTTTCTCCGCCACATTCCCTCTGTCTGTCAAAGACTTTTCCGATAAGAACATGACTAGTCCCTACGAGATTAACCTGATGGATGAGCTCACTCTGAGAGGTATCACCCAATACTACGCCTTTGTCGAAGAGAAGCAGAAGGTCCACTGCTTGAACACCCTCTTCTCCAAGCTCCAAATCAACCAGTCTATCATCTTCTGCAATTCCACCAACCGAGTCGAACTTCTTGCCAAGAAAATTACCGAGCTTGGATACTCTTGCTTCTACAGTCACGCAAAGATGCAGCAACACGCACGAAACCGTGTTTTCCACGACTTCCGCAACGGCGTCTGCCGAAACCTGGTCTGTTCCGATCTCCTCACCCGTGGTATCGATATCCAGGCTGTCAACGTTGTCATCAACTTTGACTTCCCCAAGAACGCCGAGACTTACCTTCACCGTATCGGTCGATCTGGTCGTTATGGCCATCTTGGTCTGGCTATTAACCTGATCAACTGGGACGACCGCTTCAACCTTTACAACATCGAACGAGATCTTGGCACCGAGATTCACCCCATCCCCGCCAGCATCGACAAGAGTCTCTATGTCTACGAAAACCCCGAATCTATTCCTCGACCCATTTCGAACCTCCAACGGGGTCAACTCCCTGCTGCTCAGGGTCAACAGCAAACACAGCAGCAGCAATTTCAACAGCCTCAGCAGACGCAGCAGGCTGGTCTGCCCCAGCAAGGCCAGGGTAACTGGCAGAGCCAAAACCCTCAGCACGGTAACCCGCACTACAACGGCGGGCGAGGACGTGGACGTGGTCGTGGGTATCGCGGCCGCGGTGGCCAAGGCACAGGTGGTCGAGGTCGCGGCCCACCCCGCGATGTCCAACCCTAATATCACATATAACTCATGCATGGCGTTAGGCGGGCGAGAGGGGGTTTTCGGATGAATTTTTTGACACGGTTTTTATTTTGTACTGGGCAGTTATTTCAGTGTTGGATTGTACATTATTCGCATATTTTTCCGCGAATGGATGGGACAGTGAACGGATTTCACTGCCGATGGACCACCACTACATCGATACTTCTACAAGGAGTCTCTACGCAAAGACTCAGCACACTGGCGAGTACTGACTCGCATGGTTCGCACGCTTTTGGACTGATAACCTATTGGTCTTCTTTTTGCACGAACCTGTAAGCTGTACCACTACCATCGGCTTTGACTTTCTGTCTGGGTTGGCTCATGATATCTACGGATGATGAAAGAGAGCGAGAAATGAAACTTCCAGGGAAAAGGTGTTCTTGGGCATCGACCACGGTAGACATACCCGCTTTGGGGGCTGGGCACAGCCAACCGGTGCGGGGAGAAGGGAAAGGGTGATGATTTCGAGAATCGAGGCGTTCGAGGCTTTTCGCGCGGATGGCGTTGCCCTCGGTTTGCATTTGAGGGTTGCAATTTCTGCGACTGACTTGCGGGATGAACGGTACCTCGGCGGCGGAGCGCACGGGGGATATGATACCCTGACGACGGATATACGCTGGACGAACGGCCCTGACGAGTAGGGGCGGCTCTGTAAACGTATTGGTGGTTTCGAAAGGGCTTGATGAGACCTATGGGTAACATCACCACACTTGGTCTCTACTTCTTTCCTAAGGACAAGATGCAGTCTTGGCTCGACCAAAGCTTCACGCGGCAAGACTGAGGAAGGAAACAGCAAAACGTTTGCTGCTAAACAGTGACAGCGAAAACGATCAAATCAGAAAAACAAAACAAAAAATCACTTGAGAGGGAAACTGAATGGACTGGATGGCTTTCGAACCGGCTCGGCTCGTGCCGTTGCATGTTATCGGCAATGTGGCTGGAGCTGGTGAGGCAGATAGTTATTTGAGCAAAACGGTGGAACATTCCACTTCCCTTTCATACATATGTGCCAATTTCTTGAAGTGATGATTCGTGACGTTACGGGTTGACTGATAGATCATTGACACTTGTATATCCACGAGACAACACGTATGGAAGCTGAGTGATTACCAACTTCCATCTCAAGCAGTAAGCTCTCGATGAAGGTTTGCTTTTGGCATCCACGCAGTAGTCACTTCAACAACAGTTGCAGCTGTAGTTGTGAGGCCGTTGTGAGAAGCTTGAAAGATACTCTTGAGAACACACAATGATCAGTGAGTAACTCTGGAATTCGAGCCTGTGTAACAGGGACTGGGCTTGCAAGTATTTATGGACTGATCAACAATGCTGCGTTAGCTCGACAGTCATAGCATAACGTTCCTGAAAATCACACCCCTCCTTATACCCTTTAATGCCCTCTAAAATAATGATAAAATAATGATAATGAGAGGCCAAGAAGATTTAGTTATGGTGCGTGTTTTGACGCATCGTGAAAGATTGCGTAAACGGTGGATCCCTGAGACAGCTGTCACGGGCGGTCGCATTCTTCGCCAACCCCGAGAGGGACGTGCTTTTGTGAAAGGGTCGGCAGGGGGAGGGTTTTGTTGTTGCTCTTTGGGGTCAAGAGGCAGCCAAGAGTATAAGAGATGCTTTTACGTTGAGGAATTCATTAGGTTTGGTATGTGGTGAACTGAGTGAGTTATGAAGGAGCTTGGCATTGGGTTTGTATGAAGTTTATGTGATGAAGTGATCGTGGCTATGGGTAACATGGCAATTACGACGATGTCTGGATATTGTAGTACAATGTAAAGTCCTGGGCTAATACTCTCAAGGCCAAGGCATTGAATATCATGTTGGTTTCACGCACGATACTGGTGTCATACGTACAGTAGTAAGTTAAGGGTCGCAGCCATGACGAAATGTGCCAGCGGTGAAGACACTAGGAGCAGAGTGTCTTGGGATAAATAAAGACACAAGAGCAAGAAAGTGCCGATCTTGTCCATCAGCATGTCGGCCAAGACGGTGATGTTTGGCGATCAGTTGCCATTCTTTGACTCGTCCGTTTTGGCAGAATTTGAGTTGCGGAAACACCACTAATTCACATGCCACCACTGATACGAAGTAGGTACAGGTGGTTCCATTCATGAGTGAAGCTCAGCTGCATACCCCATCCATCTTATTTGACATTATCACTTGTGTGTGAAAACGAGATTGAGGATATCATTGGAATTGGATATGGGGGGAAGCGGGTCTTCCCCCGTGGCTGTGTAAACGGTGCCTGGGGTGATACCGACGGGACGCTGCAGATGACCGCGCTATTGAATTAGAGCCCCAGTGAGGGGATAGATCATAGGTAGAATAACAAAGAATTCAGTTGATGGTATGGACTCTGTTGTACGTACTTAAGTTGGGATCACTTGCTTTGAAGGCTTTAAGATAGAATCTGTGGATAATATGAGTAACATTCAATGCTCGAGGTTTCATGCTGAAGACACAGTTAGAAACTCCTTATCCACAATGCTCAGCTTATGCATCACGACAAGGATGACATTGAACCACAAATTTACGGATACTAGTTGTTGGATGTGTGCGATCTGTGTATAGTTCTGCCCAGACCATTGTTCAACCTTTGAGTATTATTGTCACTTTCGTTAATGTTTGTCAGTCTTTGGCCAGCCTTTGATCAATGTGAGAGCAGTTCTGCTATTCTTGTCACTCTTGGCGAGTTACAGAAGGATATTATGGTTACCATCAAGTCTCACAACACCAACCAACTCACAAACCAGCACTTCGTACTCCGTACTCCGTACCTGAGATTACATCAAATGGCGTCTTCATTCTCCAATGATCGAACATGGCCTAGAATGACATCTAGAGGGTATGGAGTAAAGATCTAGAGCTAAACGCCATACTAAAAGCCACTTCAATATCGGATGCCCAACGCCGTTTGCCAAGCCTCAAAGCCATGGAAGCTTAGGTGTGATGGGACAGTTCAATGCCACGCAAACCCTCCCAGCTAGGGGGGAATAGAACTGCCACCAAGATATGTTTAATCGAGTATGTTAATGACAAATAAAAGTATTCTTCTCAGTTAAAATAAATCACAAGATCACTAAACCTCACTCAAAAGACTATTTCTCTACATTTCTATTATCTCATTGTAGTTAATATCCGAGCGAGGAATGCCAGAAATCCAGTAAATTTCGTGCCCAGTATTTATTCCTCCCCGATGGCCAGCGGACCTCTCACAGTCCAACGCCTGGCTGCATTGCTTCAGCGGGTGGAGAGTCATTACAACCCGCCGCCAGGTGCCCTGAAAATACGCTGTACCCAGTAAAACAAAGTCCGTCCACCCATTCACATCTTCATCAGCCGGGGTGCCGGACCTCTCTCATCCCATTGGACCGTCTCACATGAGTCCTTCCCCCTTCTTTCTCTTCTTTCCCTACAGGACGTAGGACGCCTCATTTCCAGTTTTAGGTACATGCCAGGCAAGGCAGGAGCTGCTGAGGTCCCGTCATTTTCCCGCCCGGATTTCTCCCAGCCTCACCACCATTGAACCATTTTCCCGTCTCCGTCTCTCACATCACCTTACCTCACACCCATACCAAACTAATTCCATAGCACGTTAGCGGGATCCCGATCTACGAAACCTGTTCTCGATACCATCATATTCATTCAACACCAACAATTCACTCTCCATCGATTTATTAACTCTTCGATACAGGTTGGGCCCCCATTTCCTCTTGGCTTTTCTTCTCCCCAAACGCGGTGTCCTTGCCCTGTTCATTGGCCGACCCGCCAAGCATCCCCCCGTGCGCCCAGCCAGCAAGGCCCTCGAACCAATTTCCCTCTCTCCTCTACCGCCCATTGTTCTACCGACAACATTAACAATCAACTCAGAGTCAACGAGAGCGAAAGATTGCGATCCGAATTAAGTCATCGCAAATCCCGACGACATCTCGACGACATCGCCAAATATCCCATCCCAAACCCCCGATTAGTCTCGAATTAGCATCGCTTTGCCAAAGTAGCATCTACCGCGTCAGCACTCGCTGGTCTTGGCCTCCAGCGAGTTTATTAGATCCCCGCTCGAAATGCCATCGTTTCTCTCTGATCAGGACAATTCGGCAATCTTCAGCAACAACCCCGACATTCTCAACCTTGATCCCACGAATCAGTTCGACTTGGTGAACAAGGAGAGGGTGAATGGGGGTTCTATCCGCCACGCCCGATCCGATACCATCAATGAGAGCTTTGACGAGAGTTCCATTTCTTCTACACACGCGTCCGACGTCTCCGAGTCTACACCGACGCCCATGAATGGCAACAGTAACAGCACGCGGCCCACGAGTATGAGCTCTGTTTCTAATGGAAAGTCTGCTACGGCTGTTTACCCTCCCCGACAAGATGATGCCGCGGAAGTCGACAGATTTGGCCAACAACAAATGACGAACGGTACCACGAGCCTAGTTGATCGTACTCGTCAGCACTCATCCGATACCAACGGCATCAATTCTAACACCAATAACTATCAATATCACAACATTCTGTCAAAGCCTTTGCCCTCAGAACCTCAAGCACCAGAGGAAGGCTTTGAGAAGCCCAACAGCAGGAGCTTCGATGGAAACCGTGCACTCTCGGTCTCTCCACTCCCCATGGAGTCGCGTGGTGCTCAATCACAAACTGCTTTAACAGCAAACTCCAATGCGACTACCGATGCGGCGCAGACGCTGCACCCTCGTACGAATGGCATTCATCGATTATCATCCCCGCCAGCCTACAACCCGGCAGGTGCAGCGGCTTCATCAACAGGACACTTACAAGCTCCTCCACCTGGCCTCAAACAGCGACACACTCTTGATGTACCCAAGTATGTTCCAGGTCGTGGATCCAGGGACGGCATGGACACAGCTCAAGCTAGTGGACGCTTCTCTCCTACTAACGCTGGAACACCGAGCGGGCGACGCCCTTCCTTGAGTATGGGTAGAAGACCAACTCGGTCGATGCAGTCGGATGCGCCTCGGGATGAAATCGTGCCGGATGAAGATGCCCTTCGCTGGGCAGAAGCATTGCGACAGAAGAGAGCTAGTAAGCGGAGGAGAAAGGAAGAAGAGGACGATGACCGAGTTTTGGTAGGCACCAAAGTTGACGAGACTCACGCCAACTGGGAGACCGCCTACAACATGCTTACAGGCATTCGTGTTTCGGTCTCGAGGACAAATGCTAAGCTCGACAGAGAGTTGACTGATGCCGATTTTGATACTAAGCAGAAATCGACGTTCGACATTGCTGGTAATGAGCTAGTACCGTCAGCCAAGTACGATTTTAAGTTCAAGGACTACGCGCCATGGGTTTTCCGCCGTCTTCGATCTCTCTTCAACCTGGACCCTGCTGATTATCTCATGTCGCTCACGGGCAAGTACATTCTTTCTGAGCTTGGGTCCCCTGGCAAGAGCGGAAGTTTCTTTTACTTCTCAAGAGACTATAAGTATATCATCAAGACCATTCATCACGCCGAACATAAATTTCTCCGCAAGGTTCTCAAGGAATACTACCAGCATGTCAAGGACAACCCCAATATGCTTCTCTCGCAGTTTTACGGCTTGCACCGCGTCAAGATGCCCTATGGAAAGAAGATTCACTTCGTTGTGATGAACAATCTCTTCCCTCCACACCGCGATATTCACACTACTTTCGATCTGAAGGGTTCTACCATCGGTCGAGATTACAGGGAAGAAGATCTGGAGAAGAACCCCCGAGCAACACTAAAGGATCTGAACTGGCTTAGACGACAACGAAGCCTGGAGTTGGGTATCCAGAAAAAGCGCATGTTCCTCGAGCAGTTGCAACGGGACGTTGCTCTATTGAAACGACTTAAGATTATGGACTACTCGCTGCTGGTTGGCATACATGATGTCTCACGTGGGAACGAGGAGAACCTCCGTGACAAGACGCTACAAGTATTTAACCCTGGCGGTGAGAAGGCCCCCGATGATGATCCTAACTCGGTCCTTCTCCGCACACCATCTAAGCTAGAGAACGCAAGAAAGGCCAGAGAACTGCGGCAAATGATTCGGCAAGAAAGACCAGTACCTATGGGTCAGTCGGCAAACAAGATGCCAGATGAGCTGCAAGAAGGTCAGCATCGTCCTGGATGGGTTTTCGGACAGGATGATGGTGGGTTTAGGGCAACCCACGAAGATAACACTCCTGGCGATGAGATCTATTATCTAGGAGTCATTGACTGTCTCACTCACGTAAGTTCTGGCCTGATTTTGAAGACAACATTAACTAACACGAGTAGTATGGAATAATCAAGAAGCTTGAGCACTTCTGGAAGGGTCTGTCCAGTGACAAGACCCAGATCTCAGCACTGCCACCTGACCAGTATGGTGATCGGTTCTACCATTTCATCGAGGGTGTCACCATGTCCACTGAGGAGGCCCACCGAGAGGCTGAGAGGCGACACCAGGAAATGATTGAAGCACAGCGTTCAGAAAAGAGGGTGGCAAGCTGGAGCTCTCGCAAGTCATCTCAAGCTGTTCCACCCATGCCATCCCATATTCCCCCTCCTCCTCCACAGTCTCCAGAAGCCCAGGAGACAATCGACAGGGCCAACAAGGAGGCCGAGCGATCGGAAAGACATGGCCACACAGAGGCTGAAGTACCAGAACGAGTTCTGTCCACTAGCACTCGCGACTCAATGCAGCACGAGCCTATTCTGCCGGTTGTGCAGGAGGCAGGCGAAAATGGACGCGACGACAACGACGATCGACCTCTAGCACCCCTGAAGGATCTCAACAAGAGTCTTCCACCAACAAGGGCACCGCCCCCAACTCCTCCCAAGTCTGGATATGTTGGGCCTGGAAGCGCCGATAGCGGGTATGCAGGTTTCAGCAACAGCACAGCTCATCCCAACAATGGGGCTACACAGGGAAACAGGGTCAGCATTGACAGCCTCAACAAGGAGCTGCCGCCACTGCCGAGGAAGGACGACAGCGGAGTACGACTGGTAGCTTAGGTTGCGACCAACCCCAAACCAAGCTTATTGAGGAGGACAAAAAATGGGTTCACGATTAAGAAAGCGAACGACGCGGATACACAAAGGTTGACGAGCGACGTCACCATCGTCAACCAACAATGATGCATTAGAAAGCGAGAGACACCTGGCGACACCCTGTTATTCTGGTCCTTTCCTTGACCAGCCATGCACTATTTTCTTTTTTCCTTCTTTTTGTCTCAACACCTTTGGCATAATGGACTCGGCCTACGAAAGCACGTTTCTATTTCAATCACAATTTCCTTTGTCGGCGACGAAGCTGAGAAGCACTCAGACAGGTGGCGAGCCGAGCTGCATCGCAGAAGGAGGCGACACAGCATCTTGGGAGCGAAGTACAAATATGGTTCCTTTATTGAAAAAAGAAGAAGACATGGATGATACCACCACGCTTAGCACGCTACAGTTTGTTTTTGATTTATTCTTTCCTGATTGCCATTCAATTCTCAGTGCCCCTTTCACATGATTATTCCTTTTTGTCCTATACTTATTGTCCTCTTTTTTGGGTTTCATAGGCTGGCAGGGCTTGCACAGGGACTTAGGTAGTAGGAATACATAGATTTGGTAGGATAAAGACTCGAGTTGTCTTATTTGAAGGAATGGAAGAGGTTGACGAAGTTGTACGGTACAGTTAATTGTACATGTAGGGGTGAGTTGGTGTATGGTAGTTTACAATGGTACAATACATATATGCATAACAAGCTTTTGGCCTTTGTGAAACCTTTTCCGTATCCATGTTCGTATATTGTCTCATCCAGGATCTTCAAGTCGTCAGGTACTTGTTGTTCGCTTCAACCAAGTCCTTTATTTCTTCTGCTCCAACAAAGTCTGGATATCCCCCACACCTTTGCCCTTCTCTCCAGCACCACCATCGGGTGCAAAGCTCGTTGTGACAGTCATCTCCTGCGCACCCTGGGCCCTCAGCTCATCCAGACGTCGCTTCTTCTGGATGTCCGCAACCCGCCACTGCTTGAAGTACTTCACCCATGCAGCAGCACAGTCGCGCTCAAAATCTGCAGTCTCCGTCGGGCATGCGCGCTTCGTAGCTGAGGGGTCCTTGGTTGCGTCCACGATGTTGTTGGCGTCTAGGCAGTTGAAGTAGGCGTCGCGGGCGGCCCAGCAGATCTTGCGCTCTTGGCGGTTGGGAATGGCATCGCCGGAACGGATGGCGTCGGCGCGCGTTTCGCTTGAGAATGGCCAGAGACCCATTGTGTTTATGGTATTGGTGTATGTGTGCTCGTGTGTGTATGGGGATTCAATTGAGTGGTCGAGATGGTTCGAGTGTAGCTGTAATAGCGGGACAAACGGCATAAGTTTATGGTGGCTCAAAATCTCATGAGTCGTCTACCTTCTAAGGGTATGACGAGCGGGAGCGGCAGAAAACAACGGGCGGTGGGATGGATACGGCTTAGCGGATGCTACATAAGCCTCGTTTCAGGGTAGCTATGACTTACGTGTGGCTGATGCTCTTTAATCTGTCCTTTGATTTATTGTACACTTGCTTGTGAGGAGCACGACACAAACCTCCTTACACTTTACTTCATTTCCCTCCTTTAAATCCTCTAATTTTACCTTTCCTTTTTCTTTGTCTGCACTGACCCCTCGTGGCTGCCGAATTTTTAAGTTTTTATCTACGACGGAAGAAAGAGTTGGATAGCAAAGGGTTGAGATTCAGGAGCTTAAAGCTTTAAGTCCATCGGACCAGACGTCACAAGACCTCACGAGACATGCCCCTTCGATGACCGACGACTCTTCCACACGCTAGAAAACAACTTCAACCTCACACACCAAACTCGGCTTTGAAATCAACACAAAAACTGCAATGCCACGACGTCGCAAACCTCCGCGCGCAGGCGCCCTCGCAGAGCTAGCCCCCCTCAAGATCGCAGGCCAGATCGCGACGCTGCAGGCCATCTACTACTTCGCCGCGCTGGTGCTCATCGTTTTCACGGCGCTCGTGTCAGGCTCGGGTTTTAGCTGGACGCTTGTCTTTGGCTGGGAGGGCGTGAGGGGTGATACGACGCATGGTTGGCTCATGGCATTTATCTGGTTATTGGATGGAGGGTTGATTATGTGAGTGGTCTTGGGAGGAGCGCAAACTGCGAATATCCCCGGCTGGGTCAAGGTATTTCAAAAATGGCTACTAACGCTCTATAGTTCCATCGCAATCGTCGCTTTCATCGCTCGATCCAAACTCGTCCCCGATTTCGCCGTAACAGTCCACTTCCTCCACCTCGTCATCGCATCCCTCTACAGCGGCCACATCCCCCGCCACGGCGCCTGGTGGTTCACGATGCTCGCCTCGTCCGCGGTGTCCGTCGGTCTCGGCACCTGGGGCTGCCAATACCGTGAACTACAGCCCGTTTTCTTCGGTGGCCGTCCCATTCTCCCTGCCACAGGATCTGAAGGCGCGGTAGCGCAACAACCTCCCGCTGGCGATGAAGAGATGGGTATTGCCGTGAGAGGGAGGGGCGCGGATGGTGGTGGGGAGTACGAGATGGCGCCTATGCAGCCTGTAAGATGAAAGAGACTAGACGGGGATTTAGATATGTTTGGATAGGATAGGCATGCATTGCTAGGCGTTAAGGTGCTCTTCAAGCCGTTTATGTACGTTAATATGGAAGAGCTTCTGATCATGGTGTAAAGTCGTGTCTTTAGCAGTTTGACACTGAATGAGACAATTCGAAAACAAATGGAATGATGTCAACTCGATATTCGGGGTTAATAACCCCTGAATAATTCTAGAACCGCGTCTGTTTGTGAACTATATTCGATGTCCATAAACTGTTGTAGCTTAGAGCACATCAAAGTTGAAGCAAGGGGCCACCAGATTTATCAATCGTAAAAGACGTGGCTACCAAGCCTCTTGTTGGATCTATCTCGACTTAGTCTCGCTCCATCTCCAACCATGTAATGGCTCAATAACCAAATTCTTATTCCCCAGCGAGAATGCACCTCTCTATCGTGGCTTTCTTCCATAGCGTACAAAACCCCGCGTATCCCATCGATTACGCCTCTTCACCTGTTCGTTTTAGGCCCCTAATTTCCTGTATACTATTCCGTAGGTGTTCTATGCACCAGCCACGACCGCCAAATTATCATATATCATCTTACGCACCTCGTAGAACGTGCTTCTCCGTGCGGTCGGCATGCCTACGCTCTCAACCTCGACACGTCCTGCAGATGTCTTGCGAACAGCCACAGTGCCGTCAACAACTAGTGTACCTTCACCACGGAACTCGGCCGTGTGTCCAGCGGACTGCATGGCACGACGTAGGTCAGCAAGACGCAGATCGCCAACGTGTAGTGGTTGCGCCGCTGAGCGAACAGCGGACACGAGGTTCGCAGGGAGAACATCGAGAACCGGCGTGGCTGAAGGAAGAGCAGCGGCCATAGTGGTGAGCGTCATGGATGAGGGCGTCTCATCGGTCTTTTGGCGCTTGTTGGCAGTATCTTCATCTCCAGCGGCTTCGTTGAGGTGCGTAGCAAGCAATTGTCCGGTAATAGTGACAATGCCCAGGCCACGAACATTCTGCCACTTGATCTTTCTGACCAGAGGGTCTGCAAGCTTGACAACCCAGGCGTTGGTGTCAACACTCGCGTCAACCACGACGCCAATCTCAGGGGTGAAGACGTCAACGGAACGGTCGCTACCGGAGTTATTCGCATTGTTCCCTTCTCCTCCCAATGCCCGACGGCAGTCCTCGGCGAGAGAAAGTGTCTCATCTCGCTCACCACCAATAAGGATGAGCTTTCGGGGTTGGATAAGGGGGATCAACATGTTAAGACTTCGCTTATCGTGAAGACCGCTGAAGTCGACGAAGGCAATACGCATGTTGGCCTGAACGGTTTCGGTGTGATATGTGAGTTTGCATGGTCCTGTGGGCTCTTCAGGCTCAACATCCTCAACACTGTCGAGTTCATCAGGCACGAAGCCATCGCCCTCGCCAGCTCCAGCCTCGTCTCCGTCGGCAGAACCGGCCCGTATAGCTTGTGGACGCTTGTTGGAGCCAGGCCCGTTTTTGGCAACATCATCCCATCTACGCTTCTTGCCAAGCTTATCGTCAGCGGCCTCCAGACCAGCATTGTCCTGTCCTTCCTCTTCTTTCTCTTCAGCACGGAGGTAGTCTTCAGGTCGAATGAGCTCTCCAAAGTCGTCCTGTCGTTTCCTTCGAATAGCGATAGGGAATGTGCGCTCTCTGCCCTTCTTTCCTCGAGTATCGAAGTCGTATACGCCTTTCTTCTTGATGAGCACGTTGATACCGAGATCCTCGTCCTTGAGCACCACGTTCTTGCGGCCAGCCTGGGCGATGGCTGTCGAAACATTGAGTGCCTTGCCTTGCTGTTCGCCATCTTCATCTTCCGAGTCAGATGAGGATTCAGATGAAGCATCATCGACAACATCCGCTGCTGCCTCGAGTCCAGCCACGCCTCCAGTTTGTTGAGTCGCTTGGAGTTGTCTTTGGGTCGCAAGCCATTGTTGATATAGTGCCAACTCGTCTCCTTCCAAAGCATGACGCTGAGGCTCGCGGACCTCCAACTCTCGTCCTCCAGCATAAACAAGTTCGATGTTCTCGCCGTTGCTGTTCTGCTCCACTGACACGCCGTCCTTACGTTCTTTCCACCAATCCCAGAGTGTTCTTGCGATTGACGGTTTGTCATCTTTTGATAGACCCGGCTTGTCTGTGAGAATCACCAAGTTTCTCGAGTCGCGGGCCAATCCCTTGATCAAGTCCTTAGAGAATCCCCATTCGATACTGCTATCACTTGCTAGAATAACACGACCTCCTGTCTCAACATTCCCCGTACCCTGGCTAAGCAGTCGTGCAATCTGAGCCTTCCGTTCAAGTAGTCGTAGATATTTGAAGTCGAATGGGCCTCCTTCCTTCTTGTCGTTGGCACCGTTGACCTTTCGTTGACCCTCAGCGAAAGCTTCGAATTCCTGCACGATACTATCGTCCATCCATTCGAGCATACTTCGGGCGTATCGCATAGTGCTAGACATGTTGCGTCCAGCCAGGTACAACTTGGCCGCCTTGAGAACGCCTGAGTCGGAAGCAGCATCTGTCCTCCAGGCATGTTCTAGGAGGTAAGAAAGCTCCAGAACTCTAGCGCTTGAGTCTATAGGAATCAGTACAGTTCCTCCTCGTGATACACAAGCCTTGATTGTATCGATCAGCTGTTCGTCTCTCTTCGCGCGACCTCCAGTTTGGGCCGTCCAGTTAACACCACGACTACTGCAGATCAGTGCAGTTGGTTTTCGTAGTTGCTCGATAACTTCGGCACCACCGCCTCCTGCGCCTCCTAACCAAGCTGCACCAGCAAAGACATTCTCACGTGCTTGGTTCCAGTCCACCGCGTACACGATCGATTCTAAGCCATGCTGAATATGCCATATCGTACCACCAAGGGTGTGTCCGGAATTGTATGCAGTAATAGTCAGACCATTGAGTGGCGGCGAGAACGGCGACGGTAGAGGTTGGTGAGGTTGTGAATATTTGAGAGGTTGGATAAGAGAGAAGTATCGCGCAATCTCTTCGTTGGTTGGGGATTGAAGGAGGAGGTTTTGCGCAGTCGTGGCGGTTTGCGTAAGTAAATATGCGCTCTCTGTGAGCGAACTCTGAGGGATCGTTGTCGCTGCGGCTGGACTTGATGTGTAAAGATCTTGGATGAGGGTGCGGCCAAGGTCGATGACGGGTCGTGTCGCATATACGGGAATGCGCGTGAACTGTGGGATGTTTTTACAGCAATGGGCGTAAGCAGCAAGATGTGAGGCCGTCGCATGTGTAACGAGGATGAGTGATAGAGTTGTAACTTGTCTAAAGCGTATATCTTGTTAGCCATCATCATGATCCTCCCTCGAAAGTAGCTGCGCAGTGGTACATACTTCTCAATCTCTTTCAGCTTTTCAACATTGAAGGTTTCGTCCCATCCTAGATCAACCAAAACCTTGACGCCTCCATCGAGCTCAAGAAGGGATTGCGAAGCAGTCGAATCCGAAAGGGCGCCCTGGAGCGGGCAAAAGGTGAACATGATGGTATCGGCGCAAAAGTGATTAAGGAAAGGATCAAGTCAAATCGATTTGGAGTTCGGGTGATGTTGTTATAGCGATTGCTGCAGCATGGTTATCGTCGAGTCAATCTGAGTTCAGTCGGAGCAGATCCAGCAGCGAGATTATTGTTTTGCAGCTATTGATATGTCATTGTCCTCTATTGATGTGGACAAAGACAATAGCAAGGTCGTCGCGGAGCTTGATTATTCTGGCCATTGATGCGCGTAGCACCTGCAGCTGTCAGTGCGACGGAGCGGCTAATCAATAATCCGACTTACACGCGACACTGCTGGAAGGGTCGTATGTGCAGACCTTCATTGAACGATGAACCACCTACGTATTATTTGCAAGATAGAATTTTTATACAAGATTGATTGAGTTTACTGTTGTGCAGCTCTAAGGTTACCCTTAATAGTTAACATAAAAAGTCGCCGGAAGTTAAACTATATATGCTACAAACAGGCGTACCACAAACGATTAGTAGCATCGTATATCAACCTAAAAATACGGATACTGTAAGTTAATAACGCGTCTCAAGTCTTCAATGTCATAGCATGTGCTTGTAACTGCTGTGGTTACCTCTTCTGTACCCCTCTACCAGGCATCTAAATTGCCGCCTGCACTCATATCCCACGTCCATGGCGCAAAACAGCAAAAACCTTCATTCAACCCACCTCAGTCACACCTCATTCTAGGCTTCAAGGATAGAATTAAGGGTACTTGGAACTACCCGATGCCCCTCTCCCACATTTGGCTCCTTCTTACGCGTCTGTCCTCTACTCTCTCCCTTCAGCGCTTTGTGCTACGCCTTGCCCGGCATATCGGCATTGTCAGGATGACGCGGCCCTTGGTGTTGAGTCACTAACCAGCGCCAGATACCAAAACCCCGGGTAAACGGGAAGGTAAAACTATTCTGAGGATTGACAACAACCTTATTTTACTGTAATTCCACTTCACGGTGCCGCTGTACCGCCCCTGGCTAGTATGGACACGTATGCAGAGTATTGGCGTCAATCCCCCATCAACTAAGAGTTCCGTGCAAGTATTGCTATGACAATCAAGATGAAGGACCTATCAATTTATTTGTCCTACGGTACCTTGCATAATGGGACTGTACATCACTCAAACAATAGTCACAGTAAAAAGCAGGATAGTGTGCAAATGTGGTCCATATTCTCCTGGCATTGCTCAGTAAATACGTACATGACCAAAGACTCTCCACCGCTTCGCAGCGATAGCACACGAACATCACTAAACTATGATGATTCCCTTGTGTGATCCGTAAACACCAAATCATTCATTTCTCTTCCCTTTCCTGTCGTTAAAAAGCACGCTGAATGTGACCGTAGCAGACCTCCCCTGGTCGCTGGTCCCTAATAAAACAAAAGACGCCGTAACGATGCATATGATGAATAGTCCTTTTCGTGATGTGATCCCATCAAGCTGACCTCCAATCCTCCCCTAAGCGGTCCTTCTTCTAGATGCAAAACTTGCGGTCCAACATTCTCAAGGCTCTCGCATCCTCACTGACACCGCCCTTCTCCAAGCCACAAGCACCAGACACTCTAGGGCTGCTGCTGGCGCTACCAGGCTTGGCACTACCACTTTCACTAGCAGCAGGAGTGGGAGTGGGGTGCAGAAGCGCCGAGAGGCTGGCCTTGTTGGACGTAGATACAGGAGCTTCGGAGTGGGAGCTTCGAGGAGGGCTGACGCTCATGGTTCGGCTAGGAGGTGTGCTGATTGCCGCAAGAGAGGACCCTGGAGGACCGTTGGTAACAGCGCCAAGACTTGGGAGTGCCACCTGGTGAGTGCGAGAGGAGCCGTTGATCATGGCACTCTGGGCGGCAGCCTGAAGATGATGCTCACGAGGAGACTCGTGAGCTCTGGGAAGAGTAGGATGTGAGTAGTGGGGAGACGTTTGCGCGTAGGATGGTTTGTTGGGCAGAGGTGGAAGATGGGTGCGCTGCTCATACATGGGAGCCTGATTGTAGTGCGGGTGAGGGAGACTCGCGTGGTTGGCGTGAGGTGGGAGCAGTTGGGGTCCATTAGAAGGATAGGGAGCAATGTAGTGGCTATAGGGAGGAGTAGCGACAGGAGAAGGAGGCCAGCCATAGCCATGTTGGCCGTAGGGAGCATAAGGTTGTTGCCCTGGCGGGGCAACCATGTAAGGCTGCTGCATAGGTGCACGAGTGAGAGCAGGTGTTGTGTTGGCCTCTCCCATACTCGACTCCGGATACATGCCCTTGACAGGTACGATATTTCGCAGGCTGGGATCGTTTGTCGGTTGCTGGAGTTCAGGCTGACCGTGCTGGGGTCGAGAATAGTATGAGATAAGGTGAAGATGTTGGCCGTTGGAAGTGGTGATGCTGAAAGACTGCTTCATAAGGCCGTCTGCCTTATATCGGTATCCCTCAGGCTCTGCATCGTCTAGGTCCTCGTCGCTACCACGTCCAGAGTCTGGAGTCTTGCCGCCGCCTCGTCGGTTGGTGTTGAAACCACCACCTCTCTTGCCCTCCATTTCGCGATAAGTCAGGAAACTTCCCGACACACGGCTCGCACTCCATGACTTGCCATCAGTCCATCTCCTCATGCCCGCTTCCCTCTCATCCCACACAAAAACAGAGCCAGATCGAATAGATTGCCTTTCCTTCTCCGAGAGCCGTCGTTGCACACGAGGCAAGACGCCTAATCGGCAGGCTTCAAACAGTCGGATGGCATCGGTGGGTGTCCGCACATAGCCGTGGTACGTTTCCATTATGAAAGATGTGTAACGTGACGTGATGTTATGTCAAATAGTATTCCGCACAAGGACGGGAGGTCAGAGAAGTTTTTGGGGTAAGAGGATCCAGTGCCTTGGTAGGTTCTCAGCGTCCTTATAAAGAAGGGCCTCGTGAGAACCAAGCTAAGGTGTGTACAGCGCCCCACTAGATCAGATCGGGCCAGGGCGTGTGTTTGTAAAAGCCGAATGTGCGAAGGTGACTCCACAAGGGCTGATGCTTGAGCGGAATTTTGTCCACGTATCCACTTGCAGAAGCCGGCTTGTCTTTTGCTTTCTTGGCGTTCCTGAGAACAAGCGTTGGAGCTGGTCAAAAGTCTGGTCCTCGAAGAAGAAGAAAGGTCCAATATTCAAGTGGCAACGTGGTATATGCTAGGTATTGTCGGGTTTGGCGAGTGGATAGTGACAACGCTAGGCAGGTGTGTCAGTCTTGTGTACATAAGCCAAGTGACATATAGTGCTTTAAGTTGAAGTGTCTTGAGAGAGTAGTTGTGTAGAGTAGAAGAGCAAAAGGTGCAAGAAAATGAACCCAAAATGCAAGTTGCACACCAGCGATCATATATAATAATCCCTAAAACAAGGTCGTAGAGGAAAGCACAACGGTACAGTGACACACTCCAAGCCCACATCCAGGGGTTTGAGGCTCGACTCCCTGGCGGGAGTGCCGTCGGAGCCGATTAAGTGGATGATCCACTCGACTAAAATTTCCCTTAGATTGAGTCTTGCCGCTTGGCGATGTACATCATGAACTCGTCGGAAATAGCAAGATAAACCAAGCAATCATGCGGTTGCTCGACTCAACTCGAGCCAGGACCAAGTTGCGATTCAGATCAAATCCACGTTGAAGTAAAGTGTGCACAGGAGTCGATTGCGGCTCTCAAGCGCCCCAGAGAAACCCCGTTTCCTGAGCACAACGGTCCCACGAGTGCGTCCAGGACACTTGATCCATGCACCAAACCGCCTCACCAAGGAGGTATTGCGCCGGAAACACCGAGTACCAAGGCCAGAGAAAACATCAGATCTGAGACGGTGACAAACATACCTATCAAGAAGTGTGTAGTTGCTCGAGAATTGCGGCTCACTGCGTTTGTTGTTGAGCTGGTGAAACGGCCAATTTGCTACAAGAAGTGAGCTTGTATAGCAATGTTGAATGTGTATAATGGAAGCCTTTTGAAGAGGTCAGTAGGGAATAATGCGAATTATGAACCGTGTCCTCGGACGAGACGGGAAGACGGGGAGGGGTAAGAGCAAGATAAGGTTGCAAAGGCATCAGAGTCCTGGAGAGGCCAGGAGGCGTAAGGTAAAGTCGGTGGTGGATAGCACGGCGACAACATGGCCGGCCGTGTGGAGAAGCACGGAGGACGGCAAAGAAGGAGGGTGTGAGGATGTCAAGGGGACGGTGTACATCTAGGAGCTTGGGGGTGAGACGAGCGTGCTCTCTGAGTAAGGTTGGTCAGGACAAGCTTTTGGAGCGGGCCCACCACCAAGGGGCTTTTGGGAAAGATGACGATGCAGGGCCAGGGCAAAGTAGAAGCCAGAAAGGGCATGATAGGCGTGAGAGAGCGCGAAATGCATAACAGATCACGGCTATCGGATCAGTAGTTGGTAGATGAAACTGTGGGCAAAGGAATGAGAGGCCGCTTAGCCGTCAATGATCTGATGACAATGAACAATGACTGCTTGTGAAGGCTCATCATGTTGTAGTATTAAAACAAGCTTACTTACCGTACGATAAGGCTCATCCTACGCTGGCTCTGGCGTATAGCACTGTACAGCTGAGTCTGGCCCCTCCAAAGTCTAGCTGTATCTACCGTAGTGGGAGATATAGTCGTGGGGAAGGCGTTCCAGGCGATTATAATTAGAGCAGCCCTGAAGCCACAGATCCGGGGGTAATGTGAAGCTTCTCTGCAATTAATACGAGCTCGGTCGTTATGGTTCGAGCTATGAGGGGGTTCGAAGCGAAGGGATTGTAAATGCAAGCGCAATAACGCGGATGAACGGCTCGAGATGAGATGACGAATGTGTATTAATTGAGTTGAGTTGCTTTGGTTGGTTGGTTGTTTGGTTGGACACCGAGAAGCCTTTTTTCTGAAACAGATGGTTAATGATTGGGTTTGGATAACGGCGTCTGCAACAGAGCCAAAGTTTCTTGCGCCAAAAGGATTACGACGACAAAGTTAGAGTTGATAAAGTACAAGATGATCAGAGGAGAGAGTACGGAGTACCTGCCTGTTGATTACATGCGGGCGGTCATCTAAAGTGGCGATGCTAATAAGAGAAGGCGCATTTCTATCCATCCTTCCTTCCTTCGCTGCACTCGCAGTTTCAAGACGCCAGACTAGCCACAGCTAAACACTCATAAGAATCACCCCAAATACTACGGCCATTCCTTTTCCCAACTAACAATGGCCAGATCATATCTTCAGAATGCAAATATCGTAATGCCTAGCTTGTGGCACTCGGCACGGCTTTGACGCCTGCTTACGTTTCTAGTTACGGAGTACCTACACTACAGTTCAGTTCCAACACCACAAATCGTCAAGTCCCTAAAACAGCCCTGCTTGTTTTGCATGCGAATGCGGCAATGCGGCAAACGCCAAACAGTAAGCATATCCTAACGGGCCAATTACGTCGTCCCGAGCTTATTTCAACTGGGCTTGGCTTGGGCTTGGGTCTGCTGAGATGTGAGGCTTGGCCCTTGGCCCTTGGCTATTACCTCAGCGAGACTGGGGGCTAGAACCCATCAAAAGGCTGAACCAGTCTGCTCCTGGAAAACCCCGTGCAGGGATAAAAAAGCCACTGAAGCTTGGCTGCTGATCGTCTTGGCTGCTGCGTGCATGGACGATTATCAACGAGATTGGCTGTCTCGTGCCATATACATTTTCACCGCTATGTTGTTTGAAGGCAGCATGATATCGTGTATCGAATAGAAGAAAAGAGACAGCCACCATTCTCTGGATATAACGGAGCTCTCGGCTTGCAAGAGCGTTAAACAACATGTTCCCAAATCTACCGCACGAGGCGCAGGATAAGGCCCGATGGGCCACGTCTAGAAATAGTTCAGGAGGCCGTGTTCCGTAAGCGAGAAGGAGACTGCTTATCAGGATTATGATGCGCGTTCTTGGCTCGTGATGGAAATTTGCTGCAATATTATGTTTGACTCGAGCCTACGGAACATGCCTGATCTCCCTTATGAACCGAAACACCAGACAAAGAATGCAGACGATGATATGATGGGATTATCCGATGAGGGTTGGTTACAGTTACAGTTGTTATTGTTGCGTCTTCCAAGAGCCTTATTTGGGCTTGTGTCAAATCCCCAAAATCGCTTGGCGGATGATGCGGCTTTTGGAACAGCCAAATTTGAGTCTTGGCACTAAGTGCCGTGGCCCGAGTCAAGGGGTTGTCGGGAACAGCCTCGGATTTGTCGCTTTATTTCCTCTTTGGGATTGGCTTTGAGCTTCTTTTCGACTGGAGCACCAGGTGGATTGAAAACACTATCAGCACAGTGTATCCATACTCTGAAGGCATTGAGAATAAGTTTAATAGTACTAGGTTGTATCTTATCACCCCGGGATATTAACTTAATTTGTTATGTACCATATTGGCAAATTCTTAAAGCATCGATCCTCTGCAGGTGATATCCTCCGATGGTGTGCGGATGCTATTATGACCCGCCTGGGCAGGTTACAAGTTACGAGCGTCCAAGAGGCCGCCTTGGCTCGCACAAGACAGCAGGTTTACAACCACGGCATTACAGAGGTCACAGTGGATCAAACTCCATTTCCTTGCAAGTGCCAAGGACAATCAGGTATTGCTCAAAAGTTCCCAGCATCGGATCGACTGTCCAACATGAACGATGATCATGTACTTTGTCGTTTTATAACCTGCCCAGGCTTCCAAATACCGAGGAAAAGTTCCTCGCTGCCTGCTTAGGTGATGATGATACCCTTCTGCCTCGTCACTCAAGGCACCCGCTGAGACGATCTTGAATTGTTTGCTGTCACTCAAGAGCCGTTTCTCGTAACCTTGATGTAACGCTTGATGGTTGCGTTTCACGCAAAAGAGGGAAAAGTGACGATGCAGAGATCTACGACATGCAATTACCTTCAAGGACAGGAGGGACCTTGCGCGCGTAATATGTGCACGGTTAATCATGTCCCTATCGTAGGCCATATTGATGGCTCAGTTTAAACATTGCATCGTCAGCACTTAATCCCATACAACCAGCCTCCACGGGCCACCCATTGTCATCGTGGCTTTTCGAGTATTCTATTCCAAGAAGCAGTGCAGAGCAGAGTAGATACGATCAGGAACCAACAACGAAAAGAATCTTCAATTTCTTACATCGTCATCATCATCGGCACGCACGGCTCTTCCATGTGCAATTACCTGACTAGTAAAATAGAGTTTTGCTCACCAGTTTGCTGATGAGATGACGTCTGCCAGGCACCACTACATTGCTCAAGTGATTAGGGTCCAAGGGGGATGGAGATCTTCAAGGTAAGCTTAAGCCCAAGCATTTGAGAATCTCCGAAAGCGACCCACGACGTTGCTTTGCCTGTTTTGGGGGAGGGCAGCGCTCGTTTCTGCTTCTCGCAGCCGCTGCTCGTCGATCATGTCCCTGTCAGGTAACGGGCGTAGAGCGGCTTTTGTCGCGACCTCTTTTGTTTCCACATTCAGAGTTTCTCTCTGCCGTGATACACGCACTTCCGTGGTGTAGTGTTTGAAAAGAGAAGGAAGAAGGAGACAATTGCAACCACAGGTAACGTTGATCGTGGTAAGTTACGGGGCTCAAAAACTGGAGGCATCCACGCATCCATGCTATGTACCATGTTGGAGATTCTTATTTTTCTCCCACTTACCGCCAAGGTTGACTCGTTGCAGAGAGCCCATGGTATTAGACTGTGCATCAATGCTTGATGTGCTGTTTTGTTTCCGACATGAGCCAGGCCCTGCTCCGTGTGTATTTCTACATAAACTTCTTTTTCGGCCAATTAAAGATGAAGGGTTTCAGAGATCAACTACGCCGTCAGTCATCCAATGCTTATTCTGACGAGATGAGCTGTTTAGGGACGCGTAACACAGGTTCCAGAGAGCAACTCCCTGTGATTAGCGGCACCGTACTGTCGTGAATGTACTCTAACCAATTGAAAGGTGAGGTCAAGTCGGGAAAATCGGCGGTTTTTGAACCCCCTGAAGCCTGAGTCAAAGTCCCCCATTCCCCACGGTCCCCAGGACATGACGTCGTCTGTGCCGCGGTGCCGAGCTGGGCGCTTCTTTTCATGTCTCGCCTTTGTCTCGGTGGTCACTTTAGAACCACGGCCCATGGCTTTGACATGTGCTGCAATAGTAATTACTCTGTAAAATTACGGTCATCATTCTTATGTTCCTTCAAAAGAACCTTCTGTTCTTTAATCTGCACATGCTGTCACCGCTCCGGCAGTCGCGGGCGTTGTCGCTGGTGCTCAGACTTTGACGCAGCATGATCGACATGCAAAAACCTCTGTGCATTAAGCTTGCTCGACTCCCTGTTTCTTTTCTTCAAGCTTGTGAATAAGCTTGGCTCCGTGAATCATAATACTATATCGTGACACGAAGCCAAGGTGTACACCAACGACCCATGCTGTTTGCTGCTCTGAAATTGACGCGTGAGGAAGCCCATTCGAGCTCACGGAAAATCGGCTCTGGGCGGATGCACTAATACGCAATCCAGCCAAGTCCAAGAATGGACGCCCCCAATGATCCTAGGTAATGAAACAACGTTTTTTTTTTTGGTTGCGGAAATCACAAGTACATTGGTCAGACTGTCTGTCACCGCTGTGATACTTTTTGTTGATGTGTTTTGGGTAGAGTGAGTGCGCGCATGTGGAGATAGTCTGAGCGTCTGCGACATTTCAAGCACATAGTCTAAATACGCCTTTTTAATGCATTTGACAGCCTCAAAGGTGCAAGAAAGAATATGCACGAAATCTCCCATAAGTGGGAGAAACGACATCTCACGATGTCCGCGGACAAGACATGGCGTTGTTACGAGTCGCCCAGTTTGAAAAATATCGTAATTCCTTGACGGCCGCCAAGACGGATCGAAGAGGGCTCGGCGCTGGTCAGCCGGTCTCTCATTCGAGCAAACAACGCGCCCTGGTTTAAGCATGAATTTAAGCGTTGTCAGCCATTTGCTTGGCACGGGTGCCATTCCGCCCTAGGGCGTGTGGTTAGAGCGAAGAGAGCATCTCTTCCAATCCCAGTGCCGCAGCGACGCTCATCAAACAGAATAATGTGCTCACTGATCACACTGTTCAGACTTGTTCTCAAGGGGACCCTGCTGAGCCCGCAAAAGGACACATGGTCCGCCGTCAATTGGAGCCCGTGGCTTTTGTAGGGGACATTTTAGACAAGGAGATGGTGGTCTTGGACTCTTGCGAGATGCCGTCCCAACCGTCTTGGCTTTTGCAGGGGGTGTCTAGTGGGCTTAGTGGGGAAACAAATATGGGTTAGGGAGTTTCTGATTACGGTTATCTGGGGCACACTTCTTCCAACGTCTTATTCCCGGACGTGTTCGCGGTGCCGGGTGGATCAAGGATTTGTCTTGACTTGGCTCTTTTTTTTTCCTTCTCCCTCTTCTTCCTCCAGCAAGGAGCCTAAAACCCACTAACCGCGGTCAAGAAGCGAGCAAAGCGAGAGAAGCTGCTTTGCCAAGAATAGAAGCGCTGACCTGACTGACGTCTCAGGGGTTCTTATCAACCAGAAACAAGTCAAAACAGACGACAAACATAAATGCTGCATTTATGATCACAAAGCGTATAAGTCGTGTAAATCATCAGTCATAGAAAATGTTACAGGCAGGACGTCCTACCAGATAGGGAGGTGATAGTAGTGATAGTGATGGGACAAATAACATGAAGTCGTCATGGCGGGACCGTAATGTCACCATCTGGATATATCGGCATCTCCCAGACTCCCCCCCATGCAAATGCCCTTTTCCTTTCCCTGCTGCGAGTATCGAGCATCAAGCATGTTGCTATTCGGTGCTGTTAAGGTGTCGCGCTAGACAGGGCCTCTCCATATTTCTAATTCTCGCGTGCCGATCTGTCCGTACTGAACCCTGTCGATAATGACTCGGCTGACGCCACATGCTGATAGACTCTTAGACTCTGCAACCTCAACCCTCCCTCAGCGGGCGAAGCTTTGTCTCTTTTTTTTACCGTGCAGCCCGATAAAAGCTTGGCGCTCTGTGGCTGCATGCTTATTTATCTTAACCATCGCATCATTGCAACCTAGTTTTGCTCTGGTTGGCTCGCCAAGTGTCTAAGAGTCGCTAGGTAATTTCTCAAGAATGTCATGAAAGGCGAATGTCATGAAAGGCGTCAATTATTGACTCTCGGTCCTCCGAGCTCGCTGTTATCACATCTTTGACCTTTTTGACCCCAGTCAATCGGATCATGGAAAATACTCACTGTTGGCGATCAACTAATGCTTGCGACAAGGCACCTATCTATCTGATTGACAGAATAACGGAGTTATTACACTACCCTAGATCCTCTCATACGCTGGCTCTACGCAGGCAGCCAAGGATTTAATCGTACCATCTTACCATTGCGATGTTCGATCTGACATTTGAATGGCAGTAGCGAAGTATGCCCAGGTAAGTCGTTGGTGGCAGGGTTGTACTCCTGCATGTCTTGGCTGGGTGCTAAGCTTAATTATCACCGAAACCACGAGGTTTGGTTTTTGATAAGGATAAGTCCGGAACTAACCATTTGGTTCAGGAACTGAACCCCAATAATAAACCCACCAGCTCAAACAAATTAGTGTAACTTGGCAGTCCCCGTATCATCACACGTTACGCTGCATCGTGACAAGCCTCAGCAAAGTTCCAGCCTACAGCCTACAGCCTACAGTACCAAGCCATCACCGCTATGGAAGCAGGAAGGAGTTGCTTCAATGAGATCAGGCCAGCGCTCGCTTAGAGCTTAGAGCGCCATGTGCTTGCGTCTTCGTAGCTTGACTCGACCGACGAGATACAGCCTATCTTGGCTTCTCCCCCGCCAAGGCTTGCCCAGACCCGTCCATCGTCAGAGTCTGGACTGGGCGCCCTGTATTATCATACTGGGATAAAATGAGGCACAAAACCACATTGTGCAGGACCCTGGTGAGCCACAGACGGTCCGGAACCTCTCTCTCGAGCGCAATAGCTGCGGCCCCAGGGTTCTTTGGCGATATTATGCCGAGTGCGGCGGATTTTATTGGGCGCGTGGTCAACATCACATTTGGCTAAATGATTCCTAGTCCTAGTCACTGAGGCTTGCTATTTCTTCGGAGAGGCAGGCAAAAAAGCTGTCGGTGGGTTTTGAGCTCAGGCTAGCCCGTGAGCAATAGAGGTAAGCATAATCTATGAGTCTGCCCGTTGGGTCTGGGCCTTTCTGTCTTTCTGTCAGATGAGGCTGAAAAGGGGGTCACTAAAGCGACTTAATTGGGCAAGGCGTATCCATACTCCGTACAGAAAAAGAGACGAAACTCCGTGACCCAATCACTGCCCTGTATAGATAAATATTTTTTACGAAGGTTAGGATTTGATGGGTCAAGGGACAGTAAAGAAAGGCATTATTAAGGCTTGGCGAGGCTCTCCCAGATGAATCTATTTGTCACGTATGACGAAATACGAATGCAAAATGCAAAATGCAAAATGCACGATGGGGCTGGAAGAAGGAAAATGGAAGAATTCCGTGGGTCCATCAAAGAAGCCAGAGAAGAAAAAAAAGAGTCTGCTTAGTCTGCTCCATCTTCACGATAATGGATCAAAGCGCTGTGCTATCATCGTCAGAGGTTCCACTAGCGGATACCCTATTATCTAACGGAATGTGCCCCCATTTCCCGACCCAGGGGTCTTATGGATAAGTCGGCACCGATCATCCTTTGACATGGTTTCGTTTCTGCTTTGTTTTTTGTGATGCGGTGCTTGTTTTGCAGTTGCTGGTGTTGGCCGCTGATCAACGTATGTCCACAATTCTCACAATGACACAAGCATTTGACAAGTATTCTGCTTGTATGTTCAACTATAAACATCATAAACCGATCATTGAATTGCCTGCCGTGGTATCCGTAAAAGAATGCAAAAGCAACCACACACAAAGAAAAGAGAGTTCATCTAACCCTGTCCACTACCAAGGTCTCATCTTAAGCTTATTCCAACTGTGAAGGGGGGTTCCTCAAAGTAGTAACAAGACCCCTGTCGCTCTGTCTCGCAGCGCGACACACAACGGGCACTTTTGCGAATGACTTACTAACGAACGTACCATGGGCCTTGTGCCTTTGACATGAGACGTCGATAGGCCAATCTTATCCGTACGCAGTCTGGCTGCTCTGGCACTATCCGGCAAAACTGGACATGGTAAAAAAAGGTCGACAATACGGTATGATACTAAAGAGACGCCGCACGCACTCAAAGCGTGAGGCCGTTATAACCGACTTGTCCGCCCGCTGGTGCTGCTACTCTAATCAACGTTACAGAGTACTGATGTACACAATTCAGTAGAACCAGTTTTCTTCAGGTGACGGTGGATATTCCTCTCGTTATCAATAATCAGGGCTGCCGAACTAACAAGGAGGAGACAGACCATATAGAAGAATACGACGGGCCCTCTAGAAGAAATGATGCCGTTCGGTGACGATTGATGGGGCATCTTCAAAGGGCCGAACCTTTCGATGCTCGGTGCTTGGCACGGTCAGAGTTGCTATTCCAAGACCCGTTATTTCCTTCCATCGGCTCTTCCAAAGAGAAAAAAGTCCACAGATACCCATATTGACAGCGACATTCAGACAAGTGACGATGCCGTAGCCATTAACCATAACATAACTCACCGAGGTCTTGGGTCCGCGATGACAGACTTTTGGGTCAACTATCGTATAGTATCGTATTGTATCGCGGAAATACCCCCGCTGCTTAACCCTAGGCGTATGTACTCCGTACAAAGTAAGTAAAGGTGTTTCTCTTCTTACACGCACCCCCAAACGGCTGCGTCGGCACGATCGTTGGGTCACTCATCACTGCGCCGCGGGATGATGGCATGCGCCGCAAGATGGACAGATATGCTTATTGTTGCCGATGTTAAGTCAACTTAACTCGAACCTAACCTCGACCTTAATGTCGCCTACCAATCATCTCCCTCTATTCCGTGCCGTCAAAGCCGGGTGGCCCATGAAACGCGGGTTTGCCTACAGGCATTACCACTGGTGGACGTTACTATTGCTGTAACTGTATTTGGCAGCACCAGATACCAGACCCCGAACCCCAAACCCGCGCATTTCTACTTATAACTATTCCCATCATTCAGAGAGCCTTTCCCTATCGTTTCGTGGTGGCGGAGTTTCGGGCTATTGCTGGTTGGCGCGCCATTGCGATGCCGTTTATCCAGATTGTGCCGATTGTGCCATGCCCACCCCTGGCTGTCGTTGCTTTAAGGGGGCCGTATATCCGAGATAACCACGAATGGGCTGGACTGCGTTACGTGGTCTGGATTGCGAATCTATTGATTCGGCGAGGGTAACCTATACGAGTTTAGGATTAGGATCGTGAAGGAAGTTGCCGTTTCGTAAACCGTTTCGTGGTTTCTGCGGGGGAATCTATTCTCGTCGTGGTGTTGAATCTCAGGAGCTGTGAGCTTGTGATGTGTGGCTTTAGGGTAGGCGAGTTATGTAGAAGTTGAAGTTGTCACAAGAGAGAGTGAGTAACTCGATGGTTACTTGCTGACCGACTGTCTAAACATCATGCACCATTCCTTTACTTACCGAAGGGTTATTCATGTTTACTATACATTAGTGGCCTGCGGAATAATACCTCATTATCATAGTTTCATACCATCTACAGTTAGTTTCGTGCCAAGAATTCCCATAATGAGCAATTAGAAAATTTTATGATCTGAGATAGAAACTAACCAGTAATCATTATCGTTCTAGTATAACGGAGGACTTGTAGGATAAACAACTATGACCTGGATCGTCCCTAACCACCTACTGTACGTGCCTCCCCGTCATCCAGTATTACCTCATTAGAGGTCTGTCACCAGGCAATCTCGTCTACAACGAACCAGAAACTCCTCTCTTACTCCATAAAGAATGAAATAAGCTCGCTGGAGAAATTAGCGGACTCGGGAACTCTTTTGACTAAGTGTTATAGGTCTTGCCCTATGTGATTGATGAGTTTCAGGAATACAACGCCATAACTTCCCAGCATGAGATAGCGAGGACCAGCTCAAAGACACATCGAACAGGGACATCAAGTACCCTACACGATACTTTACTAGCGGGTTTCTTGTGTCAGACGTTACAGACTGAAAATTAACGTAGTATTTACCAGATGCTCACCTTCTGCCTACCGTATCACAACCACAGAGAACCCGATAGATAACAATTTGATATATTGGGTTCATAAATCGGGATGTTTTGCTCGGAATCATGTCCGCTAGTTCAAAAAGAGGTCAACACAATATGATAACAGCCATCGTATATGATCTAGCTTCATAAGTCATGTATAGATTGGATAAGTGACAATAGATAATATACAGAAAGTAATACAGTCCCCTAGATTCGATGATATAAACATGAATCAGTGATCAGGAAGACCCTAGCTCGCTGCTACGATCTCAACCAGATCTCGCCCTCGCCCTCGCCATCGGAAGATCCAGTGCTCTCCCCGTCGGAAACGTGCAGTGATTCCAGATCGTGTGAGCACTGCATGCACTCATCCGAGCCAGCACAGGAACTTCTCTTCACCGCATCCAAATCACACGACTGGCATATCCTGAGAAGCCCATTGCTGTGTCACACAGTACTCACCTTACCTGCACGCTTCCACGGTAAGGGGGAGATGGTCCATGCCTCGTGACTGACTACCTTGATAGGATACACAAGTGTCGCTTGACTTGATCTGTACGCCGTATCACAGCAAAAAGACACGGGTATCAGATCGCTCGCTGAAGTGGAGCGCAATGGCTTCTATCCAAGGTAGGCAGGCATTAACGAGAATTTCCTGCCAGGCATGGAAAGACGGTGAGTGTCCGGCCTCAATCAAGGGGATGGAAGTGAGAGGAGAGAGGTGAGCCAATGGCTTCAATCAACAGTCGCATCGATGGTAGTGACGTGGAAAGGGGACAACATCACGGACGTTGGGCACACCCGAGAGATAGCTCAGAAGTCGATCGAAACCAAGGCCAAACCCGCCGTGCGGAGGGCAGCCCCAACGACGTAGGTCGAGATACCAGGCCAGCTCCTTGCCACCGGCGGAGCGCTTGCTGGGAACTTCTAGGCCTAGGGCTCGCATGTTCTCCTCAAGTTGAGGTAGTCGGTGCTCACGCATAGAGCCGCCAGCAAGCTCACCCATATTAGGGACCAGGAGGTCAAAACAGTCAACTGTCAAGCCAGAAGCTGGCGATGAAGATGATTGACGCATGTAAAAGGCCTTGATATCCCGCGGATACTGCGTTATAAAGACTGGAACGTATGCATCTGTAGCCTCGTCATAGCCGATCTTTTCAGCAAGATACTTCTCATGTTCGGATTGTAGACCAGAGCCCCATGTTGGCTTATGCTCAAATTGGTCGGCAATAGGCTTCAGGATCTCAATGGCCTCACTGTATGTAATCCGAGGCCAAGTCTTGGTAGTAATCATACCACGCCATCGACGATCTAGTTGTTCCTGTTCAACTAGATCGTTGAAAGCGAGACGTTCAGCAGGTTCTCTTGAGTCAACTCGGTTTTGCTTAAGTTCCTTTGCAGCGTTGAGCTCCCTCAACCCACTAGTCAGCGAGTTTAGCATGCGCTGTGTCAGGTCCATGACTTCGTTCATGTCGTCAACAAAACTCATCTCAGCCTCCAGCATGTAGAATTCACTGAGATGTCTCGAAGTGTCACTCTGCTCAGCTCGGAATGTTGGAGACAAAGTCCACACGTTACCCAGAGCCTGGGCGAGAGACTCGAGGTGAAGTTGAGAGGAGACTGTTAGATACTTGGGGTCACGGAAGAATTCATCAGGCGAAGACGCCTTGACCGCGAATGCCTCTCCTGCACCCTCACAATCAGAGGAAGTGATGATAGGCGGATGTGTTTGTTGAAACCTCTCGCGAAAGAAGAACTGGGTGAGCAGGGCCGTGGCATCCGACCGTAGACGCAACATGGTGGAGTTGAGAGGCGTTCTCGACCGTAGATGGGAGATCATGCGAAGGCTTTCTGGTGTCTGATATTTGTTCTGGATTGGATATGTCTAGAGATGTGTGAGAATAGGTCTCAGTTTGAAGGTATTCTGATGGACGCACCATAGGGTCGGAACCTCCGAGAACTTCCGCCTCCAAGACCTTGAGCTCAGGCTGTTCTGGGCCTGCTGAAGTCTCACTCTCGTTCTTGGCATCTGAAGCCTCAGCTAATCCATCAAAGGCGGATTGTTTCCTACTCTCATCGACCCATGTTCCTTTTAGGCGGACAGCTGCACCTGGACGCATACTACAGGCATGTTAGTCATGTGGTGACATGAGGTGTAGGTCCAAGGGCTTCATACTCCGTAGCCAAGCTTTTGTCCACAACCACTTGAACAGGCCTCATAGAGGAACCGTCGGTGATATCGATAAAGCGTACACCTGAACTCTTTCGTACTGATCTCACCCATCCACAAACTTCGACATCAGGCACATGAGACGATGGACCCCAAGCCTTGAGCTCGGCCACAGTCTTGATGTCCTTCTGGCACTCGCCAGGGACCTTAACCGCATACAGTCGTCTTTGGGGGCCTGGTCGCCCTATCCTCGGGACTCTGGGTGCACGGAACGATCTCATCATGAGAGATGATGAGTCAGTTGGTTCCTGACAGTGGCGTATGCAGTAGAAGCTAATTGTTGGGACTGCCTATTTTTGGTACCCAATCATCAGAAAGCTTCTCGGCAATTCGAGTCCGGCTCAAACCGTGTTCCTGCTTGTGATAATAGGCGAATAATTACGTCGTTTGTCGCTGAACGATATGTGATGTGATGTAGTGTCGTGGAGTCAAACGCAAGGGACACCAGGTTTAGAACAAAAAATGGTTGGCTGTGGAGAAATTTGGGAATCTGACGGGCTGGTCTAGGGTAACCTAATCGCCGTCCCGCCAGGTACTATCGATTAGGGAATACGAAAGAGAAAACCAATGAAACAGGCTTCCACAGGGCGCAACTCCCTTTCTGGCCAAGCGGCGGGCCCTTAAAAAGAGGTACCGCATCGGATCTTCACTTGCTAACTAGGATCAAGATAGCTCAAGCTCGAGCTGAGATCGGGGCAGGTCCCCGTATGTACGGGACGTGTCATGCTTACTTAAAGTGGCTGCAATATTGCTTTGGAGCCCCCTATAATTGGCGAGGATTTGGGCATCATAGCACACTTGTTTGCTGTGTAGTTCAGCTGCTATACCCAACGGGGTTTTTGGTGTGCGCATCGTCGTTCAGGCACGTGCATGAGCCACGACCCAAGAGCCATTCTACCGGGACAGTCCTTCCCTGCTTCCCTGCCTGCCCTACCTGCCCTGCGAAAAACTCAGCAGCCTCAGCTCGACAAAGCAACTTTCCACTGGGGAAAAACCAGAATAGATCTTCATCAGGTCGCAATCATAATGGAAGGAACAAGGAGTAAGGAGCAAGGAACAAGGGACAACCTGCCCCTTCCTTTCCACTTCCGTTTCAAAGACACCCTACTATAGTTTCATATCAAAGACATTTTTATCTAGTTGGTCTTCACCTGTAACCATCCTCAACAACATACCCATCTCATTCCAATATCACACTCACATTCACATTCACATCCACATTAATCTCAACCCACTCGCCCTCGAATCTGGCAGACGTCAATGACTATTTCCATCAACAATCCAATCACGTATGCGTCCACTCACACCCTTCGACCGTGCTTCTCACGAGACACAGCAAGACACCAATCCTCAATCGACTTAAGCGTGCTTCTCTCGACTAGCCCAAAGCCAAAATGCGAACTCACCGATTTCTTCCCCCAAAAAGAGACAAACCCCGACATCATTCGGGTCCTGGAAAAAAGCAATCCCACACCGCAACCTCCTGCACTCATATCGTTTCCCCCCCGACACCGACCTTGTCTCAGCTCAAGCACCGTGACTGGGTTTTATGCGGTTTTCCATGTCTCACGTCTTGAACCGATCGATTGCGCACTCCGCACAGTTTCTGACCAGCATGTGGGATGTCGTCCAGAACTGTACTTGATGAGGCTAGACAACTGCCACCAGCAACGAACTGGCCCTGTCCATGCCGTCAGTTTGTCGATACGTATGTGGTTTCTTTAGCCTTCCGTGCCCTCGGACCCCATACAACTGAGCCTCCTCGTCACAAGTCCAATCCACCCCACAATTACAACTACAACCACCACCATAATCCATAATCACACTAACACTAACACTCTTGTCTCTTTCACAAACTGGTCTTGGTCGCCGCCCTGGTATCCGCTTGGACACAAGCTTCAACCAGGCGAGATGAAAGGGTGCCACAGATCTTGATTCGCAACAATGTCCCGGCCAGTTATGTCTCAGGCCCCGCCGATAAAGATGACCATTCTCTATGGCCCTTGTCGTCAAACAGCCCAACCAGCGTGATTCCTCGCTCCGTCATGCGATGGCGGCGCTGTCTGTGCCCCCGTAAGATCTTGCAGATGCTCCACGCTTCCCGACAGTCGAGGGTCAGTGTATCCCACCCTGGTTCCGCCAACTTGGGTGCCGGAGCCCCTACTGCACCGTACGTTTGTGACGGGTGGCTACGATCTGGTACGGCACAGATCCCCGGCCGACTTCGATACGTGACCCCCAGTCCCTGGGCCCTCATCTTGTCCCTGCCTATGCTTGTCTTGATTCGTTTGGTCCTGCATTTGCTTTTGTCTATGCCCTGTACCATTTGCAGCTCGTACATCCTAAACTCATCTGTACAATACCTACATGCTTGCTAGGGCATGTCGTCAAGCGACGCGGCCCCGTTTTTGGCACCCAAGTCTTGCCGTACCCATAAAGTGATGTTGGTCTCTTTTTCTTCTACTTGTTTCTTTGGCTTGTTGCCTCGCCTCAGGTCGAGTCTGTTCCAAACAAGTGGTTCAGATCTTGGACATATTGGGTCACACAGCCCAGTGTCCATCCCTCCCTCTCTCGCTTGGCCCCAGAATAGCCAGTCAACCGAGCTGCGAGCATTGAAACTACCCGGTGACAGTTTCCTCCACCGTGTTGCTTTTTCAGACTCGAGGTCATTTTTACATATAAGACCTTGCCGCACTTCACCGTGATCTATTGCTTCCATTCTCCTATCTTCATCTGACCACTGCCACTCACCTTCAACACTCCTCCTTGTTACAAGGTCTTCAAAACAAGGCATTTGTTCGTTAACTCTATCATCATCATTGACTTGATAGCTTCTGACTTCAAGCCTGTTTAGTGGTATAAGTTCATACTGCTTCCACTTATACACCACCTTCATCATGGCGCCTCCTAGATCCAGTCGAGTGCGACCGTCAGAAGTCGCAGCTGATACTAAGAGGAATTTCATTCCACTTGTGAAAAAGAACTATGGCGAGGTTTTCCCACCATACTCTTATCTCTATCGACAGCCTATTGCACAACTCGTCATTCAGCGTCAGAAGCCTTCAACCCGGCCGCCCTCATTCAGTATCGAGGTTGGAGATCCGGTAATGAAGGCATTGACTTACGCAGCCATGGATACTCAACAAAGTGAGGCAATGGCTGGTCCTCGTGTGCGGGTTCCGTTCATATGCGCTGCTAACGAACGGAGACCTGGAGGAGATTGGGAAACTGGATGCGTCGGATATGAGGAGAAGCTTTGTCGACGAAGTAACCTCTCAGCCACACTGAACACGCCATGGCCCAACTCCCCGGAACCCAACAACTATCCGATCCCATCACAGGGTGGTATTCTATCTGACGCTGTAGTGGTTTGCCGCGGACCACATGACCGCTATGAGAGGCTAGACAGTTGGTTTGATCTACCTGTTGTGTCGGTGCCACCAACTCGATGGCCAAAGCTCAAAGACAATGGCCTTAAGTACTCTTTTGCAGAAGAGCGTGAGATGACCAGGGACAAACTTCGAGGTGCCCTCCGCATCTGTCTCTACAATGGTTACGATCGCGTAGTCATTGGAGATTTCGGTCTAGGCAATGGCTACCGCAACCCCCCACAAGAGCTAGCAGAACTCTGGCGAGATGTCTTTCTTTTCGACCCAGATCTCCGGGGACAATTTGCCTACGTTGTTTTTGTCTTTGAGGACCCTAATCAAAGTACCATGTGTCATATAATGGATGAGATTATCAAAAAGGAAAACGGGTCCAAGGGCAAATCCAGGGCGTCATCCTCAAGTTCATCAGGCTCAAATAAAAGCCACAGCAGCGGTCCTACCGACCGACAGATTTTCGAGCATGTCTTCAACGCCGCCGAGGTCGATCGAGTTCTACGACAACCCGATCCGCGGTACGGACTTGGCATGATTACAACATGATCTGGTTTGACTCAGATCAAACCAGATTCTGGGCCTTGTCCGAGAAAGGAGGAGGGCAACAACAGGCTGTCTCAGAATGACGAGCCTATTGCAACTCCAGCAGTTACTCATCTTTTGAGGCCGACCGATCTGGCGGTACCCTTGCGAAACGTTTCTTTTTTGATCCAGGGGCACTTGCCCGCATTCCAACGATCAAATAACGTACCTAGCAAGGTCGCCAGGCACTTAGAGAACGGTCTAAGACAGCAGTGTTGGTACCTCGATACCTAGAGCTTTGCAGAAGGCATTGCAGCCGATGATGGTTACGTACGAAACGAAGGACAGGGATAGGCCAATTTGGGTGGTATATCGCAGACTTACAGGATTTTGTTTTTGTTTTTTGTTTTGCCATTGTGGGTTGTCATCCGGTCGATGGCAAATTTCTTTTTCTTGGTGTTTGGGGTTGGTTTGGGCGCCTTATTGATTCCCGATCTACGAGTGGCCTTGTCAGGCTACCGTATCACGACGAATGAATGCTGGTATCGGCGTTGATTGTATCACATATATATTTAGCTCAAGTTCAACAAGGTTCTGTGTTACTTCTTGTCATACAATGCACCATTAGTCCACTACTATCCTCTCGGTGGATCGATCTTAATTGTGTTTCTTGATTACGGATAGATATGGGCTAGCTAGCTGAGTGAGCCCTGTCGAAACAGAAACAGAAATGAGATGAGATGAAATGCGGCAAGTGTATCGTTACTTTTTGCATGTTCTAGTGACAAGAAACAAGGATGGCAACTCCGTGGCGATGCCCAACTACCAGGGGTTCACTAGCAGATTAGAACCCCTTGTAGAAACTATAACCTAAAAAGATAGAAACCTAGAAACCTAGAAATCTTTTTACTCGATACAATCCGATATACACATGCCTGTTCGCCTGGCACGGCCCACCTATCAGCTCTTGTTGGACGCAGCTGAACCCCGGCTTGTTGTCACAACGTTTTTATACGTGCAACCCCGAGCCTGCCGAGGAATCTATACGTACCCGACACTTGCAGAAACCACATCTCAGGGCGTAGAATTCAGGCAGTTAAAAGCACGGATACTTCTAACCTTGTATTGTGACTATCACCTGGAAACACCATGTCCGTGATGTGATAGGTTTCGTATTTGATGGCATTTGCATGTTGAAGACATATTGATAGGCTGCGAATAAACTCAAAACAGGAGTGAGGCTGGCTACTGGCATTACGGGTTACTGATTCTAATATCGATGTAGTGACCTAGCTAGCCATCGTGGAGTTATCTCTATCCTAACCACCTTGTCGATGAAGCACCCCCTCTAGAACTAACACAGTACAGATACCCCTCCCTCACTAACTCACAACCACCCTGCTCTACTCTGGTCTGCTCCTACACGTGCTATACAGCGCTTGCGCCGTCGCTCTTCTGCGCCAGCCCTCGCGTGTAACACCCAAGGGGCGGATCTTTAGCCGCGGCTGGTCGCAGGGCGAAAAGAAGACTACTCTCGACTTGGCCAGCTGCAGCAAACGCAGATGCACGTTGACGATCATAGATGCGTGACTAGCGGCAGATCATGATATGTATGTCTGATGGGCCAGATCTAGTTTCTCTGAGATCACGTATCGCAAGCCAAGGGTTCACGTGTAGAAAAGAAAAACCATCAAGTCATGTTTTTCCATGCACAAACACAGCGCATGAGCCTCATCCGATCTTTGTGTTCCCTCTCTCCACCGCCTCTTTCTCAACGTGGCACCAAGAGGAACACCTTCAAATAAACGGTTGTCCCCTCTCCCTTTTCTGCCACAGTTGCTTGTTGCACAAATCTCGATTGCGACACCATGGCACAGCAGATCTCCCTCGTGATGTACGGCAGGCCCTTCTGCCACGGGGAGGCGCTACAATGGCGCAAAGACGGTGAGAGAGATATAAGAAGGGGAAAACAACAAAGTAGAAGCAAGGACGGTATAATAAAAGACACAATCTGCAAAGTGGGGGGGGGGGGGGTTCTGTTTCAGAGCACTCATGCAGAGAGGCGAGATGCAGTAACACCAAAATCTTGACTGACCGCCTTGGAGGATTCGACAAAGTCTGAAAGCAAAGTCTTGTTTCTGCAAGGGAGAAGCACAGACTTGTTCATTGTCTGCCAGGCAATGAAACAAGCATAACCTCGCCCATGTTGCGGTGTATAGTCCGTCCTTGGGGTGTTTTCAGACTACGTGTCGAGCCAGAAAAGACACAGAGCATGAGAGAGAAGCAAGGCATCGTCGTAGACAGTGTTGAGATAGACTCGACGAAAATACGTCGGTTTGTTTCGTGCTACACGCTACCAAAACCTGCTCCTCTCTTCTCCTGTCCCTTCCACCAAATTTTGTTTCTGTTACATTACTCCATATAATAAACGACCGCTATCGTCAACATCATTCTATTAATCTGCTGTGCTTTTTCAACTACCAGTAGGATGGTCTCAGACCGGCAAAGTTTGATAGGGCTGCTGGGGAATTCTCATCACCCTCCTTCTTGCGTTGTCCACTCAGCTAAGACAATGTTAGATATGGCTTTCAACACTGCTTGCGGGAATAAATAGAACTTACCTCTAGTTGAACACCCTTATGGATGTGCACCAACCAATCCACATAACTTTGTGCCTCGTTATTTCGATCCTCCACAAGCATACGAGCAAAGTCAAACTCAGCACCGTCAATACCTTGACGGGCAAGTTGGATTGTCAAGCCCTTAGAACCCCGCATTGTTCGAAGGAACTCGATAATGTTGCGGACTTGGGCATTGAGGTGAGTCTCAAGCATGGGGAGAGCCGATGTGTAGGGGTCGAGACTCTTGAGGGTGTCCTTGTCCTCTCCAAAGAGATCCGAGATAAGGTTAGGGGATGTCTGTGAGTGGAACCAGAGGAGGCACTGTTGACCGTTGTCAACCAGATACACGCCACCGGGCTCAACTCTGGAGAATGACGTGCGAATCGCGGGTGGCATCTTCAGATGGCCTGTCTCAGGGTCCGCAAAGCCCTCTTCGGGTGCCAGGTTGTGGACAGGAATCATGCGGGGATAGAGATACAAGCTCAACTCCAGACCGCCCATGGAACGAAGCATTCGCATCTCATGGACTCTACGGTCAGAGTTCTCAATACCGCCCTTAAGAGCTCGGCATTTGAGGAGACCGAGAAGGTACATGCAATACTCTTTCAGTCGCTCAGGCATAACGAGCTGTCCAGGAGGATGCTGCTGAGCAGCATGTTTTCTATAGCAGGCAAGGACGTCAATAGCCTTCTCGGTTAGCCAGTGGCGAATATCCTTAAGGTTACTTGATGTTGTCGCCAACTTCGTGCTGGCTTCCTTGGCCAGCATGCCGATGACAGCGTCTTGATCAACAAACTTGAGGCACTCGCGAATGCCCTGTTCACGCACGCCTGATTCCTTAGATGTTTCTGTGACGCTGGCAATGACGTTGGAGCATCGTACGCGACGCTGGCCTGAAGCAGTGGTGTAAAGCAGCGCGGACTGAAAGTGGGCATCCAGCTTGGAATCCAGCTTGCCATCGTAGCTAAATGAAACACCCATTGCCTTATCAGAATCAATGACACCAATTTCCAAGTCAGCGCCGAAAGTATGCTGAATAAAGTTACCGTGGTAGCCAGAAACCTGAAGCCCGTTTGAACATCGAACTTTCATAAGAGCTTGGAAACCAGTTTCCCGTGTCACAGCATGGGAGATTTCGAGCGACAGCTTCCGGCTATCCCTCGCAGCAATGAAGTTAGGGTAGTAGAATGATTCACCACCAGTGGTCGCAGAAACGTGACCTGCGAAGAGCAATGTTAGTACAAGAGTGACCTTATCGCTTGGGACTCAACTTACCAATGGTAGCAATATCGAGGTATCCGCCTGAAGGTGCAGCAAGGAAGAAGTCAGCACCAACACCAGAGGCAGCCATCTTCTCAGCCACCTTCTTCCAAGCTGGATGCTCAGTTGTGTAAAGCTTCTTGTCTATTTCACCTCCAGGGTGGTTGCCATTGTCCCGCATAAAGAGACGGCCAGGACCCCAGGTTGGTAGTGCAGAGCAAGATGCCACAACCTTGCCTCCAGTCGCCTCAAGCGCTGAGAGTGCCGAGTTCAGAGCGGCGAGAAGAGCGGGCTCGGGGTTCTTGATGGTAGAGAACATATCTGGCAACCGGGTGAGCAGAGATGTGATCACATCCTTGGACTCGTATGGGTCAACAAACAGACCCTCGCTCAGCGGTACGAAAGGATCCTCAAGATCAGGCATAATCATCATCTGAGCTTGATCCAGAGCAGGCTGTACATCGTTAGTATAGGGAAACTCGGAATGATATCCACAAACTCACGTTGACATTGTAAAAGTGAATGTCCTTGTCATAAGTGACAAAGCCGACCTTGGCGCCTTCCGGTAGCCTACGTTTTGGTTCTCCGTTCTCATCCACCTCCTGATCCTCGCCACCATACAGAGCGACACGAATACCCTCACAAAACGCCTCAACATAACCCTTGTTGAACGACTCCTGAGTGACATCAATAAGGAACAACCATCGCAGTCCAACCGGTTCTCTGGTCCAATACTCCTTAGGCACCACAAACTCCACCGTTCCTCGGTGAAGTTCAGGTCGACTATCACGATCGACTCGAACACCTTGAGGGTTGGTTGCGGAAAAGTATTCGGCGGGTGTGTCGTTGGGGTATGAACAGAGGTTGCAAACGAACTTATTTCCACCTGAGCGGAACATCATGAAGGGGTTCATGTAAGCTCGGCATCGTCTGCATCGAGGGGGTCCTGGTTCGCCGAAGTCTAGGACAGGGATCTCACTTTCTCCGGCCTGCAGAGGAGCTAGAGGCTGCAGCATGAGCCCAAGCGATAGACCTGTAGCTTGCAGAGCATCCTGAGTCGAAGGAATATTGTTGAGTGTGAGTCGTGTGTATTTCGGAGACGAGTTACCCTGATCGTAGGCGACGAAAGAGACTGTCGAAGGGGGCGGCACATGTCGTTCAAAGGTGGGGTATACGTTCTTTAGATAGTACTGTTGAAGAGCATCTCGCGAGGCCGGTACACTGGGCATATCATCGGGTGATACTCCCTTGGGGCCGCTGGTAGAGACTGATGCCGTCTCAAAGCCCTCACCGACGCTGGGTGTGCCAGCAAGGGGGCCGGGACTGTAGGCTGAGTTGATAGGCGCACCAAACTGGCTCTGGCTCTGCATTTGGGGGGTTCCTTGCGGGCTTCCAAATTGACCCCCAAGACCAGGACCGCCCGGGACGCTGTCGAGGAACTGTGTAGGAGACGTTCCCTGTGCGGGCATTCCATTAAAGGGTTGTGAGGAGCCTGTAGCTTCAACGGTATGGTATGCGTGTCGATCCTTCTTCTTTCTTCTCGCCGTGCCGTGTCCATCTCCCAGGTTCATCCCACCCAATTGAGCAGCCAGCGAAGCATCTTGTGAAGGCGGAGCCTGACCTGGAGGTGCCTGGGCTTGGGGAGGTGCGAAGCCATAGCCCGGAACTGGAGACCCAGTCACGGGAGGAGGCGGTTGTTGGCCTCCTAGGTATTGAGGTGCCCCATATGTTGATGCTTGCTGCTGGTAGGGTGATGCTTGCTGCTGGTAGAGCGAGGCTTGCTGCTGGTAAGGCGAGGGAGCGATGGGATGGTGGAACTGTTGGACGGCGGGTTGTGAGGTTCGATTGGGGTCGTTGGGATCGTTGGGGTCAATGACCTCGCCATGCCCGAGGGCATGATACTGAGCGTAATCGGCCATTGTGATGTTGAAGCTTCGGATGCGAGAAGGACGAAAGGATCGAAGGCGAGTGTCAATCTATCGGATGAGCATGCGCCGAGTAAAGGAGACGTGGGGCAGCAGAATATAGAATGATGAGTAGCACAAGCTCCAAGAACACTGAAATAATAATTCGACAAGAACTATATGCAGGAAATTTCGACCATTATCTCTCAGGCCCGCACCTAAGCTGAAATGATATCTTCACCGAAGATCTCGGGAGTAGAAACAAGATGCTATCTGTAGCGATAGGTGTCCTGCCTCGCTGGCCTTTTCTGGATGTTCCTTCCGACTGGACATTCTAGGCGATCGTGTTCCGTCCCCCGCCTTACCTTGATTGGTAAAGCGTATAGTGTTTATCGACTTGTGCACTGTACATATGGACTGTGATCTATCAGATGGGTCATGTGATACCAACTCAGCTTAATCGCAAGTATCAAGACATCCCAGAATAGGAAGGTGGGTGTTACAATGAGCTGGATTGTATCGCTGGTTTGCCGGTTCTAATTGAACTCCGGAGTCTGAAGTTCAGACTGAGATCTACGTATTCTGTTAATGAGCCATTTCGTTAATCGCTGTATTTTCTTGATGACACCCTTTTGGGGTTTGGCTCTAGGGTACCAACAACAACTTTCAGTCGACAGTTAACTAACAACATAGTACTGTAAGCCTACTACCTATTAATATTTCTTGTAGGTACAGAAAGCATATCTGAGGCAAGCATAGTACGTCCTAGTTTTACGATTAAAGGGAGAGTTCTGGCAGTAGTCCTTTTGTTTCCAAACAACAGGTGACTTGGCGAATGTGAAGCAAAACATAACCGATTAAACGCTTGGAAGTGAAAACAGACAATTGTGTATTTAAATTGACATTCATACCGGAACGATATACCAAAGTATTCGGAAGTATGTTTCTCAATTAGGATAGAAAGTTTACATTAGTTGAAACTTGGTAGAGGTAGTCAGTGAGCATTTCATATAGGGTGGGTGGATGCACGGATGCGGACGGGGATGCTACTATCGGACATGCGTCAACATAATCGACCTACAATGATAATTTTAAAGGACCGTAACCGAATAGCAAGAAATCGTGTTCCAGCTAAAGTAGAAGTTTTAAGCGTCCAACCAAAAAAATAATCCGAGCTTTTGAATCAGGCGACCTTCACAATGCCACGTCGTGCGCCTCACCTCACTCACCTGACGTAACGCGTTGGTAGCTAAGAAGGAAATATGTGGAAGAGCAGCAGGAAATATACTGTCAATTCAAACAATAATAGACGGAATTGAATCAGATTGACAGTTCTATATATATACATATGGCATGTCTTTTGTTTTTGGAGAAGTCGAGGGCTGTTTGGTGGATAAAAGTAAAAATGAATTACCTGTCCGGGTTCCGACAATGAACAGACAATCACAGTGAAAGGATCAATATAGTTGCCTACAGAGCCAACAAGATGGAGACATGATAAATACTGGATATGCAGAGATGAAAACTGTAGTCGTAGGATTCAAAGATATAGTATAATATTTGACACGTAGACATGATGCTCACTACGATCTTATACTCGGCCTTGACGTTTGGACGCCTCCGACCGTGTAAGTCGTGATCATACATCTCTGCCTTCACAACAGTCAATGGTGGCATTTTGTTCAACAAAAAAAAGTCAGAATGTACTCAAGTTACATCTGCACAGTTTGGGACTACTGGAACAAGGAAAACATGCTCATGGTGTGGTGTGTGGCGGGTTGGGGAGTAGACAGTGGTGGGATGCGGATAGCTTCAGATGCGACGCGTGATGTTGAGATTTGGACTTGAGAGTGACTTTGAGCGATATGGATTGCAAGTTGATGGAATCGACTCAAAACAACGTCAAAACTACGCTATTGGGGTCGCTGCTTCTTATGAAGACCTCGAAAAGCTTCGCAAGAGCTTAAATACTACTGTATCTGCCGTAATTCGGAATGCGACAACGAGCATGGCTCATTCAATCGCCTCTCAGCGATTCTCAACGGCGAAGCATGATCCATCTGTCACGCGCAATAAGTCGACGAGTTCCCTCCCTCATTTCGGACGGAAAAGACCTCGATAGACTCGCAAGACGATGCAGAGATAGCATCATTCATCTCATTGAAGAGGGTGCGCGAAGAAGCGAGAGAATCGAGGGAACTGGATGCTCGGGGGCATCAGTTGCGCTCACATTTTGCCAGACTCTAGATCACACAGAGGTACACCTCACTCAAGGTGATGTCTGGACTGGCCAATCAAAAATTCGATCACTGCCCGGGTATCTTTTTGGCATTTTCGGTGCCCCATTTTTACTAAGTGCCATGATGGAGGGTCCAGTCTTGGCAGCTCTTAACTCTGTTCAAGCTGGGTGTGGCTGAATTAGAATAGTGCAGATAGCTCGGGGTTGTGCCCCTGGAGTCAGCCAATCCAAGAAGGCGATAACAAGGCTCATGTGTCCAGTGCAGATCTTGCAGGCCTTGTGCACGCTTTTGTGCAATCGCATGTTAAGCGTGCATGAAGCACTTTGGTGTGGCGCTCAGAAATGCCCCTCCTCCTCTTTGGGGCAAGTGGGCTCACGGCAGGTGAGCACTGAGCACTGAGCACAGAGCACAGGCAGAGAGCAGCAGGTGGAGGGTCGCGAAGCTGTAAGAGAGAAAGACTAGGAGAGCAGGAGCTACCGACCCGCGACCTACCTTTTACTGATTGTGCTCTGCCCCCGCCCAATATATAAACATGCCCCGTCCCCTCCTCGCGCCCGATGAGATGATTCTGCTCGTCGTCTGCTCTCCAGTTCATTAAACGTTTCCCAAATCTATCCCATCGCCTTCAACGTCTTTGTCGCGTCTTTTTCATCGTCTTAGAAGCATATCATACTCGTCTTTACTCAACCCACCTCAACTCACACAAACCGATACAATGGCTCCCAAAGCCGCCTCCGCTCCCAAGAAGGCCTCTGGCCACGCCAGCTACCAGGTGAGTCAATTCATTACTCACGCGAGATGATGTCTTGAACAATTCGCTAACATTTTCCCAGGACATGATCACTGATGCTATTGTCAACGTATGTGAATACTGAAAGCTTTCTATCCCCGGCGCGTCTTTCGTCGCCGACTCACCTCTCGGTCGCGGATGAGGCCATCGCCATGGGCCTTCCCAACCACTTTACCTCGTTCATTTTCTCCCACTTCTGTTCATTCACTAACGCGTTTTCTTTTCAATCAATAGCTCAAGGACCGAAAGGGCTCTAGGTAAGCTTTCATTCTCTCTTACTCCCATCGCGACAATGCTTCTGTATTGTCGCCTTTCCCGTCGCTCTTCTCTCTTTAGTTACTGACTCGTCACACAGCCGTCAATCTTTGAAGAAGTATGTCAAGGCTAACAATGCCCTCAATGTCACCGACAACATGTTCGACTCTCTCTTCAACAAGGCATTGAAGGCCGGTGTCGATAAGGGTGCCTTCGAGCAGCCAAAGGGTCCTTCCGGTGGTACCAAGCTCGCCAAGAAGCAACCCGAGGCCAAGAAGCCCGCTGCCCCCAAGAAGCCCGCTGCCGAGAAGAAGGAGGCCGCTGAGAAGCCTGCCGCCAAGAAGCCTGCTGCTAAGAAGGCCGCCGCCCCCAAGAAGGCCGCCACTGAGAAGAAGGCTGCTGCCCCCAAGAAGGCCGCCGCTGAGAAGAAGACTGTCGAGAAGAAGACCGCCGAGAAGGCCGAGAAGGCTGAGAAGACAGAGAAGGCTGCTCCTGCCAAGAAGGCCGCCGCACCCAAGAAGGCTGCCGCACCTAAGAAGGTACATGATCTTTAGTTGACCATTACTCCGACTCTTCTAACACTCTACAGACTGCCGACAAGGCCGAGAAGCCCGAGACTGCTCTCACCAAGACAAAGGCCGGTCGCGTCACAAAGACCACCAAGGCTGCCCCCGCGAAGAAGGCTGCTGCACCTAAGAAGGCAGCAGCTCCCAAGAAGGCCGCTGCTACTAAGGCGTAACATAACGTTGAGCAGTATTGAACTTTATTAATGACGACAACGGCGTTAAAGGATTTGTTCACGGCATGGGCCCGGATAGTACGGCCACTGGGATTTGACGGTTTGGTTTGGAGCGCGGGATACTTGTTTATTTGTACGCGTACGCGAAGACTCGCGACTGTATGATTCAACCCTCGGCCATCTTACTTTTTTAAAGGTGGTAGACTAGAAACGAGGGTCATTTCTGCGCGATTATGTCTCTTGTAGTATATTACATGGCATGACAGATTTTTCATTTTGCTTGTCAAGTCTGAAACAATGCGAGAAGTGGACAGTTGGCGGGTTTTAGCAAAAAGTCTCGGATGTGGGCGAGGAAAGGCTGGGGAGAGGGAGGATACGATTATACCACTGTCGCTGCTTTGAGTTATTTGATTTAAACTACGCCATGAATATTATCGACATGACTATTTAAACTGTTAAACTCAATAACTCTGATCTGGTGAAACGATGCGTGTGTACTGTCGATGCGCTGTGTTAGGGCTTGTTTTCGTGGGTTTGTGATGAAGCGTGCCCCGACTCATTCTTGTCAGGGGTCATCACGTGGGTCACCATAGTCCATCATTGACTGCAAACCTAGGTAGGTTGAAGAAGCTACAGGGGACAAAAAGGCGGTCTTGGAGGATGTATGATGCAGGAATGAATGTGATGCAGTCTAGCAGCCCGGCTCTTTGTGTACCTACTGTTGGTGGTCTGTTGAGCGCAGAACGCACGCGTCAGCCTTGTTTGGCGTATAAGTGAACTGATGATAGTCTTGTCTTGCACAAGGAGACATTCCAGCTTTGCTTTGGGACGAAAGGTTCTATATCTTGAGAAGAAGAGCAGAAAACACCCTTGGCCACTGATTATAGTTGTCATCTGCCCTGGCTGAGCTGTTGTCCCTCACACGCCGTCTCGTGGTCGAGTGTGTTTGCTGACCAGCAGCCCAGCCGCCATGAGGAGGAATTGTAGTTGATAAAAGTGGAACCACGAAACCTTTGAGTTGGCACCGGGCGTCCACTTAGACGAACAGCTCAGACAGACACCCCTCATTTTCAAGCATGAAGTACTTCTGGTGAGGAGTCCAAGGGGAGGATATGGATGATCGTGAGGCAGCGTAGCGATAGGGAGTTTGGAGTAACAGCGAATAACTACACGTTTATCACTACGTAGTATATTTTACAGTATTTCTCGCACATTGTCAGCAACACGAATCTACTATCTCCCTACTACCTATTCAAGTCTGCAGGGGCGTGAGATGAGACGAGACATTTCAGCTGTATCTCGTCACAGCTCACGTGCCTGGCGTCTCAACGTGAAGCTTAAACGCTCGTACCTGTACTTGCTTGCAATGCAAATTAATGGGGCGGGAGCTATGACAGTACGTATCTGATCTATCGCAATAAAAGTGGAAAGCCCACGTCAAGTCCTCAACGTCAGCGATGTTTGATGTTTGATGCTTCTGGCTTTCTGCCCCTCGTAAGCTGTCAGATGGCCCGTGCTCTCCTCATGTCCGTCACTGATTAGTGAAGTGATCATCGCCTGTTTCTCTCTCTTTGTTCCTCGACTCTGCCCTGTCGTGCGTGTCTCTGTTCGTTGAGGTCTTTCCTCCCCTGCTTAAGAGCCCCTGACTGTTTCTGTTTCTTCTTCTTTTCCCCTGTGGCACACAGTTAGTTCGTTGGGTCCCTGATAAAAAAAGTGACTCGATCAGGTTCCATCTACGTATTCTGCGTTGGACCCCCAGGCACCAGGCACAGCGCCCGACCGTTGGCGATAAGATCCATTACTGTACGCAATAGCAATAGCCCGGGAGGTGCTGACGACTTCAACCCACTTTGGACGCATCTTCAGTGGCATCGCCAGATTTCCCTTCCCTTCCCCCAGTGACTGACAACGTTGGCTTGGTACAGGCTCCAGCCCAGCTGCAGCTGAACCAGGTTGTTCTCCATTGCTACGTCGTTTGGCCGTCCCCCTCCAAGCCCTTGCTTGGTGCTTGGTGCTTGGTGCTTGGTCCCTTGGCTCTTGACCGATCGTTCCGGGGCCACGTCCTGCGCTGTGCTACATTCTAATTACATCTGAACACTACCTATACTATTTCCCTGCGAGGCTGCCTACAGGACCTCTGCATTCACTAATTTCAACGTCTGTTCTCGTCTCGGCTCGCTCTGTCTCATCTGTCTCATCTTGCTCATCTACACTGCGCTCTTTCTTGTTTGCATTGCCGCCTAACCTCCACTCTGTTTCCCTCGGCCGCCTAATCAAGCTCCTGCCCGGCTGTGCCGAAGATGGCGGGCAGTCTCTGTTCGCATGCGCCTTGATCTATTATCGCATCAGATTGACTTTCCCATCTTCCCGTGACGCCAAACGATAGCTTGAACCATTGCAAACAGATAAGAGACACACCCACGAGATCTCTGGAGCCACTGCGCAAAGAGATCACAATGGCTTCGTCTAATCCGTTTCGCAAAAGTGCTGCCATTACGGTAGACACAGCTACCTTTCCCAACCACGCATCCTCCGCCGCTGCTCGTTTCCCTGCTCTCGATGCAATTGAAACAGCATCAACCCCTCCACCACCGACTAGCTTCCAGCAAGCCGGCGCTTCTCCCATTGACTCAAAATCCAAAGTCATCAAGAAGGTCCGAGTTCTGTCACCCCCGCCGCTCTCTCCCGACCCTTCAGAGTGGGCTTTCACAGCACCTTCTCTTGCGCAATATGCCGCAGATCAACAAAACGAACCCGACCGCTTCGATACGACATCCACCGATGATAGCGATCGCGAGATGGTAGCTGCTTCTGCCCACCACCATACCCCGACTGGCGGTCAAGGGCCAGGAAACCCGTTCAGCAAGACATTGCGAGACCTAGATTCGCCTGTGGCAGAACGAAAACTTGAGCAGGAGCGGAAGGAAGAAGGCCATGCGCTCAAGGCTGCCAACACAGTAAAAAAATCATTGGACGTTAATTCTTTCAAGAGGTTGCTCATGACGGGCAATTCTGAGTCAGACAAGTCGTCACTCAAAACCCGACAGTCGATGCCACCGCCAGCGAGAGACGGGAAAGATAGACCCTCTATATTTCGAACAACATCGCACGAGGGCCCTACAGATCTATCGACTCCCAAAGAAGAACTTCAAGAGGCGTCACTTATATCTCAAGAAGCCTCGGATACCCCGGAAGAGGACCTGGACCATGAAAGCATTTCCGACTCGAGTACATCGGCACAAGTCAGTTCAAGAGGCAGTAAAAAGCCACCACCACCACCTAGTTCTCGGCATGGAAAGTCCATAAAGCTCGACTTGGTCGGGAGGGAGATGTCTTCAGAAGCTCTTGCGACAAGGTCGCAATCGGATATGAATAAACCGCTACCACCTGCACCTGTCCGAAGAAGTCTGGAAGAAGGAAGCGAGTCGCCATTTGACCGTGAATCAGCTGGCAAAGTCCCAGAGGCTGGAGCTGGAGTAGGTATAGCATCGCCAGAACTGCCTGGTAATGGTCGAAAGGCAGTTCCTGCACCACCACCAAGAAGAGGGCACGCGAGGGGAGAGAGCAAGGTATATGCGTCCGGCCTAGGGTTGATGCATCAGCAGTCCGCGCCTAACGACGAGAACCTGTCGCGATCATCGTCCACGAGACGTCGCCCAGAGCACAATCGTCGTGATTCTCAGGCTGGAGCCCCTCCACCACCGCCGCCGAGGTCACACCACAGCTCGAGACAATCTACACAGATTCCGGCAGGCGTGGCCTCAAGTTTTACAGATTTGAGTCAATCATCGTCATCTCCGGCTCCATCTGTTGACGTTGATTTGAGCACAACTTCGACACCCTCACAGCTGCGCCACTCGTCTACACTTGACTTGACCCCTCCTCGAGATTCTCAGCCTGGAAACCATCCAGCTGGCACCACTAAGTCTTGGGCCCCACCACCGCCACCTGCCCGCAACACCTCTGTTCGACGACCTGCCAGTATCAGAAGCGTCGATAGTAGCCGGCGGGTTTCATTTGAGTCAAAACCTCATAACCAGATTGCTCCGCCTCCACCACCTCGAAGGCAGCGAGGTAGTAGTCGAGGCAGTGTGGATGGGCCCAGAAGAACAAGTATTGATAGTGTAGGAAAGGCTGGATCGATTCAAGTTACTGAAGAGGAACCCGACGGTGTTACAGCGACGATGGGTTCTGGTCCCTCATCTCCGCGATCGGCGAACGAGCCAGGACACAGCCTTGACATCCTGGCGGATCTCGACGCCCTTCAGAGAGAGGTGGACGCATTGCGGGGGAAGATAGGATGACGAAGTTCGTCTACGATGAAGATGCATGAGAGGAACGGGCGTTGGAGGTTGAAATATGTTGATGGTTGTACAAAGAGGAGCGTGGCAACATGCAGTCGGCGCTCTAGTTTCATTCTCACTTGGAATTGAAGATGAACATACAGTAATATGGAAGGATGCAACAATGCGGGCGTTTTGATGGACAGGGCTCTGGCACGATAGAGTTGTGTGATTGGTCTTTATTTATTTGTCTTTATGGGGAAATAAGCTGTAGATGAAGGCCATGATGTCAGTCTTGGCCCGTGGTTTTGTTGCCAGAAGTAGAGCTTCAGCACAAGGAGTGTTTGGCGATCACGATGAGCCTGGCGTCTAACTGTATGCATTTTGCCTCAAGTCAACATGATGGGTGTTTACTTCCCGTGTGATGTTTCGTAGTGGTGTAGTGTAGGTAGTGTGGTGTAGTGCTCGCTCTACTAAGCCACATGCACGTACACACACTACCAAACCACTGGCGGACGCAGATATGAGTCGCCAGGGACGCACATGTCATGGGCTAACGTTGGTCGTTCGTAGTTTTGGCGTGTTGAACCCCGAAGGATCCGTGACAGCTGAGGCAGATGACCTCGTGTGTGTTGTGGGGTTTATGCGTCTAGTTGAAGCATAACAAGGAGTAGAAGCAGTAAGTCGTAGCACCTAAAGTCTAGTAACCAATTGCCGTATGTTTTAATTACTTTCTTCTCTCTGACAAGTTCGCTTTTGGTTCATCATGTTCATTCATAGGTAGTCTTGCTTACGTGACGTCGCATTGGGCAAACATGATCAACGTAGGAGGGGGAGGGGCAAGCGTGGTTTTTTTGCTTTTTTGATTGGAGGGGTCAGTGATCTTCAGTAAGACTAGGGGAATAGAAGGTTCTTTTCTTTCGAGAAGGTCTTGGTTGGTTTTTTTGGAGTGACAAGTGACAAATGACAAGGAACAAGGGACAGGGATCTTTACCTACTACACTAAATTTTGGACGTGTTACTGTAACTCTCCGCTTTGTTTACAGGGCGAGTCGAGTCGGTGAGGGGGGGAGGGGAAGCCTGAAGGCATGGTCATAGCACGATGGATAGTAGGTAGGTATTCAGTATTCTAGGGCATGGGTGAGGAATACGATGAAGTGGGAGTGAGAATGAGAGTGAGAGGTTATTGTGAGTATTGGTTTGTTATAGACATTCGAGAGTTTGGACATTCGATACGATACATTGAAGACTGACTAACACCACTCCATTTATCGGAGCATATACGGATACCATACCGCGCCCTACATGACGAGACTCGCCTTACTCCAGTATGAGTACCTATAAGCCGGTACTTGTAACAGCCCGAGCATGGGGAGAGCACCACCTACTGAAATGGACCCCCTCCTGGACCCCGAAACGTAGTAGCCGATGCCCCCCGTCTCTCCTCTCTACCCACTATCTGGTATCTTCAACGGTCAAACGGATGGGTGTCAGTGTCAGTAGTACTCAGCTAAATGGAAGTGGAAGTGGAAGCTTCAAAAGTACAAGAATGCCTGTAGCTTGTTCTTCCCCTTCCTCGTCTTCTATGGATACCATCACGACAGGCTCGGCTTGTGTCACGTTTCCATTCACTGCATCTCTCCAGTTATCTACAACCTACATACCTACTACCTCCCTCTGCTTGCTTAACCTGGCAAGGTAGCACTCGCCTTATCTTGGATACCTCGCTCCTCTTTCTCTCTCCCTTGCTTTACTTCTTTAACTTTTCTTCTTTTCTTACCTCTGTTTCCTTCTCTTCTTAAAACCCACTCTGGCTTCCCTTTCTCTCTGCAAATACTTCAACCCATCCTCCTCAAGATTTGAACCCTTCCCTTGTTCAAACACTCTTTGTTAATCATTGCTTCTTATTTCTTCTCTTCTCTTGTCGTTTCACCTCTTCTGTATCTAAGGCCTGTCTGTTTTGACCTCTCTCTACATTTACATACCTCTTCGTCTTTCACTCCGTCTCTTCCGTGCTGTCCTCCTCGCCCGCACCTTGAATCTCCTGTAGAGAAAACACTCAAGCAAACCCCATCTTACTCCCCCAAGATCCCCAGCCCAGAATGTGCTACTCCAACCTTGGCACTCTCGTCTGTCAAGCCTGCGGCCGCCATGTAGGCGAACAGCCCTTGGGAACTACGCACTGCTTCGCTACATGCGGCAAATATGTCTCGCGAGTCACTGGCAATGTAATCAGCGGCGAGTGCGGTGTTTGCAGCGAGGCAAAGGCCCAGAGGAGCCAAATGACCACCAGGCTCAACCGTGCGTTCAGCAAGTGACGCATCTGCGGCATTATCCCACTCCCCCCTTCAGCTTTATTATCCTGCACGGTACCTTACCTGCTGTACAGAGTAAGGCATGGATGGATGGTAAGCTCTGCTTACACTCTTGCGGACAAAAAGAACACCACCCCCCCTGTACTGGCACATCAAGGGGTAAATCAGGCTCTATGCGGCAGAGTTGGGAAAGATGGATGCTACCTCTCTGAAACTCGACACTCACAGCATGGTTAAATCCGTTCAAAGGCCGGTATTCTCACAATGAGGCCCAGTCACTCACTAGCTCTTTTTTGCTCGACAACATTTCACGCTTTACGACTCATGGTCTTACGATTCACGGCGGCGTTCTACAGCATAATGCTTACTTTCACTCCGGTACACGAATTAGATGGAATGGTTTTTGTGTTTGATGTACGCAATAATCAAGTACTGCTGATCTAAATTTTGAATTTCATTTATTATACCCAAGATTATTGCTACTCAATATATTTACAACGACAATTTGTTCTCCTCGTGTGTACCACGCAATACGACATCGTGTGGAGTTAATGTTTGTCATGGGACCATTCTTATGCAAACTGACGGTGTACAACAAGCTAAGTAACAAGTAGCGCAAAGTATGGACACTACCGCGGTAGGAGATTGTACTGTATCCGAACCCAGTGCCATAATCATCAGGACAATATCCATATGATACCTTCAAGAACACCTTTCCAATTTGAATGAATCCCGAAATACCCGACGGTAATGAGTACAGATCGATAACTTCACATCAAAGACCCAAAGCTGTCCAAATCCCTGCACGAGACCAACTAACACAATAATCATATGTATCAATATGTTATGTTTTCCTTCTATACGCAACTCGGAAAGCGTATCAAGTTGGCATGATGAAGTACAAGCAGGACAGGAATCAGTATTCAAAGCCCTGGCCCAGATCCAAGTCTCCATTCGAAAATAACACCCAATCAAATAATCCGACCCCATGAGGGTTTCCGTGTTTGTTTCGGGTGCGAGGCGTCCATTTCGTATTTGCCAGTTCACATACCCACAAGTCCTCGTACAAACGTCGCTGCAGGTGGTATCGATGTAAACAAAACAGTGATTGTCCCAAAGAGACTCATAGACAAACTCGACAAAGCCGCAGCTCGAGGATCCGTCCGCAACAGGACCGATGTTGCGATGGCGCTTGAGTTAACACCCAGTGTCACTCCACGGGTCACATAATCATCCTCGGGGACCCGCAGCCAGCGCAATATCCGCGCTCCAAGCACAGCGCCTAGGATCCCGCTGATGATGGCCAACGCTGCTGCTGTGTTGGCATCACCGTCGAGGTTTGCAGTCGCGGGGATAGCGAGCGCGAGCGTCAGGCTGCGAGACGCAAATGCGAGACTGCGGGCTGCCGAGATGCCGCAAGCGTAACACAAGGGCGGGTATGCGAGCAATGAACCAACACTGATAGCAACGTTTGGAACGACGATGGATATGAAATGCGTGCGAAGCTCACGGCGATACTGGAACATGGGCAAGGCTAGGGCCACAATGCTGGCGTCCAGCAGAGTTCCAAAGACATCACCAGCGCCTGGGAGGAGGTTCTGCTTCTGTGTTGCGTTGCGCCATAGTTCTATGTACTTTGCCCCTGTGCGGTATGCGTGGAGTGTTGTTGTCAAGCTGTCGTCCCGGATTGCTGCGAGCGCCCATATAACAAGCACCGTTGCAAGGGACGATACAAGAACCGGATGAAGGTATTCTTTCCATTTGGGAGCAATGGCCATGGCACCATACCAAGCAAGAATATTTACAGCTAGATGAACGGGCATGGCATAGCCAGTAGAGTAGTAGACCGGGATGCCGATAAAGACAAACAATCCTATGAATATCGATACATCGAGGTTTGCTGATATCCGGGCTGCCCACAACTCGGCTTTGGGTGGTGGTAAAGGGACTTGCGGAACAAATGTGGCAGGATTGAGAGCTTCAACGGCATTATCTGGGGTATTTCCATTTGAATAATGATGCTCTTGAAGTCGCAACTGTGGCGGAGTTTGAGGGCGTGATGGCGGTTGAGATGGCGCGGCTGATGCTGGCTCCGACGTCGGCGCAGATGCGAGCACCAGAGGGACTTGCGAACCAGCCCGAGACACGCTCGTCCGACGTGAGATACCAGGAGAGTATACCTCGCCTAGTGGGATATCTGGGGTCTGGCGACCTAGTTCTTCTGCGCGCTGCGACTTGGAGCGTCTCGATGCACCAAGGGCAAGTTGAAGACTGCGGGTGATCCAGGCAGCCAGAGCCATCATTATGAAAAACCCAACGACTATGAAGGTTAGATAAAGTCAATTCCAAGTTGGGTATGAGAACCTACTGAAAATTGCAATGATGACCATGACCTCGACGATTCCAATGGGTGGACTTAGAGGTAGGAGGACAAAAGATGGCGTGAAGAAAACACCCATCCATCGAAGTGACCAACCAGCCTGGAGAAGTCAGATTCAGGGATATTGCTAGAAAAATGACATTGACTTACAGGCACATCGATAATGTTCACCAGCTTTCTCGTCTTGTGGCTCCCCAATAATGACTCACTGGCGATAAGAGCACAGAAGAGCAACATCATACAAGTAACAGAAGCCGGAAATGCGACCTTAAACTTGTAAAATATAGAGTCCACGCCAAAACAAGCGGCGAGTATTGCTGTAAGACCTAATGGTACATAGAACCAGGCGCGCAGGAGTTTACTGCTGTTGCTCTTAGCAGCCTGTGATGAAGGTTAGTCTGATAGTTGTTAGGTTGATGAGGCTCTCACCAATTTGATGGCCTGTGCCAATTGCACAAGATCATTGTTATAGACTGTCATTTTGCGTTGTGTATGAGAGCCATGATATTGTCTCGAGAATGTAAATGATGTTACGGATAGTTGGTTAAGAGCCGAATGCCGGAGGACCCTAGTCATATGCGTTAGTCCGGGCGATCTATCCATTGCAGCTAGCAAGATAGAAGATAGTATTTGAAGATAGCGTCAATTGTGGTTGATAAACCAAAGACGATAATACATAAAGCAATTGTTTTCTCCTTATATTATTTTCAACTGAAACTTCTTACGTCTTCTTGCTTGCATCTTATCGTAAGAGGCTCAGGCAACATTGGCGGAGAAACAATGGAAAGAAAGACATCAACGGACTTGAACTCCCGTCTCGTCAGGGAAGGCAATGATGCACTTCCTCGGAAAATGGGACATCTAACTGCAGGAACGGCTTTTGGATCTCGTTCGGCAAGATCAATGTTACCTGTAAACAATGACTTAACTCGCTGTTCGAATGTAAAAATATCTTATCACTTGCACCATTCCCTTCATATCCTGATATTCGAATTCCGACCCCATTCATCGTCTCACCACTTGATCATATCTCCTCGCTAAGTTTCTGTGAAGTATGTGATATTCGAATCGGTCCGACGTTTTCAGCAATGGATTCCCCCCTCCCTGTAGAGAACTCCCAGCAAAGTACGGACGATTCAAACATCACGAATACGCATCTCAAACCCGGGCATGCATCCAGACGAGCACATGAGCACACATCGAAGCATGGGGATAACACCAAAATGCTCCACCGGAAACTCGAGTGCGGTTCTGAAGAAATCGACATCGTGCTGCATGGGCCGTCGTTCAACTTGATGAACCATGAACCAGCAATGCACTCTTGCCCAGAACTGGGCTGCTGGTACGATCAATCATATGTAAGGATAGCATCGCTCATGTCTGGGTGGTGGCTTCTGTTAACAAAATCAGATGCAGCGTTTCCTGCCGACATCATCAAGTTCACACAACAGCCCGCATCAACACAAGCATTTCTCACAGCCACCAACCCCCACGGGTTTGCTGAACCGGCTCGATGGTCGAATTCGACGAGCGTACCCTTAGGAGTCTCCGCATGGGTCGAGTCGATCTATCTCTTCTACTTCGCTTGCCGAGTCAACAGACGATTCGGGACCTCCAGCTGGCAAAGATCGCAGACGAAGGGCACGCGACTCTGAAGCCAAACGCGGCTACTCGTCAGCCGACAATTCGGTGCCGACCATGTCGGCTCCGGTAGCTCAGGAAGGCACTCGCCAGTTGGTTGTTGCGGGGGTGGTCTTGGGAACACTTGACCTTGATCGATTGAGTTCCATAGCAAGGACAGACGGGGAGAAGTCTAAGCAGAAGACTAAAGACAAAGTTCAGACTGAAGAGGCATAATGTCAATCAACGAGGCGTCAGGGGAGATTTCCTATCCGAGGCAGCTGGTCTGCATCTCTGGCCGATCATTGGATGCGGCATGGATTGGTTGGTTTATTGGGTACGTAGTATACTTAGTTGTATGTTGTGTCGGTATTCATTCTAAACATCCCGAATCAATTATCGGCGAGATTATCTTGGACCCGAAACAACCCAAATTAGGACATTGTTTCTCATACATTGAATGTCACTTGTTCCAATTGGACGTAGTTGTCGTTATGTGCCTCGGTTCCGGGGTCAAAAGCTGGGGTTTTAGTGACGGGATCGGCTCCGGTTCGCGTCGGATGACTTCATCTGGTGGGCTTCAATTGCCGGCGCCCTTTGGCTGGTCAACTCCAAGCCCGAATTGCTGCATCTTTAACTACTCGCCTTCGCCTCACGGTTCTGGTCTATCGTACAACGACTTTACCTACCAAGATCGCTACTCACATAATGTTTCGCCCTATCCTCAGACAATGCGCGCGGAGAGCCGCCGTTCCTCTGCGACCATGCGCCACACGAACGTTTGCCTCGGCATCAGGACCGGCCTTCAACTGGGAGGACCCCTTGGCCTCGAATAACCTCTTGACTGAGGAGGAGCGAGCAATTGGAGAGACAGCAGAGCGATATTGCCAAGAGCAACTACTACCCCGCGTACTGAGTAAGGTGTCTCAAATTCGATATCCACAAGCATCATACTAACGTCTATGTCTTATAGAGGCGTATCGTGACGAGTCCTACGATCCAAAGATTCTCGAGGAAATGGGCGAGCTCGGCCTGTTAGGCGCTACGATTGAGGGTTATGACTGCGCAGGAGTGTCTTCTGTTGCTGGTGGTTTGATCACACGAGCTGTCGAGAGGGTTGACAGCGGCTACCGATCTGGCATGTCCGTCCAGTCTTCGTTGGTTATGGGTGGTATCTTTGAGCATGGCACTGCTGAACAGAAGGAGAAGTTTCTTCCCCAGATGGCCAAGGGCAAACTTCTTGGTGCTTTTGGCCTGACAGAACCGAACCATGGCAGTGACCCTGGAAGCATGGAGACCATGGCCAAGCCTCACCCCACTAAGAAGGGTTACTATTCTCTAAGTGGTTCAAAGACATGGATCACAAATAGTCCCATCGCAGATGTGTTCTTGGTGTGGGCAAAGCTACAGGAGACAGGCAAGATTCGAGGCTTCCTGGTCGAGCGTAAAGATTGCCCCCCAGGTACTCTGGAGACACCAGCGCTCAAGGATAAGAACGGTCTTCGAGCCTCGATCACGGGTATGATTCAGCTCGATAGCTGTCCTGTCCCTGAAATCAACATGTTCCCAGAGGTTGAAGGTCTCAGGGGTCCCTTCAGCTGCCTGAACAACGCTCGATACGGCATTGCTCTCGGTGTGATGGGTGCCCTAGAGGATTGTATCGCCCGAGCCCGAACATATGCCCTCGAGCGCAAGCAGTTCAAGGGCAACCCTCTCGCCAAGTACCAGCTCGTGCAGAAGAAGCTCGCCGATGCGACAACAGACGCCGCCTATGGAACACTTGCGGCTATCCAGGTTGGCCGTCTCAAGGACGAGGGCAAGGCAACACCCGAGATGATCAGCATGGTGAAGCGACAGAACTGCGATGCTGCTCTGCGAAATGCACGTCTGCTCCAGGAGATCTTTGGAGGCAATGCGGCGAGCGACGAGTACATGATTGGCCGTCATGTGGCAAACCTCTTCGTGACTCAAACGTATGAGGGCCAGAGCGATATTCACAGTACGTTTACTTACATACCGTGTGACTGATGATTGCTAACAAACACGTTACAGGTCTTATTCTAGGACGGGCCATTACTGGTATCCAAGCGTTTGTTTGAAGTAAAAAAGAATGATTGGTAAGGAGGCGACTATAAAAGAGCCATTGGGGCGCATACCCGTATTATAGATGCTTGGAAATCAAAACATATCTTTGCTGCAAACAAATTCTGTCCAATCGCGGAGTCGGGTCAGGTTTATATGACTCCTGAATAAGACGTTTAAGCAGTAGTTACAGCCTTGCCTAGCTGCATCACTAGCTACCTAGTATGTGGAAGATTTGCCGTTTGCTCTCTAGGCCTCCTCTTTGTCTTGATATCACGCTTGATGTTCAATACCCACTTGGTCCGTAGGTAATTACTAGGAACCCTCATTGCGGCTCTGGACCAGTGACGTCGCCAGAGATATTGCCCCTCAGGGACTGACGGAATCCATTCCAACGCGTAACATTGTAGTTCGAGCCGGAGGCAAACGTAGAAGAAGGTCATGAACCGGCCATGCTGTTCGGGCGTCCGCATCCGCATCCGCATCCGGGGCCGGGCTCGGGAAGCGTTAATTCATGCACTTGGTTTCGTGCCGTCATCCCCGTAGCAATCACGTAGAATTAGTGCACGAATCATGAGTCAAAGGTTCATGAGATAGCGGAATCATGAATTCCCATGGCAAAAGATATCGATGCCGTGGAAAACTTCTCCTTGACGACTGTCGCCGCCACTTTGAGTATTACTCACCGCTGCTGCGGCAGCAAGTCTGGCCACTCCAGCTTCTAAGCACTCTCTAATATAATTGCCGGGATAGAATAAGCATCTGGCCAGTACAAGTCATCGAAGCCGGGCGAAGAATATCTAGCGACGGGCCAAGCCCACTACAAGCAGCTACTTCATGCCTCTCGTGTCCTCCACTGTATCAAGGCCCAACGTAAAAATCTGTAGCCAGCTGTTAGTGCTCGGGTACCGCTAAGCACTGATTCGCTCACTGGAACCTAAAATGCCCAGTGGCGGTGTCCAGCGGGCGGGCACCTCAGCGGGCTGTGTGGCCCAGGTGCCCAGCGATGGCCCAGTCATAGCATTCGAGCGCCTAAAAAAAACCTGACTTTTCGGGCTGCCAGAATTGAATTTGATGGCCAGTGCCAGTGCCAGCGCAGCCACTCCTTCCTCCTTCCCCTTCCTTCCAAACCCGGGTTCTGATTCTTTGTTGACCCTCTTCTCCTTCTTCTTACCCCATTTGAACGAACCATCTTCCTCCAAATCCCGCCTCTTCCAACCCTTTCAGCCTCGACTGAATTTCTTTTACGCTTACATACTCACCAAAACAACAAATACCATAAATCACTCTTCGTCTCCTGTTTAATCTCGAGACGATCTCTACCATCGTTATAGTGCGTCTTTTCGAAACCTCTGCTGCCTGCCGACCGCTCGTCCTGTTACCCCTCGACTAACGTCTTATCCCAACCTAGAACGACCGCGACAACTCGCAACACATATCACAGATACCCCCTCTACATAACACAAAATGGCTCTTAAGCGCATCAACAAGGAGTTGACTGATCTCGGCCGGTAAGTTCAACCTCGTCCAGCGCCTGAGGGGTCAAACTGGACCGTCCAAAGACGTCAGGTGGGGGCATCGGTAAGCGGGGTCCCAAGTGACAACCTGCGATATCAAAACCCCTCGACGATCTGGCAACCCTCATGGCTATCTAGATTTCACGATGTATCGATGCTAACTTTCCTGTGCAGAGACCCTCCTTCATCCTGCTCTGCTGGTCCTGTCGGCGAGGATTTGGTAGGCATCACCCCTCCCCCACACCGATCAGCACGCGGCTGTCAACGTTATCATGACTGCGGGAAGCCTCAGTCCTATGCATAACCAGCGACATGTTTGAACACACAGCTAACCTCTCTGAATAGTTCCACTGGCAAGCTACTATTATGGGACCCGTAAGTTTCTCCCCGTCTTTGACGATGTGATGCTTCAACTGCGGCTGGCTTATGGGTGTGGCGAAGCCCTCAGCCGCATACCGGTGCATCCGCATCTGCATCCGCATTTAACGAACAAGAACTTGGCTGACTAGATTTTGCAGAGCGACTCCCCATACTCTGGCGGTGTCTTTTTCCTTGCGATTCATTTCCCTACCGACTACCCTTTCAAGCCTCCTAAGGTCAACTTCACCACCCGCATCTACCACCCCAACATCAACTCTAACGGTAGCATCTGCTTGGACATTCTGCGAGACCAGTGGAGCCCTGCTTTGACCATCTCTAAAGGTATGATTGATTTTGAGAACCCTTTTGGTTAGTTCATGAGTACTGACACATGTAACAGTTCTTCTGTCCATCTGCTCGATGCTGACGGATCCTAACCCTGACGACCCTCTGGTCCCCGAGATTGCCCATGTCTACAAGACTGACCGACCCCGATACGAGGCCACAGCCAGGGAGTGGACTCGAAAGTACGCCATTTAAAGTAAATACATGGACCGGTGCGGTTAGACTTGGGGTGGATTTACCTTCCCATCATGAAGCGACGTGAAACGATCGAGTGAAAGCTTGGCACGCTGTTGCGATGTATCCTTGGTCCGCAATACCTATATGGTTGCTTTGCCTGAATCGAGGCTGTAACTGCGGCCAGTGAAGCAACGAGCGACGCTGAGAAGGGGATGAGGAACGACTTTGGGGAGGAAGACACCAGACAAACAGACTAGTTACCAAGGGATATCATGCGGCTGGATTTTGGGTTTGCATTGACGATGTGTTTTTGACATCCAGAAGCAGGCAGCGTATACAATTTGTCTCTTAACCTGCCATTGATTGGTTTCGATGAATGTTCGCGTGATGTTGTCGTGTATTGGTGATTTCAAAACAAAGCAGTCACGAATAAGAAACAAACGAGGTTCATGATGCGCCAGCACATGACCACTTGGGCATTGTTGCTACGTCATGGTATACGGCGGAGCCTATGATGAGTAGGAATAGGCGCTGGCAAGGCTGGGCAGGTTTGATGATACGAATGGCAATATGGATGTCGCGCTAAAGATGGGACTTCAGCTGACCTTGACTTGTTTCAAGGTGTGGGTATTGTAGTAAAGGCCATGGAGTTGATTTGTCGATGAAACCCGTGAGAGACTACGTACGATGGTATTCACACGTGGTACTGGTGGTAAGCGGTGGAGAGGAATAGGGGTGGATCAGACTGGTTGTTTATGAAGTTTGCAGCATGCGTGAGGGCATGAAGGCTATCCACATAGATAACGACGATGAAGAACATATCGTGAGATGGTAGACGTTTCGGATGAGGGAGTGAAACGCAATAGAGACAGCGCTGGAACGATGTGCTATAGGCTGAGTCGCCATATTGTTTCCATGCTTTGAGCAGAGGCGAAGTCGAGAGATATTATTCATGATCTTGGAGATTTGAGGGTTAAGAAATTCGCAATATTCATTATATTGACGTGGAGTTTAGTTCTTGATCTTTTTACGGTTTCACTCATGTTATGTGAGACCAATGTTTGATGGGTGATGGTTTACTCCCCAGTACCAAACTACGGGTCTTATCATGAATCATTTGACAGTGAATGTATCCTGTCAACCCTTCCTTCGTAGGTATGAACTACCATTTTGCAGTTTAGATACTCGGCCGAACAGATAACAGTTAATTATTGCTAGGTTCAATTGTTGAGATGAAAGCTGGGAATAACTACTAGTTACGGTGCCTCAATCGTCGTGTCATTCATGGGTCGAGACTTTCGAGTCTGACCCCCACTCTCGGTACAACCTACCAGGGAGGGCAAGTCTTGTCAAACCTGTAACAGCGGGGTTTCAGACCAGCCTAAGGGAGGAAAGGGAGCCAATCATTGATGGGTATTGATGACCAGCAACTGAATGGTTTTTGGCTTGTGCTATCGACGATGAATTAGTTTGGTTGATGGAGAATTTGATTCTAGAGGATGTCAAAGTTCCAATTGCCTAGTAGAAAAGTAAATATTCTCTAGCTACCTATCTTCTGTTTAGAGGCTAAGCCTATCGGCAAATGCCATGAGTGTGCAGTGGTAGTATCCGTAGTATCGGTTGAATCATGTCTGACACAAAACAACTCCTTAAATGGCGTGTTGTCCAAACCCACGTCTCGCTATCGAATTTTGAATCTCGAAAAAGGGTTCTGACAACCTCTCGCTACAGGATTTTAGGTGCATGCCAAGCGCCAAACCCTGGACATTCGCCGTCTGTGCCTGGTATCAAGTCCGTCCTCCGAAATAAGACGATAGTCATAGTCATATTATCGCTGTCTAAACCCCCCTTGAAGGTGCGCGAGTTTCATTGATTTTCCTTTAGTTCTCTAACCCATTCCCCTCTTTACCTTGCCTCTCTCTCTCTACCTTGGTGGCGAGATGAACATCTTTGTTTTTTTAATCCTCCGGCTATAGACAGCATCTTTTTTCTTTATTCTTGTTATTCTTCTTCTTGTGTATAGTATACCGTTAGGGAAAGTGTTTCATCCTCGGATTGAGATTCTACATACATACCAATTCAGCTGGTTCTGAATATCGACGCCATCGCCGAAAGTTGTCATTGTTGGATGAGATTGGGAACGAGCAACCAAACGCCAATTGGAATAAAACTGGACTGAACATACAATATTCGACACAAGCTGCAGGACAACACTTTCACGACTCGACTCGGTTCGGTTCGGTGGTTGATTCAACCAAAAACCTCCGCTCATCATGAGCTACCAAATGCAGGATTGGTCCGAGAAGCCCTCGGAGCGTTCGCGATGGTCGCCCCTAACGCGCATGCTTCTGTCCGGTGAGATGACCCAGGAGAAGCAACAGGAACTATCGTCAAGAGAAAAGTTTGATCGCTGGATGATCAACGAAGGTTATCGACGATTGTAAGTATACACAGCCAAACAGACGTGATGGAAGGATGCTGACTTTTCTCTTCAAGCTTCGTCTTCGTCTTTATGCTTCTACACGCCCTCATCTTCTCCTTCGCCTGCGTCCATTACTCTCAGAAAGAAAGTCTCGAATCCTCGCGTCGAGACTTTGGCTTCACTTTCGTCATTGCACGTTCTGCCGCGCTGGTTCTTCACGTCGACGTCGGCATCATCCTCTTCCCCGTCTGCCGAACCCTCATCTCGCTGCTGCGCCAGACGCCGCTCAACGGAATTCTCCAGTTCGACAAGAACATCACCTTCCACATCGTCACCGCCTGGTCCATTGTCTTCTGGTCCTGGGTCCACACCATTGCCCATTGGAACAACTTTGCGCAGGTCGCTATCAAGTACAAGCTGGGCATCTACGGCTGGCTGGTAGCCAACTTTGTGTCTGGGCCAGGATGGACGGGCTATATCATGCTCATTGCGCTGATGGGCATGGTTCTCACCTCCATGGAGAAGCCGCGACGAGCGAACTTTGAGCGATTCTGGTACACCCACCACATGTTCATCGTGTTCTTCTTCTTCTGGTCTATTCATGGAGCTTTCTGCATGATCCAGCCAGACGTCGCTCCCTTCTGCACCAGCATTGGAGCCTCGGCCATTGGAGTCTTCTGGCAGTACTGGATGTACAGCGGCTTCATCTACCTGGCTGAGCGTATTGCTCGTGAGGTGCGCGGCCGCCACAGGACATACATCACAAAGGTTATTCAGCACCCCAGCAACGTTTGCGAGATCCAGATGAAGAAGGAGCACACAAAGACACGAGCTGGCCAGTATATCTTCCTCTGCTGCCCTGCTGTATCACTGTGGCAGTACCATCCCTTCACCTTGACCAGCGCCCCAGAAGAGGACTACATCTCGATTCACATGCGTTGTGTTGGTGATTTTACCAGGGAGCTTGCAAAGAACTTGGGCTGCGACTGGGCTAGGAAGAAGGATGGCGATGCCAGCAAGGTCGTTGGTCTGACCGGCAAGGACGCCGAGATCGACCCAGCTATCACGCGTGTTCTCCCCAGAGTCTACGTTGATGGTCCTTTTGGCTCTGCCTCTGAAGATGTCTTCAAATACGAAGTCTCCGTTCTTGTCGGTGCCGGTATCGGTGTAACACCGTTCGCCTCCATCCTCAAGTCCATCTGGTACCGCATGAACTACCCGCAGAAGAAAACACGACTGTCCAAGGTCTATTTCTTCTGGATTTGCCGTGACTTTGAATCCTTCGAGTGGTTCCGCTCGCTACTTCTCGCCGTCGAGGCACAGGACCTGGACCACCGCATTGAGATTCACACGTACTTGACCGCCAAGATCAAGGCCGACGATGCGACAAACATCATGATCAACGACGCCAACGCCGACAAGGATACCATTACTGGTCTGCGCAGCCCAACCAACTTTGGTAGACCTAACTGGGACATGATCTTTAGGGGCATCAGGAAGCTGCACAGTCCTGCGGAGGCGGGTGTGTTCTTCTGTGGACCTAAGGGGTTGGGAAGTTCACTGCATACGTACTGTAATAAGTACACCGAGCCTGGGTAAGTTTGATTATGAGTATTGGCTGTGTGATCTTAAGCTAACATGATACAGATTTTCTTTTGTTTGGGGTAAGGAGAACTTCTAGGCTCGTGACTACGGGTTTTTGTTCGAGTTCAGACTGGTGCTAGTCGAGTTTGTAATAGCGAAAGCAATCATTGAGGGTAGATTTACTATTGGACTACGCCCCGTATAGGCTGTGGTCTTGTTGGAGCTATCATTTTAATACTGTAGAAACAGATGTCAAGTCTCATCACGCAATACTACTATTTTCTGACTTATTCCTCCACAGTGCCATATCTATCGCACTGTCACTCGCGAAGTTGCCTATTAGAGGATTCTCACCAGCCTCATAAAAAGGCAAAGAAAGCAGAGGCGCAGTTAAAATACGGCATTGGCTACTTCGAGTGGCTGACGTTGGACTGTAAGTTTGCAAATGCCTTTTATGACAGGCTACATCTGACCCAGATCGTGTATGTTAGATGTCAAGTGAACCGTTTCACATGCATGGAAAGTAGCTTATAGCCACAACTTATGATCATGGATATAGAATCCTACAACGGCGCTGACTAAAGGATGACGGATATAACGGACAGATTGAGAGTTGCTTCACAATGATTGAGATCTTGGTTATGGAAGCGATGAAAACAGCCATGTGTTAAGACCTGATGTGTTAAGACTTGAAGCCACTGTTATAAACGAGACATGCCATAAGCAGAATTCCATGCATTGTCTAGAAGCTACGTAGTAAATGGACAATCCAAAATAGCTTCTGCAGATAGCGGCTGATATGTGCATGTCTCACCACCTACCAACGTGATCGCAGCAGTGGCTGATGAGAATAAGAAAGCAGAGGCTGGAAGCAAAAGCCGTTCCCGTCTTTACTACGCATATCGGTAACTACCCTCAATTTATGAGGCTTTTGTTTCATCCATTCTGAAGCATTTGCCTTTACTTTTTTTTGGTCTCACGGTAACTCCGATGTAACGATGCAACCATCCAATTGAAGACTAAGCCTCACCAAAAAAGGTAAAATAGAGAAAATAGAGACCCTGCCGATCTCAAGCATGAGAGAACGGAGAATAAAGCTAATTAATTGATAGTGTTCAATACGAGGGTTGAATTGTTCGTTAATGATGCCATTTAAAGCCGGGAAATGGACAGTCCCAACGGAAATCGAAACAAATTACACTGCACAGGGTTTCCATTTTGGGACGAACAGATGGACGGGACCCTGATGCTTCTGGAGGCCCCTAAAAGCGTAAACCTCAACGGGCTCAGGCCCGCCCCGAACAGTGAAAGGCCAAGCCCGGCTCCGCCCATCGACCAGACAGCGCAAAAGCCCGAGGCCAGGCCGCCCCCGTCTAGGACCGTTATAATTTAGTCTGTCAAAAATACGAGCAGGGGCCTCGCTCACTTGACCACTTGGGAGATTGATGTCATTCAGTGTTTGATTTCAGTGGAGTGGAGAGCAATTGAAGAGAAGGGTAAGAGAACCTGCCAGAGAATGGTTAATGTCTGTGTGCTGTGTGCTCTCGACTATTATCCATAATGTGGCTGTGATATAGAAACCTACACACAAATAATAAAAAACTCAACCGTCTATCCGTACCATCCATCCACTGCAATGGAACAGTTCAACGCCTCTCTTTTTAGTTTTTGGCGCCACTTCCTTGTTGGATGGTAGCCATCAACTAGTCTGCATCGACGAGAAAGAAAAAAAGTCTCATTTTCTTGGAACCTGCAGTCTGAATAACATCCAGTCAGGCCAGTCTCAATATTTGTGAATGACAGGCGATTATCATTTCTGGGCATCTGTCACGCTTTTGCCTCGCTCTGTAAAGATCGACTGCGATCAGCAGGAGACGCATCATCACAAAGTCAAATGTACCTGGACGTCGCGTAGACCTCGTAAATAGAACACCAGCAATCTCAATGGGGTTTGGGGTGCAGGCCATCGCAGGCGCCCTAGATCGCAAAGAGAAACTGGGCCAGGGGTTTAGTCCCCGGTTCGTTTGGCTGTGCATGGCTCAGATCGCGAGGTCATTCCCAGCATGCCACAGCGTCTGGGGGAGTGACACATTGCACATTGCAGATGAGGCTGCAGGTGTCGTGTGTGTCGCGGTGTATTGTGTGTTATCCGAGTATCTAATTTACCTCTTTTTCTGGTGTATTTTTGGTCGATTGATGAACTGTTTGAATTATCGGGCAACAACTGTCAAGTCCCTACCCGTTGACGACCGCTCACAATATCAGTGACACTTCCACTGTAACAACCAAACCTTAGGTACCATTCGCCAGGTCTTGTCTCCTCCTCGTCCAATCACCAATTCCTAATGCATTGAGTTCCTGCCAAAACTTGCAGGGATCAGGTACTTTGCCACTAGGTACCTCTTACCCCGAGAGCCCGTTCCCCGTCCACTCACCACGCACTTGCAGTAAAATTTTGGTTAGTGTGGCAGCCGCGTAAATCCGCTCTTCCCGCAGTCATTCCTTCCCTCATCACGGTCCTGGTCCCCCCCTTCGCCCACTCGCTGACTCTCCGCTGCACCTGGACTTTGTCTACGCCTCTTCTTCATCCCTAGTTTCTTTCTCGTCTCACCCAAAACATACGAGTAGTTATTCACTAGAATACTGCTTATCTCCTACTAACCCTACCACTTCTAACACTCGTTACATCTCGTTTTTTTTTTTGCTGCTCTTTGCTAGATTTTTCTACTCTTTTTTCCCATTTCCTTTTTGTCCCTTGCTCCACGCGCATTTGCTATTGTTTGCCGCGCGTGCCTCCGTACTCCCTTTATCCACATCGCACAAGCCCGAGACAAGTAGCGACAATCTACTCTGCTTGACAACCGCTTACGCACACTCTTCCATCGGAGACCTCATCTATCCGAGACGGTCACTGGTTTTCCCATTGGACTTGATTTTCCTTCCCCGAACCCTCCTGGGTACTCTTCGACTCCTTACCCGACCGTCATCCATCACCTTTGAATCGACATCAACTACCGCTCAACATGCAGCTTCGACGATTCTTGCTCTTGGGCATGCTCCTCGGAGTGGAGGGCTCCAAGATCGCTGCTCGTCAAAATACAGACAGCAGTGCTGCTGCCACCACAGCCGACAGTTCTCCTGCGACTACAGCTGAAGCCGACCCTACAACTGAAGATGCCGCTGCAACTACAGCTGAGACCGACCCTACTACCGCTGCCGAACCTACCGCCGATGCCACGACCGCTGCTGACCCCAGCACCGAAGAGACTACAGCTGATGGCACAACTACAGCCGAAGACGTTATCGTAACCAAGACGGTAACCGTCACTGACTCTGACGCCAAGACTGTCAGCCGTCAGACCACTGTTATGCGAACCATCACTTCCACTGTCGTCATTACATCCACCGCGTTCGAGACCGAGACTGTTACTAGCAGAGACGCTAAGACCGCGACAGAAACGACTTATGTGACTTCTACCAAGTGGGCAAACGAGAAGCGTGCTATTGATCTGGCCCCCCGAACTATTGGCGGTGCTGAGCTTGTTGCTCCTCCTGCCCCTACACACACTACCATCCCTCCCAACTTCGACGGTGCTATCCATGGTGAACACTACGGTCTTCGCGCTTTCCGACGAGGCCTTCACAAGCGTGCCACGTCCACCACAACCGTCACTGTCACTGAGGGTGACGATACCGATACCACCGTCTTCAACACTATCTCTCGAACTGTCATTTCCACCATCAGCAGCGCGACAAAGACCACCAAGACCATCACCGAGACCGAGCAAGCCGATGCCAGCACTACTACTACCGTTACAAGCACCCTTGTCGTTACCTCTACCCGAGTGACGACTGGTGTTGTTGTCACCGCGACCGTTGCTCCTTCTGGAGAGTATGGAGCTGCTGGTACCGGTGGTGCCAGCTCTGACAACAACGACAGCAGCAGCAGCAACAGTGGTGGCAATTCTGGCCTTTCTACTGGTGCCAAGGCAGGTATTGGTGCCGGTGTTGGTGTTGCTGGCCTCGCCTTTCTTGCCGGTCTCGTTTGGTTCTGCCTCCGCAAGCGCCGCAACGACAAGAACAAGGCTGAGTATGACGATGTATTTGGTGCATCCGAGGTTCCTGTTGGTGGCCGTGGTGGTGGCGGCGCTGCTGCCGGTACCAGCCCCCATATGTCTCAGGCTTCCCCCGCCACTGCCTCTACAATGGTTCCCAGCCGCAACACTACCAAGAGCTCGAACCTTGAAGGCTACCGCGGCACTGCCCTCGGTGATGGACGTGCTGGCTTCGCCAAACCTCAACAGTTTGGACGTAGCTACATGCCCGTTAGCCCCGAGACCAACTACTCCCGCACTGCCGGCAGCGACCAAGCATTCTCGGCCGTCACTCCCGAGAACAACTACTCTCACCCTGCTGGAGGCTCTCCCCAGCACAACGCTGCCGAGATGTACAGCCCTGCGAACACCGCCGAGCTGGCAAATGACAGCGCGGCTACCAAGTGGCATCAAAACGATGCTGCTGAGATTGACGGCAACCAGGTGTCAAGTACCCGTGGATCAGCACCCCCTGAGCACGTATATGAGATGCCCGCGCAAACCTACCGATAAATGAATAAGCTGCCAATGTGACCGACCCAGTTGGAACATTGGCGGAGGAATTGATTGAGGAAGAGAACTTTGAGGCTATTGATGAGACTCCCCGTGAAAATGACAGGGAGGGGAATAATTAATGTCAGATACTGTACATATTGTAAACACTTCTACTATTTTCCTTGAGTTTGATGATGTTGATACAGCAGATGAGACCTGGAGATGCTTTGTCCTATTGAATGCATGACTTGCATATCTTTTCTTACTGCCGACGTGGGTGGAACTGTGTTGCGGATGATATAAGGTGTTTACTAGAGAATATATGGCTGCTATGAAAAAAAGACTTTTAAATCAATCAAGTTCCGGTGACGTTTCTTGCCAATACGTGTAGTTGATCCAGCTGCATGCATGTCTACCCATTCTGGTATGGAGTTGGGTCCTAAATAGGTACCTAAGTTTTGGTAAAATGGGATCAGCTTAATGGCTCTAGAGTAAAGGTTGTTCGACTATCAACGTTACCATGAGGATTCATTCGAATCCGCTGATTAATTCACCTTTTATACATGACGGATAGATCACTGACTGTTTCTGACTGTTACTGCCCGCTATCGGTGGCGCCACTTGATGTTGTGCATCGGCAGACATATGCAAGACATTTATACGATTTCCACTCATCGTGGCCAAGCAACGATATCTATGAGGTATTTGATCGCCGAGTGTTCTCAAAAATAATTGTCATTTTCATTGAGATTATCTAGTATATCTATGATCATCATGACCTGATTGATCTGAATCGCCACAACTAGCATCGAGAATAAATGGTTGATTTGAATCCACTCAGCCAGCCTATTACTCGCTCATCCCACGATCAAAAAAAAAATATACCATTGCTCGGCCTAATCACCTCTCGTCGCTTTGCACAACCGGAGAAGTATCGGATGTCCTGATATGATTACTCTACACAAAGCGGAGCTATTACGAAACAATTCCAAGTCGTATTCTTGACATTTTGAATCCGTCCTCTCTTCTCTCTCACTTGTTTCCCATCTCTCACGCCAAGAATAGTCTAGTGTTTTGAACAAAAGGTTGTCGCGAGTGGCGCGGTCTTTTTTTTTTGACCCGATTCTTGCCCTCGTCCGACGACTTTGGCATACATATCGTTCGGTTTTCGCAAGCAGAGATTGATTTTTTTTCTTTTTCTTTTTCTTCATTGCGAAGAGTGGGAAAACCTCGAGCCTTGACCGTGAGTTCCCTACAATGCACTTCGAGAAAAGTACTGACTAACCCCACCAGAGAAATATATCAATCAATATGGCCTCCAAGGACGGCCAAGATACTACGCCTAGGCGTCGCAGTCTTAACGATGAGTGCGACCCTAATTTGGCAGCTGACGAGAAGAGACTTGTTGCGAAACTGGACTTTTACATTATTCCTCTTGTTATGGTCCTTTATCTTTTCAGTTTCCTAGACAGGTTGGTTAGCAAACTCACTGAAGAAAATGAATACATGGCTAATTCGCACTTTTAGAGTCAACATTGGCAATGCCCGTCTTTACGGTCTCGAAGAGGATCTTGGCCTCTCATCCAGCCAGTTCCAAGTCGCTGTGTCTATCCTTTTCGTCACGTACTTACTATTCGAGGTTCCCTCCAACCTCGTCCTCAAGCTTTTCACTCCCCGCCGATGGCTTGCTTTCATCACTACTGCATGGGGTACTATCGCCACTTTGACCGGTCTCGTCAATTCATATGGCGCTCTGCTCGCTTGCCGTCTCCTTCTAGGCGCCGTGGAAGCTGGACTATTCCCTGGTTTGACTGTGTATCTTACTTTCTTCTACACCAAGCGAGAACTTGCGCTTCGCGTGGGCTATCTCTTCGTCAGCGCTGCTGTCGCCGGTGCTCTTGGCGGTTTGCTGGCTTATGGCATTGGCCACATGGATGGCCTACATGGTATGAGCGGCTGGCGTTGGATCATGATTATTGAAGGTATTCCCAGCTTTGTGATCGGTATAATCACCTATTTTGCGCTGCCCAACGATGCAGAGACGGCGTACTTTCTGAATGATGATGAGAAGGCACTCATGCGGCTGAGACATGCTCGTGACTATGGAAACACGGCGTCTAGTCGTGAGTTTAGCAAGAAGGATATGATGTGTGCCTTTAAGGACTGGAAAGTGTGGGCGTTTTGCGTCGCGCAGTTTGGTGTCGATACTATGCTGTACGGTAAGTTTCGCTATCCCATCCAACTTGCGACTTGCCCTTCTTACCAACGACTGTAGGGTTCTCTACCTTTTTGCCGACCATCATCAGGGACCTCGGCGACTGGACAGTTGCAGAGACGCAGCTCCTAACTGTACCGTGCTACTTCCTCGGAGCTGCCGCATACATGACGACGGCGTTCCTCTCGGACAGATTCCAGAGCCGCGGACTCTTTTGTGTCATATTTGGACTCATCAGTGTTGTTGGGTACGCGGTGCTCTTGGCAGATGTGTCCTCGGGTGCGCACTACTTTGGCTGCTTCCTTGTGGCCGGAGGTTTGTACGTTGTTGTGGGCTTGCCACTTGCTTGGGTAAGTTGCGAAAGAACAGACTCACAAGTGAGAATGTGTCTGACTGAGTTGTTTAGTTGCCTACGAACTCCCCACGTTATGGAAAGCGTACCACAGGCACAGGTATGCAATTGACATGGGGTAACGCCGCAGGTATTATGTCTGCGTTTATCTAGTAAGTACCTACCTCGAATGGTGATATGAGCGTTCGCTGACAACGGCGACAGTCCCGCTACAGATAAGCCTCGATATGTCAGGGGCCACGCCGTGACGCTCAGCATGGTTGCTCTCGGCACCATCATTTACGGTTTCATGTGGTGGTGGTACCGACGTGAGAACGAGCGACGCCAGGCGGGTCATATGGACGATAAATATCGGGGAATGGGAGAGGATGAGTTGGCTGAGCTTGGAGACGAGAGTCCACGTTATAGATATACCATTTAGAGAAGGCGGTTTGAGATGTAGGGTTGAAGAGGAGGGATGTTTGAGTTTACGAGGGATGAAGTCAAGATAATGGAAGGTAATGCATCGGTTGGGGTAATGGAAAAGCGATGTTGGATGCTAAGCATGAAAACGGAGTCGAGCTAGGATTTGGCACAGTAATAGAGTGTTTAGGTGTTTGGCCTAGAGATATGGTGTTTATAGAGCAGAGTCTTTTACATATCCTTAAGTTGATCCGGAACCAGTCACAGATCACAGGTTACGCTAATGCCCAACATTGGCAATTGGTGGCTTGAGTTTGTGGTTGACATAAAGAACCCCGTTGCTGGGCCATCTTGCATGAAGAAGCTGCAACCAATTTATATATTGCATACTAATAAGTTGGATCATGGGACATGTGCATGTGTTTATGATGTATTATCGAGTCACTCGCTCATTGTTATTCTTCGGTTGGCCTTTTCTGGTGGCTATTTTCAGCTGTCAGCATACATACGTAAGCTACCAGGAGTTAGATGTTGTGAAGTGGTGTTGTGTTGTCTTGTGTGATGGGGCCGGTGCATGGATGCATTTTCAATACGAGGTTTGAGCGGCATTGAAGAATGTGTTGGCAAGTATAGGAAGAAGCAGAAGTATTCTCAAGTACCTTATTGAACTGTAGAAATTGAACCTTAGTACTCATTCATGCCACTGACATTGGATCCAATTCTGCCCCTAAATCCTCCCTCCTCTAAGCCTCAAACCCCCAACCCAAGCCTCGGGAGAGGGAGAGATATACCCCAGGATCACTGTGGATCTCCACTAGCGGACCCTGCGCAGGCAGTTGTGTTTCCAAAATTAGGTGCATGGACAAGTCCGTCCTGTCATTAGCGTCGAAAAAAGCTTAACAGAGCCTGAGTTTCCCTTGTTTCCCCTGGGCTGTTTTCTCGTCCGCGTCCACTCTTCCATCTTCCCTACATACAACCTTTACTAATTCTTTCGGTTCTTCCACTTTCGTTTTTGGATACCATACGGTGCTTTGCCAACCTCGTCTTAAGTCTCTCGCTTTGTCTTTTCTTGACAGTTGCAACCTCTCGTTGTCTAGGCAATATCCCCTATTCTCTCCACTGATCGACTCATCTCATCCGATCGTTACATCTCCCGACCACTTGAACAACCTCGATTTACATAATTCTCCGACATCATGCGTTTCTCCAAGCACGTCCTCCCTATCGCGATCCTCCTCACCGGTGTCATTGCCGCCAAGGACGAGGAGTCCACCACCGCCGTCGAGAAGGCAAAGGCTACTGAAGACAAGCCATCCAAAACGACTGCCGATGGTTCCGAGTCCAACACAGCGGAAGCGACAGATGAGGCTTCTGCGACTGCTACAGGCAAAGACGGCAAGGACAAGGACTCGAAGACCGACAAGTCTGACACCAAGACTGGCACCAAGGACAAGGAGACCGCTTCCAAAACATCGACTTCTGTTGACGGACCTACAATTACTTGGGACCCTCCTGCTCCCAAGACCACAGTCCCCGACATCAACGCCGGCTCTCCCTCGCCTATGACTCCCGGTGTCTTGGTCCTATCACTGGTATTTGGAATCACATCTCTCGGCATGGCACTCCTATAAGGTCGTGTATGTGCTGGTAGAGTTATCACGACGAACCTACCATATACATATCAACCGTTTGGTTGTCGAACGGTTTTGTTCATTTTATTTCACATGATTGTGGCGCTATAAGGAATGGCAACGGTGATTAATGTTTCCCCCCCGGGCTTCTGTAATCAGTTGGGCGCGTGTCTGTTTACGAGGCGCTCAGACAAGCCTTTTGTTTCGGAAAAAGATGGGAAATTGAAAAGGGTTGTAGATTATGGAAGAAAACATCTACAATTCGCACTTCGAGTTGAAGAGCATTGCATTGGAGTAATATTGCTGGTATAAGTAATCGGATCAATATCAAAACTGGACAATTTTTTGACTACGTGCGACATGTTTATCATTCGGAGCGCTGTTGGTTGTTGGTTGATCTACACTGAATTAGTTCTAACCCCTGACTACCTTTACCCATGGACAAGACATGATCTGATCTTGATGCCACGATTCAAGCATAATGTACACATCACATCAATCTTGTCTTTACTGAATTCTTTCAAACTTCCTGCGTAATGCCTTTGAGTGAAAGCATTATTTCTCTTCCTCATATCTTATTCTCGACAGCGAAACATCCAACATGCCCGATTCGAAGATACCGATGCTCTCTGGCCAATCACAACACCCACAATCGACGTCATGATCCACCCTATGTCCACCCAATCACTTGACCCCTCCCCCTCATTCCTCCAGCTGCCATCACAATGGATAGCATGGCTTCAGCGTCTTAACGCCCTGTTTCTCTATGTGTAAGGGGCTCTGACAGGCTGTAAACGTATCATATCAGTGCCCTGAATAAGTACCTTAACTGTGGTAGGAAGTAGTGATGCATGCCTTGCATTCACCACCCGTCATTCCTCTTGCCAATCAATCCATGCCTCGAGCTGAACTTGCGATCACACACTTTCTCTCTCTCTTCCTCCCACCCTTTATTTCTTCTTCCTGCACAACTCCGACTTTTTGATACCCAGGTGCCAACTATCAAACTCGACGCAATTTCCCCTTTGTCACGCGATTCTTATCGGCACACTCTTTGTCCTCGACATCAACAGGTGCCCTGAACTGCCATAGACGACGAAGCCTTGCTACCTGACGTCGACTTGTATCAGCACTTCACTTTCACTTCAACGTTTGCGTTTACGTTTACGTTTACGTTTACCACCATCGTCGGTTGAAACTTCTGAATAACCACCGCCTCGATCCTTCCTCGCCATATACAGCTAGTTTACCGCCACCATGGCGCAAACGCAACCCCCAACCTTTATCAACCTCCCTCCTCCGAGTTCTAGGCCAGAGACCCCTTCTGAGATGCCGTGTGTTATTCCTTGTTCCAGTTAATTTACCTTGTCATTGAATCCAATAACGTTGTTATCCCTGGACTTGCCCACTGACGTCGTTACTCGTCTTAGAGGCACTCCCACGAGCACCACTACTTCTCTTTCCGCCTTGTCTACCACCGCAATCAAGGACGGCCATCGTGGTCACTTCCCCCAAGGCCCTCTCAGTCGTGGCCACCAGCACAACCCCTCCACCCAGAGCCTCGAGGCTGAACGTGCCGATCGCATTTCTCGCCTTGCTGGTCTCGAGCGAGTTTCGACCCTTCGAGCACCTCCTCAGGCAAACGCTCCTGGAGCATCGTCCGTCTCGCCACAGACCACGCCGACCTCTACGACCGGATTTCCACCCAACTACCCTGCCTCGCAACACCTCACGCCTGCTTATTTCGATAGCAATGGCCAACCTGTTGCTGTGACGAAGATGAGCACCGTGGGAACTGCTAGCGCAACTGAGAGTCATGTTGGTGACGGTGACGATGTGCGCACAACTGCTGGAGAACATGAGGAGGATATGCTCAGTACTGACACCAACTACCGTGAAGGCGAGTCGGTTACGAGCATGGGTGGCTATCAGGATGCGATGGATGAGGACCTCGATGGGACCACTGCTCGTTCTGTGGGTGGCTATGATGATCGCATGAGTGATGACGGTTCCGCCTCTCTTGTGGGGTTTGGCGAGGGCGCAGGGAGCACCGTATCTGGGCCTATCTACCAACGTCGAAACGCCCCTCAATCATGGGGTCTTGAGAGAACTAATTCGGGGCTTAGCGATGCTCGACGCGACCGTGACATTCACATGGGTGGCGGTGATACTCCTGTGAGTGTTTCTGCTTTACAGGAGCGCCGCGATGCCCGCATGATGGACGGTGTGGCAACAGATTCGAGCCCCGGACAAGCACTGGAGAACGACTCATTTGTCGACACAACCTTCCGAGGCCCTGTCTCCGCATCACAATCTCAGGCTCAAACTACTGCTGCTGCTCAAGAGGCTGCAGAGAGAATTGTGCAGAGGCTGGACAGGGGCGAAACGAGAGCCCCTGCGTCTGGCTTGGTAGGACCAGGACGGGGTGATGAGCCGCTGGGCAAGTTTTACTTTGAGGGTGAAAAGCGCGAAGACTAAGGAGACAAAGGATGATGTGATGGGAGTACTAGGCATGATATTATCTGGGATGTTCGGGAGGTAGTTTTCATGACTGTAACCGGAGACTATATCTCACTCTGCAAGGAACTGGAACCTCTTGTATTTCATGTTTCGTCTTGATGCATTTCTGCTTTGTGGCATTGCAGTATTTGGTCTGATTGACGCATGCAAGTTACTATACTATCAATTTATATTGGACTGTGATATTCACTTCGTTCTCCCTAACCCGCAAACCGAATATGACATGACTGGTCGGATATCTGGGTGATAATGGCATTTTCAAAAGAGCTTTATTTAGCTATCAACTGGAACAAGATTCTTCAAGTCGATTTTGAGACATTATTTGTATTTCAAGACGTAAAGGTCAATGTCGGACCTGGCAAGCTGCTTCATGAAATTGTAGCCAAAGACAAGACAGTTTCCATCTAAGCATGCCTGTCGTAGCCAGCCTCTAAATAGTTCGCTCCTATCTATCACCTAGCTTGAGTGATGGTGCCTCGTGTAATAACTGCCATCATGAATCAAAATGGCGGAAGGCTGTGCCTTTCCATAGAAAACCATCGCTGCCTGCCTTCAAACTATGGTTCATCTTACCAAAAGAGATGTAACCAGAAATAAAACGCCATGAACCCGTCTAGCTGCCTATCTCAGCCTTTGTGCAGCTTATGCCGATAGTGCGCTTAGAAAAAGGGTCTTGAAAGAGAAAACAAAGTGGGGGGCGGCCTGCAACATGGCAAGACGGGGAAGAAAAGGAAACTGGTTTTTGATGAGACCGAGTCGGTGATAGTACTCATATTGCGGTTCTTCGAAGATGATAATAACAGACTGGTATACCGTCGTGAGCTGTGGTGGGTGTGGGGTATTATATATATAAGTAAAGCGTTGTATCACAACCCCTTAGTCTAGAAGACTAGGAATTTCATGTGCGGTGAAGCACTAGGCCGTTATGATTAGTTGTAACAATGAAGATATTTTCATGCGCAGGTGAAATCTAGGCGCATGCGGCGGGCGATACCTTGCCAGTCCCATACAGAGACCCAGTCGCCTTGGCCCATGCCAACCCATACTTTCTCGAGAAGTTCCATAACGCGTTCGCAGTTACGGAGACCCGTGTATCCTCGAACGGCTCTTACAGCAGTACGAATACGCTCCTGTTGGGCTCCCTCGAAACATGCAGTGCCGATGATGAGACAAGGAATGAGCAGCAAGGTCTGGGATGGGTCAGAAGGTTTGAAGGACTCTAGGATGATGAGAGATTCTTCAACGGCGAGGGTAATTCGGCGATCGTGGTATGCAGGTCTTCGGGTTGGTGGAGGCGAAGATGCTCTCTCTTGGCACGAAGATGAATCCTGTTCGTGCATGGAATTGGTTCTCGATGGGTTGCGTGATGTTGGGCAACTGCTCGCCATATGGGCGTCTGAAGCTTCACCGGCGCCGCTGCCTCTTGATACCGCAGCCATCATCGAAGCTCGCCTAACCGGTGGTGGAGGCGCAACTGAAACCGATGCAGAAGCTGGAATAGGTAGAGTGCTGAATGTCGAGCGGCGCATGGAGGAGACCGAAGGTGGGTAAATGGTTCGAAAGAGATATACCCACATCATCTGCTTATAGAGTAGCCCAACTCGATCACGACTATCACCCCAGGGCCAGTTTGGTGTCCACTCTCGAATAGCTGCGTCTATCTCGGCAGCCTGGTATAAGCTGGTATAATCAACCACAGGGTCGATGCCGGCTGCTATATTAACTCGGATCGTGTTCCTAATAGTCGTGATCTGAGATAGGTACTGAAAGAGCCCGTCGCCAACTCCCAGTAATCGAGGTGGCTGTATTGGCATTGTAGGCTCCCAGTCTTCAGATGACAATCGAGCTGTCATGTTTTCGGGATGCCAGAACAAATCGTCGGCGAAAACGTGGTACTGGAAGAACTCGGTAATAAATGTGTAGAATACCGGATCCTCAGGAGGCGAGTGCTGAATTAAAGTCTGGTAGGCTTGGAGATGCACCCTATGTTCACCGCGAGGGTTTCCATCGGCCCTCGTCTGAAGCAGCAAGCAAAGCATCTGTCCATATCGTGCGGACAGGATCGTCTTGTACTCGGGGTCGTCTTTATTCAAGGGTCGACCCATATCCTCGTAGAGCCGCTTCATCGACTCGTCATGGTGATAGTCGGCTCTTTGTTGTAACGCTTCTCGGCTGGACTGAGGATGGTCGGCTAACAATTTGGCTCCATAAGGTGTGTCCCATTCGATGTGCTTACTGCTGACTGCCAGGATAGAGTGCATAAGCCCCTGATGCTCATTGGCAAGATGAAGAATAATATCTTTGAAGGCATTCTTCGCCTCGCCTTCGACTGTCAAGACATTACTCAAGTGAGTAATGTAGTGCTTCCAAAAGACCTTGTCCTCCACTGTCTCGACGCCGTGGAAGATTGGCTGCATGGTGATTATTGGCAGGGTCTCCTGACGTAAACGCTCTGGCACGAGGGTTAGAAGTTGTACGGATTCTTTCATGTGAAACATACCCTCTTCGGCTTTTTCCTTGCCGCTCTTCCATATCTGTTTCTCGTGATACCCCTCGCATACCACAGCGTTCTTCTCACAATTCATGCCTAGAAACAAAGCGTTAGAAATCAGACATTAGTTAGGTAAGCTGAATTGCCATACATCGGGGTTTCTACTTCATATTAGCCATTTGTTTCTGCAGAGGCACATGCCGGCACGATAAAAAGAGATACCGGTTGGTATCAGGTTCGCTCTTGGTCCACGCCAGGCATGTCAACTTTTTGAGAGATATGACTTACCGCTTCATCGCACTTCTTCTTGCGCTTGCGGCAAGTAATGCAGCCGGTCTTTGATCGACCTTTTGTTACTTTACTTGCGCTTATTGCCGCCGTCAAAGGATGTTTCCTTGGCCTTCCTCGTGGTCGCTTCGGCTTCGGGTCGCCGCTTGTGGTTTCAATAGAAGCTGGTGCGAGCGGGGCGGCTTTGAGATCATCCATGATAAGGTCATCTTCGACAGGCTCCAGCTTTGGAATTGTGAGAACGTCGTCCGAGCCTTGCTCCCAATTGTTGTCCATCTCAACATCATCTCGGTCGACGTACTCGGTACTCCAGGAATCTGCACAAGACGAGGAAGCTGAGTGTACCATGGTTGGGGCGGAAGAATTGATCAGTCCTGCGCTCGAAGGCGATATCTGACCGGGTTGCAATTGAGTTGCCGCTGAAGAAGACATCCATAAAGACTCCATCCGTAAAGGCGAGGGTGGCATCATGTTGTTTGGATCTTCAGATGATATGCTATGGCTGTCGCACCAAGCCAGGTTTCTCTCAGACTGCGATAAAGCAAATGAACGGTCGAAGGCCATTTAGCAATATGATCATGCCCTTCTAAAAGTGAGCGAAAGTCAAGAGTAAAAATGCTTGAGTCGAGTGTCCCAAGGCTGGCGGTCAAGGCTTAGATAGATAGCCAGAGCCCACCGATCGAATGGTACAGTACGGCGTCTGGAAGCTGGACGTGACGACTCGGCATGAAGCTGTGGGGACCAGCGTTAGAGGGTGGTGGCGGTGGACGTTAGGCTGGACTAGTCATCGACGCCAACACACCAACGGTTGATCGAAGCTCTTTTAGTCGTCTTGGACAAGAGACGGATCAAAAGTCGCAAGATGAAAGGGAGGGAAGGTGAGGAGAATGGAGGGGCCATGTGGGTGGAGAGGTCTTATTTGGGAGTCAAGGTATGGAGGAGTTCTGAGATGCAGCACCGCACTGGAACCCTTCTCTGCCTATCGACTCCATCTCCCCACAGTTTATCTTAGTCTAACGATGAGGTTGGCCTCATGGTAAAGGACTCAAGGTGAGAGAGCTCGCAGGGGCATTAGCGGCCATTCACCAACATGTGCCCGGCCATGTCAAGGATCCTTCAGGCCCCTTGACGATGCCATCGATGGCCTCCTCCAGACCCTGTCATGCCAGGGCCAGCTGCTGGGGCTAAGTCAACTAGTGCCGTAGTTCAAGGACTGCCATGGTGAATGAGACGTGGAGGACGCTCCGCACGTCTCTCCACAAGCCTTGATGGGAGACATGAACATGGACATAGCATGGTCGCGATATCCACCCTCCACAAATTTAGCGTCTTCAGGGCCCTGAGAGAGATACTTCGCGGTACGTAACTGGTAACGTAGCTGGGCCAGCCAAGGTGGGACATTCTCTGCTTGGGCTGCTCAAGACTCTAGAAGGGCTGATAGGGCGCGTCCAATATCGTACTATAGATGTTAGTAAATGGACTATATATTAGAGCAAGATCACGCTGTGAATCAGCATGGTTGTGGGATGTGGAGGTAGAGCCTCGTCCAAGCATCTCGATCAGCCTGGCATCTCCTCCGTATTCTCAGACAGTCGTGTCCATGCCTGTGTAGTATGCGACAAGTGGAGTAGCGTCCAGCCATGGTTCGACAATGTTGATCCGTTTCTTGACAGTCACACGACAAATGGTCGAATAACTTTAGAGTAATACTGTAAATAAAGACCCAATTCTGCAACAAGCGACGTTGCAGCGTTACTGTACTATGATATCATTTGAGGTGCTTGCGTGGTATTCGTTGATACAGACTTGTCATTTCATCGTTCATCCATCCGCTGCCCAACTCATTTGATATTCCCGTGCTCAAGTAACTAGGTTCGTGGGGTTGATAGAGGGTATTCTGATTGGAGCTGCAAAACCGCTTCCAAATGGTGGTACGTAGAATCAGCTTCGGGCATCAAGCGCAGGAATCTGAGTCCGCTTAGCGTGTAGACAGACTCGTCTCGTATGGATGGATTTCCAACATTGATAGGGAGCTTTGCTAAAAGAGGCAATGCGGTCGGCTTGGATAAAGACGATGGTGTTGACAGCGGATGAAATCAAATGAGCGAGTATCAACATGCAGTTGTTTGCATCAAAAAGGTCAGTCTCGATGCAGATCGATTTCTTCGCACCCATTCCGAGATGACACCTTCCTCTACATTGGGGAACACAGTAGTGCACTAACAGGAAACTGCATTGCACACTTTGGGTCCAATCGAGTCAAGGTAGGAGCCCTGGAGGAGGTCCCTACGCTAGGTACGCTATGTACCTTCCAGCCCAACTACCTTCCTCTCACCAATACCTCCACTCAGTACGGGTAAACATCCCATCATCTCAGCTCGGATCAAACATTCGGCAAAATCGCCGCTTAGATCCATTATTCAGCGCATCTACCAGCATAATGCCTGTCAAGTTACCTACCTATCTCCAAGCAAAACTCCTCGAGACGGTAAGTGGAACGGGTAGTTGGATTGCTATAGCGCATCTAGACCGCCAGCTTTACTGCATCCCATCATCACATCGCATCACCTTGCTGCATCGCCCTCTGTGTCCTGCAGTATTTCTACAGCAACATCCACCCAGTTGCTGCCACATTTAACTCGCCTACTCATCGCTAGCATCTGCTACTAAGTTGCTTTCTGCTTGGTGGCTGCCATTGAGAGCACTACAACCGCACCTGGCTTGCTGGTGAGCTTCCACTACCCCTATCTATCGATAGACAAGCCGACTGACATGGTGTTTCCATGTTACTATTGCCTAGCATCCCATTCATTTGCATACACTACTGCATGTCCTGCTAGCGTACGTTACTTCTGGGCCCAGGAAATCGACGGCCCAGGATCATTCGACAGCTTTCGTCAGCTCCGGGTCAGATAATTTGCTCAACTATTCCAACACCTCGAGGCTCAATAATGAACTATGGCTCTACCACAGGACGGAACTTGTGAGCTTCTTCATTAGCTGTTCAAAGTTCCTAAACTCAATGGCGAATGCTGACCTAGATATTCGGTATCGTCAAAGCAGACATTGGCACACTCACTCTTTTCTTTTTCTTTAGGGGACACTGGAACTATGCATACATCAGGATACGTGCTCTGTAGCCGAACGGGTAGGGGTAGGGTTCAGCTCGCATCCTCCATCCTCCGCAACCAACCGCCTCCTCACGGACCTCCTTGTGATCAAGGCATGACTCCTTTCTGAGACAATGCCTGCTTAGGCCGGTCGATCATCAGGACTAGATTTGTCTGCCGATTCGACCTACCAACTGGGCTAATATGAAAATTGGCCATGATACCTTCCAGTCGAATCAAGATGGAATTTCGGGAGTCGCAAAAGTACAATATTTAGAACTTTGGATGAAGGTCGACCGCTAGTTCGCAAGGCTTAGTCCTGAACAATGACATAATGTCACGATTGTCCTCTTGCCAGGCAAGAAGTGGGAATGTTTGTCCAATTCGGAACGTCACAAAGTGATAACACGTTCGACTAATTGCTACTTACTTTTCTCGAACGCTGCAGCACCCGATCCTACCGGTCAAGTGAGAAACGACTACGGAGTATAACTTAAAGACTCACGGCGTCTAGCTCACCTACTGCACTATGCCTTTCGAGACTTATCCAGCAGAATAGGCTTTGGAACAGCCTCTCAAGTGGTGCGTGCGAGAATTGTCCTACACAGATGCGACAGTCCGAACATCTCTTTTTTCCACACGCCCTTTATAGACCCTTCTTGGCTTCTACTAGACAGCTTGCGTACTGGGAGGAGGTACGGTACCAACCCTTGGAAATAGAATGCTCTTCAAATACATCCTTCACTTTGCTGCTTTGCCTATCGTTTCTATTGGGCTGTTGAGCGGACCGTATCCCTTCTGATGAGTATGCAGATGTATATATGCATGACTCGGTTTACCCAATCAAGTAACCCAGCTTGTATAGACTACTTACGAATCGTTTGAGAAGCCGCTCGAAGCCACAACAGTTTCATCGCTAATTTTAATTAGAATGCGCAACGAACATGTCTCAGTTGATGAGACCATCAGGCTTGTACTAATCGACAAGCTGGGTGTCCACTTCAAGCAAGCGATGCTCAGAAACGTCAAAACACCAATACTGGAAATTACTTGATATCAGACTGCACCCAACGACCCTAGGGCTAAGTATGTCGCCGTCATTCCTCTTTTGGTTTAGCTGATTTGAAGCTAGATATCCCATGGAAATCTCGAGTGGATTGCTGACACGCAGCAGTACTTCTGGGTACCTTGGGCTGCACCTCCGTGCTGTTAGGATAAAGAGCTTCACATAAACCCTCTATCTTCAAAGGCTCGCAGTATCTGACTGACTTTACTGTTGGGCATCCGTCATATATCTTTGTCCTGCCCTGATATTACACGGCTTTGCATTTAAAGACCAATGCTGTGCCATGCCATACCATTCAATATTGCCCGACAATTGAGTTCGACGGTGCGCCGGCCCAGGCGCGGTCCGTTGACAGATTCCCGTCTTTTCCCTAGACTAGGGACTGGACAGACGGATGGAACCAACCAAATCATCAGCATCCACCAGAAACGTGCGTATCTGGCATATTAGAGACGTCATGGTCAGCCCTGGGTGTTAGCTCTGAATAAAATACTCATTTAGCCTGCCTCCTTCGATGAGTGGCCGCAAGCACTTACTGCAAAGGACTGCTCGTTTGAATATCCATTTCGCATTACTGCATGCTGGCATGCGGTGACCAGTCGGCATCATGGGATAACCGCGGGTTTATCCTTGGAAATAGCAACAACCTGGAGATAGATGCTTCTCGAGGAGAAGCGCGAGGCACGGGCGGATCTGCAACATTGACATACATGAAGTCGTACTGCATCCAGCTTAGTCTAGTCGGGATATTGACGTACTACTGTACTGTTGTGCAGGATCTTTGACCTATCTACTCCGTATCTCTAGGCGAATCCATCATGAGAGGACCCTGGCGATCCCACTATAGGTAGATTTCGACAGGACCCTGCTGGCGACATTGTTCAAGCCAGTACTCCGTACCTGAACCAAACTGGGAAATTATATCCCCAGGACCAAAGAGTTCGACCCTTCAGCAAGCGCGCGGGTCGATGGGCCAAGAGGCTAGAGGTTAGAGGCCAGAACACCTGGAGGCAGGCCAGCCTAAGCGCAAGATCATGCTCGTTCACCACCGCACCCCGTTATACTCCACAAAGCGCAGCCATCGTCAACTGACACCTTTGGTTGGCGCTTAATATCCACCAGGCTGTACCAAGTGGCCTGTGCTATGCTTTGGTACGCATTTAGTCACGGATTTAATCAAATTTGCAGTGTCTTGTGTTCTGCGCATACGAATAGAATCCCCCTAGAAGGGGCTCCTAGCTCCTAGTCGATGGTAGATCTCCCGTTATCGGGCCGGCATAGATCACCACGAATCGTACGGAGTGCTTGGGTCTAGAGTCGGAAATGCGGTGAACTAATCGGGTCTTGTTGGCTCGAACCAGAGAAGGGGGTGCATGCAATGGCCACAGCGGCCGCGTTGAAAAAAAGACGAAACAACAAGCGATTAGCAACTCTCGGCATGATAATCGATTGGTGATGAATGTATGGACTCGGAGGGCCTCCGGAACTGACTACGTGAGCAGAAAGAATGCAACGGTCCATCACCGAACAATGGAGCGTACTCTTGAAGTATTGTCCCCGATTATGCATCAAGTCATACATGCCCTTAGTCTTGGACTGCTCAATATATGGCCCAGACTGTCAGCGATTGCGCCAGTACTCCATAGCCTGAACACGATTACTCCAGACCAACCGACGGAAATGAACAAGGCGATGCTCTCCGGGATTAACAAAACGGACTCAGTATCAAGATCAGGGCCTGCACGGACTATGATTTTCAATGCACCAGCCACCAGGTGCATAGCTAAGCTTAAGATGTTTGGGGATACAGGGCAGGAGGCGAGGCTATTGATGGGGACAAGCCATAGAGTATGCATGGCCTTACCGTACGGAGTATAGCTGTCTGATACTTCATGACTAGTATTCAGGAGGCCTGATCCTGGAATACGTCCGCTTCAGATTGGAAACCCACGCCAACATCCAATGTTGAGATTCTATCTGTACCAAGTGCTGTACTAACTAGCGCAACGTCTGCAACACCAACTGACCATGGCCGGAGCAAATAGTCCACTTGTGGTAATTCGGCAAGGCTGTAGTCTGACGGATTGGCTATACTGAGTACAGAAGGCCAGCCTGCGGCGGTTGAATCGTGTTTCAAGGTCAAGCAATTTATAAGGAATGGTCGACCTTGATCGAGCATGGTCTCTCTCGGTTTCCCCAGCGTATCTTGGACATGTATGTGAGACTGAGTGATAGCCAGCGATGCTAGAGGTGGTCACTCCATCGGGAGGCAAGCCGAAGACTGGGACCTAACCTAGACCTCTGACAGGCGTCCTATCCCATACTCCATACCCCAGACTCAAATGCTGGGGATAATAGACGAATGCCCATCGGGAAGCGGGGCTGAAGAAGAAAAACCATCCGACTTATGGTATTGAAAAGGAGAGGAAAGACAAAGGGTAATGGATGACGGATGGTGGATTGACAAGTGGGGGAATCGTGGGGAGCGGTGTGTTGAACCCTTTGATATGTGTGGATGGCCGAAAGCTTTATCACCAGACAACACCATAATCGAGGCGAACAACGTGGGCTGCAATATCGAAATACCACCCTACATGCCATAGTGCAGCGCCATCCCACTCTTCGACATCATAGCAAAGTGTATTCATGCAGTTGTTTACGTACGCTGCGCAAATCTACCACTTGTCAACGGCCTCGATGGCTCCCAACCAGGTGTATGATTTACTTGGCACTTTGCTGTGCCTCTCGGAATTCGGTCTCTGACTCGCTCGGCACTTGGTCACCAGTTACATTACATTGCATTGAATCTCTACAGAGATACACATACCGTAACACGATTACCATATGATATTCTGCCCATACCAATTGACTGGCTTAGACGGCTTCTTCAAGAGGAACATCGTCTAACCAACGTTAGTCCCGTCCAAGCTCGTTCAAGCCCGTGGAGTTGATAGCCGCGGTCTTGCAATCTGCAGGTGATTCGACGTCGGTTGAATATAATGAGACCATCTTCCTGGTCTCGTGTGTCGTCACGGGGCGATCACCAAGCTAACGTTCTAACCCTTGTCCTATTCTCGACTTCCAAGATACGGTAACCCGTACTATCAATCAGCAGAATGATTGGACACGCTGTCAAAGATCGAAGATGCTACTGTATGCTACTGGCATGGATCCAACCCCCCCATGTCTCTTATGCCGAGATGAAGCGAAGTCTTGTCCCTGCACCTGGTGTGGCTGCACAGAATGCACAATGCACATGCGCAAGATTGCGTGTCACCAACCTTGCTTATCCTTCCTCGATCTTGGGGTTCTCGACGCTTTCGCTAAAAACGTTAGACATGGTTGAAGCCTCTAGCGTGCGTTGACATTCTGCAGCACTACTGTGATTCATGCAGTGTACGACTCGCCCTTTTTTTTTGTTGTACAAATGTAAAGAGTGCAAAGAAATAAAGGGTTTCAATCGCTGTGGAATTCCATATGCACAATGTGCTCATAGACATGGACCCCGGATGCTGAGTATACTAACAGCTCGTCTCATGCACCTCGGTAAACTCGAGCGAGATACACCAAAATGCCATGTTTTCGAGGCTTCAACGTCTCATCATACTGTCTCAAACTGTCTCATGTTGCGACTGGCTGGGACTACTTAGGGACCTGAACAAGACATAGAATATAAGTTTAACAAAACCCTTAGATACTTGGATAATCGAACTACATCATAGTCTTATCTTTTTAGGGGTCCTAACGTACCTAAATTGAGACTAGACTTTTAGACGTCTATACTAACTTGTCCTTTTTCTTTCTTCGTTGGGGTTGGCTGCTCAGCTCGGACCGATTTGATATTCATAACATAGACTACGAGATAAATTGATGTAAGATACTTTAAGTTCGTGTTGTGATGGCCTCTAAGCTAAGATCAGATATTCGTGCGAGTTGTAGCTACACATACAGAGTGAAGTGAGACATCGTCACAAATACCTCATGGCCGCAGCCATGTAGCTCTAGGACAGAATAGCAACATTCTTGACATATAGGCAAAAAGAGCCTCCAATATAGATTCCCGACGTTACATGCGCCGTGACACTACCTCGTCATCCCGTTCTCTGCTCTGAGGCTCTTCCGCTTCTCGCCCGAAGCTCATATGTCTTTCCTCTACACGAAACGCAGTTCTGAAGCTGCTTGCACTGGCAGGCGTCATTGTTGCGCTTCTACTCGGCGTCCGCGCTCCATCTCGGTTTGCTTTACGCAGCCTCTGTGTATCCACCTTGAGTCCCTGAGGCTTCTTGGCCCGAAATGTACCAGCAGGAGAGGGTTCGAATCCCGAAACTGCTCGAGATGGCGTTCGGTTCTGAGGAAGTCGTTTAAGGGTGAGGTTCAGATGAGACTCGGATGGAAGTGGTGGTACTGGTGGCAAAGGTGACGAGAAGAGTGGTTCAGGGGCATCTTCGATGAAGTTCGTCCAGGTGACAAGACTCTCTTTGCTCAGACGGTTCTCAACAACAGAACCGTTTCGACTCGTACAGTCCCTGTTGATGGTGCTAAAAGACTCTCTGCGGACCGACCTCTTCGGTGATTGTCTGCCTTGAATTTCGCGCTCTACTTTTTCTCGAAAGTACGCTGCCCGTTTCTCCTTCTCTCTCTTACCCTCTGCATGACCTGATGCCCATGGCGATAAGTAGGGTAGTTCAGGCTCATCGTCGTCGCCATCAAACGGCCGCCATGCCAATCGAGGGGAAGCTGGTGTTCGCGGTGTGGCTGGAGGGTGGTATTCAGAACGGACGCGTTTGCGGAAAAGGCCACCGATAGCTGAGGATGGTGTTTGTGGGATAACCGTGCTGTGTAGCTCGGTCGGGGACGGTGTTCTGCGCATAGCTATGTCTGACCTATCTCCAGAAAGGGGCGGAGATGAAGCACGGGTTGAACGATCAAACCGCTGTTTGGAAAACCGGTGTGTACTGCTGGGAGTGAGTGTTGCCCTTGGCCGCTGCTTGTCGAGCTGGTGAGACTGAGTAAAATCTCTCATGATTGTAGATGGATAAAGCTGAACCTCTCCTTCGTCCACAATACTGCTTGCCTGGAAGGAAGCCTGCGTACAATCTGCCGAACCAATTGGCCTCTCATCCCGCGACATAATGTTGGCCCTTCGTGGTGTAGCCGTAACAGATCTTATCCAGTCTCTGGGGGTAAAACTTGGCTGATATTGGCTAGGCTTAGGTATGTCGGGCAAGCGTCTGGCTCGAGGGGTCGTGTCGTCTAGACTTCTACTGAGGTGCATTTCGTCGGGCTCTCGAAGAGGGTATTTGAGGCGCGTTTGGGTATCTTGCAGGTTAAGCATCATACCTGAAGTAGAGAATGTTCTCTTCGAAAAGTCTTCCCTAGCATGCTCCGGAGTGAAGCCCGAATGTTCTGTATTTTCCAGGCTGAAAGATGCTTTAGGCTGAAGTCTCCTTTTAGATTGAGTTGGTGTTATGATCGTAGAAGCTGAGCGTTGAAGGCCTCCAGACCCTGGGGTTGTACGTGTATGGCTTTGCAACTGATAGCCCAACCCACGCGGAGTGCGGTCCCCTTCCGTGAAAGTGCAGTCATCATCATCAGCTTCAGCTTTCGAGCCGCCTTCACGTTCGACCGGGAAATGTGTTCCAAACTTCTCAAGTGTGGGTGGCATATTGGAACTCAATCCGTCGAACATTCTTGACCATCTTCGGTCATCATCGGTGCTGGCTCTGGGTCTTCGTCGGCTGATATTCAAGGGCTCCGGCTGGAGTTCTGATATAATGGATTCGGTGTCGGTGTCCCACAAGTCCGCTGTAAGTCCCTGGTGTAGTTGACTGCTCGGGCTCGGAATTAATCGAGCCTGTCGAGTATCCTCCGAAAGAAACTGCCCACCAGACTCGCCAACAACTCGCTTGGTCAGAGTGCCAGGTGTTAATCGATGAGTTGGCTGGACTGCTATCGGAAAGCGAGCGAGCGGACTGCGGCCATGCATTGTAGCCGATGAAAGAGGAGTATTGGCCACGGTCTTGCCCTTGGACCTTGGAGTAGCAAAGTCTAGAACTGACAAGTCCTTCGTGCACACGCGTGACAGCTTCCTTGAGAGGGAGAGGTTTCCACAGTCATCACTTTGCCCATCAGTTCGATGCAAGTCTTCTGGAGGAACTTCTGCACCAAAACTCTTACAAGGTGTCTGGGACCCTTGTTCAGGCTCTTGTTCGGACTCTACCAGTAACTGCGGAGTGTCAGATATGATTGAATGACTCGTGGCTTCTTCAACCCCGTCGCTTTTGTCAGATATACGGATTGCGGCACTGACTTTCAGCTTGTCAAACGACAGGTCCTCATTCAGTGTCCTATCGTGCTTGTCTTGCTCATACTCGCTCATCGGTCGCCAGTCATCGACTTCTCCTCCAGCTGGTCCTATAGTACTGTTAGCTGTTGATATATTCGCGTAGATCAATAAATATTTACCTTTGACTCGACGTGACAAAACGAAATCTCTTTCCCCGGGAACATCAGCGTCACGGTCATCTCTACTCTCTCCCTCAGAATCCGGGGGCTCTAAAATTTTTGATTCCCTCACATTGGAACGTGGTATATCTGTGAAGCAAGGTAGAAGAACAGGCTCGTTTCCGAGATGAAGTGATAGACGCATAAGACCATTATAGTCGACTTCTGTTGTAAGCGTCGATACGGACTCTCCGTCAGAGTCTACTACATTTGGGCTTGTGATAGGTTCAATAGGCCTAGAAACCAAATCGCGTTGAATATCTTTGGGAATTCGTGGAACAATCAAGAAGTTTTTGTGATATTGTGTCCAATACCATTTCTGCTCGGGTTTTGGAAGTTCGCACTGCCGATTTTCTCGTTCAGATAAGGCCTTCTCGACCAGGTACATTCGACAGTACTCCATAGGCGAGAGGCGTGGTTCCATAAGTTGGCATTTGAGATTGGGACGATGCTCTGCTCCTGGGTTCGTAAGTACCGCGCCTGGCCCCCTGCCATTCTGTCCATGTCTAGGAGGCCATTTGGGGCTCTCAGGTAGGCTCGAAGATATACTAGGTATCTCATAACCACTATCCTCCGAGTGCAAATGTCGATGGCCGACACCTGTGACCACGTTGGCTTCGGAAATGTTTCTGTTGAGCATTGGCCTATGCTTTTTGTCCTTCGACTTGCGCGTTGTGGAAGCGCCCATGTACTGGTCTAGTGATTGGAAGGGCACACCATCCAATGTCAGGCCGTCAGCCTTGTCCGGTTGGTATCGCATTTTCTTTTTGATCTTGTTCAAAACGTTCGGTGTCAGGTGAGCTTTCAGCCTCTCGGGAATGTGTGGCAGAGGTGGTACTGGTGGCACGTCTTCCTTGGCCTCATCGTCGGTGTCGGGATCATACTAGAAATCTCGACTGTCCACTTCTCTGGGTAAAAGAAGTCCTAAGGTTACCTGCTCCACGATGGACATGTTTAGCTTCCGCGCAAAAGGATGCTGGAAGAATTCAGTCTTGGAGAGGTTATCGGGATAAGACAGAACAGGCGGTGCGCTGAAGTCCCGAGCAAACATAGCACCGTCTGTACTTGCGGGAGATATCTCTCGCCCCGGCATCCCTTTTAATAGAGGATGGAAAGCTACAGGGACCCAGGGAGTCGTGGGTTGCTGAGTATCGATTGATGTATTTGGAGTAAGGATAGTGCTTTCGTCTTGCAGAGAACTGGCCAAGAGACTAGAATGGTGAGAGGCTTCTGCACCAGATAATATGGAAGAGTCAGCTGATATTGTCTGGTAAGATACAGTTGCCATTGATCTGCTTTCAAGCTCATTCATAACTTTGAGACAGACATTCTCCAGCTTCTTGAACTCTTCAGTATAGCGCAGGAGAGCGTCTCTGGCTCGAGGGTAACCCGGAACATCGCACCAGCAGCGCAATTTCATTTCAATGATCTCCCGTCGATTCGGGGAGAAAGAGTCCTCAGACATTAGATGTTCGAAGATAGAAAATCGGACACTGTCGCGGAGACCTGGTGAATGTGGAGTTGGGTCCATGTCGTCTTCGTCCTCGAGAAAGACAACTGGAGGCACGAGTGCATTTAGTAGTGCCATGATCTGAGGAAGCTCCTTTCTCTGGCCAGCATCTTTGTTTAGTTCCTGGATGAGGACCTAGAGTAGTCAGTTAGTTTAAGGCTTCGCCAATGGTATGCTAGACACCTTACACAGGTTCTGAATCCGGCATGGAGATGTCTGAAGTTTGCAGTGGCAGTCCGGTCCAGTTCTTCAACCACTTGAGCACTTGCTTCACTTGGTGTACCAGTTTCCATAGCCTTTCGGGTGGCCGCAAGAAGGCGAAGGCGGCGAATCTCCATTGCATCGAGATAGCCTAAACCATCCATGACGCGATTAAAGTCAATGCCTCCGTCCGTGGGCTTTCGAAATATGGTTGAAGTTATATACTTGGCATATTTGCGAGTGTTTGCGTCGTAGTCGACGCCTCTAGCTGTACGGATGGCCGGCCAGGCTTTCTGTATCTGGGTTTGGATAGCTCGGTCGTTGTCGAATGTCAAAAGTCTTGTCTGCAACTGCTGCGCAAACCCACATTGGCGAGGGTTGAGTTCATCGCTATCGTCGTTGACCAAGCGCGTGAGGGCTTCGAGGCCGCTCCCTGACCACCAGGTTTCGAGCTCGGCAGCGTAGGGCGGCATAGTCCTGCGATATGGTTCCGAAAGCGACAATAGTGATGGTTTATAAGACCAGAGAGAACATGATGTGTAAGGCCAAATGAAGCGAGAAGATAAAGTATTGGCAAGAATAGGCTGCTCAAGAATGACTCCGTAGAAACCGCGATTTTATGGTGACTGGATGATGGAGAGAAGATTCACAGAGGTTGCCAAAGGCCCAAACTGCCTGTTTACGGGAGCCGAGGAGCCCCGCCGTTTGCAAGATATTTTTTAGGCAGAGCCTGTTGGTGTTTGTTTGCCCAACTCATGGCGAGTGTGATATGGAGTTCTGCCACTGCCACTGCCGCCTCCTTCCTTCCGTGAATAAGGTGGCTATGAACAACTGCCATGACTAAATGCGGAATTGGATGAACTCTAGCACTCCAGAGGCTATGAATCCAAAGGGATAGTGGATGAACTGATGGGATGGTGATAATCGGTTTTGGAGTTGTTGTTTAGGTACTAGGTATGCAGTAGCTAATGAGGTCATTTTGGAACCAAGAACACAAAACCGATTAGTGCAGCTTGTTGCGGATAGTGACATGCATCGCAGGCCCCTCAGGTGGGTCAGAAGATAATAGGGAATCTTGCTCAAGGTGACAGAAATACGAAAAAATTTAGACCACATTTATCAGTATACCTCTGATCAAGTCTTTATGTCCAACGTCTCAGCGAGAGCTTGGGTTCCCTATCTTTTTCTGACCCGCCTGCTCCTTTAGCCCCTGTTCTGCTGAGTCCCCACCTGGTTCCGTTCAATTGACGAGGCCTCCTGCATTCCCCGCTAAAAATAATAGTCAGTTGGGTGCTAGCATCGAAAATAACGTTCCTCCACAGAGATTACAGGGGAGCTTCTGCAGCTGTCGCCGAGGATCTGGACTGAAAGTTTGCATGCCAAGGCCAGTCACAGCCAGTTTCAGGGCAGCTAACTGTCACTGGGTGGCCCCCGAATCTGTCTGACGCAGCGCAATCAGGAACATGAGCTAACTTTGTTTCGAGCCGAATTAAACCAAACCAAGCTTGAATTGGCTCGGGCAGTCCTGAACGAGCTGGAGCGGGCAGTTGTTTGGTGCCACGAAGCCCACCAGTTTTTCTACTACACTACCTACACACTCCCTTCCTTCCTTCATTCCATTCCATTTCTCTCCTTTGTTTTGCAGGCATTGGTGTAGCTCTCGATAGCCTCAATCGACACGTCAATTGACCTGTGGACCTGTTGCTCAAGCTCTCAGTGAGCCTCAAATTTTAATAATTATGATTCTACGGTATTCAGGGCGCCTGGTGCGTCGCCTCAACCAACCTGTCAGCTCCTGGAACTTGGCACGTTCAGCTGGCCCGCAGATCCGGTATTGGGGGCCAAGTTGCACAAATACCAAGATTGTTAGCAGACTCCGGTTCTCGGCTCAGACTGGTGATAAGAAAGGTATGCAGACCAACAACTCCTCTCTCTTGTTACGCAAACGTTGCCAGTACAGATTACAAATCCAATACTACACGACTTACCATCTTGAAACTGAAATTGAACCAATTTTAACATAACTCACAGATGATTTCTCCAATGACAATGCTGAGACCCAAAAAGGCCAAAAGGGGCCAAAGTCCTCTTCAGAACCCTCACTTCTGGCCAAGATGTTGGAGTCTGCGGCTACAACGTTCGCATCTATCCTGGTTTTAGGTCTAGGCTTCGCTGGCGCAGGCTACATCTATCACAAGTTTTACAAGATGCTCGTTCTTCAAAAGATGAACCGTGCTTTTGAGCCCGGTGACCCTGTTCTTGAGCTGGCCGCGATTGGCAAAGATGTTCCGCATCAACCCGGTGGTACAAGCGAACACTGGATATTCCGTCCTGAGCAGCAGCGGGTTGATGATATTGTTATGGGACGCGTCGCTGGGCACTACCACCTTTTGATAGGCGATAAGGGTTCTGGGAAGAGCAGCATGCTCATCGATGCCATGCACAAGAACGACGGCGATGGTGTTGCCATGTTTGAAGCACACGCTGACCTGGAGATATTTCGTATCCGTCTAGGAAAGGCCCTCGACTATGAGTTCCACGAGGATTACATTGGAGGATACTTCAGTGAGAGGGGTCCCCGCGAGACAACAGCCCTGTTGGACATTGAACGTGCCCTCAACAAGTTGGAAAAGGTAGCAATGGCGAAGCGCAGAGAAAGGGGTAAGCCTCTGGTAGTGATTGTTAACCAGATGCACCTCCTTCGCCACAACGATGACGGCCGAGATGTCATTGAGCTATTGCAACAGCGGGCTGAACAGTGGGCTGCCGCCAACATTGTCACCATGGTCTTCAACTCGGACGATTATTGGGTTTACGAGCGCCTCAAGCAGCTAGCTACCAGGATGGAGGTTCTCGCCGTTACCGATTTACCTAAACAGCAAGCTATATCAGCTCTTCAGAGATATCGCCAAAGGTACTGGAAGGAGCATATTGAAGACAGCCTTCTCGAAGACGTCTACGAAAGGGTTGGCGGACGCCTGAGCTTCCTCAATCGAGTAGCAAAGAGCAGTGATATGCTCGGAACCTGCGAAAAAATCAAGGAGATCGAGAAGAAGTGGTTTTTGAACCAGTGTTGGATCCTCGGTATGGAGATGGACGACGATGTCATGGACCAACAGAAATGGGCTGTAAGTTTGAGTAGATACCCCGTCTATTCGAAATACGTGACTAACGGACATGTAGGCTGCTGCTATGACTTTGGCTAAGGCATTGGTCGATAAAGAAAACGAAGCATCAGATCATGAGAACTATGACCCTGTGTCCGGGCATATGCTTCCGACGTACCCTTTCCATATTGCTCAGCAGATCATGACGCGTTGTGATTTCATCCGGGACCTCGATAGTCTCAACCTCTTCAGCATTACCAGCGAGGCAGATGTTCGAGCAAGCAGTGTACCAATGCACCGAGCTTTTAGGGAAATCTGTTCCGAGCCTGGCTTTGATAAACATCTGGAAGGCACAATGCAGAGAATCGCTGACATCGAGAGTTTGGGCCGAACTCGCGAGCTTGTGGCGAAGGATCTGGTACTTGGTGGCCAGTATGAGATCGAGCGCAACCGCCAGGGCATCACAGTGAAGCTGAAGGAAGCAGAAAAAGAGGAGGATGATTGAATGCACTAACGCCCGCCTTAAGGTTATCTCTAAAGTGGCAAAGAGTAATGACGCCGGTCCTAATGTTTGGGATTGTCCGGTCATGTCATGTATGATTGATCGTGATGAGGTAGATGGACAGGCGCGCAGGTGAATGGATGGGGTGTTTTTGCGTATTGATGAAGCGACCTGTACAACAACTGACTTACATAGAATTCCTTGACACATGTCGAAACAATATTGTACTATCCTGTACTATCTCATATTCCTTAGATTACCTAGACAACATTGACATTATTACGACTTTATAGCTTGTTGCGCAACGAATATCACTTGGCTTCTCTTCCATTCATACCGCAGGTGAATAGTGGCGCTCCGAACGGTCACGTGATTCTGTCTTCGTCACGGCAACGCGACCCGAGAGCAGTAGCCAGCCATCTCTAGGTTAACCGCGTCGTCAGTTTTTTTCGTGACGCCCCACACCTTCTTCCAATTTCACCTTACCCTACACGTCTCCCATCTCGCGTGCTCTCGACGAGAAAGAAGCTATCGTCGCCAACGAGCTCATCGATGTCATCCAACGGCACCGGTGGAAGCAAGTGGCCTGATTTCCGGCTCGCGTCGACCCTATGGTCTCTTATGGGCTCGCAATCCAACAGACCAGATAAGCAAAACAACAACGACCGCGCAGCCGATCACGGCCAAGACGACGAGCAGCAGCACGAGAACGAACACCAAAACGAGCATTCGAACGAGCTAAACCAGTTACCTGAAGTGGCCCACGACAAAATGGATACCGAACACCGGTCAATTGATGGCCTTGGGGGGTTCGATAACTACGAACACGATGCCCAGGTTGGCGAAGAGGACGGCGGCCAGGACCAAGACTTTGGCGCGCTGGAGATGTTCGACAGCAATGCGACACAAGCTCCCTACTCGTCGGAAGCCAACAACGCGTCTTTTGATGATAAAGCACCCGAGGCGCTCATGTCAGAGGAAGCACCTTCCTCTCAATCTCCAAAGAGCAAACGCGACAAGAAGGAGCGCAAACGAAAAGGCATAAATGATAGTGCATCGCCCCAGCTGCCGACCGACGATGACTCGTCGCGAAAGTCCAGAAAATCCAAGAAAAAATCTACTTTGCCAGTCGAGATTCCTGATAGTCTTATCGAGAATGCTTCTTCGAACATGTATCAATCTCAACCCCCTGAAATTCCTGCTGCCGATTTTGACGAGGAGGCCCCCGCAACTCAATCGAAGCGCAAACGCAAGCCATCCGACTCCGCAGACGGCAAACAACGCAAGAAACGGAGATCCCGTGACCAGGGAACTGACTCCGAAACTCAAGAGTTTGTGCCAGGAACCCAAGAAGGTGACCAAGCTGCGCCATCCCAAGAATTAGATACTCGTTCTTCTCAAGCTGCCTCCTTTTTACACACCAGAAACGCGTCTCAGCAGGGTGCCATCTATGATGTCGTTTCAGATGAAATTCCAAACTCTCCTAGTGCTGCACGCCTTGAGGTTCGTGACGCTCGATCAAGGGAAGGTAGTGCCGCCCCTGACGTGATGGACGTGGACGAACCAACCGTGGAGGATGACCAATGTGGAGAAACTGGACAGACCGGTTTCTTCGCAATTAACGGGTCTGAAAACCCGGATCACCAGGACGTCGAGCGGATGGCTAGAGAGGCATGGAATGAGCATGTTAATGGCCAACCTCAAGCCAACACTCAGGAATCGGCACATCCTGAAGAGATGGAGGTGGATATTCCCACATCTGCGCAGCGTCCTCAAACAACCCATGATGTGTATGATGTCCCCGGAAGCCCAATTCAATCACCAAACCCGCCCAGCGCCAGTGCAAAGAAAACGCGTTCAGCTAAGGCGAAGAAAGCCAAGCCCACATTCTTCGATAAATCGCCTTCTCCTGAACAGGATGGCCCATTACCATCGCCTTCTGCCATGACACCGATGCCCCGAAAACGTGCCAAGAAGGCCTCCAGCCGTAGAAAGTCTGAGGCCAATCGTGCCCTTTCGTCTCAGAACGTGCAGGACGGAGATGACGATGAGGCTGAGGACGGCAATGCCGCAGGTGGACGCCGAAACCGAATGGCTGGTTACACTCAAGGACGATTCAACGATGTAGAACTCGGCCGTATCGCACAGGCCGTTGAAAGCTATCGTGTAGAGCATAGCATGGACCAGCATGAGTTGAACGCCATGATTCACGCCGCAGGAGGTACAACCGCTGGTGACGAGCATGCCGCTCTTTGGGCACGAATTTTTGCAACTTGCCCGGACCGCCACCGACAAAAGATTATCAACATCACTCGAAAGAAGTTCCACAACTTTGTTGCTCGCGGTACCTGGACCAATGAGCAGGATACCGAGCTTCGTGACCTTATTGAGGTTCACGGGACGAAATGGTCCAAGATTGCGGGTATCGTCAATCGTCATCCTGAGGATCTTCGAGATCGTTATCGCAACTACATTGTCTGTGGAGATTCGCAACGAAAGGATACTTGGGATGAAACCGAGGAGGGTAACCTGACCCAGTACGTGATGGAAGCGATGGCTGCCATTGATGAATTGAGACGCATTCAACCATCCCGTGAGCTTCTGAAGAAGCCCTACGAGGAGCTCATTGACTGGCAAAACATCAGCGAGCGTATGGAGAGAACTCGTAGTCGACTTCAGTGTATCACCAAGTGGAAGGCCATGAACATCAAGACCCATGGAAAGGATAAACTAGTGTCCCACGCGCCTGACGCATCTATTTCCTTTCGCCTGGAGAAGGCTCGTCGACAGATTGCCGCCATGCCTGATGAAGAGCGCTATCGTATGGTGATGGCTATTTCAGGCTCGTCCGCACAAGTCGAATCCAAAATCCCTTGGCAGAGATTGGTTGACAAGCAGTTCCGCAACAGCTGGCATCGACCTACACAAATGCTTTTGTGGCGACGCCTGAAGCATATGGTTCCCGGGTCGGAACAGAAGAGCGTGCGAGACTGTGCACAGCATCTTCATGATATTTATGGCCAGACAGGCGAGCTTCCAAATGTTGATGACAGCCTCTTCAATGATGCCGAGGAAATGGAGTTCTTGAACACTATCCCCACCGCCCACGCTCCTACCAGCAGCGCACCTACAAACGGCCAGAACAACATGAGTGCCGAATTTGTTGACGAGGCTGATGAAGAAGGAAATGAACATCAGGAGAGTGAATACCCCGCGCCTGATGAGAACATTCAACCCGACCTGCCTATCGCACCCATGGAACACTTTGAGTCCGCTCCTATGGCATCAATGGACCCAGTAGCCCCGGTTGCAGACCTGGCACCTATGGAAGCCGCCGAAATGGTTGACCCAGCCCTTTCTGCAGAGCCTGTAGAGCCTGTGGAGCCTGTGGAGGCCATCGAAGATACACCACTCGAGGAAGAACTGGCCCCTATCGTCAAGCCTACCGATACCCCTGTGTTCACTGAGCCTGCTCCCCCCAAGGCTACCCGTGTTGCAAAGAGAACAGGCATGGGCAAGGCAAAGGCCCCCAAGCCCCCTCGAAAGGCATCCGCCAGATCTACTCCAGTCAAACCCACGCCCAGCAGGCGTTCCACTAGACGTGGCGCTGCCGCGTCTCAGGACCCTATTGAGGATGATGGAGAGGCTCGGGCTTCTGCCGCCGCAGAGAGTTCCGAGGTTGATGAGGCTCAAACACGCAAGCGAAAGACACCTAGCAGGTTTCGATCCACTACCGCCGCCGCAGTCCCTAATACTGCCGACGATTCCGACAGTGTGATGGATGACATGGAAGACATGCCTGCCCGTATTATTTAACGGAATTACATGACTTTCAACAGGGAGAGAAAAGGAAAGATGGATATAGCATAACAGGGAAGTTGAAGAAATGCCGGAGATGTTTCTGCGCATATATTGTTATCGTATTGGCCTCACGGTTAGAGCCGTCGTGTACTATCAGCACTTATACGAGTTAATTCGAGGTAGCGGGAGGACGTTGAAGCATATGGATGGTGTCGGACACCATGGTTTATAGAGAAAGGAGTACTATTAGCAATTGAGCATTATCATCATCAAATAATCACGGTGCATGCCGAAGGGATGTTCAGGGACCAGAATCAATGTCTACTCCAGCCATGTACTTCATCGTAATTCATAAGCCAACGCTTTTCATAGTGCCAGTGCTACCCTACTTTTGGGTGCAGAGCAGATGACAAACATTTCTCCTACTCCAAACTCCTCCTAATGTTTTCTTTGTGCAAGTCCACCCAATCCACCGAATCTATAACAGTCATTGGTTCTTTAGCGAATCTCGGGCTCTCGCATGAAGTCGGGAATCGTCAGTCCCCCCTCACCAGGCTCGTAGTGAGTAGCGCCGCTGCCACCAATGTCCGTGACTCTGTCCATTAGTTCAAGGACATCGTCGATAGGATTGCCATCGCGGCCGGGTCCAAGAGCGGAGTCATTGTCGAAGGCGTGAATCTTGATGCCTCGGAGATGAGTGTCTTTGCCGTTCTGGTGATTCTCAAGAATCTGCATCTGCACAACCCAGGCGACGAGGGTGTTTCCATCAGGGTCGCCACCGGCGCCGGCAATGGGAACCTGCTGCCAGCCAGAGGGATTTTCGAGAGCCATGGTAGCAAACTCAATGAGGTTGTTCTCGCTTGTGCCGGCCTTGAAGACAACCTTAGTAGGGGTGTATGATTCGTCTTCATTGAAGTCGACGTAGAAGCGAATGTCGCGGATGCCAACCCGCTTGGTAAAGTACATGGTAAGCTTGTGGGGCTGGGGTCCATCGGATCTGATATGTGTAAGTAGAGGAAGTCTGTGAGCGGATGAAGATGAACTTACTGCCAGAAATGCTTCAGATCATCACTCTTGAGCTGCTCTACGCCGTTGCCGGGCTTGTGGCTGCTGACTGTAAAGCGAGCGAGGTTTGAGATCTCCTTAAGGCCAGCGGTGGCCGGATCGAAGGGGGGAGCAACATCCAAGGCCTGGTCTTGTTCGCCAATATCTTCTTCCTCGTCGTCCATGTCTTCCTCGTCAATGGAGTTTTCATCTTCATACTCTTCGGGAGAAAGAGCCTCTTGGCCGACTTCTTGCTCGACCGCACGGTCTCCGGTATAGGGGCTGGGAACCTGGGGAGGTGGGCCAGCGGGTGTAGCTAGTACACGACCTCGGTTTTGGAGAATGCTCTCGTCAGGCTCAGAGCTGGAGCCGTCGGAATCAACGGGAGGCATACTGAGACGAGGCCCGTCGACAGGGGGTGCAGCTAGGAAATAGTTAATCGAGTGTCGGATTTCTTCAGCCTGTTCCATATCATTTTGAAGATCTGCAAGTTGCTGGTCAAGGGTGGCGTCGATGTGATCAACAGCCCGCATAAAAGCCTCCTCGTTCTCCTTGTCCCCATCTTCCCATACGGGAAGAGGTCTGATGGTTCGGATACGCTCACAGAGGAGAGCACCGGTGGTCTTCTGAAAGGGAAGTTCACCGAGGGGTACTCGCTTAATACGGTGATCAGGATTGATACGACGAAGGCGAGGGGTGCGAGGGTTGAAGAGGCGACGACGAGAAGGCATTTTTGCTGGGAAGGGAGGATTGCTCGGGTATAGATGAAGAACAAGGATACTAATGAAAGACACGCTGAAGGATAATTGCTGCAGGCAGCGAAGAAAGAGATTATAATGAAGATGGGAATTAAAGAAATTGAAGATTTATGTGGTGTTGAGGGAATAGGATCAAATAACTCAGAGTCAAACGAGGAAAGAGCTTTTGACATGAAGTGAATTGGCTGCCTATTGATGCGTTGAACAATAGAAAATAGTTGCATTGTATTATTGCATCACTTGACGCCAACCGACTGATACTGCCACTGACACTGCCAGCACTGCCAACGACTGCAAACACTCGAACGTTCCGATCGACAGAACAACATGACATTGCCAGTAAAGGGAGAATAAGGAACACTCAGGACCAGGCATCAGGATTTGTTTACTTACCTCTGTAGAGTCGAAATGGGTTTGGAGGTGGTGCTCGACGACGTCGTTGGTCGGGAGGTTGATCAGGTGTTCGATGAAGCGGAGGACCGTCTGGAGTTATCAGAGCACCAGCAGGCGAGGCTCCTTGACTTGGCTGTAGCCTCGTGGTAGGGCCGCTTGGAGTTGCGGCGATTTGGGGAACTGGAGATGAGGCTATCTCGGATGTAACAGGTCTTGGGCTCGAAGCCGTATTCGCATTTGCACGCGTGTTTGCGTTTGCATGTGTAGCAGCTACATGACGGGCTCTTCTCGAACCACGCGTGATATCCATCTTGTCTAAGCTATGGCAGATACCTATTCTGATTAATACTGGCAGTGGCAGCTGTCACTATAAATGATACCTGGCTAACACTGGCGATAGTGTTATACACAGCTAACCCCCCTCTATAGTCAAAATAGGCGCGGTCGCGGTTGGCATTAGAACCATCCAGTATCAAAAATGCGATGTGAGTGGCCAGCTGGACGCGCTATCACGTGGCATCTATTTCCGGTGCCATCCCCTGTTCCTGTTCCTGTTCCCCACGCTCAGCTCTCAAGTTGGTCCAACCTTGGCCGTGCACCATCCTTGTCAAAAGGATGAAACATGATTACCAGCTATTATTGCATCCTCAAGAAAGGAGTGCCAACGTTAAGCAGTCAATGCTAGCTAACTATCAATCTGCAGAGTAGCAGAGTTACTTGATCCAATGCCGCACAGCATCTTCCATCTTGACATCCGACAATTCTTCTTCCAAGGCTTCAATGAATGCCGATCAGTTCTATTTTCCCCTCAACTACCAACTCTAAAGTTTCCTGGTTTCTTACTGCAACTCACAGGGTCCTATCTTGACTCCACTATGGAACCGATCCAACCTCTTTTTTCAGGGCCCCCACTCCCAAAAAGAAACCTTCCAGAAAATCTTGGTAGGGATTCTGACGCATGTAAGCCATGAGGGCAGTCCTCGAGTCAATTGCCAACTTTGACAATTGACTTTCTGGTGGATACCGTCATTACCCTCCTTTTCAGATCTGCGAGCTGAGTTGTTACTTTTGCTGCGCCGCTCACTAACATGGAGCAGGGAGGTTATATCGGGACACACGATGACGAATGCACAACACCATGCCATTGCTTCCGAATGATCTTCGATCCTGTTGCATTGAAACAGAACGATACTTCCTTTTAATCAAAACGGAAAAATTGGCTGGCCGTCCCTCCAGCCTCCCCACAACGACGCCTTGACCATGCTTATGCCCGTTCAACGTCCAGTCTTGTGTACCTGACACTAAAGCACAAAGGTGGTTGTTTACGGATTACATGGCCCGAGACTAGGGATCTGAGATTGACCGGATATGCCGACATCACTCCAGCTCTTGCTCTAGCAAATACAGAACGAGCCATGCAGACAATCGTCTGGTTTCGTCCTCTGGTGCAGAGGCTAACGACATGAAACATCAGCTTATATGGCCTTTGCGTGCAGATGAAATTTCTTCTCGCCGTTGGCTAGTCACGTTTGTGACATGCACGGCCTACGTGTTGCCCTTTTGGCTTCAGTCGTGTGGGCCTTATCGCCAGCCTCATCTACAGCCATCATCCCAGCTCCTCGGTATACCACACGCCTCATCTTACTCGTCTCAGTGGCAACGATCCAGACTCTTGGTCCGAGCCGAGACCATCGTTAAGATCTTTGCCTGTTGGCGAAACGTCATGACCGTTTTCACTTAACTACCGGCCTCTCCGCTCGCCACGTCGGCCCGCTCATCTTCAGGGTCCTCCCATGAAGCTGGTCCTTCATTGTCTCTCGCAACATCCAAGCTTTGGGCCCCTCACTTTGCTTCTGTCCGTTTAAGTCGACGCTTCCATGTCGTCTGTCTCAGCTCGGTCGGTTTCTATTCGCTATCAATGCATCCTGACACCTCAGCTTCTTCCAGTGCTCAACTTACATAACCACCATCAGTACCAGTCCGAGCGATGTCATGAGCATGGGTAGCCTCAGTAAATCAGGGTAACGGGACACCTGGTGAGCCTTGGTGAGCCCTGATGATCCCTGGGTTCAGCCTCGTAGATGAGACTCCCATCAGCATAAATATCTAGATATGTCGACCGCTTCTAGCAATACCAATATACAATCAATCTCAATCATCCTGACTACTTCTCCAATAGCAAAGACGGAGTCTCACCCTGGGATTTGATCTAATTCTGCTGGATGTACGGACATTTTGACCCTTTACCTACTATTGAAACAACCCTCACATCTCCAACTCAATCCAGCATGTCCTCATCAATTCTCAGCCGCTCGGCTCGCAACACGCCTACCATGGCAGGATCTGCTTTCAGTCCTCCTGGTGAACCCTCTGCCACTGCTAGCTCTTCCAGTCAAGAGAGAGTTCCATTCATGAGAGAGAACTCTCCCGAGGCTGATACCCTACCTTCAAACCCAGCTGCCGCCCCAGTTGTTACCCACGGTGACAACATCCCATACAACCGGACCTCAGAGGCTGATACTGTGGTACCTCTTCAACCTGTCATCAGCCAGGATGCCACTTCATTTCGCCCCGGTTCTCGTACAGGAAACTTTGTCACTCCCAGAGCCACCCGTTTCTCCCAGGACGGTGGAGAGCCTGTTCACTATTCAGGTTCTGTGAAGTCCAGCCGACGACGCCCTCGTGAGCGTGATGAGTACGACTTTGATCAAGCTGCCGACTACCCTACCCAGAGCGACTACGAACGTTACTGGCGCACAGAAAGCCGCAATGATCGTGATCGCTACGCTGGTCGAAGAGGCCCTTACCCACCTCCCACATTCATGAACCGTCGTCGGGTACCACCTCATGATTCAGATGATGAGTTCTACAGTAGCGATGACCCTCGTATGCCTCCCAATGGTGGCCGCAGGATGATGGATGAGGAGATGGGTGCTTATCCCGCCCGACCCTCTCACCTTCACCGCACTTCCACTCTCAATGGCTTTAACATCACCACAGGCAAGCTCGAGTGGAACAACTTGAGTCGCAAAGAGAAGTCTCAAATTATGCGCTTACCCTTGACTCAATGGATGAACTCAAACTTCAAGAACCATTTCGTTGCCGGTATTGGAGAGCTTATCGGAACCACCATGTTCCTCTTCTTCGCTTTTGCTGGCACAGAGGTTGCCAACATCCAGGCCGAGACCAACAACAGGACTACCACTGGAGAGTCCACTGGTGGTCTTAACGTTTCTAAGCTCCTCTACATCTCCATCATTTTTGGTTTCTCTCTCATGGTCAACGTCTGGGTATTCTTCCGTATTAGTGGTGGCCTCTTCAACCCTGCTGTCACCATTGCTATGTTGATGGTCAAGGCAATTAGCATGACAAGAGCTATCTGCCTGTTCCTTGCACAAATCCTAGGATCCATGCTTGCTTCTGTTATTGTGCGCTACCTGTTTCCTGAGACGTTCAACGTTCGAACCACTCTTGGAGGCGGTGCATCTCTTGTCCAGGGAGTGTTCATCGAGGCTCTTCTCACTGCCGAGCTGGTCTTTACCATCTTTATGCTTGCTAAGGAGAAGCACCGAGCTACATTCATCGCTCCTGTCGGTATTGGTCTGGCTCTGTTCATTGCTGAGATGGTTGGTGTCCAGTTCACTGGAGGTTCGCTCAACCCCGCTCGAAGCTTTGGTCCCTGTGTCATTACTGGTACCTTTGACTCGGAACACTGGATCTACTGGGTTGGCCCCTTTATTGGTTCTCTGATCGCCGTGTGCTTTTACTGGTTCATCAAGACCCTCGAGTACGAGATGGCCAACCCTGGTGCTGACGGTGACGATCTCAACGACCCTACAAAGAACCCCGAGAAGCGAGCCGAGGTCCAGGCTACTACTACCAAGATCCCTACAACCGCCTTCGGCGGGGGTAAGACTCCTTCGATTCTTAGTTAGGCGTAGGTTCATGAAGCACGATTGCTATGATTGGAGACGACATGGACATATTCCATCAACGATTACATGATGAAGGATGATGAACATCATGATACTTCATGAAGATGATTCCATGACGCGACAGAAAGATCGAATACGCAGAAGGAAGATATGTATGAGAGTACAGGCTTGAATTTGGTTTAAATACTACACAATTGATTTGGAGTTCAGGATTAGGGTGTGTTTGGCGTATTGACGATATAGGGTCTAAAACCCCTACATGACGGAGTATATATATAGCTTTAAATAGAGAAGAATCGAACAAGGTGTCTGATTATGACCTATTTACATAAATCATCTGCTCCTAGTGAAGTTTGTCTTGTTATTGTTCTGAGGAGGGGATTGGCAGGACTGCGACCTACTCGCAATAACGTCAACAATAGGGACTTGACACCTCTGCTGTCCAATTCCACCAAATAGAAATAAGTAGACATAAAGACTTATGATGCAATAACGAGACTTCACAACAGTCACATAGAAAGAGGTAATCTAGTTGTATGAGCGTTTCCACAAGTAGATCTAGCAAGACAGCAGTTACATTCCAAATAGTTTCTGGTTCCATTCACTCCAGGCAGGCTTCTGCTCATGTATCCAACTCCATATTAATAGAAATTTCATGAACTTCTTTCTCATCGCGCGCGCCTGATATGTTGATCTTTGCTTCCGTACTCATTACAAGATCGTTTGCTGTTGTCGATTGCGCTGTCGCCTCGCTCGAGCAGTGCTTAGGAAGAAGCACACCAGAAGGTATGACATGCAGAAGGCTATAACACCACCTAAACCCCCTAGTATAAATCCAGCACCGGCATCGCGGGAGAAGCCTCTGGTAAGGCCGTCGACTGGCTTGGGAGTTTCGATGTTCTCGAGAGAAGGCATGGCTGTGGTGGTTGCTGGGCGGTCTCAGGATGTGATATGGTGGATCTCTTTTCGGACTCTATGTGCAGAATGTCTATTTTTTCTGCCTATAGTATTTGCGGTTAGGAGATCTTTTCTTGTTATAGTAGAAGGTTGTGTTAGAAGGCTCACAGATGTAATTTTATATCGACTCGAGTCTTAGGATTTCTTCAATAAAACAAGGAGATTAGTTGTAGTTATAGTAGGATGATTGTTGTGATGAACTGTAAAAATGGTCACTCCTGTGGTGTTTGTTTGCAGATAGTTGACAGTGACTGTCAGCTGGTAGTTCCAGACGAGTGAACAGCCTACTTGAAAAAGGTGAATGAGGCAAGCCTGAATTTTCTGTTTACCTCACAGAAACATGTTCGTTTGTTCTTTCATTTGCATAGGATCGGCCAGCGACAGATTCCCCATTCGCGGGTGCAAGACGGTATTCGGCGATTAGTATACTCAACATTGTTATCCTCTCAATGTAGCTACAATTTATTCACGTCTTCTTCTTATAGCCGTCCCATGCACATCGCAAGCGACCTTGGACATCCCTTATATTCCCAATCCTAGGTGTAAAGAGCACTTATACTTACGGAATGTCCGTGTAGCTGAAGTCAAAGGAAGAGATATTCTCATAACAATAAACATTCGTTTTAAACCTAGGCTGCAAGCCTGAGCAGCCTCTAGTTACCTTGTATGTAAACGTGTAGGCATCAAATCAGCGAGTTCTTGATAACGATTGACACGCAATCAACTACAAGAAAATGCAATCATTCAAGATGCTGCGCCTCTGTTGCAAGTCTTACGAGAGTACTCAAAAGGATTGACTTGCATGAGCTCTCCCAAGAAGCTCTGTAAAGTATTGTCTTCATTAACCCCCTCAAATGCCGTGGATTCTCATCAGAGGTCATATTTAACTTACTAGTTCGATTTCACTAGCTTGGAGATACCTGCACTTTCAAACTTGAGCGATCCAGCTTCTTGTTGGATACATAAATATGAGACAAGACGCAGTTACTAACCAGGGATGTATGTCTATCTCCGCAAGACATCGCTGCAATGTCTAGCAACATATACCAAAAGAAAGACGTTGATTCTAACAAGCTCACAAAGCAAGCCCCGTTGGCTCAGTGGTAAAGCGTATCACTAGTAATGATAAGATCACTGGTTCGATTCCAGTACGGGGCATGTGACTTGATCTTTTGCCAGTTTCAGCAGCTTGAACCTTTTTCCAACTTCCTTTTTCTTGGAAGCCTTGCGTGGCGTCCTGGCATATTCATGAGATTTTGTCTTATGGTGGTGTGTTAAGCGTCGTTGGCACGGTTGCCTTTTCTTTTGTGAACTTCCACCTGATTCTTATTCAGCTATCTACTCACTCTGAGAGACCGTTCAAAAGAACGACCTGTTATCTTGCGATGAACCAGGTATACTCGTAAAAATCACTTACTTGGGATCCGTGATATCCTTTCTTTTTAACGGGATGACCGATGCTTGGCGGAACGAATGATCTTCCCTGGAAGTCTTCTGTAGACATCGTGGTCATGTTACCCTAAACCAAAACCTCCAGCCTCGTGTCGTGCTCACGTATTTAAGAACGTAGTCCATATGGGCACTATCGACTGTTCTCGAGCAACGAGCCGTGTGATATGTCTCAGTTCATTATTTCCGACTCAAACTCAAAGGAACCGTGATGACTTCATGAGAACCATGATACACGGTATTTCATCCTGGTCAAAAAGCGGAGAGTACCTATGGTCAGTGCAATCACAAAGATCGAACACGACAAGAGTAAGGAGTGAAAGATAGTGGAACCAGCATTAAATTTCCATCGATCCTCGTCTCATAAACCAACTCGGTGCACGCCTTTGTTCCCATTGATAATCAAATGGGCGTTTTATAATATGCGTAATCCTGGTATGTGAAGATATTTATGGCACCTCGCACGCGACCGAGATGGATATGCCGTGTTTCGAGAAGGTGCGGATACAATGGAGAACGAATTCTAGAAAGATAAAAAAACAATCACAATCATAATTGATGACAGGAACGAACTTGGATAGACTAGGGTTGAAGAGATCCCCCATTAAGATAGACAATTATTTACAGTAAATTAAAATTGATGTCATCCGCCCACTCGGGCCCCTTTTTGCTAGGGAATACTCGTTGATAAGGATAGGCGCTGCCGAGCCAAGCCAATGCCTGGGTAAATGAGTGGAAATTTGGCGAAATAGACGACATCTACAAAATGATGGTAGCAGTTGAAAATACATTTGGCGTGTGACACTGTGACACTGCAGCCAGAATGACTAGAGCGAGCGAGCGAGTGAGTGAGTGTCATGATGATATGAGCTTCCTGTCATTGCAGCATTGAACATTGAACATTGAACATTGAACATTGAACACGGGGTCTACGTAGGCTGAAGTTAATTAAAGGTCAAATTATGAGTATCTCTCTCATGCAAAGCATCTTTCAGTTCAGCCAGTCTGACGTTAATACAGTAGAGGAGGGGTGTGTGTCCACCGATACCACCTCATCTTTTATGCCATCTCGGCTGGTTGATTAGCTCACAAAGTCAATACGGCAATATCCCCATTCCCTCCCAAGTCTCCCATCAGACAAATGAAAACCCTCCATTTGACATTCTCTCTCAGGCTCTTCTTCGTATGTAAAGCAAGGGGGCTAGTATCACCACCTGAATATTCTAAATCTGAACGAGATAAGCAGGTGTTTGTGATTACTGCTTCTTGTCTATCCGTGGGACTGCAACTGCTTGATGATCTGTACTGCACATCCATAGTCCAGCTACTCCATAGCTTTGGTATCAGGTCAAGACATGAATGATGTCTTAGACTTTCCCTCGTGACGCTTCCGTCCACGTTGCCGCATCTTCAGACCAAGTCACTTCTCTTTGGTTAAGCTCATCCGCAACCGTTTCCATATCCGTAATTCTCTTTATTCCCTATGACAATGACAATGACAATGACCTGCACTTAAACATCATCTTCTACCGTCCGCATCCGTTGTATAGAAAAAAAGGTTCTGAAGTCATGCACACCCTGTCTTCCAACATCACACGCCCCCCGCTCCCCTCTATTCTATGATGGATTCTCCCACAAGGCCCCTTTGAACCTGCACCAAAATTGACGCTAATTCCAGGGGACCTGTTGCCGTAGAGGAAGCTGGAGTGGGACCCCATCCCCAGGGCAAGCATGAAAGTGACGGGACCCCTCCACTGGCAGAACCAAGGCCAGGGCCTGTAACTAACTACCTAGGTACCTACAGTGTATCCGTACAACTTCCCCTAATGGATGCTCAGCACTGCGCTGTCTGGCTGCGCTGTGCGCGTGGATGCCCCCGTCCACCCCATCGAATGTCGACTTTCGGGCGTGTGGGGCAAAAGGGAGGAAAGTCGCTAGCGCCAAAGGTAGTACCCGTCCCTTGGAAACTTCCACTTCCATTAATTACAGTACAAGTGCACTTCCGGTCGCCTTGAGCTGAGCTCTCTCATCCTCTCCTCCTTCAACCCAAGCCTCGGCCCTTCATCGCTTTGCGCTCTTCACTGCGATACCCAGACTATCGTCCTCTCACCTTAGTCTTTTACATTCTTCTTTTTAATCAAACCTCAATATGACCTTCACCGATGAGGAACTCGACCGCGACTGGCAGCCCAGCGGCCGTCGCCCCCAATCGTCCGTATCCCCTACACTCGCCTCTTTCCATTGAAGACGCCGTCGATGTCGTCTGCAAGTTTCATAACATCGAGAATCAAGCTCTAACAGACATGTATCATACAGAACCATAGCTCGCTCTTTTAGCGCGGAGCTGATGGACATCTTCCGCATCGAAAACTCTCTTACGGACCTGGATCAGCAAGTCCATGCCAAGTTGGTCCACCGCTTGCTCAGCTTTTCATAACCGTGGAATCATCCATCTAACTGCTTTTCTTTACTCTTTTAAACAGGAAGCAAACCGTCGACAAGAACGCCGAAGAACTTGCAGCTCTCGAAGCCCGCCTTCGCGAAATGGAGGATCGCCTTCGTCGCTCCACAGGCGGTGCTCTGCAACAATCTCCACAGCCTCAGACCCAGACCGCCAACCAGGCTCAGCAGCAGCCCAGCTCCCTCGACACCCCCAAGGACGACTCCAAGGCTCGATCACGACCAGGAACTGCTCGCGCCTCCCAGCAGGCTCCCTCTTCGGGAAACATGCCCCCGACCCCAGGTGCTAGTGAAGGTGAATACTACGTCGTCACCCGCGATGACTTACAGGACGGCCCGCGCTGACGAATTTTTTTGACTTTTAAAAAGACGGAGATCATGAATAAAGCAACCTGACCTTTCTTACTTGCTGCCTTCTTCTCAATGAACCATTCAATTCTCTAGAGGGGTTTCATTACCACCGGATCAGTCTCTTACAAGAGAGCCACCTCCCCAAGCTAGTGGACGTTTGTTGCGTGCGGAGAACCCAAAGGTGGGCCCAAACCTTGCCAGACCGCAACTTGCACTACAAATCCGTCCATCTTTTTAGGGGACTGTTTCACAACTGACTCGGTTGGTGCCCTTCGACAACTGGCCAATTCATTGTTTCGAAGACAGCCACGAATTACAGCAGAGGCGCATTATCAAACGTCAAACGCCCTCGGCTTTTTTTTTTATACAATGTATATTGATTGCTGGAGGAGTTTTCTTCAGAGTTGCGGGAACCACCAAGGCGCACCCCCTGCCTGAGCGCTTCCCTTTTTCGTCATTCGCTACCAAGATTCCCGGCGTTGATAGAGGCAGCATTTGCAGCATCTTTTTTTACTTTATTATATTCACCCTCTCGCTCCTACACTCGTGTAGGCTACTGCATATTGTTTCCGGTGGGATGACGTCCGCCTTTGCTTTTAAGAAACCGTTACTGCATGGTGGAAAGTACGACTGAGTGGGATGGACAGGATGGGATGGGACGGATTTGAATGGATGGTATGACAATTGGTCGCAAGTGCATGGATAGAACCTCACTTGACTTGATTCACGGCCGAAATAATGAGGTTTGTATGTATATTTTCCAGTTAGGTGGAAATAGACCGGTATCTGTTACCTTGCATGTTTCTTGCACAATGCCCAACTGCCGAGTTCTGATTTGATTCCGATTTCATTACACATGATTAACTCTAGCTCTTTGATCTTACAATGTATCATCATGATCGACCGCCTGCACCAACAGCTTCAGAATTGCATTTCCATATGACCCGACTTTCAAAAGATAAAGTCCACGCTGTTCATCCATCAATATCGTCGAGCTCCTTGTTGGCAAACCCAACCTTCTTCTTTTCAAGATCAAATGCAACATAGAGCGCCTTGAGCGCCACGTCGCCAAGGATGGTTACGCCAAGGCTCTCTGCACTCTGCAAACCACCCCAGCAGTATTCCGGATCGTTGTCGGTAGGGCTGTAGCTGAGATACGGTCCGGGGATTTTCAAGACGTGCTCTGTACCTGGCACTTTGAGCATTAAATCTGGCAGCTGGTTGGCGAACTTGCAAGGGAACGTAAATGCGTCTCCAAGGCGAGGGTCGATTTTCATCTCTGGCACATCGTACCAGTACAAGCCCGCAAGCTCTCCAGGCAGGTATAGCAGGGTAGTGCCCGTGTCGACGGTAGCCTCAAAAGTATGAGCCATCCAGACCCGACGTTGACCAGTCCAAGCTGTCATGTCGAATGTGACATCCCAGTGGGGACTGTCCTCCCGTGTGGCCATCCAGGAGATATTGTCCTTGGTTCGGGTCTCATCAATTTGGCCAAAGTCAAAGCGACCCGTGGCGTTTCGTCGCAGATCAACAGTGAAGACGGGTTCGTCAAGTAGTGGGCGGAGCTTGTCAAGCAGAGACGGAGTAGGAGGGTCTATATTGCTAGGAAGAGACTTGGCAAGGCCCATGATGCCCGTGAGCTCAGTCTCACGTTCGAAGCGTGGAGCGACAATTTGAGCGGATTGAATAGCCGTGTTTTTGAGTTCGAGGGCTCCTAGACGAAGGGTATCAAGGTAGACGATACCATTGGCATGAGTGCCGTCAACTTATGCGTACATATTAGTGAAACTATTGCAATGGTACAAAGGTCGTGTTATCTCTCACCGTACTCGACGTTCCATTCTGCATCATGGAGGCGGCGAGATGTTTTGGAAGAGTTGGGCTTGTATTGAGGAGCCCAAGGGCCTTCGGGATTGGCTCGATAGATTGTATCGGTAGATTGCACCCACCTATCTGGTCAGTTTAAGCAGCTTGTCTTTCAGGGCAAGTTACTCACAAGTCTGCAGACCCGGTATCCATTGCGATCTTGAGGATTTGGGGTGGAGTGCCGACTTGAACGTCGGCAATGTAGATGGAATCATTTCCAAGGGGGTGCACGTTCACACGGCCCTCTATTAGGAAGAGCATCAATACTTGTTGAACCCAATGCGCATTAATAGTATACCTTCATCCAGTAGCGAGAAAGCAGACAGAACCTCCGCAGAGACAGGTGCTCCCCACTTCAGTCGAGCAGCCACCCATTCTCGAACAAAGTCAGGCTTGGAGTTGGTGTTCTTGGCCGCCTCGAGGGTGAACCCCTTTCTGCCCTTGGGCTGAGGCGTAGCAATAGCAGTAACCAAGCTTGCTACTACAAGCACAGCGAGCAAAAGAAAGTTCTTCATCATGTCAAGCCAGATGTTGCGGTCCAAGTCTTGATAAAGGGTCAGAAAGAGAGTGTTGAAAGATGAGCTAGAACGAAGGGAAGAGGCCAATGTAGGCGAGCAACCTATGGAAGAAAAGGCGTTAGATATTGGCACAGCAATGTATTGCCTGAGTGAAATGTCAAGGTAAAAGAGAGAAGAGAAAGGAGGGAAGATTGGGAAACTGGTAGACAGTGCCCGTGAATCACCTCTCTATATCAAATCCCGAAGTAGGAGCGGGTACTAACACTTACCAGCACCTGCCGGGCACTTTCTCGGCCAAGTCAGTACAAACAAGCTCCTTTAGCAGGACGTCGCTTCTAAAGCAAGTGTTGCCTACTACCTAAGGTAGGTAATGTTCGGACATGCATCAACCAATGTGACACTAAAACCGCTTCCCATAGACGAGCCCCTTCACCTTGCGCCGACCATTACACAGCCTCTCTGTAATCGGATCATTTCTCGCCTACGGAGGCAAACACGGGAAGCTGCAACTACGACGTAACATAGCATGGTATCCGAGCCTCTGGTAGCAACGAGGCGACGCGAGGCAGCACGAGCACATGTTTGTTTTGTGAGTATGTGGAGGTACAGAGATCGCTGTTGAGATGGGATGTGTACTCGACATAACGGTCATGAGACCGTCCGAAATACCGACGACACCAGGCACAAACGTAGAACAACGTAGAGGGAGAAGATATGATGCTTCGTTACCTACGCGCGGGTCGTCGACCAGGAAAGTGTCCTAACCACGCGGCATGTGGAACAAGCCTGACCGGCATATCACTCGGGGAGCTCAACTCTATACATCACACGTTTACGGAGTAGTACCTTTCGAAAGGTAGGTAGTGAGAAAGTTATATGTCCCTATTTGCGTATTCTACTCCCAAATAGTACAGTCAGATGCTCTATCGTCCATCATCTGAACTGGTATCAATCAATCAATATACCTATCAACAAACTGCTCTACCCTTTCTTTTTGTCGTCATAAGAAAGAAAGCCAAGATCAAAAGTTAATACGCCATCGTCTATAGTTCGTCATGAGTCTCCTTCTTTTCTCCACCGGCCTTCTTTGCATTCTCCGCCTTCATTTTGTTGATCAGCTTCTCGAGCTGCTCTTGGTCGATCTCACCATCCTTCATGAAGTCCTCCGTGTTGAGCTCAACTGTCTCCTGAGATGGCTCTCCGCTTGTTGTCTTGCTCTTCTTGCCCTTGCTCTTCTTAGCCTCCTTGGCAGCCTTCTTGGCCTGTCGGTTCTTCTCCTCAACCTTTCTAGCGCCCTTGAGGGCAACATCAATGCTAATTTTCTCGAGCTTGTCACGCTTAGCCTTGAGGTCCTTGACGAGGAGCACGGGGTTGGCGGTGGCAGCTAGCTTGGCCTGCTTAGGCTCAAGCTCGTTCAACCAGTCCTGAGTTGACTTGTGGAGATCGATGACCTCCTTGAGATCCTCAATTGTGTACAGAGGAGGGATAGGCCCCTTCTCCTTGATGACATCCTCCATCTTGCGGGCTGTGGCGGCCGCAGAGTCGTCGTCCTCAAGTCCGTCAAAGTCGCCAGTAGCCTTCTCTCCCGCAACCTCTGTGCTGGAAGACTCAGATGATGCAGATGCCGACTCAGAGGCAGCCTTGTGCCAACTCTCGTGCTCTGCGATCTGTTCCTTGATCTTCTTGACGAACTCGGAAGTCCTTTCCAAAGTCTCCTTCAATGAAGTAGTAAGCTCGGGGCGCTTCTCGGTCTCGTCGACCCTCTTTTGAATAGGTGCGACGAGGTCCTTGAGAACCTTGAGCTTGGACTTGAGAACATCCTTGGTAGCCTCTGCGCCATCAGCGTAGAGCCAGTCACTTGTCTTGCTGGAAAGATCGGCCAACTTAGTCCTCTCCTTCTCAGTAGAGGCGGCAATGAAGCCTTCACCCTCAAGGAGATCTCTAATCTTATATGTGAATGCCTCAAGCTGGTTGAGAGCCTCCTCACGCTGTAGTCGCGCCTTGTCAGAAGCAGCAAAGGCTTTGAGGCGATCCTTGGACTTGGAGGTCTCTGCTGGGGTAAGGCTAGGGACACCGAGGCTCTCCACGGTGATCTCAACAGGAATGCCCACAGTCTCTCGCTTCTTGACATCAGGCTTGATCTCCTCAGTGCTTCCAGAAGCAGCCGAATCAGCTCCAGAAGCAGTAGAAGATTCAGAAGAAGCGGCGGATTCAGATGACTTGTCATCTTTCAACTCTTCCTCAGATCCCTCAGCCCCCTCCTTCAGGGGCTTCTGGTCCTTCTTTCCAAAGCCAAATAGGTTCTTCACTCCGTCCACAAGGCCCTCCTTGACTTCAGCCTCGCACTCAACAGCAGCCTTGGCAATTTCAACCTCGCCATTCTCACTACTGAGCTTGACACCGAGCTTGAAGTGGATCTCGGACTCAACGCATGATGGGTACTTTTGCTTGATCGCAGTGATGGTAGCAGTCAAGTTCTTAGTAGTGATGGTCTTGACGTCCCTCTCATCAGAGCCGATCTGCTGGTAGAAGGTAGCGGTAAAATCCTCGCCATCAGTGAATGTGAGCTCCTTAGGGGCAGCTCCTTGAGTGGAAGCGGCAGACCAAAGTCGCTGGTGATGGGTTTTGCCTTCTTTAGACTCCCACTTCACACCGGATGAGTAAAATCCGCCCTCAGAGATGCGAATCTCCTTGACACGGAAGCTGGGGCTAAGCTCAGCAGCGCGGAAGCCGGCACCGAAAACGGCAGCCTCATCAGAGTTGACGTTGGATCGAATCTTCTCAGGAGAACCAGAGAGCTTCTCGAGGACCTTCTGGACAAAAGGAGTGCGAGAAACACCACCATGGAGAATAATAGAGTCGATGTCAACGATGTCGAGGTTAGCGGCCTTAAGGGCATTGTTGATCACAACAGTGATTCTCTCGGCGTGCTCAGCAGCCATCTCCTCAAATTCAGTACGGGTGATCTTATATCTGAAGTCAATATCCTCGTAAAGACCCTCAAAGCTGGATCCGGTGTTCTGGTTGGCACTCAAGACGTGGCGAACCTTTGAGACTTGGTTGGTAAGCTTCGCAATGGCGCGGCCGTGGGCCTTGACACTCTCAGCGGCAACGGAAGCCTTCTGAGCAGCCTTTGACTCGACGAATTGCTTCACCATGTCGTCCAAGATGAGGTTGTTCAAAGAGTCACCACCAAGAGTGCGATCCCATCCAGCACCAAGAACCTGAACCTCCTGAACAGTCTTGTTGAACTTGCCGATATCCTTAATTGTTCGGCCCTGAAACTTCACAACAGTAGCCTTGGTGGAACCGGCACCCATGTCAAAGATGATGTTGTGCTCAGGCTTGGAGCCGTTGCTGACGTTGGGGAACTCTCGAGTAGTAGCGTAGTTCAGACCGACAGCGAGACCATCGCTGAGAATTCCCAGAACCTTCAGACCAGCAAGTTCAGCTGCGGTCTGGATAGCCCGCTTCTCATCGATGGTGTAGAAAGTTGGAACTGTGAGGACAATGGAGCGGACAATGGTTCCATCGCCAGCAGTCACCTCTGCATTCTTCTGGACGCTCTGTAGCTGCATGGCGAGGAGTTCCTCAACCATCCAGGCCTCTTCCTCATCTGTGAAAGCGCTGCTCTTGAACGCGACTGTGCCTCGTGTGGGGTGGGACTGCAATTGCAGCGCGGGGTGTCGGGCAGCGTACTCTTGCACCACAGAATCTTTAGTGGTCAGGCCAAGGATGGTCTTGAGGTTCGGGTAGACGTCGCTAGGGAATCGAGAGGCGAGAGCCATGGCGTCGGCGCCGTAGGCCCTCTCGGGGTATTCGCCCTTCTGGGGTCCATTCCTGGAAGGCTTGAAGACAACGGCGGAGGTCTCCTTTCGTCGTGAGTCCTTGGTCAGGACAATTTCGAGAGGGATACCGGGCTTGACTAGAGTGGCCTTGATGTACTCGGTACCAAGGTCTACACCCAATACGGCGGAAACTGCAAATACATTTGTGGCAAAGAGGAAAATGGTCGCCAAAAGCGTCATGAGCGGCGAGACTCGAGATGCCATGATAGCGGTGTTGGTGGGGGTGCGCTCGCTTGCGCACACCAAATCGAACGGAGGTGTGTTCTTGTCAATGGGAAGGGTTGCCTCTTGGGAAAGAAAGCAAAAAAAGACGATAGCGTCTATGGGCAGAGAAATAAAGAGCCCAGAGAGTCGCTTCTTTTTTGTATATATAAGTTAGAGAGAAGAGAGAGGTTGATGTGGCCAGAATGTGGAGCTCTCCAATGGGCACCAAGAAGCCACGATGGCTGTTAAAAATAGTGCGAGGTTCCAGCCACTCAAGGGAAGAGGACAGCTAACAATAGGTACAATAGCGGCGGTGACGTGCGTTCTACTGCAAGGCTGAGAGAACGATAAGGAAGAGGATGGAAATAATTGGTTCGATAAGTCCCCACGACGTCGCCTGAACATTGAGGATCCAGCCTTTACAGGCTTCGCTTGACACATCGAACCCAGGGGTTCCCCAACTACCGACTCAAGATTGACAAGTGGCCTATTTGGTTTCGAAAGTTCATGATATTTAGTTATTAATTATGCCGTGACCTAGGGGGTGTGGAGGCTGCTTTGGATTAACTTCATGATTGTCTACTGACTCGATTTAGTAACAGTATGATAGTATGTACTCCGTACTTTGTAGGTCAATGTCTCACAGCATATGAGGTTAACTTTCTAAGTTACTACGTATATAATCGTCGAAACAACATGAACATTCCACTCTACTTTCCATCTGATACTGAGACACCATCAAGCTCCCTGACGTGACACTCTCAAGATAGAAATAAATTAACAATCAATGAATGATAATCTGTCTTTTACTGGGCCAACAATGCGCGTGGCCTTTGCGTATCTCCTTCATCTCAGAGCAGACTAAAAATTTCCAACCAACCAGAAGACAGTTTGAGCTCCCCACATTCTCCAAGACCCCTGCTAACCCTATGACGGCACACTTTCAAAGCTCCAAACTCCATCATCAGCCTTATCACAAGGTGGCTTTATATGGCTGAGTATAAACCAAGACAGAAAAGGCCATATACCTCGTTGTTTACTACTTATATGATCAAAATTCCAGGTCTTGGGCTATAGTCACTTCTCAATGGCACGTTCTCATCTCTCATCGACCCCATGACATGTGATCAAGGCATATCACCATCTGACACGGACTCATTGGCGGGTATCCATTCACATTGTTTACCTACTGCCCCAGGCATCATTCCCGAAAGGCCTACATTGTTACAAAGGTATTAAGAACTCCAACCGACACCGTGGCCAGAAGTATATCCGAGTCCCAAAATCATCAAAACCCCAAAATGCAAAGTCCTCAAGTCCACCGTCCCCTGGCTATTTGCCGTAGAAATCTTGACTTGTAAACGCCGTCATCTCATGGTGTACATTTGCCCCTGGGAGATTCAAGGAGATTCGTAGGTTGTGTCAACCCAATGCCGGGTTTCGGGGAGCTTACGGCTCCTCGTTGCGTCGTCCACCTCGAGGGGCACCACTGCCACCTCGGTGACCGCGGCCACGACCACGACCGTCACCACGGAAGCCACCTCGACCACGGTGCTCGCCACGTCCACGACCTCGGGGGTTACCTCCCTCGTTGCGGGGTCGGTTTCGCTGGACAGACTGGAATCCATCGTTGGGGTCAGCAGGGGCGGTGGTCTGATTAAGCAAGTTAGCATATCGAACGTCTAATGTGGAGAATACAATCGACCTACCTCTGGGTGATCATCAGCCCAAGAGTGAGTGTTGGTGACACGGGTAGGAGCGGGAGCGGCAGCATCGGCCTCAACAGCCTCAGCAGGCTTCACATCAACCCACTCTTGGGAAGTAGACATCTCGTTGTTGGTGGTGTCCCAGTGGCTTTCAGCGACGGCGTTAGCGGCGTCATCGGCCACACTGGCGTTGGCCAAACCGTTGGAAGAGGGCTCAGGGACCGCAGGAGCGGCAGTGTCTCCAGCCTCAATCTCAGTGGCGACGGCATGCGCAATAGTCGGGTCGGTAACGGCGTTCTGGTTGTGCTCGGTGTCAACCTCGGCGGGCTGTGCATCGTCGTAAGGGGTTTTGTAGTCCCGGGCAAGGGATCTGACCTTGGCAACTGTGCGTTGTTAGAATAAATTATCAAGCTGAGGCTGAGTTACTTACAGGAGGTTTGCAGCTGCTCACCAGGCACGCTGAAGATCTGGTCCTCGGAGCCATCAACAAGCTTCAGCATAGACTGAACAGCGCTCTCATCTCCAGAGTAGATTGCAAGAAGCACACCCTCAATAGCTTGGCTCTCGTCGGACTCGGGGTCTTGAGCTTCCTCACGACGGTAAGCGGCGAGTCGCAAGAATTGGGACAGAACCAGTAGGTTATCATGGAGAGCCTTGGTAGACTCAGCTTTGGCCTCAGCAACAGCATCAGCCTTGGCCTTCTCCAGGTTCTTCTCCCATTCCGCCTTGTCACTGGCAGCACGTGTTCGGTACTGCTCGTCGACCTTCTGGTACTGAGTAAGCTGCTCCTCGTATTGCGCTAGCTGGGCTTGCAGAGCAGGCTTCTTGAGAATCTGAGTTTTCTGGTCTGCGTTGATGATCTTGGCATCGATAAGTTCATCAAGCGACTTTCCAGGGTTTTGGCTCAGGAGGGAATCGGTCTTAGAGGCGTTGGTCTAGATGCCAAGTTAGTATGGTCACAGCTTGACATGGTAGTGCAATAGGTGAAATACGTACGATCTTCTTGTTGACATTTCGGATGTTCCTTTTGCAACTGTCAGCATGCATATCTCTATTTTGATTTTGCACCTTCAAGGCTTACTTCTGAATCTCCTTGATGTATGGGCTTTCGTCATCGCCATTCTTATCGACACCGGCAGAAGCAATGCTGGGGGCGGGAGATTCGGTTCGCTCCAGGGCCTTGGCGGCCTTCTTCTTGGCCGACTTTGAAGTGGGCTGAGCAGCTTGGGCAGCCATCGCGACGGAGTGTGGAGGTGTTTTGGGTGGAGGAGAGTTTGCGCGAGGCGTGGAGGCTCTGTCGACGGTGATATGCGACAGGCTTGGGAAGGTAAGGTACAAGTCGTTGGACGTTAAAGTAAGAGAGAAAGCTTAATGATAGAAAGGCGTTGAGAATGCGGGTGGAGTTGAGTTGGGTTGGGTTGGGAGAAGTAAGTTTAAGGAGACAGGTAAGGCAGTTGGAGGAGAAGAGAAAGCTTTGAGGTGGTACACAGAAACGAAGCTGGCCTCCAGCTGGCAGAAGCCAAAGCCAGTGCCAGTGCCGGTGCCACTAGGTACCTCTAGGCTCAAGTGCCCGGACAACCCCCTGCATTGACACTGTCATTGTTTCTAGAACCAACAAGAATCCAAACGGGGCATTTATGCCTTTGCAATAGCTATGGTCACTGGCCATTTTTAAATAGTTCGAAGCATGGGCAATGAAAGTTCATTTAATTGCCTTCTCAATCGAGCATTTCTTACTAACATATAGACTTATGGCTGTTAGAAAATGAGGGGGGTTCTCGCGTTGGCCTTGAACTTCGTCATGGCCAATGCCCCACTCAATCAATTGCTGTCGCATTCAGCTGAGCTGAACTGCTGAAGTGAGATGGTGGTCTCGTGCGCAGGCGCTGCGCGCTCCCCTTTACGCGATGCCTCCTTTTTGATCGCTTATCCCAGACTACAATAGAAGCCTTCTCACTTGCAGCTTACACTATTGCTTCATGTGCAAGGTGATACTGTATCGACTTGGCCGTGATGTCTATCTATGTGTGCGAAGCTTTCAGTCGCGGCGCGGCTCTTGGCTGTCGTAGTAATATGGTCGTGTCGATAGGGCATTTGTCGCTAATTGTAATAGCTCAGTTCAACCCTTAAACTTGGTCAAGGTGTCCTAGATCATATGTATTAGCAGCTGCAAAGAGACAATGCCTCACGAAACGTACCCTCGTCACCTTCTTGACGCTGCGCGCAGAAAGTCCCTGTTCACCGGATTGCTTGGATTGAATCGCTGCTTCTTTAACGAGGCTATTAAACAAGTTAGGACGTAACATGTTATCCAAGTTCGAGTATTGAATCGTACGTTTCCATGAATAGGACGTAGTCGAGGAAGATCTAAGACAAGTAAACATCAGCATCAATTACGGCAATAGAGCTGTCCAGACGTACGGTAACATCGGCATTCTTCTTAATATTGTGATTCGAATGAGCCTTGATTATCTTCTTGACTGTCGCCTTGGGGTAGGGTTTCTTTCCGAGCGCCATGGTTGATGAGATATCTGTCGTTGTTTTGTTTCTTTGCAATGTTGACGATGCGCGTTCCACAGGTGCAGCCGTCCCTGACCTCACCAAGAGTTGAGCTAGGTAGAAAGCAGCCAATCGGCAGCGCCCGAGGGAGTATACGTACCTTGGAGCTTCACACCCCTGAAGAATCCCCTGCTGGCTCAATGAATGAGGGGCGTACAGTGTCAAGCTCAAGACTTAGTTGCCGCACTGTAACCCACCTTTGGATTAGGTGTTGAGTTGTGCGCAAAGGCTCACAGGCTTGAGATCTGTACAACAGCCACAGCAACTTAAAGCGTTCACCATGGCTTCATTAGTACAGCGTCGTATGGTAAGTCAGTTCCACTCTAGACTCTAAAGCAATAACATCTAACTTTACCCCAGCTTTCAAAGGCCGATGAGGAGGCGGCCGACGAGGTCGAAGTGCGACGTGAGGACCAGGACAAGATCAACCGATTCAGTCGCCTACACCAGCGGGAACTTGTTCTGGAGGACGAACTGAGTACTAAGACCGTACGTTTTATACTTGTCTATCCCTACTTCCGTATGTTTTCTTGACAAAGACTAATCCAATGTGTTCTACTCTATAGAAGGAAAAGGAAGAGCTTGACGACCTGTCTACAGAACTCGAACTCGCCGATGAGGACGAAAAGATCCAGTACGAACTCGACCAAAACTCCCGAATCACGACTTACAAATGACTAACTCGAACACAGGTACAAGATTGGCGACGCCTTTTTCCACGTCTCAGTAGAGCAGGCCCAGGAGATGCTCGAGCAAGCAACGGAGAAACTTGAGGAAGAGTCAACATCTTTGGAGGAGAAGCTATCATTGATCCGCGAGGAAATGACCAAGCTCAAGGTCGACCTATATGCCAGATTCGGAAAGCAGATCAACCTAGAGACTTGACCACAAATCGAAGCCTGATACCCCAAAGAACAAAACAGCGACGTCAAGTCGGCCGGAAGATTTCTTATCCAGTTCCCGTTAAATGCAGCAATTACTCCGCACATCACAACGCTTGTGGGAAACTTTATTCGTAATCAGCACTTTTAGGGAAGCTTGCAGCCGATATCAGAGCCGACGCGGGCTATCGTCAGCGAGTTGCATGTCGACGGAAGGGCTCGCCAATTAGTGGTGCTGTACCCGGTTGCTATTCCCGGTTCATCAGTTACTTCGAGGCTGCCCCAAATAATCCTCAATGTTGTTGGTTAAGCAGAACTGCTCATTGCCGTTGTTCTTCCTGGATTAGATTCGGGCTGACAAAAATCTAGCTTCAAGAGCTATCAGCAATTGAGTTGTAGTGACTCTGGAAGCACTTCCCAGATGATAACCTACAATATGTTCCATGACAACTTGAGATGTCCCCTCACTTTGGGTGACACCATTTCCGCAGGTAGCTCCCCCAGCTCCCACACTCGCCTCCATCATCGGCGCGAGGATCACACCTTGACGCAGAAATACCCCATATTTGAGGCCCGGCCTCGGGTTTAACGTCACAGCCAATGGGTCCAAACCCCCCATTTAGTCATTTTGAGAAGCCCATCTGTTATGGGAGTAGTAGACAATGCAAGCTGAAGAATTCCGCTGTGTGTGCCTGGTCGTCATATTCATCTCTTTCTTTTCAACATCTCCTGGTCCCTGTTGCCATCACTGTTCTCACACTCCAATTGAGTCATGCCTCGTGTGAATAGCTTCAGTAATTCTCAAAGTCGAGAAACCATGCCTGCAAGTGAATCTAGCGAAACCATGCGGGAAACGTCCCCATACCGTAAGTTATTGCCACTCATGTACTGTCAGTCTCTTTGAATGAGGCTTCGTTTTGTTCTAAAGCCAAGCTCACGCGCTATTAGGAGGACGGAGGAGAAGCAGCTCTTTCTCAGATCATATACATCATCTCGACGAAATAGATGCTCAATCTCGATATGAGGAGGAGACAGCCGACCGAGGTCTGGGCGCTCTTCACAACATTCGCTCACGGACACGAAGCCGTACCGATGAAGTCCTCGTCAGTTGGGAGGTTGACGATCCTGAGAACCCAGTCAATTGGTCGAATGTATGATCACTTTGTATCCATTGTGACAAATTTACTGACGAGCATCATAGACAAAGAAGAAAATGGTTCTCTTATGTACCTCGGTTCTAGTTATCAATTCCACCATGGGATCTGCGCTTCCAAGCATGGCAATTCCGGACATCGTCAAAGATTTTGGCATCACATCAGAAGAACAAAGTGTTCTACCCATATCCGTTTACTTGATCGGCTACGTCTTAGGACCTGTTGTTTGGGGCCCTCTCAGCGAGCATTATGGGCGCAGGAATCTGAGCCTTATTACCTTTTGTCTCTTCACCATCTTCACTATGGCTTGTGCTCTTGCTCCCACTTGGCCCGCCCTGTTGATTTTCCGCTTTTTCTGCGGATCTTTCGCGAGTTCACCCATTGCCATTGTGGCTGGTATATTGGCGGATGTATATGACGATCCCCGGACGAGAGGCAGGGCATTCGCCATCTTTATGGTGGTGAGTATGCAGCACTTGTTCCTCAAACCTCTTGATACATAACAAATGCTAACCTATCCAGTGCACCACTGGTGGCCCCATCCTATCGCCAATCATCTCTGGCTTCGCTGGTCCCAATATCGGCTGGCGTTGGGTCTTCTGGATCGGTTTCATTATCGCGGGCACAACACTCGTCTTGATAGTCTTCCTCCCTGAGACATACGGCCCAATTCTACTCTCTCGCCGCGCCCAGAAACTCCGCAAACAAGACCCTTCATCTCGTGCTATTGCCCCGCGAGATCTCGAGACGACAGATCTTAAACAACTCCTCACTGTGGTCTTGACTCGCCCTCTTCGCATGCTCATCTCCGAACCCATCGTGACAACCTCTTGCGCCTATCTCGCACTTGTCTATTCCATCTTCTATATGTCCTTCCAGGCATTCCCAATCATCTTCCAAGATGTCTACGGCCTCTCACCAGGTGTCACTGGTCTCGCGTATCTTCCCATCTTTGGTGGTGCAGCCTTGACTCTTCCCATCTTCTGGACATGGGATAATGTCCTTGCCCGTGCTGTAGAGCGTGATGCATCCTGGGTACGCCGCGAAGAGTACCGTCGCCTCCCTCTTGCCTGCCTAGGAGGCCCGCTCTTTGTTGTCTCTCTGTTTTGGCTTGGCTGGTCTGCAAGAGAGGACATAACCTTCGCAGCACCCATGCTTGCTGGTGTTCTTTTTGGAATGGGCTTCATGTTAATCTTTATGGCCATACTGAACTATCTCACTGACGCATATGAGATCTTCGCCGCCTCTGCAAACGCTGCCTCTTCCACAACGCGGTCCCTCTTTGCTGTTGTGCTACCACTTGCCACAAAGCCCATGTTCCGCCAACTCAACATCAATGGTGCATGCTCTCTTCTTGGTGGTCTCAGTGCACTCATGTGTTTTATCCCGTTTATCTTCATCTGGAAGGGTCCCAGTATCCGAGCTCGCTCGAAATTCTGCATTGCCCTGCGTGAACGAAAGGAGGAGATGCAGCGGAAAGAAGTAGAGGCGAGAGCCAGAAAGGAGCACCATGAATTAAGAGATATAGAGAAGGAGAAAGAGACCGTATAACAGAAATTCTGCCATTCCGCAGATACGATGCATGGTTCAAAGAACTACAACCTGTTTATTGGTATCTTCCTTATCGTGCAGAACAAGATATATTGGCTACTGGTTTCCAGATGAATGTCATGTAGATTAAAGTTAGGGACACACCGTGATTTGTCGGTGAACATAGGCAACAGAGCTACCTATCCGAGAACTTGTAAGGCATTTTGATGCCATACACAAGTCCAGTAATGAATTATAACAAACCATTCAACATAATAGTAAAGTCATGGTATTATAAAATTGGAATAGGATACGTAAAGTTTGAAAACCTGCAATAGACTAAAGCACATACTGCATATCATTTCCTTTTTCTGTTTCTGTTTGCACCTATATTGCGCTGGCCGTGTCCAGTACTTTCCCAAAAGAAGCTCATCGAGTTTGCCTCCAGCTTATTGTAGCCATAGGCATTAATGATGGAAGATTCGCTCTTCTGTATTTGCATCCAGTCAACTTAAGACGATTCTTGCACGGGGAGATAGTTATCAGAATCGGCTCTTTTGCTGCATGTCGAGTCATTGGGCTTGAACAAAGTTCCGCTGTTTTCGAGTGGCGCCAATTGTATCTCGTGCTCTTCTGTTTTAGTGAGGTCTGTATTTACCCTATCTTTCTCTCTGTCATCTGCAGCATCGTCCGAAAAATGACTCTTCGGCGTAACGAAGACATCTGTAGCGGCGATGCTCTCCTGGAGCAAGCTTGGTGTAGGAGGTCCTACGGAGCACTCGGGTGGCTCAACAACCTCATCCTGCTTCACATGTCTCTGACCTATCGCTTCATGCATAAGGGCAACTACTCTGTCGCTTAAGCTCCTGGAAGATTGAGGCTTTGAAAGTTCTCTTTCGGGAGTCTGTACATGGATCCCCCCTTTCATGTTACTGATCTCCCTGCCCAAAGCCTGGAGTTCAGTATATCCTGATTCTGAGGGCCGAATACCCATCTCGGGATATTCCATACGAGCTGAGATGGAGGTAGTATGCCTTGTAATGGATGGATGACTCACTCGGTGTCGCAAAGCTTTTGATGGGATCATTCGGTTCACCTTGGACTTGACCAACTCACCAAATTTTATGGTAAAGGAACGAGGTAAGGTCCGCGCAAGCTGTTTCTCCTCGCTAGAAATCATGTCTGTCGCCCACCGAATCTGGCCCTCCGAGGTGACATGCTTCACAGCAAAGTCCCGGGGACTCACTCTATCCCTAGAATCTGCATTCTTGTTCCTTTCCTCCCTATTATGGGAAGGAAACCTTGACCAAGACCTTGGAGGCCCAGCCAGCCGATTGGATAAGCCACTCTCTAATGAGCTAGCTGTTTGGGTCGTCTTGGGTCGCATTTGCTTAACCCAGCGCTCTATGAGCCACTTCGAATTGCTCGGGGAGGAAATCTCATCTGTTGTAGGGGTGAGTTGGGAGACTTCTCGCCTCAGGTCAGAGCCACTGCTGGTGTCATTCCGGGCTATACCGGTTTCGTTTAGGGATCTGTTGGAGGACAGGCTCCTCTGATCCGGATTAGGCGTGCTTGATTGAAAGCTACTACTACGCCGTCCTTCGGCTTCAAGTCTTATGGCGCGTTGCCATAGATTTGTTGCGCTCTCCTGGCGCTCCAGACTTGGTTTTCGGTGTTCCCCTGATGGTGTTCGACTCATATGTGGGTGGATGCTCAAATTCGAACGACCGTTTGATCTATCGCTTACCTCCGTTTCACGGAATTTCGAATTCTTCAAAGCAATCAGTGGAGAGCTTTGTACTTCATATAGCCCTGGTTTGTCTTTATGCGGTCGGTAGTTGGAGCCCTCTGATTTGGTTCTAAAGTGGCTTGGAACAGTAAGATGAATCCTGCTTCTGAAAGATCTATGAACGACTGGCTGTGTTGCAGAACGAGAAAACTCCTCTTTGAAACGTGTGGTGACCTTCTTTTCGGGCTTCTTGCAACCCAATGCCTCACTGAAGCGCCTGTCGATCGTTTCAAGTTCGGCCTCTCGCTGAACGAAGCTGGCGGACTCAGAGTGAGCCAGAGAGGCAGGATCGATTGATACTTGTGCCAGGGATTGCACGTTGTGGATGCTCCCGTATGAATAAGATCTCGATTGGAATATACCTGTGAAATATTGAAAGCTCTGCTCGCCAAGGTTTTCGTGATCTTGTGAAGAAGCTTGGCTTCGCCCTAATCGTTGTGTTAGACTCATCGCTGTGAACATTTCAAAACACTTACATTTGAATGGGGATAACTCCATACTTTCGAGGTCTTTTGGGTCCAGCTTATAGATGTTCTGTCGAGGTCGTCCCTGACTTGTTGCAGAATTTGACGGGTCGCTCGAGGAAGTGTTATCCGCGAACGAGTTTAGAAGTGCTGTGACTGTAGGGCCCCATGCCAACCCTCCAGAGGAGTTAAATATGTTATGTTGATCATTTTTAGCATTGGAGTCGAAGCAAGGCTCACGATCCATTTCGTTGGATGTCATGATAGTGGTTGGCCCACCGGAAGCACGCTTATCTTTCTTTTCTTCCACCTCGCGTGGCTCGGATTCCAGAGACATTTTCTCCCCAATCGGCACAGGTTGCTTCTCTTCGGTTACTTCAGTCTCACTTGGGGCTTGAGTTTCCTTCTCTTCGTCAAAGAAAAGCGTGGAATTGTCTCGCGAGCGAAGACCCTGTGCTATAAGCCACACACCAAGAGCGGATTGGCCATCCCCAGAAGAAGCCTGGCGACTGTTGAAGCTACTATCGGGTCCCAGTATACGATCAAGGCGCGCAACACCGTTGGATAGTTGAAAAGATTTCTGATAATGAGGAAAGTCGGCATCTTCGTGCGGTGAGAGGCGTGTAGCAGAGGAACTTGGGCCGATGGTATCTTTCTTCCAACCATCCTCTTCATCGAGTACACCTGACATCGCCAAAGAGTGCCTTTCGAACTTGGGTGTAATTTCCTTGGACGCTTGAAGATCTGGGGTGTCATGAAGCTTATCTTGAATCGTTTCGAGTCGAGCTGATTGCGCGCTGCGGGATGAAGAATTACTGACACCAAACTCGATAGCATCCCGAGGCCCAGAATTGGGAAGAGCAAGCTCAACAACTGAAGAAATACACCGAATAGTATTTTTCGGCTTGTTCTCAATGTCGTTATCCAGTTCACCAGAATCAAGCTCATCCTGAATTCTTTGACGCATAATGCGCTTCAGTTCGGCTCTCCGGGCAACGTCCTCTTCACTGTTACCGACGGAAAGAAGTGACGGTTGATCATTGTTATTGTTCAGAGAAATACTTCGGATGAGCTTGTTGCGAACGACGTCAAAAGCAGTACTGGGCTTTTTTGTTACTTGTGGCTGATCCTGATCTGAATCTGAATTGTCATCCTCCGCAAGCTGGTGTACAACGGAACCGCTTCCAGGAGAGCTGTTGTTTACTGGTATGGCCCAGACTATATCTGACAACCCTATGAGAGAATGCTGGCTTTTCTCTTCCGGTTCCTGTTGCTCTTCCTCGGGGCAGAGATTTAGAAGAGGAATAGGCTGGATATCTGGCTTTTGGGTGGCAGGTTTCATCCCACCATCACAGCGCCATGAGAATTTGCAGCAGCAAAGCTGGTCCATGAGGGTAAAGGAAGGCATTGCTGAAGAGAGTGAACGACAGGGGTTAATCTTCCAAGAAAGGACCAAAAGGCAAAGAAGAAGCACCAAAAGGGTGTGGCCAAAGTGACTCGTCCAGAACGAGAAGAGTTGATGCAAAGACAGAATGGTAATACTGGGCTCGGAATAAACAAGCAGGGACTTGCCAGGTGGCCGAAGCCATCGCGACTTCTATTTTCACTCCTGCCTACATTACTGCAGGCGCGTGTCATATCCGGGGGAATGGGGTTTGTTTGGAAAGTGCTATACGCAAGTCGCAGGCAACGGGAGTTCTGATCGATGGAATCTAGAAATCATTGAGTTCGTCTGTCCAGAAGGGACTAAGAACTTCACTGTAAGTGCTTTCACATTTCTCACTGGGTACGTTTTGTGCAAAAGTCCTGATAATAAGCCACCCGGGAATTGATAGAAGAGCAGAGGCGCATACAATGTATGATACTTAGAATGCTCTAGGTATAATCATGAGATAAAGTCATACAACCGAACTTGAGGTGAAGGGGGTTTCTTACAAGCGTCTATATAATGTAATGTAAAATACAATAGTATGGTTGTCCGTATTTGTACTTGATGTCACCTAACCTAGAGCTCTAGCATTGTTGATTCCACTGTATGTGGAATAGTTTGGATATAGGTAGTTGTTTCGCCATTGAGGAGAACAATTAAAGTGATCGAATTCTTTTCGATTCCATGAGTATCGATACCAAGACTATGTGGCAGGGTACGGAGTAACTTGAAGGAGCTTACCATTCAAAATCCTTCAACAGACCTGCTTACTGTTGCAGATGGGCCCAACATCCATAACCCCGAATTGTTTTCACAGACACGAATCGTAATAACGTCACATAAAGATAGCACCAGAGCACGTGTTCGGTTTACAGTTCCAATACCGTTGCAAGCCAGGAGCAGGAACTGATAAGAAGACGAGAGAACAAAAGGCACGATCCTACCTAGGTAGGGGTTGCAACTGGTCGATCCCAGTGGGCTGCAAAAGGACGCCAGAGGCCGATCTGCGGCGAGGTAAAAATTTGGACTCAACTTTTTTTTAAATTTAGCTTGTTCCATTATCGTGACCGGTAACGGCCGGCAACACTGCTCCGCTGGTCTAGGTCTCTAGGAGTTGCAAAACTCCATAGGCAAAAATAAGTCAACGGAGGCAAGAGAAAATGGTTGATGAGGTGATTGACCTTCGAGCACGCAATTCGGAAGCCGAGCAAAAGATTCATTGAGGCGGACTAGCCCCTCTCTGCCGTCCGGTGTCTACCCCTAGCTGCTCAGGCCCCCGCCATCCTGCCCTGTGGTTGCGACAACGGTGAAAACCCCTGCCACAAGCTGCAGAGCTGCTGCAAACTGCCCCTCCATTAGCGCACACCGACAGCCCGTGAGCCGCTCAAAGGGCCCTGAAAATCCACTCCGGCACCCGCCACCTCCGACTACCCAACCACCGCATACGCTAAGTACGAATACGTGAGATTCGAGGCAGATGTTGCTATGAATCTCTGAGGATCTGAGCAGGAGGAAGCTCTCAGCAGTGGGTAACCGTAAGGCAAGGTACATGGCTGCCAATCGAAAGAGCGGCGTAGCTTCCCTCGACCACTTTTTTAACCCCTCCCCCGCTTTCGGCCTGGCTTGGTTGGTCCCCGTTGGTCTTTCCTCTGGCCACTCGTCACTGCCACTGCCATAGCAGCTGCAGCTCAAAACACTCTTCATCCTCCCGACTCCCAACATTTCTTTTTTCCTCTTCCCATTCTCCCTCCTTTCTCCTTCATCTTACTCTTGCCCTTTGCTCTTTATTTCGAAAAGGATCTCTCAATTGATCCAATTTGGTACAGATCAGGGCTCTGAACCACTTTGTACGTCAAGTTCTAACCTCGCCTCACATCACCTCATCTCACCTCTCTCATACAACTCCCCGCCCCTCACTCTTTTCACCCCGCCGTTCACCCCGCTTGCACCGTGCTCTCGACCTTAAAAATCTCAAAACTAACCTCGCAACAACAGTATTTCACTTTAAGAATCAGACAAAGCAGTTGAATCAACCGCCAAAGATGGTTCAATCCGCTATTCTCGGTTTCCCCCGCATGGGTGTTAACCGTGACCTGAAGAAGGCCACCGAAGCTTGTCAGTTGCACTCACCAGATTCCTGACTCGTGTCATCATCGACTAACATAAACTTTAGACTGGGGTGGAAAGATTTCTCAGTCCGATCTCCTTGACGAGGCCAAGCGTCTCCGTCTTGCTCACTGGAAGATCCAGAAGGATGCCGGTGTCGATGTCATCCCCAGCAACGACTTCGCCCTCTACGATCAAGTCCTTCACCAGATCCAGGACTTTGGTGTATGTTTCCTCTTCCCCTCGACCCACACAGAGCATCTGCTGACTCATGTTCATTAGGCCGTTCCCGAGCGATACACCAAGGATGGCCTTGACCGCATTGACGAGTACTTCGCCATGGGCCGTGGTCACCAGAAGGAGGGTGTCGATGTCCCTTCTCTGGAGATGGTCAAGTGGTTCGACTCCAACTACCACTACGTCAAGCCTACCCTCCAGGACAACCAGACCTTCAAGCTCACCGACAGCCCCAAGGCTGTTGCCGAGTTCAAGGAGGCCAAGGAGGCCGGTATCACCACCCGCCCCGTTCTCGTTGGTCCCGTGTCTTTCCTCCACCTTGGCAAGGCCGACCGTGGCCAGTCTGTCGAGCCTATCGACCTTCTGGAGAAGCTCCTCCCCGTCTACGAGCAGCTCCTTACCCAGCTGAAGGAGGCTGGTGCCGAGACTGTTCAGATCGACGAGCCCGTCCTTGTCTTTGACCTCCCCGAGAAGACCAAGGCTGCTTTCAAGCCTACATACGAGAAGCTCACCAGCCTGGGTGACAAGATCCCCAAGGTTGTCTTCACCACCTACTTCGGTGACATTGTCCACAACCTCGACCTCCTCCCCAAGGATGTCTATGGTGTCCACGTTGACCTTGTCCGTAACCCCGAGCAGCTCGAGAAGGTTCTCGGTGCTATCGGCCCCAACACTATCCTCTCTGCCGGTGTCGTCGACGGACGTAACATCTGGAAGACCAACCTCAAGCGTGCCATCGAGACTGTCGAGACCGCCATCCAGAAGCTCGGCAAGGACCGTGTCATTGCCGCCACCTCTAGCTCTCTCCTCCACACCCCTCACACTCTTGCCAGCGAGAAGAAGCTGGACCCTGAGATTGCCGACTGGTTCTCTTTCGCTACTGAGAAGGCTTCTGAGATTGCTCTCATTGCCAAGGCCGTCACTGAGGGCCCTGCCTCCGTCCGCGAGCAGCTTGAGGCTAACGCCAAGTCTATCAAGGCTCGTGCTGACTCTCCCCGAACCAATGACCCTCAGGTCAAGGAACGCCAGTCCAAGGTCTCTCAGAAGGACTACGAGCGCAAGAGCGAGTTCACTGAGCGTATCAGCCAACAGCAGAAGAAGCTGAACCTTCCCCTCTTCCCCACCACCACCATCGGCTCCTTCCCCCAGACCAAGGAGATCCGAGTTCAGCGAAACAAGTTCACCAAGGGTGAGATCTCCGCTGAGGAGTATGACCGCTTCATCGAGAAGGAGATTGAGGACAACATCAAGATCCAGGAGGAGCTTGACCTCGATGTCTTCGTTCACGGTGAGCCTGAGCGTAATGACATGGTTCAGTTCTTCGGTGAGCGATTCCAGGGTTATGCTTTCACCACCCACGCTTGGGTTCAGTCTTACGGTTCCCGATGTGTCCGACCTCCTATCATCGTCGGTGACATCTCCCGCCCTAACCCCATGACCGTTAAGGAGTCTAAGTACGCCGTCTCGGTCTCCAAGAAGCCCATGAAGGGTATGCTCACTGGTCCTGTCACTTGCCTTCGATGGTCTTTCCCCCGTGACGACGTCCACCAGTCCGTCCAGGCTGAGCAGCTTGCTCTCGCCCTCCGTGATGAGGTCGTCGACCTTGAGAAGGCTGGCATCGACGTCATCCAGGTCGATGAGCCCGCTCTCCGTGAGGGTCTTCCCCTCCGCTCCGGTGAGGAGCGTGATGCCTACCTCAAGTGGGCTGTCCAGGCTTTCCGCCTCTCCACTGCTGGTGTCGAGGACGCTACCCAGATCCACTCTCACTTCTGTTACTCTGAGTTCCAGGACTTCTTCCACGCCATCGCTGCCCTCGATGCTGATGTCCTGTCCATTGAGAACAGCAAGTCTGATGCCAAGCTCCTCCGTGTCTTTGTCGACTCTGAGTACCCCCGCCACATCGGACCTGGTGTCTACGACATCCACTCCCCTCGTGTTCCCAGCGAGCAGGAGATCAAGGACCGTATCGAGGAGATGCTTCAGTTCCTCAAGCCTGAGCAGCTCTGGATCGACCCTGACTGTGGTCTTAAGACCCGTCAATGGAAGGAGACCAAGGAGGCCCTTGCCAACATGGTCAACGCCGCCAAGTACTTCCGTAACAAGTACGCCAAATAAATGTCAACCTACACTATGTGTTTGAGGTTTGATGGGGATGAAGGCGTATGAGGATTGTGTTAATAGCATTTTTGTGGAGGCTGTTCTTCGAATCAGCTACGATTTCAACATCGGCGTTTGGGACTGGCCTAAAAAAGGGCCAGATATATTTGTGGTAAATCCCAAAAGTTAACCTGTGGATTAGGATCTGGGTACGGATAGTTTGGCGAGCATTCAACATTTGCATATACCCTCCCGATTGGGAGCAGATGAAGGTCTTAAAATCAACAAATTGACCTATTTTTTCATGATGATGAAAACTTTTATTCTCCTTGAACTGCCTTGATTGTGATGTCTGTGAAACTTTTAATTTGCTGTGATATTTCGTCCTGAACGAACAGATTTGCTAAATGGTCTAAAAGGTCACGTGCTCACGCGTAACACAAGTTTGAACCCCACGTTACAACGCGGTTGTTATCCTTGTGGCAGGCTGAATGACAACAAATTACATTTACCTTCATCTTCACTTCAAGGACTCGCACTTCACATATGTGGGCACCGGTGCGATGTGTCATTGTCCTTTAGAATGCCTCCGGTTATAATACTTGATTCCGACGACGACGAGGAGGACCTTGGCTATTCTCCGCCTCGAGATGTTCAGGCACCGTTCTTGCCTGCGCCAGCTCCAGCTCAAACTGAAGCCTATGCAGATAGTGACTCCTTTGGGCGTGTGAGCCGTGCGACGACATCAACAGACCCGTCATTCTTTCAAAACATTTATAACGAGCAGAATGATGCTGCCCGTGGTTATGTTCCAGAACCGACAGCCAGGTCACATGACCATGATCACTCAGTCTCAAGTTCCGACATGACAGCACCAGCACCTTTTAAGCGCACTGTGACCGGACTCATTGAACCCTCGTCCTTTCCTTCTCAAAAGGATCGAGCAGTTAGAAAGGAAGAGAGGATGCCTAGTCGGGATGGACCTGGGGGACCAGATGGATGGACGCCAGCTTCGACACCAGGTAGGCGAAAAGCACCTACGGCCGTTATGGACGACCCGTGGGACGTACCGAGTTCACCTGAGCGTCCAGTTCGCCCAAAGATAAAAATCAAACTCAAGCGTTCGGGGGCCCAATCTGATTCTAGACCAGAATCGCGACCTGTCAAAGAGTCGGGTAAAGTGGCAAAGGCCCCGAGCTCCAGGTCTGAGCCATCAGGGGATTCGCCCTCAAGCAAGAAAAAGCGAAGAAAAGTCGACCATCCAGAACCGCCATTTCAGGGTTCGAATGAGATGGATTTGGTTACGTTTCCTTTCAGTCATGATCATGAGGGCGACTACCGGGAGTCTCAGCCAGCACCTACACCCAGCATGCTCCCGCCCACGATGCCGGTTGATGAAGAAGCTTCTTTTTTCATCGCACCTAATCATTTGACCGATGCCCAGAAGCTGGAGTATGAAAGCGTGCAGTTACCTTCAAGCGGAAGTCCTTACCATCAGTTACCTCCTGTGCGACAGTTCGAAATTCAGAATCTTGCTTCAAGCGGAGATGCAACCAATGTCAACACTCCAAGACCCAACGCGACTTATCTCATGAGCACTGCTCCTCCCCCTTCGAGTATCATGAACCCGCCAAGGGCAACAATTGGTCGATCCAATGGACAGCAATGGGATTCATCTCCTGACGTCATTGCCGCAATCAATTCGCCCCCCAGAGAAAAAGCAGCAAGCCATAGGGAGCTACCAAGACAAGATGACGTACCTCAGCCCGTAGATGATGGGGTTACGGCGGTGCAGCAGATAGAACAAGCGGAGCTACCAATCATGCAAGAAACAGTGTCCGACAACTACGAGTATGAAATGGCAGTAAAACCAACCAAAGCAAAGGCAAAGAAATCAAGAGGGCGACCAAAGAAGAAGGCTGCTGAAAACGACATATCTCTAGCAGAGTCACTCCCACCACCACCAGAGGCTGCCGAGTCCGCCGCAAAAGCCAAGAAGAAGCGCGGCAGGCCACGAAAATCGGAGCAAGCTGACACCAAGGAGGAAAGCCCGAAGATTGAAGAGTCATTGTCCACAAACGACGCTTCATTGTCTGAAGAATCTTTACGGCCAGGGAAGAAAACAAAACCGGAAATCAAAGAGCTAGAATCACAAGATGAGCTGGCTGAGGATGATGACAAACAGCCTCCATCCAAGAGCAATATTCGTGAAAGCTCTGTACTGAAAGAGGCCGATTGTAATGCACTCACCAAATCCATATCTAATATGGATGACGATGCGACTTCCAAAGTTCCGGGTGCGACAACCACAGTTGAGAAGGAACAAAAGCCCGAGAAGCCAACAGTCAGCAGCAGAAGCTCAACTCCATCCAAGGGGTTGTCATCAATCATCAGCAAGCCTGTCTATCGTGTTGGCTTGAGCAAGAGGTCAAGAATTGCGCCTTTGCTCAAATGTTTGCGTAAGGAGTAAGGATTGGCAGCTTTTTGAGAATCACGAGAGGCCGGCTTGATATCGTTGGTTGATTGTCTTTCTGGTGTTTTCTTTTTAGCATGGATCAGGCGTGTGATGCCGCTCTTGGCTTGTATTTGATACTCTTTCGTGGAAGGCTGGCAGCGCACATCGCCGACATTGCTCGCGTGCGAAGCTGGAGGCATAGGCGAGCAGGATTGCAAACATAGGTACCTTCATGAGCAAGGCGTTCTGGTAACGAGATTATGGATACCATGGTATTAGTTGCCATAGTTAGAATGATAGATTAATTTCTGCTGTTTTTATAGAATTTAGATGAAAGCACTATCGTTACTACTTCACAATCTGAAACCCAGCTCAGCACAATATCTCAACAGCGGATACTTGGTTTGCCTATCCTTGACTTGTTACCATGTTTTCCGTTTTCTCCGTTTTCTCTGAACTTCAAATAACTTTCACTAATTATCAATATTTCAGACTATTAGAGCCATAGGTTTGTCCAAAACATGGCTGTGAAAACTAAATATCTGTTTACTTGACCAATCGGTTGCGGTTGTTCGTACTGTATCTCTCGTTGGCCTATCCTCTTGCTTGCTGGATGCCTGGACCAAACAGAAATCTCGACAACGGATAACAGCATCGTGGTCAGAAAGGGGCAACAAGAAGCGAGAACCAACAAACACAATGATCATGCATAACGCTCACATCTGATGAAAGTGATCAGAAAAGCTCTTCCGGAAATGTATAAATATGCCTAGACTCTCCCAGTCTATGTCCCCCTTTTCCTCCTCACCAACACACAAGCCTACACTACTCTACACAGCTCAGCTCAACTCAACTCAACTCAACACATCTCAACCTCCATCTGCACATCTCTTCACAGATATCCCAAGTATCTACACTTTCATCTCTACAATGTCTAAAGAACCCAAGAACGAGTGGACCGAGGATGCCAAGAAGCGCGTCATGAAGGCTGAAGTATGACCCTACAATTCTTTTCTATCTACACCAAATTTCCAATAACCTCGCAGGCCAAATCGGGCAACGACCCAGACTTTGCCAAAATGGTTCAGGCAGCGGCTGGCAAGGTTACTGCGGCCGCGGCAATGGAGAGTAAGGGGAACGGTCAGAAAGAGCAGAAGAAGTAGGATGTAATGTGGTCAGACACTAGATCCATGGATGAGATGAGGAATCTGTAGGGGAAGGGAAAGGAATGGTTCATGTTTGAGGGAATAGCCGGTTAAGAATGACTGTCCCCACGTCGACAACGATGGATGGTGGCTAGATGATCTAGATTCTCTTATCACAACTTCTATTCTGTCTCAAACCTGTCCCATTGATCTCCCCCATCATTGATATCGATGTTATTCTGAGCATGTTTGATATAAAATCTCCTTTTCATCAGTGCACAAAAGCTGCCAGGGAACCGCATGGGTATAAGTGATGTCTTATAATAACTAACATGTTGGTGTTGATATGTTTACTGTCCTTTACAAGCTCCTGTTTCAAAGGTTTTCAGACTGATCACTGATATCCACCACTACCCAGTCATGAAACAGGTAGATAAAATAGCAAGACCCTAATAACGCCCTTTCGTAATGCATGCATGCTTTCTGCAGTTGCTCCCCAGTTATTGGCCATCCAAAGCCGTCAAATAAGTTGCCAATCATCGCTTCGTTGTTAGTGGTTATTCTTTCTCTTCTGCGTCTTCCATCATGCGAGACCAGACATCCTCATAACCGATTCTCGTCATCCATCTGCTGAATATGTTTCTTGATAAACTCAAATGATGAGAAGAATATGGCATTGACAACACAAGATCGGCTCATCGAGACACCAAGGCCCCGATACATGTGACGTTTGAAGAATTCGATCTTTGGCGCAGGCTCAACCTTTTCGCCTTTCGAGTATAGTAGCGAGTTTCGCTGATAGATACTCTTGGCAGAATCGATAGGATCTGTGCAGTGTGAGTAAGGAAACCGTCATTTAGAAGATTGCACAACTTACAGATCATCGCCCAAGAAACTAAGCCACACATGCCTCCTGAAGCGACAACGGCAACTTTGTTGCTATTGGGGTGATCACCCGCTACAGTGTTTCCGATCTGTTTCCCACTCTCATACACCATAAAATAGATAGCCGTGCCCAACGTATCACGAACTGCAAATGCCATTAGTCAGTGCCAGGAATTGTCAAGCTTGTAGAGGTCACGTACGAAGATGAAGGCTCAGACCAGTATACAGCCCAAAAATGCCCCGGTGTTTTATGATGTTGGCCATCGTCCGCAAAGTGCCCTTGTTCTGGTAGCTAGCTGCTACAGAATGGCTGCCCTTAGATCCACCGCGTTCCGCAAGTAGAACAGAAACTTGCGCGCTGAGCTTGGTGAGCTCGAAAGGACAAGCGAGAAAAGTAATGCAAGAGCCAGCGGTAGCGCCAGCAGCACCGAAGCATGCGACGGAGTAGACGTTCGGGTATGTGCCATGCCGGTTGACATGACCTATGATGTCGAATCCGAGGTTGCGCTTGACCCAGGCTGAATAGGAGTATTTGGCACGTTGATAGATCGAGAAAGAGACGGTACGAACAAGCGTAATGCTTGCCATCGGAGCTGTAACGCCTATGTGTTGGGTTAGCCACTTGAATTAAGCAAAACCTGTCAATTGACCACACCATACCTCGAAAGAAGCCTCCAAGCTTTTCGGCATGGTAGGTTTGGCGAACACAATCGAGGAATCCTTTATAATGATATGTTTGCATGCGCGTCTTGACGCTGTCAAGTGGGAAAGCGGCGAGGGTAGAGAATACACTGGAAGTGCTGGCAGCGATCTCGGTTCGGTATCGTTTGACGAAGTGGTTAGAGTTGTTGTTCTTTGGGATTGCAGTGACAGCGGAGCCCGTTGCTGTCATAGCCGTCGTCTCGCCATCGCGTCGCCCTCCAGCGCCGTGAGGCATGCTGGTGACAGAAGGTGTAGCTGGAGTTGACAGTGACGACAATTGCGATTGATGGCCTGGGACATCTTGGTGTGCCAGTTTAGCTCCAGTAGTCATTGCTTCCTCCCGCTCTCCGGGAATGGGAGCAATTGGACCTCAGACCGGAGCACCGTGGGGCTGATATGGGCTTGAGCGAGCCAGGGATGTGGTGAGGAAAAGGATATAGTCGAGACGGAGCTTTATTTAAAGGCGCGGTCGAAACACGGCCTGTCGCGGGTGGCCGCAGGGTCCATTCAGACGTAAAACACCTGAGAGTTGTTTACAGAGACCATAAAAAAAAGATGATCGGTGGGCACAGAAGACCCAGGTCGGAGGTCGGAACGGAGCGGCGACGGGATATCGGTAGTGGGCTGCTCTTGATGTCTCTGCACGGGCTCGGGCGTCCGGGTGCCCGCGGCAGAGAACAGCGGCGACAGCTGCTGCAACAATTCTAAGAATTGCAGCTCCTTTACTCAGTTATATCAATCAATGAAAAAAGGATGAAAGGGATGAGAGTTGCAGGTTTAAGGTCCACAGCCAAAGGTGGAGATTGACTGCCTCATTCAAGTCCCGTACCTTACGTATCAATTAGTAGGTCGATCTTGTGCTAAGAGGTAAACGACGGCAGGCGCGCGGGGGAGAGAACGGGTCATGCCTCCCCGGCCGCTGCTCCTTCTCCTTCTCGGTGTCAAACTTCCAAACCCTGGGAAGGAACAACCCACCCAAAATCAAAGATCGCGGGGTTTGCCCGAGCATCGCATTCAATTCAAGGTGCTTATGTAGATTAACTCCCTCTTATGGAAACCTCCCTAAGGCTTGCGTTCCATTCCTTTGTGAAACAATCTCATCTGCTCTTGGCCTCTACAGTAGCTCACTACAACGCTGTGTTTTGCGCATCGACTGCCGGCATTCGATCTTCACATGTTTCCACAGACATCAATCCTTCAATTTTGATACCGCCTGATCAAGATCTCTTTGGCTGTTTCTTCAATATTTTTCCATCTTTAACTAATTTAGTCCTTACTTTCAAACTTTACTACATGCCACGACTTTCCTGTTCACCATACTACAAGCATCTAAGCCGAATTCTGTGTCATGGAGCGGACTTCAATGTCCGGCTAAGTAGCATCTGCTCTTTGCCTAATGACGATTGCTGCAAATCCTCACCCCGCACAACAATGCTTGAGCTGGGGTTGGACAACCGCGTTTACCTCACAACAAAAGGACCTCTCTGCTCAATTTGATGTTGCGCTTGCAGACGGTAAACCCCCTTCACGGTCTCAAAGCTCCTATGATCGACGCCTGGCAATGCACAGCCATCAACTCCTCGCCAACATGCATTGCCCCACTACTCGTAAAGCCTTAAGCAGTACCTGACTCGGTGGGAGGTCAACACGCCTCACAACCACGTTGCTTGCTTACACCCACGTATAAGACTGTGCACATATGAGACATCATGTCGGCCGATTCCTGTACGGACACAGCCGCGGCTTGCAATTTAGACAGGGGTAGGACCGTCACCTCGTCAGCTTGCGCGCTGCTATACTGATACTGTAATGTATTCTACTCGGAGTAAAGACTTCATCCTTCCTCTCATGAGGATTAGCAAGATGACGAGATCGCCATGGTAGACCTGCTCACGTCTCTCACTCGAGAGTCCACTGATGTGAGGTCTGCAGCAGGGCTCGGCTTGCCTCTGGATGGCCCTTCTCCGGCGAGCTCACAAAGGAAGCTCGACGAAATCGCAGATCCTAGGTCTTCTAGACTACATGTGCCATACGCCGTTGTCTCTTGACTCAAGATCCGGAAGCCGTTTCAGCTGGTGTCTCTGTTGGAGTATCCTCCGCTGGTGTCGCTTCGCCCGTAGTGCCGTTGTTGGGGGTGGCGTAGCTTGCTACCAAGCGTTCCTCCTCATTCTTAGACCGTATAACCTCAGTCTCCTCACGAAGCTTCTGCAGGTTCCAGGCGTCATCATCATCCTCAGAATCAGACTCATCTTCGTCCCTCCATTTTCCGCTCTCAAACATGGCACGGCCAGTGTTCTCCTTGGCCTTGCGAGCCTGTTCCTCGGCGGCCTTCTTGTCCAGTCGATCTTTCTTCCATTTGGCGAAAGACTCGGGTGTCACTGGTGTGAGAGTGCCAGTCAATTTGTGTCGCTCAGACTCCAGGAAGTCCTCAAGTGTCAGAGTCTTAAGCGGTGACTTGTCCAAAAGTGCCTTCTCTGCTGCTCTCTGTTCCTTGGTCTTAAGAACGAATCTGTGTTACTGTTAGCGTGGGGCGATCAAATAGTTTGAAAGAAAATCCATACCCAGGTGGGAGAGCGTGCTTGTATTTGCATTTGTCTCCGCCATTGGGGCAAATCCAGAACCAGCCGTACTTGCCATCCTCAATGGCTTCGATAAAGAATTTGCACACTTTATCAGTAGTGGTTTGTTGGTTACCCTTCTTCGACAAGACAACACTTCGGAGCTTTTCTTCGTCCCAATCTGCTGAGGTCTCAACCTTCTTCTCCTCCTCTTCCTCCCCTCGGGTATCGTTATATAAGTTCTTCTTCTCCGTCTTACGCTCAACAGCGAGATCGTGAGAGAACTTGCACTTCTTGCCTTTTTCACAGTCACCTTTCTTGTAAAAGATGCACACAACCGTCTTGGGGTCGACACCAAAGGGAACCTTCTGGATCTGGGCTGGCTTGTTCAACATGGCCTCCATATCTCTCTTGGCATCTTCGGCAGCCTTCTTCTCACGCTCTCGGGCAGCCTTCTCAGCCTGCTTCTTCTTCTCCTCGATAGTGCCACTGTTCTTGAGGTTTGCCTGCATGCGCCCAATTTCTCTTTGTGCAGCACCACCCTTCTTGTTCTTCATGCCAAATGTCCGGTCCTCGACCGACTTGGTCGCCTTCTTGGCCACTGGCTCTTTACCTTTCTTGGGAGGCATGATGGGTGGTTTGTGGCGGGGTAATCGTGGAAATCAAAAAGAATAATTGATGGGTTTCGAAGGCTCGAGCCGCTCGGTGGAGGTTTTCGTGTGCGTAAATTCTCGCGGTTTCGTGCTGGTTATGGCGAGAGGCAAAGCCACCAAGTTCGGGGTGAAAAAAAAAGACGAATGTCGAAGATTGCTGATAGTTGGTGGGCTGGGCTGCCTTGGTGTGGAGGATGAAGTCACAGCCTACTTAGGTAGTCACGTGCTAAGCGCAACTTTTCTTACGGGCAAGTATTCAAGATCAGGTTAGCAGAGCGTTTGGCGAGTATTAATTCTATGTAAGCATCTATTTCCTGATTGAAATTTATCAGGACTATTGCTATTTATCTTTCCCCTCACTTGGACTGTTACTTTGAGATTTATGCCCGAATTTTGAAATACAAATTACGTATATTGAACAAGGTACTACATATTCTAAAGGACTCTCCATCAGATTCACAGTGGGGTTAGGTTCGACTGCGGGCCACGCTAACTGACCTGGTGGAAGTACGTACTTGTCCTGCAACACGTCCCCCGGGACAATTAGAGCTCCATCTGGCCAGTCGAGTTGAAGCTCTCCATCCCATCACCAGCATCTAACTACAGCCTCGCGTGCATTGAACAAAACTGTAGCAGACGTGCGAGAAACTCCAGTACTCCAAAACCACACCCACAAAGGATTTCCGTTCAAAACTTCTTCCGTGAGTACTATCTATACAAATCCAACCTCCGGCGCACGAGCAAGCACTAATCGATTCTTGTCGAGCTTCATAGACCTACCTGCTCCGAAGCACTTGATCAACCGCAACCATGATCACCGACAACGATTTATACCGACTGGCCATATTCTTCGGCGCTACAGCAATGATCCTAATTGTTCTTTACCACTTCATCGAAGTCAACACCGCGAAAGATCCGATTGAGGCCCGCAAGGACGGAGCTTCAAAGTCGCTATGAGTGCATACCATTATGTTGGTTGCGCATTTTACAACTTCACGAATGGGAATATTCAACTTGCAGAAAGGACTGCCCGGCGTTAAGGAGAACTCTTCCAGCGAACAAAATCGCCTCTTCGAAGCGCATAGAGCGGATTCGAGACGACTAGATTAGGGGGGGGGGGCTACATCGATCTGTTGCTACGAGCATCTTGGTTATAGTCAATATAACATTGAACGACAATTTCATTTCCTCAAGGTGACAGTGCAGATGATGAAGCTGGGTATAGGCAAGTAGAAACAGCTCACTAACTCACTACACACTCTAGTAACAACGCTCCGTTGGCTATTAGGCTATTCCCTAATGTGAGTGATGCCAATTATACAATTCAAACACTAAGGCGCGGGCATCTAGTGCATCGCAAATAACAAACTCTCTTTTGTTAGAATGCTTACGTGTCGTAATAATTGCCCCGTGCCTTTTCGCATACATGAAGCAGTCTTGCAAGCTGTCCCCTTTGAAGCATGTCCCTATTTCGCAATGTAATTGGTGCTAACCCGTGGTGTTGTGGCGATACGTGGCTCAGTGTTCCTTAAAATGGTTAGTGCGGCGCAAAGCCACACTCATACCCGCGTGCACCGAGCTCCTTAGGCAGCTGAAGGCAGCAGAAGGAGAAGGAGGGCGCCCACCCCGTGTTTTTCTGTACCTGCCTTTCTTTCCCTTCCTCCCTTGTCTCCTCTCCCTTCTTCGTTCTTCAACCTTAACAACTTCAACTCACACACACCCACTGCTCCCCCAACCCAACTACATCTTCTTCACCCAGCCGCTCTAATCACCCTCGCGCGCGCCTTTTCTTTCATCTCAAGTCCTCCAGCTTTTATTACCAAGCTTTCGCGACCACATTCTACTCTCCTTTCGCGACTTTTGCGCCATCATCGACGTCAAGTCTTCTCCACACTTTAATCGCGACTTTGACACCAATCTTTACGTGTCAATCGCTATCTCCTGCTGATTTGATCAACTGTATCAGCCTGAACAGCAGATTCAACCTCGATATCCAGGGCCAGTATTTCTCGGCCTTCATCTGACCTTCCTTGTCAACCTTCATCAATCACACATCAAGATGTCTGGCAAGCTCGACCAAGCTCTCGACGATATCACCCAGGCTCAGCGCCGAAGTGCTCGTCGTCGATCTACCCAGCGCCGCTCTACCGGACGCCCTGTTGCCGCCGCACCTATCGGCGGCATCCAGAAGAGCACCAAGCCTGCTCGTGGCGCCGGCGCAAAGAATGTCCCGGCCAAGGCCGCCCCTACCAACAGTGATAGCAAGATCATTGTGAGCAATCTGGTATGTTTGAAACGAATTATTATGTTTCTTTTCCGTTTACTAACGTCTGCAATAGCCCAAGGACGTCTCGGAGCAGCAGATTAAGGTATGTTTCCGCTGTGGCTGTTAATGCCCTCGGACTTTGTTCGACCTTTTATCCTTCGCCGCTCTTATTTTGCCGTCGACGTTGCGTCTCTCGATTATTCAGTCGACTTAGCCTGCAGGCCTGGAGCGATCGGACGCCCATTCTCCTTCTTTGACTCGGTAAAACCTGGAATACGGTGCTATGTCGGAAGTCGAGATAATCTGTGTCGCACAATGCTACTTGAGGAAGTGCCTGGTCAGCGCCCCTCGTCAAAGTAGTGTCGACTTATCAGAATAGAGGCTTGTCATAACGATATGCGTAATCACCAGCCAGCATTGAGCAAATTCCTCCGGATGATACCTTTTGGAATCCGCTTCAACTTCAGCGAGCAAGCAGTGAGCACATACAGCAAGAAACCCTTTGAAGAGCTTCCTGGCAAATCCATGTCGGTTTTCGAGGCATATCCCAAGTTGGGGTCATAGCATGCTTGTATACTTTGTGCATATCTGGAATCCTACGTGAGCAGTAGGAAATTTGGGTTGGGGTCCCGAGTAGTGGGTTCAAGCATGGGAATATTGAGCCACATGGGCGTGGTCTCATGTGCTTCACCTGGTCCTAAACCCTTGAATGGGCAGACCAAAGACTCTTGCGTTGGCTCACTGCTTTGCTTGCTGACTGTTCAACAATTTGGCTCCCAAAACCTGGCGATGTAACACTCCCGGAACTGGAACGACCGAGGCTCGCAGATGGAATGACGATTTTTTGCTCAACTATACACTTCAGAAGACTAACACTATTTTCCCCCGATAGGAATACTTCATCCAATCCGTTGGTCCTATCAAGCGAGTTGAGCTCTCCTACGGCCCCAACTCACAAAGCCGTGGTATCGCAAACGTGACCTTCCACAAGTCGGATGGCGCTAGCAAGGCCTTCCAAAAGCTGAATGGCCTCCTCGTCGACAACCGACCGATCAAGGTAAGCTATTATGCCTTGCTTCATTCTGATCGTAGCTAACTTGAGCAGATTGAGATCGTTGTTGGAGCCGCCCAGGCTGACAAGGTCATCCCCACCGCCAAGTCTCTCGCCGAGCGCACCAGGTATGACCAACGTATTATCACTTTTTAGCATTCTGCTGACAATCAAACAGTCAACCCAAGGCCCAGCCCAAGTCTGCTGCTGCAAAGAAGCACAATGCCGGTGCCGCCAAGGATGGTGATGCCAAGGGAGCTGCTGGTAACAAGAAGCGCCGTGGCCGCAACAGCCGTCCTGCGAAGAAGACTCAAGAGGAACTCGACTCTGAGATGGCTGACTACTTTGTTGCTCCTGCTGCCACTGAGGCTAGCGGTAGCACTGCTGCTCCCGCTCCCGCGCCAGCCGCCACCGGTGACGCTGACATGGATGAGATCGCTGTATGTATTCCTGACTTGAGTTTGTTTGTTTGAACTATGCTAACCTCGGCCAGTAAATATGTGGTTACGTCGCGACGAATGCTATGAAGCAATACTTAATAAACTTTTACAAAAACAAGCTAGTATCCGATGGACAGTTTGTGTGAGGATGCGATGAGTTATTCAGGGTTGGTACTACGTCAGCTCGTTTTGCAGAGGAAGAGGAGAGGCTTTCGAGGTTAAACAATGGAGCAGCTGGTTTTGCGTTTATTACAGTTTGGTCTCGTTCCCTTCCCTTCTTGCGTTGAGCTTCTTAATTCGACAGCTGAGTCATGCTGCTGTTATGCATGATGTAGGACTCGGCAAATAAATTGTATGATAGACGGAATGTGACAAGATTTCCCACATTCGAGTGTGTTTCTGTGACACAGTAATAACTTCAAGGCCGTGTAAAGCCTTATCTGCTCTAGGTTGTGACTGTATTAATGTATCAAGACACAACTTAATCTCATGATGCCTGCTTGAACGGCCTACCCCGAGGTATATAGTCTCATGAAAGCTTACAGAGCATATCGGTTCGCACTAAACAGGTGTTGTTGTATTTATGTCGACCACTTTCGGGCTTGAGTAATACAATCCAGAGCATGGGCATCATAACATGTACTCTTTACTTATGAGTAGTCAGAGGCTTAACAGTTTTTCCATTTTTTTCTTCCATAACGAAACAGGCAGTGTAGTCTTCATACTACATATCCGAGAAATAAGCCTGCCTTGGTACGGCACAACGCCAAAGCTACCCTGCCTAAACCTGTACTGTAGTTCAGAAATGCTCCTCTTTGGTAACGTTAAACAGTCATAATTAGAAGATTTAATCCTTCTTCTCGGTAGCGGCGGCGGCGGGAGCAGCCTCCTTCTTGTCGTCACCCTCGAGCGCAGGCATATCGTCGTCATCTTCATCGTCGTCGAGTTCGTCGCCTCCCTCGGCACCGGGGAAGCCAGCACCGGCACCTCCCAGCTTGGAGAAGTCGATACCGCCGAAGTCACCACCCATACCGGGCATACCACCCATGCCGCCCATGCCACCCATGTCACCCATATCGCCCATACCAGGCATGCCACCTGTATGTTCTGTTAGCTTTGATGTCTATGGTCTGCACATTTGGGTGTGGTTTGTGTTTGACTTACCCATGCCACCGAACTGAGAGAAGTCGTCCTCAGGGGCCTCGTTCTGCTCGTCCTCATCAACCCACTTGTCGAAGTCGGTCTTCAAGAAATGCATGCGCTTGGGCTCCTTGAGCAATCTGGGCCAGTACTCCTCCTTAAGGTCCTTCTTTTGCAGCTTAATCTCAACGTTCTTGGCAGTGTGGTTGATCTTGCTCTCAGCGGGGTCGACCTCGCCCCAGAACTCGAGCTCGACGTGGTACTTCCTCTTGAGAGTGGATGAGGTACCGGTGAAGGTGAGCTTAGTAGGCTGGAGGTCGAGGGTGAGGCTATCCTTGGGCACATCAGGGACGGTGATGGTGAGGTAGATGAAGTTCTTGGAGGCGTCGGCGACGGAAGATCGCTGAGCCCAGAGGACTATGAAGTTGTTAGTGGGTGAGCTATGGGTAGCATTGGGTGCCTGCGCAATAGGATGCGATCAAGGTTGAAGCCATCGAGAGAGAAAAACGTTGGTAGAGTATATGTCGAGGCGGCAAACGGGAGGAGAGGGGGGATACGAGCACAAGGCTGGGGGGGCGATCAAGGACATACCTTCGGGGTAAACAGTGTCAGACATTGTGAAGAGGGAGTTGGGTATCTTTGAATAATCGTGAACGTGTCGTGAAGGAGGAAAAAGAAGAGATAAAGAGAAAAGACGAAAGATTCAGATGATGCAGATGCAGCAGAGAAATGGAGACGGGATGGACGAGTTTTTGGTGGGCGGAGGAGGTGCAGTTTTAGCTCCTGCTTGTTCTGCAGCTTCACAGGCTGGCGCAGGCTACGGACCGCTGTGAGGCTTGCACGTTTATCTGGTCACAGGCGGGATGGTAGAATGTCTAAGAAGAGGAGAGAATAGAGGGGCAACTGATGAGGGATACTTACGTTTTGGTGTGGTACTGGTGTGGATATATGTACCTTTCTAACATCCAGGGAGTGCCCACTCTGACGTTTGCCTGCCCAGCTTCTCCACTGTTACTGGGCTGGAGCTGTTACAGTGGGTGTAGAACATGCTGGAGCTTTGTCACCCTTAATTAATGTTAATTGACAAAGCCGGTACGAGATGCTTCCAGATTTTGAACCAAAAATTGGTTTTCTCCAAGTCAATTCTTTTTTCTGAATTGAATCTAGAAATATCCTAGCAAGCACATAAAATTCATTGTATAGCATATATCCCCCGTGGAAGCCTGGCCTAGCAACCCCTACACGCGGCCGGCATGTGGATGGCGGGGTAAGCAGTTCTGCAGTGGAGGAAATCAATCCAGGCGTTAGTGTCAGGCTCAGGCACGCTGAAGCTCCAGCGGTGCTTCCACTGAACAGATCCCCTTAGGTGTGCCCACACATAGGTTAGAAAATAATAAGGAATATTGATAAAGATGACTAAAATGCTCAAATATTTAGACCATCTTGAGCGCGTAGGCCGGGTCAAGTCTTAATATCTCCCGCTTTAAAAAGAGCTTGGCTTCCCTAGGTATTGTTTTCTGACCCACCTGCCCCTGTACCTTTTTTTAGCTTGCCGGGCCAATCAAATCTCGACGTGGCTCGTCACCTCAGCCTTGAGGCTTGTGTCGGGCGAGCCTCACCACCATGACCCAACATCATTCAACGACTGGCTGCGGCTGATTCGACGGCATCAAGACGCTTCGAGGCCTAGAAACACTGCGTAAATCATAGCGCGTACTTCATCAAGTTCACAGAAACTCATCATATCTGACATACTCCCTCACGCGAGTCATTCACTCCGCCGTCTGGCTATTTCTACGGCTGCGTCATTGGCGCGGGCATTTCCTCTCTCCTTGTACATCCAACCGCCGCCATGGAAACATTCAAAGCCCTCTTCTCCAAGCCTGATCCTCAGGCCCAGGTACGCTCGCGACCATCTACACGTCTCAATCTTACCATGGCACGATCTAACATAACCCGCTTGTCCAGATGCGCAAATGCAATGCGTTGATGAGGCAAAACATCCGCAAGATCGATCGCGACATCCAAACCGTTAAGCAGGTCGAAGCAAAGACGAAGCAACTCATCCTCCAAGCCGACAAGCGAGGCCAACGCGACCCGACCCGTGCCAAGCAAGCTCAGCAGGAGGTCCGCGACTTTGCTCGTGAGCTCGTTCGCGCCCGAAAGACCTCAGCCCGTCTCATCACATCCAAGGCGCAGCTCTCCTCGGTACAGATGCAGGTCCAGGAGGCTTTTGCCGTGCGCAAAATCGAGGGTTCCATCCGAGCGAGCGTTGGTATCATGAAAGACGTCAACTCGCTCGTTCGCCTGCCCGAACTGGCGGGTACCATGCAAGAGCTGAGCGTGGAGCTGATGAAGGCGGGTATCATCGAGGAGATGGTGGAGGATTCGCTCCCCACCGACGGCGATATGCTTATGGAGGATGAAGAGGCGGACGGCGAATTAGACAAGGTTCTGGGCGAAATTCTCAAGGACCGCAAGCAGCCCAGCCTCCCAGTGGCGCCTGTGCCGGAGCCCCAGAAGCCCCAGGAGGAGGAGGAAGAGGAGGAGGATGCCGAGGCTATGATGGACCAGATGCGCAACCGATTAGAGGCGCTACGCAGTTAGTGCGAGTTTGATGGCAGTGTTCGGTTGGTTAGTTGTTGCTTGAAGATGCTAGTTGCTCTTCATCATGGAAGGAGTTGGAGGAGTTTGGCGTATCTGCAGTTTTTGGTATACACTCGATCCTACAAAGACTGCTTGAGGATCACGAGGGCATTCATTCCTCGTGCTTTGCACTGCGGCAAGATATATAACCATATATCACGTTTTTCTTAGCTCTGCCATTGGTATCGACTGGGCCGTCCGTAAATTTGAACTGGTTCGAACGTTTGAAAGAACGAATGTGTTGGGTGCTCTTGTAGCTCGTGCGTTATGTGCTTGGGTTCTTCGATCTTTTACTTTGGTCCTGGGATTGAAACTTGTTTCATACGACCCTCATCGTTGGAGTATCTATGACTTGTCTCGATGTTCAAATTTCCCACTGCAATGACTGCCGTCGTTACCGTAGAACGGATATTTTGCGACTGCCACCATGTGATACATAAACAAAGAACAACATCATTACATTCATGATCAACTACCCATGTGGATTTCACAAGGTATTTGAACCTCTGCGTGATGGTTGGTTGCTTCGAGTTCACCTTGGCATTGAACCCCCCTCAAGTGGTAGACTGGGCAGTTTGAAATGGACATCTTGCAGAGATTTCGCGTGTATAGTCATTTGGTTCGAAGTGCCAATCTCAACTCAACTATCTACCACCATTGTCTCGCTCTTCTCATCCATCGCGATCAAGATTTGTATAAGTGTTCTACGTGTGGCTGTACCATCTGGCATACCCGACTTAGACGATCAGGCTGTGCTTTACTTATGAACCTTGTTCACTCGCCAGCTAATCCTGTGGTAGAACGAGTCTTGATTCGGGTATTATATGTGGCTGTTGAGTAGGTGGACGTATCTCAGTTGAGCTCTTTCTCTTCGGTGATTGTTCTAGTCATTCATTTGCACGCTGTGGCCATGAGGCAGGGCCAACTTTAGTCCATATTTCAGTTTCTCCTCAGATCTTGTTACATGATCAATATGTGTTCGATTCTTTCAAATATTAACCCTATAGGACGAGATGAATCCTTGGGCCCTGAGTGTCTGTTCGTACACTCAGCCTAAGATTGCACTTACAATGATATTCAACTTTGTAGATTCCCTTGACCCAGACTTCACATTATCTCCACAAGTCGAGATACGGACGCCATAAAAGCTATTTCGAATACAAAATACACTCTTTTCTAGACCATGATAACTTTCATCATATGCACCAACCGTTACTCTTCATTCATCGGTTGCAACCCAATGGTTCCGATACCAGCAAATATGAGCTACCCTAAAGCTCGAAACGTAACAGACTTAGGCTCGACCAAGTTCAGATGACTAGGACTGCATACATCTCGGGTCTACAAGGTACCACTCGAAATTCCGTCCGAATGAAGGAAACTGGGTAAGTCTGGAGAGCATCAAGGTAAAACAAGCAAGTCTGAGCGATGTGTTGGACCTCACACCTCAGCTGCCGGATAGTCACATCCCGCAGAGGGCCTCACCTCACCGCAAACAGGTAATTACAACAACTATAAAAGGAGAATTTCGGTTAAGCCGTGGCACCCTCAATCACGTCACAAATTTAATTAAAAAAGACTTTTTATGTGACTCATCCGAGTTTCCAAGGATGGCGGCGTTGCTGCAAGGGACGATGCAGATATAGTACGCTGTCGTGTAAGTCAAGCTAGCTCAACAACAGGTGAATGCACGCCAACTATAAGCCAGCGCATATACAGGCGGTATCACGTATGTATGTACGGATATGTACGTGTGATGCCAGGGCTAGGCGCAGACACACCGTACTGTACGGATAGAACCTGAATTATTGGGAAAGTGCCTGCATGTGGCTTATCAGATGCTGTGAGCCAGTGTCCGTCTGTCTTGTCTATTTGGCCTTGTTTCAAAAGGCGGTATGCTTGCGGGTTATATGTATGGCGTTTTTGTTGGATGCCAAGCGGTGAAGCTCAAGTGTTGACACAACGTAGCAAAATCTTGAAACGATTTGATCGGTGTAGGATAAAAGGCAAGACGCACATGCAGGTTGGATCGAAGCCAGCAATGCTGCAGCTGCGGGAGAGAAAAACGCACAAGCACACGCATGCACATCAAGGGCGTGTTATTATTATTATCTCTTGTTTTTTAACCGGCGCTGGGTAAGGCTAAGGATAAAAGCTGGCTGCATGACTGGAGGTCTATCTCAACTGACCGCTTCTAAAACATGATATCGAAGGAGAAAAAGGTGACAACCCACAGACCCTGTTGGATACGAGAAGATTGTTCAAGTTGTACGGAGTAAGAGAAGAAGAAAAAGAAAGGTATAACGCAGTTTAGTCGATTGATCAACCGGGGAAGCAAGGTTGGTTTTACCGCGGCCGAGCGTGAGACAAGTCAAAGCAAACACTTTAAATTATTTCCTCCCTGTAAGTGTAAATGAGGATAGGATGAGCAAGGGCGGAATAAAAAAGCAAAGAGCCGTTTCACTTGACTGCCATGAATGCCGTCTGAGGCGGGAACTAAGAGGATCGTCCCTCGTGAAGAGATCCCTTGGTACCTAGCTTGGCTGATACTAATTACTTGTCACTGTCACTGTCACCCACCAAGAGTTTTCCTTTTGCGTGGGGGGGGAAAGAGAAGACTTCCGTGGGATGAGATGGGATGGGATGAGATGGGATGGGATGGGATGAGATGAGCAAACAAGGCTAAAGCAACGGATGCGAGATCATCGGGACGGTACGGCAAGCACCTGATCTGAGCCCAACGGTCCCCTCTCTCTATCGTACACCTCCAGGGGAGGGCTAGTATTGTTGTTGGTGGTGTTTTGCGCTGTCTATTGTAAGTTTGTAACGGCAGTTTGTTGTTAAGGTTGAATAGCGGCATGGCGCTGTAATAAACTGCACTGTCAACACCTTCGTCCAATAAGAGAGTCGAGAGAACTAGGGAGACAACTAACAACCCCAAAACCTTGACACAAGCCTCGCAAGCCCTCGCAAGCCTCATGGCGGGCTGAGGGTTGGGGGTTTGAGAGGCTTGCGAGGCTGCAGCGGGTGATTGCTTTAGTTGCTTTTGTGCCTGAGAAAGACGCGACAGAAGAAGCGAAAGGCGAAAACAAGCCTTGTTCACTCTCCTCTCGGTGAGGTCGGGTTGGTGTTTGCCTGATGTTTCGGTCTGGTCAACCCCACGGCCACGGCCATACTTTACAGTTTACACTTAACACTCCAAGTTAAGCTGCACCCCCACTCGTTATCGTCACAGGTGGCATGCCTCAAATGGAGTGATAGTGATTGGGTGCCCTTGCAGAAAGGAGCGGCATCAGGAGATGGGCAACAGACAGGGCCGACTTCGGGCTGAAGAAGGAATCAAATTGGGATATTTCAAAGAATCCTATGCACCAGAAAACGCCTCACCTATTGCCGGGGAGGGCGTGTGTACGTGTGTGAGTATGCGTTTGAGCTTGGTGTCAATGACGGCATTATACATAGTGAGGTGGAAATGAAGTATTCCCGTCATCCAAAAATTCATTACATATGCATTCGGAGTATCAGATTCCTCGAAATGATATTATCACAACGCCTTGTCGCTCAGTGTCACCTACCCTTCATACCGGAGCAAAACGAAAGAGCTGCAATGATCTTCATTGTACGGAGTATTGCGAATATAAAATACTCCGGAAATGGAAAAAATCAACAGCCATATTACTCCGTGAACTGATAACACCGACAACCGAGGCGGATGCACTGAAGCGAATGCTTGGAGTGTTTTTACTCTGTACCCCGGATTACCATGTGATGCCTGTAAGTGACCAGATGACGAGGCTTTGCTGGCTGACCCTACACCTCCATGCTACATCATCACCACCAAGCCCGATAGCCTTACTATGTACACAGCACAGCCTTGGCCTCAGCCCCAAATAGAAATGCTTGTAATATCCGCAAGCACACCGTAGCTGTAGCTGTGACTCGGGACCCAAGGCACCACGTAGCAGTAGGCGGCAGCCAAATATGAAGCACTGGATCGTTACAGTCTCGGGGCCAAGGCGAGCGCTGTCACAAGATATGACACCGACAACGAATAGGTGATACGAAGGAAGGACCGTAATTGTAAGAATCCAATAACGGAACCCCGGATGGACAATAAGAAACTCAGAATCTTGCTTGACCGTAAATTCGGAGCTGACAGATCCGAGCCAATCTCTGACCAAAGATGAGAATACGAAATCCCATAGGGAGAGCACGATACTGTACTCCGTATGCGTAATCATTCGCGGCCTCCGTATCGCGAATGCGACCTGATGCTATTCCTGGTCACCCCGCGGGAAGCGTATTATCTCAGCTTAGATGTTGCTGCTGTAGCAGTATTACAGAGCATACGACATCATTATCCGACGGTGCAACCACCTCGGGAAACGAAAAGAATAAGCTACTAAGATCGCTTTCGCATTCCGGCTTACAGCGAATGAATCAGGATGAGCGACAGCAGCAGAGGCAAATCACTTTCCAGTTTGTACGACGTCATACTAATACTGTCTGGAGATGTTTCCCGCAACACGTATCGCGATCCTGGGGGAAGGTTCACGGGGATCTGCTCGGGCTTGCAGCGCGAAATGTTGCCTGTTTCGTCAAAGATAAAGTCGTGGCGTAGGCGGCGCTCTCACATTGTGGCGTAAATTGTCAGCAAATCTCAAATCTCAGTGACATGCGTGCTTGGCGATGATTTGACTGAATCGGTATTTGTTCTGTTCTGTCCATAATCGCTTTGGGAGTGTACCGGATTCAGGACTCAGCTGCGTCATGATATCTGTTGCCGGGCCGGAAACAGTCTGCTAACAATGAATGTCTCAGCGTGTGCAGAACTAGAGACAATAACAACAACAAGAAGCAAAGTCAAGCAAAAGCACAGAACCTGTTATCGTCTGCGACAAGTCTCATCCAAAAGCAACTGGCACAGACATGTTTAATAGGGACGGTCTCATCTTGGGGGTAACAAATCAATAATAATTGTGATTCATTCGTGAAACTACCAGCTTGTGCACTCACTCTTACCCTCACACTGACGGTCTGATACTCATGGCAACTCCGCGATGCATGAACATCATTAATGAAACGTCCAAGCTGTCAATCGCGTGGCAGACTTGAGTCCTTGACTCTCTTGGAGTTCTACGCGACTCGTTCACCCACGTTGCCACGCGATTTACCTTATTCAGCCATTAACTTAGAATTTCCAGTGACAGACTGGTATCGTACACGCCCCTCTGCCATTCGCTCGTTGGACTCGGGGTGAGTCGAAAGGGAAAAATACCGGATCTAGGGGCTCTTTTCCCCAGCTTCGGGCAACCTTAGTCTCCTTACCTCGGTCCTGGACGGTAAGAATCCGATGATGAAAGAAGATACGTACTCCTCTTAGAAGGGAATGAGGGAAGCTCATCTTCTTCTCCGCGGTACCGCAACCGCAACCGCAGACACGTGGGAATCGCGGAAGCTAAACTCATCCAAGTCCGGGAGGCGTTTCCCCTTATCCGAGGTAGCACGGAATGATGTCCGAGACCTTCAATATTAAGTTTGAACGGAGCGATTCAGGAGCAACACATTCGAAAAGAAGGATGCATCGAAATTTTCTTCCATTTGCGCATTTCGTTAACAACCCCCCAAGTGCGGATACTGACGCAGACAATGACACTGATTTTCATGACACATGCAGACTGCGGTGGCTGTTCTTCTACGGACCTTCTACCAATCCTTCTAGTGTCCACAACTGCATACACAAAGTTCAAGTTGGGGGCATCCAAACCGAAAGAAGAAGGTGGACAACACTCAGGGTGGCTTCCAAGAAGGAAGAAAAAGGAAGCTCTAGAAAATCCTGATAGAAGCCCCTCAGACCCCCCTCTCAGATAAGCCCTGCTGCTCGGTTCTACTTACTACGAGGCAACAGCCCTAATATTAAAGGAGATTTACGATTCGTGAACGCGGTCAATGCACGAACCATGAGCCAGGAACATTGCCAGCCTTGGGTTTAGAGAGGAGAACCACTGGTTCGGGTCTGAGCAAGGCTTCATCCAGGTGGATAAGAGTTAGTCAAGGCGGTGGACTCCAGGGGTCTTTGACCTCAAACCTAGCCTAGCACCTAGATCCCAAGTTCCTATCGCGGCTATTGGAAAGGAAAAGGCTGGCAGACGCCAGGGGACCTGGTCCTTCCGGAAGGTGGGAACAGGATTCCGTAGCTGGCCGTTCCGTTCGCCTGGGGAACCAGGAATAGGAAGCCCCGCGTCCAGGGGGGAGGTTGACACTTGACAGAGTTTAAGATGAATCGCCAAAGCAAACATCAAAGTTTCAAAATGCTGCCAGCCGTTGCGCTCGGGCATTTGGTTCTTTGCAAGGGTTCTGAATCGTCTACGTAGCAAGGGATGGAACTTTGACACAAGGGGGAAAACTGTCGTGACCGCCGAGTAGGAGCCTAAGCGAGACGGCCATTCTATCGTATTCGACCAATACTATTGATAACACTATCAAAAGGGGTCGCACAGCAAGAATAGCTAACTGGTCGTTAGCAAGTAAGAAGCGGGAAGCAAACAGATCGCGACACGGCTTTTTTTCGGAGCACCACAACCGTCATGTCTGATATCCGTACAACAGCGGCTTCGATAAGCTTTTGGCTGGTCCTTGGCGAAAACAAACTGCCTGTTTGAGGAGCCGTTGTCTCTTACCGCGGGTAATCTAAATAACAGATTTGATGATTGATGACGTTTTTTATTCCCAGCAATTACTGGAACTCATATTACAAGCATCATGGCATTATCACAAGCAATTCCCCAGAGCCCAGAGCGCCAGAGCCCAACGGTGAAGGGTGACACGGTGCACCCCCAGCTAAAGGCGCGGGATTTCCAGGCGCTGGGCCGTAGCCTGTAGGCTATATCGTAATTTAATTTTACTTACCGATCTGTGACCGAAGCGTTGGAATTGGAAACTTGGAACTTGTCAATCCCGGGACTGCACCCGGCCACGCGGTCCGTGGTAAAACAAAGTCCCAGGAATAATAACAATACTAACAACAAGGTCCACAATGAGCGAGATTGCTCGGGATGATGAATTTCAGGTGTAGAGTTGCAATTGCAATTGCGTGACATTCTAATGCCGAAGTGGAGACTGACTTCTCTTAGGTAAGTGAAAAATAAGAAGAAAAATACAATTCCATGGAATCTTCCCTGTCAAAGCATGGAAGCAATCTAATCGGCGAGTAAGTTCCATAAGTCTTTGTGTTGGTGTTTCCCCAGACCGGCATACTGCGGAAAGATATGGAGTGCTGAGGTGTGGCTCAAGAGAGAGAGAGAGAGAGGGAGAAAAAGGAAGAAAAAATGGCGGTGGGGAGCCTTAGATAAGTGAAAACTCCATGATGACGATGGTAGTATCGCAAAATGCGCAAGAGCCGCGGAGGAAAAGACCCTGATATCCATTTATCTGACTCACATCATGAGTTATATCCGCTCTGCCGCTGTAGCACCTGCAGTTGCGGTTACAGCTGCAGCTGTTAGTGCACCCTCATGTTGATCATCGTAGACGCCGATGGCGATGGGCGATATCGAACTTGACCGCCGGGTCTTGTCTTGTTTTCACTTCAGCATGGCGGATAAAGGTGGAGTGTAAGCGGGAGCACGCAGGGTCCTCACGGCATTGCCTTCTCGCTGTCGTTGGTGCAATTGAGGACCACAGAGCCACCGTTATCTCTAGAGACATAGCGATCAACACAAGCTGCTGTGAATCCAGACGAGGCCAAAACACCATCTGCAGGGTATCCAGTAGCGACGGGCCAGACCGTCTATCATGACTATCACTTTGTGCGAAGATCAGCTTACTGGGACGCTTCAGAGTGTGATAGGTGATAGGCACAGCAATCAACGTTCTGGGCTGCTCGGCTGCCCGGATAAGAGAATCTGCGACAACTCCAGACCCTTTCTGAGTTGCAAAGCTGATGCCAGAGGCTCTCGGGTCGAGGTCCGGGTCGGGAACGCAGATCATTTCTCAGCCAAAGTGCGGAGAAGCTCATGAAGCTGTCTCAGTTGTTTTGAGGCGAGGGGCATTTCTGCGACACAATTCAGTATTTCATTTGCTCTGACCCCTCTTGCCCCCCTCAAGTCGAGGTAACCTCACACAAGTCTCTTATCGAATTCTCCTGTTTCCGATCTGTCGAGAACGACTCCCTTCGCTTCGACTCAAGCAAGAAAGACATAGCAAGGGAGAGAGTCATTGGTTTAAGCCCTGAATAAGTGAACCACACAGATGCCACAAACCTTCACTAGGAGCACGCAAAAATCGATAATTAGTGGACGATTGGATACATCCAAGAGGCAACGGACGAAACGCCACAGAGTGGAGAGAAAGCCGTAAAAGCGGCTCCGATTGTGGATATCAGTCTCTCGTACGCCGGTGTGTGGCGGCGGAACGGATATTGAATTGATCAATTGCTAGGTATCCGTACAAGCTGAGGAACACTCGCTTGCTATGGTCCGGCTAAGAGAGATTATCAGAAAAAAAGCTTTTTTCCTTCCCGAATTTTTATTTGTGTCAAAATCTTGCTTCTTCCACCGGATTTTGAAATTGAAAATGTGCCCAATAATGCTAGGATCAAAACCCTGCAGGATGTACGACCGAGATTCACAAGTGCCAAGATATCGCGGAGAAGATATACAAAGCCGTGATTGGCTACCGATATCGATATCCATGCCAGCTAGCGGTGAGAATAATGGACTGCGATTCGTGCGCTCAACCAGGTTGGACGGAAGGGGAAACTTGCTAGGAAGAGATAGCTTTCAAGGTTTCTAGGCTAAACGGGCCTGTAGGGTAAAGAATGCTCGGTCCGGGATGATTGCTCTAGATCCCTAGTGGGAAGTTAGAAAACGAGAACCTTTGAATATGACCAGGCCAGGTATCCGTAAACAAGTAAACAGGCACCCTGGGCTGGGAGCCACCCGGTATTGGGGGTTAAAGTTATTGGGAAGCCAGAAGCTCGGGTCGGCGAAGCATCCATCTGGATTGGAGGGGAAATGGACGAGGGAGGTGATAAGAGAGGGGACAATAATTACCTACCTAGTTCGGCGGACAAAAGGCCGAGAGGCATATACTGGAATATGGCCTATCTCTCGATATCTCTTTTTTTATTGTAGCGGTCACGGTCATGGTTACGGCCATCCACCGAGGATGCATTTAGGTTATTGTTGTTTATGCCGTTTACCGGCGGTGAAATTCCGACACCTCGTAGTGCGCAACTTGAGTGGTTGCTGGATCGGACAGTCGCTGCAAGATGGGGCCCTAACCGATCAATCAATGCTCGGGCGGTCGCTTGGGGGTGGGTGGTAGAACAATCATCCATGATCCATCTACGAATGGCCAGGAACAGTGTCAACAGAAACAGCTCAGCGCTCAACACCATCAAGCACGCACGCATCCAGCAAATAAAAACTGTAAATGTGTGATGTGTGTGCAAAAAGGGAGCGGTCAGAGATGCACGTCGTTCCCTACCTGCATTGGATCGCATCTCCTTCTGTTGCTCCTGGCCCTTGCCTTGAGGGAAGACCAATCCCGTAATCCCGCGATGCCTTCCCCCTCTTCCCAATGAGGAAAAAAGAATAGCCAGCAACAGCCAGCCCTGCGAGCTGCATAAAGGAATTTATTGCGCTGCCGGGCATGGTGTGGGGGGTGTGTGGTTAAGGAAACGTACACTTGCCCGACGGGAAGGTTTGGTTTGGGCTCGGAACGACAGCCAACGTATGCCAGGGCAGAAGCAGCCCGAGGATCGACCACGGCCAGGCCAGGCCAGGCCAGGCCAGGGACCGATTTAGGGCGTGTTGGGCGCTGGAAGGAAGACAGCCCAGCGCCCACGGCCAAGAATAGGTAGTGAGGGAGGGCGTGGGGGAGACAACGAGCAGCGGAAGAGGAGAGAGGAAAGACACAAAAAGCAATCCAGTCTTGAGACAAAAAGAACAGAAAGTATCAAATGCGATAAATTACTAGCATTCACATGAGACAAACATGAATGAACACAGCGATAGTAGCGAACCGTAAGCGAATGGCGTTCACTCTGAATGATGCCTGGAGAATGAATGAATGAATAAATGAAATCAAAGAAAGTGATGGCTCATGGATGGGACGGACAAACAGTGACCGCACTCGCTACTCGCTACAACAGCACCAATAACACTTCGACAGTCCATGAATAGACAATGATTCACTCGTGTTCCGAAAAGACGCAGTGCGAAGAGTCACCGTATCGCATCGCAGCGCATTGATTGCTGCGCTGACCTGCCGTAATCACCATTTATCCCAGGTTAATAATCAGTCTTGTTGGTCAGTCAGCCCTGGGGGCGCTTCTGGCTGTGCTCTGCGACTACACGCAATACCTACCATAATACTGTATTCGTCGTGCTTGTGACTCTGCTCCGTTGATGACTGTGACTCTAGGTTGTGTCTCATTGCCGCGCGCAGCCCGTGATTTGGTAAGTTGACCCGTGGGAAGGGGGAAGGGGGGAGGCGCAGAGACCTGTGATTCAGACGATAACAGCGAATCGCACACGGTGTAATTGGTATTGTGGTTGCTATTCGTCGTGCTTTTTGGGCTTTGGGCTTTGGTCATTGGTCTTTGGTCTTTGCCTGGGGGAGGCGTTATTATTTCAACCCCGGATTACGAAAAGCCACAGGGCAGATGAGACCAAGCCCCGATCGGAGCAATCAATCAGACAAACAAAAGCAGGTTTGATATGTCTTGGACGAGAGCAGATTGTCTTAGACGGTGACGGATAGAGTCAATATGGCCTCTGATTGATATGTCGCTTTTGTCATTTATTATGATTATTGTTGTGATTATGCTTATGATTACGATTATGATTATTGTGATTATAACATCTTCTGCAAATGTTACTGTCCATAAGAAGCTTTGCTTATCTCACCGTCTGTTGGGGATTTCTTTTTACAGCGTCCATCAGTTTACAAAGCAAAGTTAGCTACGCCACAGCTTCGCTCAGCTCGTTACGACACCGCATCGCGAGTAACCATCCACCACGAAGCTCGTCATCCTCGCTTGTTCTTGTATTGACTGATTGTTCTTGGTCGTCAATAGCTGGCAACACGCAACAAACCTGTTTATTCTGATTCTGGAATAATTCGGCTTCGTCTTTTCTGGATCCTCCCAACGGTGAGATCTCGGTCCCTCGAGCGATTTGACCCGAGCGCGATAAGCTACCTGACCTCCAAAACCATAACCAAAAACCAAAGGTCTTGGCGAATACTTGACAAAATCTGGATACCGAAGCTGGATACCGATTCGGCCACGCCCCCATATCTCAACTGCCTCTGCCTCTGCCTCTGCCTCTTCCTTTCCCACGGATCCGCTTCGGCCACCCCCAAAAAGTGCCATTGACAGCTCCGCCCGTCCACTTAGCCGCTGTATCGCCCTGGTTTTTTGGGTTTTCACCTTCCAGCTGTGACTCGAATTTCCCACCGCTCATTTTGCCACGCCCCCTTCCTTTCGGCCCACCCCACTCCAACACCTCGGTCGGTAACACTCCGCGGGCTGGCTGAATCGCTTCTCTCAGCAGCAAAACACAGCAACAACGAGCCTTCCTCCCGGCGACCGAACCTGAGGACCCTTGGACCCGCACTCGCACCCGTTGTCGGTCGCACCCCCCTTTTCCGGCACCTCTCGCCTTCACCTTCTCTTCCACGTTCTCCCACTCCCAAATCCCATCCCACACCCACACCCCCCTATTGCAAATCATCCATTCCACACCCAGATCTAATCTCACACGCCCTCTTGTCTCCCTTAGCCGGCTGCCTGCCCTTTCTGCTTCACCCATTTATATCTATCCGCATCCCCAGGTTTTCGTCCCAAGGATCCATTTATCTGCCGTCAACAAAGAACAATCTAGTGATCAACACTATTACTTGCTATTTAGCAACAGCTATAGCTCTTTGAGCTTCAACTCTCGACTACTCACCTCGCCTACCATCACAACCACCGCAACAATGTTCGGCTCATACGGTTCTTACAGCTCCATGTGCGCGTCCTCGGCGCCCATGGATATCGCGTCTCGCAACATCTACCGATCCCAGGATTCCGCCTGCGCTTTTCCTTCTTGGCCTCGACGCGACTCTCTCTCTGAGTCTGATCGAGAGGAGCGACCCACCTCATATCTCTCCGACGACGACTTGTTCCTCTCTGATCCCTTCGACGACGACGCCCAGAGCGTTTCCAGCGCCGGCAGCTCTTCTCCTGGTGCCATGGCCTCGCCTCCCAACGTCATCTCAGACTTCGAGCTCCTCCAGGCTCAGCGCGAACGCCAGGCTGCTCTTCAGCGCGAGTGCATCCGTGTTGTCAACCAAGAGAAGGAGCGTCGCCGTGCCGCCGCACGAAAGCAGCGCCGTAGCAGTTCTCACAAGAAGAGCCCCAAGACCAAGCTCACCTCCATCAACGAGGAGGTTATTGAGTAAACAATTACCGGGTTCTTCTTAATGACTGTTACGATTTAACGATAGCGTATGTTTACCTGTTGCTCAGTATCAACAAACATTCACTAACAAGATTTTAGGCTGCTTTTCTTTTGCATTACATGGCAATCTGATACCCCATGATACCCCACACAACAGCATTCGCATGTGCAATACTGGACGCACATGCCAGATTATTTACATCACTATTCCGTCTCAGATGATGGATATCTTTTACACACCACAACACATCCAAACAAACTGTCATTCATTAAACCGGGCAACCTTAAACAGCAACGTTCGGATCGACTTCTAGCCGCCGGACCGACATCACCCTAAATCTTGGTCAATGACGCCATGGGTAGACCGCCTAGGACCCCAGCAAATCTCATGTGGGGGTGGGGTTACCCAACCAAGATTGAGTCAGATGGGGCCAAGCATTAGGAATGGATGACAACAACAACAATCAACAACCATTATCTATCAGGACTTTCCGATCACGGCCGAGCCTTGGAAGGAAACGTAGCCCGGGCCGGTGGAAGTTTATCCTTCTCCCACATCTTGACATTCAAATGATGTGGACTTGACGGATCATCGGCCGCTTCGGCCATCCACCGGTTTCTTCCCCGCACCGCGGTTCCGTCAACGGAAATGTTTTCGGATCATCATTCATTATTCTTTTCTGTTGAGGCTTTTATCAAGCCGACTTTTTATCTTTTCCGACTCTGCTCACCGAGCCTATTGAGTTTAATCTTTTTTCCCTTTCTGCACACCATCTTGGTGGAGAGCATATGTATGGAGTTTTCATTATTTTTATTGCATTGTCACAGGCTTGCATAGGATTAGGGCATGGAACCTTGGGTACAGGTTATGCATCAGCCTCCCACCACTGGGAAGACAGCTGGCACAGGCATTTGGGAATGGGAATAATGGCACTGGATGTGCCCACTGCATGGTTTACACAGCGACATGGACTTTTTAGATACCTTAGGATAGTTCGGCGGCCTTGCGCCAGCCTTGATTTTTGAGATACCCTCTTAGTTAGCATCAACATTCATATTTGGCTTACATCTTAACTTTTGTCTTTGATTCATGTGATATGCTATGTGTGCGTCTCTGCTTGTGACTTTGGCCAGCATGGTCCTTTGACCTCTCAGCCTCCAACTATTATCCCCAACCTTTGATTGTTGCCAAGTTCAATAGTATCCAAGAGCATGAACCAAGCTCATAAAAGCGTGTGGCACAACACTTCTATTATCCAATAACTAGCAACCATAGCCGGCCTATCTTTCGAATACCGGCGACAATAGGGACCTTTCTATTTTCTAGCCTGGCCCGTGGTACCGTCCCGTGCCGTAGGCTTTCAAGTCAAGCTGCTCCGTCACATGAACGAACCAGACGCCTTTGCCGCGCGGGGTGTGGCTGGGCGGTGAAAGCACGCAGCAACGTTTATGAGATCGGCGATAAGAATGAAACAAAGGACTCCCTTTTCCACGTGGGAGAGCTTGTGATGGATATCCTGAAGGTGGGTGTTTGTATAGACTGATGCTTTGTCCTTGTGCGCGAGATGTAGTTGGTGGTCAAATGTCAAAGAAACGGGCGCACAGATGGTGAGGAGAGGGTATTGAATACCCGCGGGGAAGCCAAAATGATGCTTTCCTATTGCTATCTGGTTTGAATTGGATTGCGCCTCGTGGCTTGTGAGTATAAAGGCATTGTGTATGTTCCTGTGTTCAACATAAGCTTTGACACCGTTTGAGCTCCTATTATTGGCAGTCCCACGCCTAGAGGCTAACTCAAGGACGAGACAAAGAGACTAAAGATTTGAAACGGGCGCTTGTGCTACTTGGATTAGAGCCGTGTCTTGAAATAGCGAGTCAGTCCCAGTGAAGCAAGTAGTAGTTGATTAGCATAAGGTCCTTAATTGGGGAGTGTTGAGAAGTATACATGGCGATGCACGGTGCAATACGTGAAAGCCTTAGAGATTGAAAGGTGAGGAGAATGGACTTAGGAACTGGAGTATCTGGACGGAGAGGTATAGATATATACTCGGAATGGCCGTGGTAGTATAAGTTGAGTTGCCTCATCACGTCTGTGATAATGCCTATCTTGAGATTCAGTCCCAATGCCCAAATCTTCCATCTGAGATCATGCGATCACGAAAGCCAGAGGACATGAATCGGTTTGATACGATGTGAGTGGGTGTAGATTGACCTTTGTGGTGCGGAATTAGACAGTGATACCCTTCAACGTCGTCATGGCAAACTTAAGGCCATCCCCGAGTGTCCTACACCTTGAAACGTGCCGTTCAACGAATTTAAACGAGAATAGAGAGTGGATACAGCATATCTTTTGAGAGTTCTCATCAGTCCTATAAATGTTTTGGTGGAACAATGCGGCTCCCACTTAATCTGTGAAGTCCAACTACATTCCTTGTAAGTCACTAGGCAGTTCGCAGTAGCATCTGGGGTAGCATCGGACTTGCCATCAACTAAGAGAGATTCATTGGAAGCTGTAATCGATTCGAAGAGCTTTGCTCTATTACTACAAACAGTATATTCTTACTCTGCTGAACTTCATGTTCTTGATAGTTCAGAAACCGCCTGTTACAACCATTGGGCATGACCGCAACGGGCCGCGGAAGCAATTATAATTGAAGGTTTACCTGATGCAAGATGTATGAATGTAACTTAATTCATCAGATTGCAACATATATCAAGCACTCACTTGTCTCCATTGAGCTTATCATTTGGCCTCGGAACTCTGAGCACACTGAGGAGATCAGCACCACACACCTTTATGGCCGCAGTGACAGCACGAATAGATCTCTTTCATAAGATGGAAGTTGGAGTAGAGAAGTTCGTATCATAATTGTTGCTAATTTCCCGAATCCAATTCTCATTATTGAGATAAAGATGTATGAACGTCAAGCCAAGGAGCTACACTGTCTGATTCGGAGTATGCTAGACAATATTACGGCCTAGATTTTACTTGTTGATAACTTCAATAGATATATCAGAGACCAAAAGTTTTGTGAGGTCCTGGCACGGTGTTACAGGGCTTTGCGATGATGACCTTCCGGATTCTTCAACCACCCTCATCTTCCCCGCATCATCAGCTTTACTAATATCTCACTCAGACTCGACTTCACTTAACTTACACATAACTCATCAATCTTTAGACCCGAATAAGAAATCTCATATATGAGAAGGAAAGCCACTCGCTGTATTAACAACCGAAGCACATCTATAAACACAACAACCACAATGGTCAACGAACAGGATCGCCAACATCTCCGCCTCGCCGTCTCACTCGCCAAAGAGGCCCTCGAAGCCGGCGACGCACCCTTCGGCTCAGTTCTCGTATCATCGGATAATAAAGTCCTGCAAACCGACCGCAACCGCACCGTCACAGGCTCCAACGGCGACAGACGCGCCGACTCAACGCTGCACCCAGAGTTCACGCTGGCGCGCTGGGCACAGCTAAACCTCAGCGCTGAGGAGCGCGCAGAGACGACGGTGTACACAAGCGGTGAGCACTGCGCTATGTGCTCTGCTGCGCACGCGTGGTGTGGGCTCGGAAGGATTGTGTATGCTTCCTCGACGGAGCAGTTGGAGGCTTGGAAGGCTGAGTTTGGAGTTGGGGCACCGGTTGCGCCGTTGGGTATCAACCAGGTTGCTCCGGGGCTCAGGGTTGAAGGGCCTGTGGAGGATTTGGCTGAGGAGGTCTATCAGCTTCAAGTTGAGAGCTGGACGAGCAAGGGCTTCAAGTCCAAGTCAAAGGCTTGAGTGAAGGGATGAGATGGGATGACGTGTAGCATGGGTTATGACTGAAAGCAACTGTGTTAAGCTAGCTATATGAGTATCCATAGGACACGAATTTGGGATTCAAGAGATTTCAAGTCTCATTATGAGCGACTATCATCCCCTGCCTATAAGCTAGCTACGCTCTTGTGAAGGATAGAGTAGTAGTACTCCATAGTTAATAACCATACACTATGTCGGACCCGAGAGCATAGTGGTTAGAGGTGTGAGAGCCAGCTCATCACATAAGCAAATAGGGAAGGGGAAGCTCATATAATGCCCAACCGATGAAAGGACTTCGGCGATCTGGATGAAAGCGAGAGACAGTTCTTCTTCTCCAAATCTTAGTCTATTTACCGTTATCCATGTCCATGTTCTCATCCAATCAGCTTATCCCCTGTGGCTTAGTTGGCTAAAGCGTCCGACTGTTATTAAATAGACAATCGGGAGATCGGAAGTTCGAGCCTTCCCGGGGGAGAAACGCCTTCTCATATTAATCTTTTGCTAACTGTGTTCATTTTTGCTTAGAACGAGTATTCATCCCATTGCAAATGTTGTTTGGGTAGCTGTTATAATAGCAAGTTACGTAGTATGCCCCAAAGAAACCGATTGACACAGGCCAGTCATGTTCATGCATGTATAAGCCATTTATTTTCGTCTTTTCCTCACCGAAGAAAACGGTATTTGAGAGTAGTGATGTTGCGTATCTGTCTTGAATGGAAACTGGAACATTCATTTGATGTAGGGCGAGAAGTGTCGTAGACTAAGCTCCCTCACATCGTGACTTTCTCCTACTAGGTAAGATAACATGTTGGTCTTAGGACTATCATTGATATGCAGGACAACACTCCACAATGCAAACCCAGTAACAGCATTAGAGATCTAGCTTGGAGAGATTGGTTGAAAAGATGGCGTCGACCTTGTATCGCCATGTTCAGGAGCCGTATCTTCTACCATCAACGATATCCTCTGGGAAGTCTGAAGCCAACACTCAATCAAAAAGTTGACCACTCAACTGCTGCTGCAAAGAGACCCAAGGACATGCAGTTCCACGTCAGCCTCGGTCTCGGGTATCTCGCATCATCTAGAGATCAAATCCACCTGCATTATTTCCGCAATGTCTCATCTATAAAAGTACGGAAGCTCAATCTGAGACATCAAGTTGATAATGGCCGGTGTCGGACGCCCGCTATTGAGAGCTAGTTCTCGTGTTAGAGCTTGATACATTCTCATTCACCTTCACCTTCATCAGCCTCTCATGGTCTTGGATTGTGGCTCGAGTCCATTTGGCACCCGCATTTCATTCATGCACAATGTCGAATCCCCCGCGGAGACGGCTTTGTTCCAATTGGACAACATCTAGGTCAAGACAAGTGAGATCCTAACACGACGACCACCAACGCCTTGTATCGCTTTACTGGTGCATCGTATGCATTGGCGATATTCAACGGAGGGGCCGTATCCGAAACTCCTCATTGCAAGCTAACGACCTCCATTCTTGAGGTTTGATCAGTTGGATCTGGATGCGGGGAAGCCTGAAGCCACGCGAGTTGATGGACGTTGGTGCAAGGGATTTCACGCACCCAACTACCAACGTTAGCTTGGCCATCCACATCATGTATGTTACAGTTGTTGAAAGTGATTGAATTCAACTGAAATGTGATGGAATCCTTGACCCTTGACAAAGGTAGTGAGACACAAGAACCCATGGTTTTAGTAGATACAATCCCTGCCATGGTCAGTCGTTGATAACCCCAACTCATCACACCTATCTTCACAGTAAAAGCTGTCAACACCAACTTAGAGTAATGTTGAATTTTGACCTGTAAAATTGTATAAAGCGTCGAGGGAAGCTAGTCCATTATTGAATGTCCCGGATAGAGGACGACAGCCGATTCGAAAAAAACAATGTCTTTCTGCTCGTGGCCTCATCGAGACGACCCTTTTGTCACTTAAAGTCTCATGCACTTATATTCCAGTCATACTGGGATTGGGAGTCAACTCGCAATAAATTCCGGTGCGATCTCTTGTGCCTGAGGCTGTTGATTGAGCTCCAAATAGCGCGCAAAATAGATGGGTGATTTCAATGTTTGAGATCATCCAAGTGGAATAGGTTGAAGCTGAGAAGTTGATATCTTGGCAAATGAGCGCAGAGGAGAATTGGTACTAATAATGACATCCTGCCAATCACGTGTGAGGTTGCATGGATAAATCTTACATGAATGTTTCGTCCCTGAGACGATCTGGTGTAGAAAGGCGGCCGCCATTCTGCGAGCCTGAGAATATGGATGGACTCGGAGGCTTTTGTCAAGTGGCGTTATCCAAGTGTGATCATTACCATCCATCAGCCTGGCCGCAGCTTGGGCCGCATCTTATAGCATGGTATATCAATATCCCAGTTGGTCGAAGGTACGCGAGAAAGCAGCGACCAGGGTCCCCGCGGCCGGGTCAAGAATGCTCTTAAGTCTTTACCAGGGCCAGCTTATCAGCTCAACAGGGGAAATGTGATGGCAGAATTACGACTTAGTTCACATACTCGTGAGTCGTACTGTTTAAAGAAGTGAGTTATGAGCAATTGATCAAATTTTTAGTTGTAAGCCTCATGAGGACAACCTGATCACCTCAGGTAAGACGACATGTACGAGCTGCAAGCACGAGGTACAGCAATAGCAGAAGAAGCAAGGGAGGTTGTAAGTCTTCCAGCTCAAGTGCCTGCAGCCATCCGCGGCCTTATGTCAAACGAGTGTACAGTACAGGCGCACCTTGTGCGAGGCTGCAGTAGAGCCTGAGAAAGACTGGAGACAACCGTGGGGTAGTTTGGATTCTGAGGCCAGACAACCAGACAGGCCTACCAAGTCCACCGGGATAATGAAATTGCGTATCGGCCGGTAAGAGTTCTTGACCAGTGGCGCTGAAGCCCGGTCAGCCTTTGACTGTTAAGTGTGTACAGCACAGGAGCAACGTGCTTGCAGGGTGATCCACTTGTATGTGTTTGTAGTCGAGACTGGCTTTCAAGCAGCCACCCGTTTGGTTGTGATCCGCTAAATGTATGAATGGTCCTGAAAGTACCGCAGAAATTATCAGACGACTTCAGAGTCTTCGCATGTACCTGCTTGAAGGTCAAAGAACATCTATCCAGATGCTGGCGTTGCTGTGCTGTACTTGTACCATATGCAGGACCTGTGTGGCGGAAGCGAGGAGAGCGAGGCGAAACAGCTCGATAGGCAAACGCACGGTGCTGTGGATATTGAACAGCATCTGCTGCAAACATCTGTCCCTAGCCGAGCAGTTGATTGCAGGGTATTGATGGGTGGAAGCGCTTGCTGGACTCGAGACGCCGTGCTGGGAAGAGACTGGAGATGGCAAGGTATCTGATAGGGAATTTGCCTGTTGGTTGGTGATGATATAAGTCTGGATGAGCAACCTAAAGCCAAGTTGGGTGTTGACCACATGCCTCCGAGACATATGTCGGAAGGAAGGGGTTGCACTGACCGGGATTCAAAGAGAAATAGAGACATCTTGCGTCTTTTGTTTCTGAAAATTGGAGAAATTCGAGGGGGCTGGTATATAAATGACGTCCATGTACTCCATAACTAACTAATAGACATCCTGTGCGGCTGTTTGCGCGTTGGGTCATGGATAACCATATGCTGTCAAGTGATTGCTAGGCTGCCAAGGTGGATATCTTGACTCTGACCCCAGATCAAACAGGTCGATCCGAAAGACAAGCGCCATATTTGTTGTTTGATAAGTTGGTGATGTGTCCATCTCGAGTCATCGTCTCCGGATCAAATTCGTCCGAGGTATTGATAATGGGAGCGAGCAGCGTGACGTGTATTAGACGCGGTCTGAGTTGTCAAGAACTCATCAAAAGGAATACGAAGTCAAGTCTTGAACAGTTGAGCTGGAGAGCAGAGGATTTCCGTACCTAGTCGACTAACATCCAACATCCACGGCAGTGCCTAAGAACAAGTGTGGGTGATGAGTGTGGGTATGGTAGCACTGAGGCGGGAGCGACCAGGGGCACGGGAAAAAGCAACGAAGAAATCGTGTATGCAGGCAGGATGAAAGTCAGAAAGGAAAGAGAGATCCATAATACAACGATTATCTAAGGTACCTACTCCGTACCTACTTTAGATAAAGAAGAGTTTGAGAAAGCACTACCTACCATCGCGGGAGGGGTTTTTTCTTTTTTGACATGTGTACTTGACAAAATAAGCCTGTCATTTGGCTGTTCTGACCCCTGACATGTCGTACTAAAATTAGACATGATATTGATGAACTCGACATTATAGCAACAGCCTTATTTTGTCACCTAAGGGTGTCAAAAAACCGCTCCCTCCCGCGATGGTACCTAAGCTAGATATTGTCTATAATAGTACTACGGCAGTAACGCTTTTGCAGACTAAAGGCAAGCACTCTTTAACAGTCGGGCGTGAAAAGATTCACATCGATTGAGGCTTGCTTGCTCTTTCCTCTGATCGAATGAAGTCAAAAGTGGAGCAAGGAGTTCATTACAGAACACAGTCAACATACTGCGTATAAGGCAGGTACATTAGCTTAGTTGGGCATCAGCCATCATACAATCTTGAACTAACATTCTATGAAATGATGTCAATCTCCTGTTGAATTCTCCCTCATCAGTCGGGGTTTCAAGCCAAGCAAGATATTGCTATCAGTACAAAGCAGGCGAGCTTGATAGAGATGACAACGTTGAAAGCCAGAGCAGCCACTTGCGCTTGCAACGAAGAAAAGAAAAGGTGGGTATAGACCCTCTTCGCTAGCGGGACGGGAAGGAGAGGCGATTAACTCCCTGCAACAGACGTGATCGGCCGGCTTATTGGCCCGTCCCGTTAAGCTAACGCAACCAATAAGCGCCGAGAAACAGCTGTAGCACATCTTTGGCAAGCGGGGTGCAGCATTACAGCCAATCAATGTTAGCATACAAGCGCTTGCTCAAGCCCCCCATGTTTCGTTTCCCCAACCACATGCTTTCAATCTTTCTTCACTATCCGTACTTACTCATCTCAAGATTAAGCTGTCGAACTTCGAGGCCGACCAAGAAGACCACTGCTACGTTCAATCTGCTACCGCACGAAAGGCTCTGTCGCCTCTACAGTTTCAGGGGCTCCGTACTGTAGGAACCGCACCTAAATCCACTGAAGTGGAAACGTCTGCATTGCAGGCGTTGTGTTGATGCTGATGCTGATGCTGATGCACACACACACACACCTCAATGTAAGGTACCGACCAGTCTTTACTCTGGTTGTTACCCAGCACAACTGGATCGAGCATATCGTGTTGCAGTGCCTATCTCATACTGCACCTGCCACCAGCGTTACAGCTACTTCGTGGGAGGCACCGTGCTGTCCTGCGCTGCTGCTGCTGCTGCTGCTGCGCTATGCTCTGCTGTGTTGTCCTGCAATGCTTGAGAAGCCACCGCCTGTCGTCGTACCAGACGCCGCCCGCATACTTTCGCCCATCTCACCGAAAGAGGGGCACCAGACACTTACTATACGTGATTGACGGATGAAAATCAATGCAAATACAAGATGAAATTTGGATGAGACGACGGCGGAGATCACGAGGGCCAAGGACATGCTTCCATGATGAACATTTAAATATCAAACGGTGAGATATGGACCATTCATGCGTTGAGATGCAGACAATGGAATACAATTGATTGATTGATTGGTCGAGTCCCTCGAGTCTCGAGTCGAAAATGGATCTGGAGATTTACAGGGGTCCCGGTCTAGTGGACCACACAATTTGATGCGCCATCCAACGGGTTACTGAGAGAATTGTGTTCAACGGCACGCGGCCAGCCCACGAGGCTAAATTTGGCAGGGGCCATTGCTCGCTAGACATTTGACTTGCTGCGACTCGTTGCTCATTAACTCGCCTTGTCTTGTCTTTAATCAGATACCCACAGTCTGCGATGAGATGGCATTCCACGTTGGGCTTCGCTCGTCATTGCAAGGCCGCAGCCGCCCACAACGATCCATTCACGTCAAAGTGACTGCCTCCGCCTCAACTGGCGTCTCTTAGACCAGATTCCAACTTCGAATCCCCTGTCTACCGTACAAGAGGGGATCCTGGTCTTCTGCAGCTTCTCTTCCCCACTCGACTTTGTTAGCTCGAGTCCAAAATCCAACAGCAGAAAGGTGCTCATGTTAACACAAGCTCTCATTCCCCAATCCCCAATCCCCAGCCGCCGTCCACCATCCTCCACCCCGGCCCCTGGACTGAGTGCTATGAGCCGGTCCGTCTCCGCTGATCCATTCAACCCAACGTTCGCAAAGCTCTATTTTAATATCGTTTCTGGTTTCGAGCGTCCACTGACAGGCCAGAACGTCACTCTCTAGGCGCCATCTCTGACTCTGGACCCCCGACTTGACCCATGATGGATGGTCCATCACACACATAGCACACGCAGTAAAGGCACCCACACTGGTACCAACCCTGTGTCTGTCTCTTTCTCAAAATCATCCAAACCTGCACTTTTTTAACTTTGGGTTTCCTTCTTGGGCCTCCCTCTTCTTAGTCTTCTCTTTCCGCCTTTGATCTTCGAATTGTGTCTGCTTGTTTGCTTGTGTCGCCTCATCACATTGTCACATCTTCAGCTCCAGCATCTACCTTGATATCACGACTCCACCAACATCCATTTACACCAGCCCCCAAAAGACATATCAGCTTTTGCTTGACAAGAAACCACAACAAGGTAAGGATTTCAATTCACTTTCACTTTGCTGTTGTCTCTATTTTCTGTCGGTTTGTGCTCTCAATTGCCTACGTGCATCTCCTGCACGCTGCTCCTGGCTGCTCACCCCTCGTCATATCTCTCGTCTTAGTCGCATGTTCCTCAGCATACACGCGCACGCATACACACAAGTTTGATGGACCCTAGAATCACCTCCCTAGGGATTTCGAGCTACATCTGCAAGTCAAGCGCCGGGTCACACCCCTTTCACATCCCCATCCCTATCCGCATCCACTACCAAGCTCTTCCTGGCAGCTACACTTTGACCTTGACCACTTTGCGCGCGCATCTCCATTTGGCGTCGTCCGACCCCAGGCAATCACATCAACCTGAGCAGGGTAGGCGGCTGTGTTCTTGCTGTTGCCGGGTTGCGCCTATAGCGTTGCTCTCAAGTGTTGCCCTGGTTGAGGTTACGCTCGACAAGCAAAACCATCACTGTGCCCATCTCCACACACACATCTATTCTTTCTCTACGCCTTCTCGAGTCTTTTACTTTCTCAATTTTCTCACACTTACACTAATTCGCATTCCGAAGACCTTTCTCTCGACTCACCGCATCTGCCTCTTATTGTACATCATCGCGACCGAGACATACAGCTCCACGAGTCCTGCTCGTTGTCCAACATCACTTGCCCGTCGCTACCCGCGTGCCCGTATCGCATCGTGTCGCTCAGTAACGAAACAGACATCAGTATAACACGATCCGAGACTTTGGCTCACCGAAACACCGAGAAACCGTCATCGTCCGGGTGCGGACAGCAGGAAATTCCGAGGCATGTTCAACAGCCCTTTGGTGTAGCTTTCCGCCGGTTCCTGCGACTCCGAGAGCAACTATAGCGAACACCCCGCTATCGGGGGCCTTTCTTTTCCATACGATTCGCATCTGTATAGTACGTGCAGCGTCGCACAAAGTGGGCATCCTTGCAGAGCAGTCCTGGCCTTTTGTCATCATCCGACTGGCTAACACAGGGCTCCGTTAACGCAGGTTGAATTCGAAGAAAGAATATCAGGCCCATCATGTCCATCCCCGTGGCCACTTCGTCGCGGAATCGCACCGTATCATTAAGCTCCGGTGGGAGGTCTGCAGCGAGGACCAAGTCATCACAAGTCCCAGACAGCACCACAATGCCTCACGTAACCGATTTAAAGTACTTCGACCCCTGCGCCGCCACGGCGTCTATGTTTTTGTACGCTCAGGGCTCATCCATTGTCTGCTGCCACCACGATACTCTCACTATTGAGCGAAGGTTTTCAAGACACGCCGATGAAGTTCAATTATTGGCAGTCGATAACCAGAGTGATGCCGGCGGTGGACGTTTTGTCGTGAGTTACGATGCTGGCCAGACAGCAATTGTATGGGATTTGATGACAGGCGATGAGATCTCACGATTTGCTTGTTATGAGCACTTGACAGTCGCAGCATGGATGAAGAATGGCAATGTTGCTTTTGGTAGGTCTCTTAGACGACTGTTCATAAGCTCGATAACTGACATTTCTTAGGTAACACAAAAGGAAGTATTATTATGTTTGAGCCTTCAACCTCTGAACATGTTTCTTCAAGAACAATTGATCAAATTGCCGTCACTGCATTGGCCCCATCAGCTGATTGTCGAACATTTGCCATTGGGTGAGTCCAACATATATCTCTCACTTGGTCTTCACTAATTGGATCATAGTTATCAAAATGGCTCTTTATTTGTGGCTACTTTACAGCCACGCTTCACTATCTTACACAATCTCACTACTTCTAGAGGACCTTCACCCATCGTTAACCTCGCATGGCATGCTTCCTCGTCTCGGCAAAAGTCCGACATGCTTGCCGTCCAGATGCGTGACGGAGACCTACGAGTCTGGAGCGTGGCAAAGAAATACAGCGCCGATGATCCCGCTAAAGTGGTTCGAAACCTCAGAAAGGCCGAGATCTCCATGGACGGGCCAAACTGGATGGGGTGGTCCAAGAACGGTCGCATAATTCAGTATTCCGACTCGTAAGTCTTACAGATTGCCACCACCAAATATCACCCTAGGCTATGCGCGCGCTTAGCTGCATGACTCCTTTCCTTGACTAACAGATGCATAGGCAAACACAGTCATGGGATGTTAGAACAAAGCACGTCACTCATGATCCCATCCCGACACTTGATCTTGTCCGTGGCCTCGCTGTCTATGGACCAGGTGCCACGTTATTCACCCTTGGCCCCAACAACACAGTGCAGCAATTGGACCTGAACTCACCAGCCATTATGGTTGCCAATGTCCAACACCCAGCAAATCTATTACCACCCTCACCTCCAGTCTCAGAAGAGACTGGTGATCGATCAGCGACCTCGGCAACCACTATCGCCTCTGAGTCCGAGACCAGCTCTATCCCCCTAGACATGAACATCTCCGAAAGTGATGAGGACCACATGTCGCCATTTGCTCGTCTGACCAGACGCCAAGGTTACGATTCTGGCAACGAGCCTTACGAATCAAACAGTCCTGTATCAAGCCGTAGCGGACTATCTTCCTTATCGAAGTCCTCTACAGGGTCCTCCCAAACCCCTGGCCGTTATCCTGGATCCATAAGGTCAAGAGGACTTTCGGAAAATACTTACATCTCTGCTGGAACCTCAATCAGATCATCAACAATCGGCAACGGCAATGTTCAGGGTAATACAAGAGACATGGACTCCTACTCAATGGGATACTCCCTTGGCACCACCAGTGTTCCTTCTATGACTTCTAGCCGTTCAAGACGCAGGCCTTCTCGTCTGCGCAATGAAGTTCCCCGCAGCCCTGACGACAACAAGGTCCATGATCTCTTCAAATTTACTCGAGCTCGTCTGAGTGATATCCCATACAAGCATGCCATAGGCGCCAATAACGCCCGTCTTACTAACGACGATCTGCGCCGTCAAATGCTTAACACTATTTTCGGGTGGAACCATGAAGTCGAGGATCTGATTCGGGATGAGATGAGCAGGCACCCTCAAGGGTCCCCTAGTCGCATCCTCTTGGCTAAGTGGCTAGGCGATATCGACTCCAACATCATGAACGCAAACTTCGAGAACATGACTTCGTCAGACTGGATGCTGTTAGCCTTGAGTGGCATCGGTGGTCAGGCGTCACAACAGAAACTTGGCCATACATATGTCCAGCGCCTACTTGAGGCTGGCGATGTGCATGCCGCAGTCACAATCATGCTTGGAATGGGTGACCATAATGATGCCATCGAGGTTTATATCTCTCATAAGCGCTACATGGAGGCTTTGATCCTCACTTGTCTGTCTTCTCCAGGTGTATGGGAACGCCAAGCTGCCATCATCAGGAAATGGGGAGAGTGGGCTGTCCAACACGGCCAGCAACAACTGGCGATTCGATGTTTTGCCTGCACTGATCAAGAGTCTACTGAGCCTTGGTCGTCACCATCTGCTGCACAGCTCAACTTCCAGTCCATGACGCCCAGTATTCCTGAGATCCTTAGCCCACCTCTTTCGCCTCCTGGCGTTCAGCGTGGTCCTCAACGCAGCATTGCTAAGACTTCTGCGCTCAAGCTCATTACCTCATTTGGTGACCACAGCCAAAAGTCCAAGTTCTTTGCTGGTGATGGCGGTCAGACCCCAATTGCCGCTGGAGTTACCCCCATTGCCGATTCGGCCGGTTCACCTGCCTTATCCCATGCCTCCAACAACGATGCCACGACAGCATTCCTCCGCCCATCAAACAACAGCAGATTCAATACGCCTGTTTCTGCTCGAGGACGTGGGCGGCTACCATCCATTGGAGAGATTCCATCAGATCTTAACCGTGATGCGATCAAATCAGCTGGTCTTTCTGCTGCACCATTGGACTATGAAATTCGATCCGGTCATGGCCGTACACCTTCTGGCAATGACAACATGATGTTTGGCAGTGCATTACAGCGTGCTGCTACGGCGAGTCCGATGATGATGCGTGAGCATGCCCAACGTGTTGTCCAGTCGAGCGATGGCGATTATCCACCACCACCTCCTGATCAGGCCGCAATGCTGAAGATGCAACAGGCATCGCGAAACCATCGAAATGGTTCACGCGATCGCATTCCCCTGGGTATAAACCTTCAACTTCAACCTGGAACCTCACAGGATGAGGTAACATCCCCAGAGCACTCTGTTACATCTTCGTCCCGCTACCACTGGCCGACTCGCCGAAGAGGACCTGCATCGGTAACAAGCTCCGTTACTTCTGCTTCTAGCGCCGGAAGAAGCCTTCGCCATCAAGCTGTACGAAACCGAGAAGACTACATTCACAGCCTTGATGCTGCCAATAACTTCTCCAAAAGACAGCGAAGCCGTCAGCGTAGCCAGTCAAGAACCCGGGATGCTTCGCGCAGTCGCCCAGGGAGCCGAGAGCGAACTGCTCGCTCTCGCGAACCTTCCGAAGAACGTGGCCGTGTAGCTGCTCGAGGTTGGCCCAAGGCCAAACGCTCACCCACCTCCCCAATCCCCATGTCTCCCGAGGACTTGCTGAACCTAAGCACTCCACGACATGGCCCGATTGGCGACCCAAGCACAGTACGCAAGGTGAGTGGATCGACTGCGAAGCCAGGAAGTCGAGGGTCAAGCCGTGGAAGCCGTCGCAGGAGCCCGGACAGCCGAGCCCGCCCCCCAGCTTTGACCCTTCGTGGCCGAAGCCAGGGCCGGGAGGGTTCTGTACAGCGTTCTCCCTCCTCTCCATTGCCTCTGGCAGTCGCCATGCCCCACTACCAGGGTTCTGAGGATGAAGAGGACTTCAGGGCAGCCATGGCTGCCCAGGAGGAATTTAGGAACAAGCACAGCCGCAGCGTCAGCCGAGGACAAAACTCGCCGGCACTGAGCAAGCAGGACCCTGCAGAAACCAGACGTAGGGCCAATTCTGAAGTGGTGCCTGATGGATCACTCTCTACACACGGCAGAGCTGCTTCAACTGAGCATGCCGGAGACCTCAAGCAGATGAAGGATGAGCGCCAGCGAAAGAAAGAACAGGCTGCCCGAGAACTTGAGGAGCGTCGCAAGTCTCTAGCCAAACGAGCTCAGACACCCTCTATTCCCCACCCCAGCGAGTTTTCCCCTGCTCTTGCGATCACTGTTGAGACTGCTGAGCCCAAGCCGCTGCCTGATGATATCCCGCCTCGCAGCGCCACTGAGCCACCTCAGAGGAGTATGTACGCCCGTAGTGGACCTGTCATTGGACTTCCGGCAACACCCAAGGCCATGAGACTTATTATTGAGGGCAAACATGACCAATCTGGAAGTACTCCCAGACCTGAAATGCCGAATATTCCAGCCGGCTTTTCTCAGAGGTATTCACCAGAAACATCCCCCTACGGATCCCCAGAAAGGGAGCAGCCCATTGCGGAACCCAGTCTCACTCTGTTGCCGTCGACCGTTTATCAACCACCGACCAGACCCCCAATCCCCCGCAGTATGTCAGCTCCTATTCCCGATGAGCCCAGTCAACGCACGGGACGTTTCGGACGTAAAGGAAGCGTGGGACGCATTGAAGAAGTTGTCACTGGCGAGCGACGACGTTCGCACGAGGATCCTATCCCTCCTCCTCCTCCCCCTCCCCCTCCCGCGCCTCCAGTGCTCAAGGAGCTCAGACATCTCGCTTCACCTCCACCGCCGCCTCCTGCCCCTCTTCAGTACGCCCAGCGACCTCAACAGGCGGGCGCTGTTGCTTCGGGCATGATTGAGATTGTCATGGATGATGATTTGTCGTCTGGCAATGACCAGGCTTCAGAGGCTAGCCCTCCTGCTCCAGCTTCCCACAGAGGCCACAACCGAGGCCGGAGCATTGGAGATAGCAGCATCTCAGGCCGTCTTCACAAGGCCACTGAGCGACTCCGATCCGGTAGTCGCAGTCGTAAGGAGTATGTCCGATCTCCTCCTTTCGAGGCTCCCTATGAGAGCATCCCCATGCCACGACAACTCAAGTCTCCCCCTCCGGTGTCATACAACCCGGACGTCTTGCGTTCACCCATTGACTCCAGGAACAAGCACTTGTCGACTGGTCTGCACCGGAACGAGATGATCTAGGGAGTCTCTCGCGACCGCAGTCAGCGCGTTGTGCAGTATTTTCTTCCTTTCTACCACTCACTATAAAACTTTGTGCTGTTCGATTCTGTGCATGGCGATCGGCGTTTTCTACACTCTCAAGTCGAAACCATTGTCCCATTTGGGGCTCGCATTCTAGTGCGCTATGCTTCCATGTCCCCTCATAAAAGGACACGAAGTACCAAAACTGCTATATCTTGTTTCTCTCTTCTTTCTCCTCTTGCAGATCACAACTTGGATCTACTAAACAGTTCTTGCGTTGTTGGGAAGAGATATTGATGAACGTACACGACTTTTACAATTCTTTGGCCGGATCATCACGGTCCTTACAAATGATGGCCTCAAATACTTACAAATTATGCTTGAGGAAGACAAAGATGGCCTTTGTGCTATATCTTATTAAATTTTACATCCACGTGGATGTCTGGGGGTGGTTAGGATGGATGATTGAGGTACCAGGAAAGAGCAAAAGAAGGGATATGAACGGGGACTAACGTAGCGGCTGCTTTATACAATGTTGCCTCGCGGCACTTGTTTCAGTTTTGTGTGAAATGATGGCAGGAAAAGGATGGTTGGAATGATCAGAAATGGAACTGGAGACGCATCGTGATTCCCCCGGAGGGTTTTTATTAGTATTTACGAATTGAATGAACATAGTATATTGCTTAAGAATGATCTTCTTCATTTTGAATCCATCCGCTGTGCTTCTTGAGATGGTAATTGTTAGCCGGAGACTGAAATTTGACTTGATGCGGAACCTGCAAGTGGCGATAGCTTCACCACGCTCATAAACCATGAATGCATGAGGGGGTTCGAGTCACCACAAACTTCACAACACCACATCGTGAGGGTACAAAAAGAGACTCATGAGTTTCAGCAGTTACCGGGAAGTTCTTTCATGAATTTTAACTGTTCATCATGACTGTGTATAAGTCGTCAAAAATGACAAAAAAAGACAGTTGACAGCTCCATCTCATCCACTTGCCATCCCAAATCCCCCCGCACTAACGTGTTCCCACCCGCCACGCGACGGGGGAGAGATCTCTGCAGAGTGAAACCTCCCTCAAGGGTCATCTCCAGTGCTTAGGGCCGCAAAGTTCCAGCATCGTGAGTTACCTGCACGAGTGGGCGGCCACCGCAGCGTTCGAGCGGGGCGCGGCGGAGGGCTGGAGGTGCGAGCACAACCAGTATTGGGATGGGCGGTTGAGCGGGTTTGAGCGCCTTCACCGTTAGACCATTACAGTCGAGAACCAATACCTTTTTTATAACTTATATACCATTGCCATCACATTGGAGCTACAGGGGGTGCCTGGTGGGGCAATAGTGCTGCAGCACCTGTGGCTTTAGTGACAGCTTACAGGGCAGCTACCTTTAATCCATTACTACCCTTCAACACTTCAACACTTCAACCACGATGCGATCTTGATCACCAGTTTAGCAGCCGATGTTGCAATACTACAGAGTCTGATGCTTTGCTGTAATTATCCATTGCAGTACATAGTTACTCGATACGATCCCTCGGCAACAACCAACGCCCTACCTTCCACACCAAGAACCATCATGAGAGACCAATAACCAAACCTCTACGGATACTCCTCCACGCGATACGATCACCACGATGCTCTCAATACCGCCCCGTCTTGACATTCGTCACCCTTCTCCGACAACAGCTGAATTCACCGTCACAACACTTCGGCCGCTTCCGCCAGCGCTGCACACTCTCATCCTCCTTTCCCGCCTTCTTCTCTCCATCTTTACCATTCTGCTCCTCCATGCACGCATCACCCTCCACCCACTCCTCGCTCGCGCTGCGCCTTCTCTTCTGAAGATTATACTGCCCTCGTACCTTCGCGCTCCAACCTCGCTGGCCGCTCTCGCGCAGGACATACCCCTTTCCGTTCTTGTTCCTGCGAGTATAGCTGTGCTATGGCTGTCCAGCCGGAGAGGCTACGCTAGCGAGAGCATTCTTGTCATGCGAGGGCTGGGCGTGCAGACGAGCGAGAGCCCTGGGAGCTATCTTGCGGGTACGGCGACAAGATTCATACCGACCGAGAAGATCCAGGATATTCTTGTTAACGAGGCGTTTCTCGGGTTCGAGGTGCGTTACTACCTCATTGTTATAGTCGAGGGCGAGGACGACGTGGTGGTTGTATTTCCAGGCTTGCTACCGCGACGAAAGATCGTTGAAGAAGTATGGAGGGGTGTAAGGAGATGCTTATACGAGAGTAGAGCGGAAGAAAAGTCACAAAGTTGAGCGGCATTATACCCATAGAGTAGCGTTTGCTGCATTGCTCAGCGTTATGTTTATACGGTTTTGGATTTTGATATCTTCATCTTTGACCAACAGAGTCGTCTACTCATCCATGGCCTCGTCCGCCTTTCGCTTCCCCATTCCCTTCTGTGTTCTCATATCCTCCGAACTAGCATACCCTTTCCTGATAGCATATCTTTCATTTTGCTCCTCAGGGGATTGCAGTTTATCCTTTTTCAACAGCGGCACGTAACGACCACCCATGCGACCTACATTACCGCCTTCGTAGACAACAACACTCGTAGCCTGTTTTCCTGTGACCTCAGGCCGAGCGACTTGACGTGAGGGATCCTTGCTGCGCTGTGTTGAGACAAGTTGCAGAAGCTGGTTTGAGAGTAGCTCATCCAGCTTACGCTCTCGCCAGTATGCCCACATTCCGTCCATGACACTAAAGGGACCTGGCTTACTCAGTGCAGGATCGTCTGCAAGATATACCCAGTTGAGCTCATCCGTCTTTCTGGCCATGGGATCAACAGGGGCAGAGTTGGGGCCAGGGAAGATGCAATCCCAGAGCACCAGGGGCACCTCGTCGGCCATGACATAGTTGGGCTTGCACGGGGTAGCAGTAACGTTAAGTAAGGTCGTCACGACCTCTGGCTTCTCCAGCCGCTGAGCTGCTAGGAAGAGAACAGCAACCATGTGGCGAATCTGATGCCACAAGAAGGCAGAGCCTCGAACGTTGAAGGAATACACCTTTGGATACACAGTACCGTCAGATGGTAGGCCTCCGGCTGGGGCAAACCGCGACCCGGAGAGGTAAGGCAAAGCTGAGCTCACGTCACGAACCTCTTCGATATCAGCTTCGTAGATAGTGCGCACAAAATTTGTGATCTGCTTTCCAGGGTCGATCTTGCAAAAGTTGCGGAAGTCATGCTCGCCCTCGTAGCGCTTGGCCGCGTCGCGCATCGCCTCGATATCCAGCCAACCGTTCTTAGCACCGCCAGCATTGGGCTCTGGAGTGAAGGCAGGTTGTGTGAAGAAGTAACGGTACTGACGCTCGCGGCATGAGAAACGAGCTGAGAAGTCTGGAGGCGGAGAGGGGCACCATGCAAGGATGCGAATATCAGGGGGTAGAACACGGTTGAGCAGTCGAGGATACTGAAGCTCGTCCTTGATATCGTCGAAAGGCGGCGTATCATCCACCTCTTCTTCCCCTTCTACAGGCTCTCCAGGTTGTCCATCGACAACCATCGCCTCGCCGGATTCACTCAGACGCTGCTGTTTCTTCTTTGGTACAGGTCTGTTACTTCTGACCCGAAGGCCAATGACCTGACCAAAAGCACTAACACCTTTATCTGTGCGACCACACTTTGAATACTCGCAGCAGTCAAAGTCCACAACTCGCTCATCTTGGGGGAATATTAGACAAGCCTTTGTAAGGGCATTCCACAGTTCCTCCTCGATAGATGGAGCGTTGGCCATAGCCTGAAACTCGAATCCGCCGTAATCCTTGCCCAAGTAGGCCAGTTTCAGGGCAATAAATCGAGTTGAATACTTGTTAGGATCCATCTTTCTTTTCACCTTTGGCATCGTCGACTTTGCCTTGCCATTCTCTTCATTTTGAGATTGATTCTTAGTTTGAGGTTTTGGCTCTGGAGCAGGGCGATTTCTCAGTTCAGCCTCAAGTTCCTTGACTTTTTGGATAAGACCGTTTTTGGTCCATGACTGGTAATTCGACTCGCCAGACATGGTGCGGTACTTGGCAGGTTTTTGCTGCACACCACTTGGAGAAGAATTTGATGAGATTTTGCGTTGAGATTGAGAGTGAGAGTGAGAATGAGGGTTAGGTCGAGTTTGAGGTCCGCTGACTATGACTCCGAGCGGACTTTGACGCCCAAGACAACGGCCAAAGGGTCTCATGAAGTTGGTGGGTTCCAATTTTGGGCGATTATATGCAGGCCCCGTCGTTGATTAGTTCCTATGAGAGAAGGGCTTTACTGCAGTTCGAGATGTGGCTTGTGAGCTATCTGTGGCTGTGCTTCTAACTAGACGCCACAGTTGGGATTGAGAGTTGGGGGTAGAGATAAGTTACGTACTGCTCTCATCTCATCTCTATCTCTGGCTCTGGCTGCTCATTTCGTCAACGCCATGCCCGCTCCTTGGTTTGATCAATCTTCAATACATTAATTCTCATTCCCAAACAATTCAACACATCTGATTACTTTGCATGCACAAGATGGACCCCGAAGTGATCAAGATTCTCCTTGTAGGCGATGAAAAATGTGGCAAGACTACGTTCCTTTCGTATGTAGAGTCCCAGCTCATGTTGATTTCTGAACATATCATGCTAAAACCTCTATCTTCAGCCGACTCAGCGCAGATGATGGCGTCAACCCGATCCCCATGCTTCGTGATATCGACCAGCCATATATCTTTGGTATCAAGACCGGGAACACCCGGTTCTCATTCGAATTCTACGATACATCGTGTCCTGATAATTGGAGGACCCTGGACCCCGATGCCGTTGTTATTTGTTTCGACATTACCCAGCGGTTGAGTCTTATCAATATGCAAAGATATGTAAGTGTTCCGTCGATTTCCCCTCGATCCAGAGACCAGAAAAAGCGATATCTGACACTCCATAGTGGATTGATGAAGTAAAAAAGTCGTTCCAGCGGATCGATACCCTGCCTCTTATCATCCTCGGTCTGAAGCGCGATCTAAGATCAGAGGATGATCCAAATGGGATCATCTACCCGCAAGAAGCATATCAAGTCGCGCAAACCCTCAGAGCGGATCGATATGTAGAGTGTTCGGCAGTGACGGGTGAATTGTTGAAGCTGGCGTTTGAAGATCTGTGCAAGACAGCCATGACTCCGACAACAGGTTCGAACAGCCAGAGCGCAAGCACATGCACCATGATATGATTTTTCCAAGGAGTCAATGTATTTGATGTAGTAACGGAATCTGTGGACGGGTATTTTGGCGTTATATTGGGTGAGCTTTGGAATCAGGCAGCGGCGTCGTTCATAGAGACATCAGCACCGCCTTCTTCTTCGGCGCCCTCTTCAGGGGCAGGGAACTGGCCGAGGACTTCGGCAATGATGTTGACCATGGCTTCCTGCTGCTCCTCGTTGAAACGTTCAGACATCTCCTCAACAACCGTATTGAGAGCAGCGACTGAGGCAGGTCGCAGGTTGATGATCATGACAACTTCACCTTTGGCAAGGCTGTAAGGGCGCAGGCGCTGAAGAAGGGTAGAAACGCAGCCTTCAGAGTAGGGCAGCGGCTCTTGACTTAGAGGGCCGGGATTGGTGCGAAGGTACTGGAGAAGCTGGAAGAGGTGTCAGCTATGTGTGTGTCGTAGACTTGTAATTCATTTTCTTCATAGTCTTCTGATGACTGAGCTTTCTTTAAGAAAAGTCTTACCTCGCGAACCACCGTCTCCAAATTGGGGGGACCCCGACGCTTAGCACTCTTGTATCGTTCGCGTTGTTCTGTGACATGCTGAAACACCTCATAATTGGTGAGAACAGCCGCCTGCGATTCAAGGATCTTCATTGCTGCAGTCGATTTTGAGCTCCCTGGGAAGAGCTGTAAGATCCAATGTGAGATAGTGAAGGGTCTGAATGGTGGGGAGGATGAGGCTCTGTGCTAGGTGGAAAAAAGAAGAGTTCACGTTGACCAATCAGAAGCTTGGATCAAAGCAAGGCTACAACAAAGCAAAGCGAAGCAAAGCGAAGCAAAAGCAGTTTCAGTGGACGAAGGCCTAGAAGGGCCTGTGAAGTCTGTTGTGAGACATTTAGACGGAGGCATTTGTTCTCTTTCTTTTCTTTTTCTTTCTTGCTGCGGGTAATTGATTCCTGCTGCACGATTTGACCGATCTGCTACCTTGTGCGAATTTGGAGTTTTTTTCCTATTGGGCTAATAAGCTGCGTGTGATGCGGTGTTTTTATTTTATTTTACATGTGAATCGGGCTAAAAGCTGGGGAAAGAAAGACTCACGTCAGAGTGCATCACTCTGCGAACTTCTTTTTTCCCATCCAATGGATATGTAGCTTTATGCTGCGCCAGCAGAAGTTGTCGATATTAGGCTCATGGCGTTGAACTTACAGAGGCGAGTGCTTTTTTGTCCAATGCAAGGTATCTTAGTACGTAGTATGTTCAATGGCATCATCCACATGGAACAGCGTCTCCGGACTGGACGTGGATTGGTACTGACATGTTGCGTGATACCGTGGCATTTTGCATGAAAGAGGGAGGTCGCGTGCAACTCGACTGTAAAAGGCATGGATGCAAGCCACTGTTCCAGAACAAAGACTTAGCGAAACAAGCAGGTCTCAGTGCGCTTCTAGGCTTCGAGCTTAGTGCATTCCATGTTATTCATTAAGTTAGTTGTATGCGACTGTTTACTGCTGAAGCAAGATTTTCTGTTGTGCAATCCCTCTAATGAATCTGTTGAAGAAAAAAGCAGATAGGATAAATGCTATGATGGTGATTTTACTGGCTGTAAGTCGAGGTGGGGGTTCTGCTTCTGCATGTACATTTCAATGTTCAATGCGACGATAGATTAGTAGCTTGGTGGTACAGATCAACTGACTGAACCCCCCTGCCAGGCTGGAAATCCAGTGTCGTACAAGGAGGCTAGAATTAAGTCTTCTTTTTAGTATTACGTACCGGAGCTACGGAGGAAGTTGTATGTGAACAACAAGACTGAGATTCCGTCACCCCGACGGCTGTAGAATGTTGCACACGTACTGAGACCGACGGAACAATTGGCCCCCCGGACAGGACATGGCGGTCTACGGCTGTTGTCATAATTGACCTTGGCTAGTATGAATTTCAGTCGGGTTTATCTCTCATACACATCCATGGCGGGACGGGAGAGCTCCAGATGCCCTGCCTGGTATGATACCATACCTAGGTACCTACCTACCCTGGACGAGATACATGGGAATTGGCGGGGGTGGGTACAGTACATCTACCTACAAATATAGCACGACGGCCTATAATTTTGCACGTTTCAATCCTATTCCAGAGGAGGCACTTTTAGGTTCGTGTTTTCATTTGCTGGTGGGTGGCTCTTTCAAAAAGTCTCCAGAGACAGTGTAATATAAGATACAGCGCAGTGTTTATGAATTCAGTAAATAAACACCGATATGCATCTTAGTTCGGACGCAGGCGAGTATCTCTGGTGGCACTTTACTATTTATGGTAAGCCTAGCAGGTGCTAATACTGCCATGGCAGGTGAAAACATGTCATCATTTTTATGTTGATTCCCTCCCCATCACCTCACTTCAATTCATCAGAGTCAATTTTATCAAAACATAATTGCTCCTCATTTTTGCTTCGGTGCCTCCTCCTCAGTGAACACCTTTGACTTCCCGCAAAATATTTCACACAAATTAGAAAGCTACAAATTGCATGCAATGAGCCCTTGATCGTCCTCCTCTCCCATCGCATCGGCACCATCTCCACTCCACCCGGGGTCTGTTTGTTGCGAACCGCCGTGCCTTCCTCAACTTTTAATGAGTCGGTTCGTCACTTTTAAATCATCTCAAATTCTTGGTCTTGCCCTCTTCAACTTCTTTCACTCAACACACCGATAAATCCTCATCTCCTCATAATTGACCGCGTGCTCAATTTCTTCTCCTTCGCGGCTCTGTACTCCCTCCGACACCGGCATCGCAGTCACTATTGGTCTATTTACTTGGATATCCCTGCCCTTACCCTGCCCTGTCATTCGGCATTGAAACCTGCTGCTCAGCACTGAATCTGACTGAGCCGCCTACCGCACCGCCTACCGCCTACCGCCTCGTGGAGTTTGCAGTTTGCAGTTTGCAGCAACACAGCACAGTGACGTCGCCCTGTCCTGGCCTGTCCCAGCATCAGACTCTCTCTCCTGTGCGTCAAGTTTGGCCCTGAATCCGAACCCCTGTTGGTCCGCCAAGTCGTTCGTCAGGTTGCAACCATCCAATCCCCAAACGAGGTCAATAATATACATCGGCTGCATCGTTCACAGCATATTACACTGCTTGCTAGCGAACTTCCGCAGCCACTGTTCGACACCCAGAGCAGCCATTTCCAATCCGACCTCCACTACGGAGTAAATCCACAGCACAAACAGAACCCGGGCCCACACCACGTTGCCGTGCTCCAACAAGCTGGGGAGAGTTTAAAAAAAATTCACAATACCTAGGGTCAACCATCTCCAGGTTTTGACTTGCAAACTTCAACCCTACTTCTCCTCACCTCGACTTCGAGCCAGACTTGCCTTGATCTTGCCCCGACTTGTTTCGGCTTGTTTCAAGCTCCTCCTCTTCTACTTCGCGAATCCATCAATCTCGGTCGAAGCTTTCTTCCACCGCTAAGAAGCTCTTGACTCGTTCGCTCTCCCCCTCATAAAAAGAAAACTACGTACTCACTCACCCCTCCGATTCGGGGCCCCTCCACACCCGTTTTCCGCTTCCGTCCTTCGCCGCAGTCAAAACTTTTTGCTGTTCTAGCCGACGACCTCCTCCATCTCTACTCAACCGCACAACTTCACCGTCACCATGGTGCGCAACATTGTTATCCTGGGAGGTAACTCTCACCCGCAACTCACAGAACGAGTCTGCCAACTTCTCGGTGTTCCTGCCAGCAACCGAATTCTTGGAAAATTCTCTGGCGGCGAGAGCCGTTGCGAAATCAAGGACTCTGTCCGAGGCAAAGATGTCTACATTATACAATCCGGCTCTGGCAATGTCAACGACAACCTCATCGAGCTGTGCATCATGATTTCAGCTTGCAAAACTGGTTCCGCAAAGCGAGTAACCGCTGTTGTGCCTCTGTTTCCTTATTCCCGACAGCCTGACTGGCCCTACAACAAAGCTGGCGCTCCTTTGTCACAAGTTTCTGGCGCTTCCAAAGACTATACATTTGAGAGCGTTCCTCCTACTCCTCGCCCTGGTGGCCCCAAGTCAGCCGGTCTGCCCAATGGCGTCGGCAACCTGACAGAAAAGCTCTCAAAAACGGCCCTCGCCAACGAAGCTGCTGCCAGCGGCACAACAAATGGTGCCAATGGCACATTCACTCCTCGTCGTTCAGACACCTTCTCGAGCACGACCTCCGAAGCTCGAGGCCATCATACCGAGCACTCAACTTCCTCCCAGAGAAACGCTTACACCACACACGACTACGAGAATCAGTCCAACATCTCCAATTTTCAGCCTAAGCCGGGTTACAAGCAGTGGATTGCCCAGGCCGGTACTCTTGTTGCCGACTTGCTCACATGTGCAGGCGCAGACCATATCATCACGATGGACCTACACGACCCTCAATATCAGGGTTTCTTCGACATCCCGGTCGACAACCTGTATGGAAAAGCCCTGCTCCAAAACTACATCCAGATCCAGATTCCCGAGTTTCCCCAGGCTGTGATTGTTTCTCCCGATGCTGGAGGTGCGAAGCGTGCCACGCTCATTGCAGACAGTCTGAAAACAGACTTTGCTCTGATCCACAAGGTAATCCCACCAACTGATCTTACCCCTTCTGATCAAAACTCATTTATTGCTACAAAGGAGCGACGACCCATCCGGTTTACCGAGCATCGAAATGCAAGCATGATGCTGGTTGGTGAGGTGAAGAACCGTATCTGCATTCTTGTTGACGACATTGTCGACACCGGTAACACCATCACACGTGCTGCGAAACTTCTAAAGAAAGAGGGCGCTGCTCAGGTTTATGCCCTTGTTACTCACGGAGTATTCAGCGGTGACTCCATTGCTCGCATCAATGCTTCTGCGATCGACAAGATGCTTGTTACGAACTCCGTTCCCCAGGAGGAGCACCGCAGACTATGCCCCAAGCTTGATGTGCTCGACATCTCACCCGTCTTCGCCGAAGCCATTCGCCGTGTCCACCATGGCGAGTCTATCAGTGTGCTTTTCCAGCTCACCTAAGGTGTCAATGTCGCACTCATGGTTTGTCAACGAGATTACAAATTCTCGATCAGATGAGAACCCGACTTCGAGAAACCTTGGTATCTGGCTTATCAAAAGACATATCGCCCCGTTATGCCGCTGATGTCGCAGATATCTATCCCACATTGCGACACGTTGAAATGATTTGGGATATTTTCTATTTTGGAGTTTACGGGGGAGCTTCCGTACTATGTTGCATGTCTCATATGCCAGATTTGGTCTACTGGTATTCTTTTTCTCACGATACTTTCCATTACACTCATCATCGTATCCGATAAGGTACTTGGACTGGCACACGACTGTGTGCGAAGAAGATTATGGGAGGAAGGGATTTGGTTGAACGACTGCAGCGCGGGTTAGGGCACGGGTTTTGTTGCTTTCTGCTATGCTGCACAAATTTCACCTATTCCTTAGCCTGGACTATCTTGCTCCTCCTTTTGGACCCTGACTCTTCTCCTTGCTCTACACAAATTTCCTTAACACCTGTTCGAAGGCTAATATCTGTGTCTCCTCTGTTTGAGGTTGGAGGAAGAAGAAGTGGTGTGTTGCGAGATGTAACCGAGTTGGAGACTTACCCCTTTTTATCTCAGACTCGTAATTCCTTAGAAGTAAAATCAAAACGTAGAGCTTTGGATCAACCAAAAGTTTAGACAGGTGCCGACCTAGCTGCTGTGCTGTGACGGGAGCCTAGGTCGGCGGTACAGTTAGCCTTGCAAATGGCGATGCTGTTAAAGTATAAGAAATAACAAGAAAAAAAAGTTGAACATGTCTCGTCGCGCAATCTTGAGCAGTCTTGGTCAATCTATATGCTGAAATGCCGGAAGCTGATTGAAATCTCACAAGGTAGAACATCTGGATTGACGGATCACACTTGGGGAGAGCAGGTGCCATAGCAGGTTTATTATTACATACATTCTTGCCACATTTTACCAAGCAGCTCATTTTCATCCCTGTACTTTCTCCCTTATAACTGCCATATGAAGGGCCTATGCAACAAATTTGGCCCATTCTAGGTAGTTACAGAAAACACTGGCTCTGCCCTTCAATGTGGAACAGACTTTCGAGTCCTCACTCTTTATCGTGTCTACTCACTGAGCAGTCATAGACTGCAACATTTCCAGGTCCGAAGGGATCTGCCACCCATGGGCCGTGGCTGCACGGCGGAAAGCGTCGACAGCTTCAAACATGTTATAGTCCATGTTTCTTGCGCCGACTGGGTGTATGTGTGTCAGAGCGCCGGCATCGTCAAGGCGAGCTGGCGGATCCTTGTCACACAAATTCATTCTGACCTCAAGGAAAACCTTTTCCAGTGACAAGGCTGGAGACCATCCTGAGTTAGTGAGAAGCTCTGAGCATATAGCACCGCCCATAGTTACATGACCTCCACCCCCTTGAGCAAAGGGCAAGAACCTGGGGCGTATCACACGTACGAAGGGTGGCGAAATTGGAAAAGAAGCCCCAAACCGGAGTTCGAGCACAACACTCGAGCACCCATGACGAATCATGTCTTGGGCAAGAGGCAAGCTTTTATCAAAGCTATGGAGCTCGAAAATCCAATGGAAAAGGTTTTCCAGCTTTTCAAAATCGATATACCATCCTAAGGTGGCTAAGCTATTGCTAGACTGGATCTTCTGCAGGTCTTTGATCTGATTGTTGAGTGCTCGTAGAGCCGCTGGAGATGACGCAGCCCATGTCGGTTCAGCCAGCTTTGGAAGAGAACCAATATCAACTTGGCCCGGCTGAAAAGGGGTAACGTCGTCATCCTGAAACGGCATCAGCCGCGTTTCCCCCAAGCCAGAGTCTGTAGATGTGCGTCGTCTCTTTCGTCCTATCACCGAGCTCGTGGAATCTTCACTATCAGAGGATAGGAGATGATCTAACTCGGCACTGGTTAAGTTATTGCCGTTAGAATCCGTATCGTCGATCACAATAGGGAACTTTATAGATGATCCAGTAGCGCTTGGTAGTTGTTGTCCCAATGCACGGCGGCGAGAAATGGGTATGGCTGACTTGGGAATGCCAATTGGTGCACCTCGAGAAAGTAATACGTGGGCAGGATCCTGCTCAAGGTAGCTGGAGGAGTCAGAACATCCTGTATCCATAATTTTGCCTAATTCTGTAGGCGACTGTTGTGTCTGGACAAAGAGATAGCGACACTGTATCCAATCGATCTTGTTGACAACGAAATGGGGATCTGTTGACACAAACTGTGTCGGTTCATTGACGATCTCGCATATACTGATGGCATTGAGGATTCTGAGCGCCGAGTTCGGCCATGACTGAAAACCTGGACCGCCCATTGTATAACCGCTACTGGTTAAGAATTCTTTGGAAAAATAAACGCCGTCGCCATATGCGCGACCATGCAATGTCTGGGAGAAGTCAAGGCCAGTCCGGATGATGCTGTGCCAGTTCGAGAGTGGGCTGCCATGCCATGCGAAAAGGCTTGGGTAATGCTTCCCATTTTTCACTTTTTTCACCTGCTTTAGGTGGTTCACAAAGATTTGTTCTTTTTCAGGAGATCCCTGTGCAAAGCGAAACTGTATCCATCCTGCCTCCATGCCACCGACAAGCTTTCCCTCTTGCATTTTTTCATTTAGCGGAGATGCCCCTGGTATCGAAGCATCCTGTACAATGAAAGATCTGTTCGATGCGACAATCCAGTTGAGAAGGCTAAGGGTTGAGGAATCCATGCACTGCCAGGACGAAAGCCGGCGCCCAGGCCTCTCTGTCAGATAGTCTCTCATTGCATCCACAGAAGGAATGCCCTCGGTCATGAAGAGGAGTGCCTGATCACGTTCCATTGGCTCCAGTTTATCGATTTCTTGTTCATACTTGAAAACCATAACCTCCAGACCTCCTGGAGTTGGCTCAGCGATTTGGTTTTTTTGTATATCTCTGGGATTCGCGGTAACATTAGCTGGGGATGTGTGTGTTGACATGACTTTGAAGGCGAAATCGGTGGAGTTGCATGAAACGATCATGCAGACATGTTTCTCGATATCTTGTCTTGTGTTAGCTTCCTGGTCATTTGATGACATATTCAAGACTGGATACGCGTTGATTGACATACGTTCTCGCATGACTGGCATCTTCAGAGCTTTCGCCTTACTGACTACAAGCAAGACGTTCTGGCCCTCTTTAATCGATCTAAACTTGGGGTAGTCCATGCTCTGGAATTGGAGCACTTTGCTCTCGAAGCAAGCCTTTGCGACAATAGGCTCCTGGGAATCTAATTTGAAGGCTGATGAAGCGCACTTGAGTTGCAACCCTGGCGGGAACTCACGAAGCCTGCGACTAGCAACTGCGGAGTAGAAAAAGCTGATGAGAAGATCGACAACATATGGGTTGTTGATGATCTCGTGCTCGATGCTTTGACAAAATCCCAAGGACAGGTATTGGTATAGACAAAGTAAGTTTTCGCAGACGAATGGTTTCACAGCCTCGAAACCCCCTTCAGTTCTTCTGTGGCAGACTAGACAGTACTTGGTACATTTGACCAACCTCTGCAGACCGAATTGTATCGCAATGAGGATGACGTTGAGATCGTCTGTATCCTTGGACACACAATCCTGCCGAAGGAACTCCAGTGCAAACCATTCGTCAGACGCATCTCGATTCTGTTGGGCTTCGAAGTTTTCAGACGACCCCGAATTCTCTACTAGGTGGTTGCCTCTGCTAAACTTAAAAAGCAGTTCTTGAGCTCCATCCCATGAGAGTCCCTCACTTCGTCGCAGTCGCAGGAGGCTGGGAAATGTTCGGTTCAAGAGTGTATCAAGGGATAACGACATATAGATTGGAAGAAAGGGACTTTTGAGGTTGTCATTTTCCGCCCCGTCCTTGTTGTTATGGTCCGACTCCCTCGAGGGTTCACATTGAAACATTCGTTCCATAGACTCTCGGGACGGTTCTGGGCCAAGGCATTTGCCGACTTTGCACTCCATGGTTGTTTGATCGTATGGAAGTTGTAGGAAGTCCGACAAAGGAGGGTAGCCCATCGGTAACCTAAATAGTAGGACAATGTGCTCAGATGGTTCGAGACCCCACGCTTCCAGGGCTTCTTCGGGAATGGCAAGTTTCGAGACTCGGATAGAAAGCGAGAATAGGCGGAAGGATACGTTTTCTCCCTCTCCAACTGGAATCGAGACATGAAAGCCCGCTTTCCTTGCTTCTCTAAGATGACGCTTCAGCCGGGCCGTTTGTGCATGAGTAGGTCGAGATGGGTTTTGAACAGCCGGCCTTGCAGGTGGCAGTGGATCAATATCCAGCTCATCGTACTCAGCGTCGTAGTATGAATCTTGATCATCGCCGACGTCGGAATGATCTGACATGTCCATGCTCTCAGTTAGAGACGCTTGAGAATCTGGGTGGTCTGAAAGGTTCAACTTGGTATTTAATGCCCTGGAAATGGATGTGATGACATCCTTGACACTCTGGCCCTCAGTCGAGTGCGATATCTCCTGCAGCCGCTTTTCTAAAGAGGCTGGTGCATCTGAGGATGTGAATATCAGGAAGCCTGGATGTCTCGGGTAGGAGTCAGGATCTTTTGAAAGAGCCTGAATATCGATGGACTGTTGTTCATGCTCGTCATCTGTTGCGTGAGTGCAGATGCAAGTAAAGGCGAGTTCCCCATCAGAATCTCCCTTCCGTAGATTTGATAAACATGGAAAATCATCAGCAGTTTGTATCGCGGACCTAAGGTCGAGGTTAAACTGCTTGACACCCATGATACCCTTCAGGACGCCCTACTTGTGACTTGTGGTGTAACTCGTAGAGTGGTGGTGGACGACGGAATAGGGAGATGGGTGGGTGAGCTTAGTGAAGATTTAAGAAATTTTGTGCAGGGTTTTGATAAAGATTCAACCCTTAAAGCTGAGAGGTTGCAGCTTGGCTTTGGGCTGATGATGTCTCTGTGCGACTACAAGAGATGGGCATATGTAGAAAGAGCATATCGTCCCGTAGACTAGACGCTTATTCACACGGTGTGCCTGTTGCTGCCTGCTCATTCACTAGGTAGGTACCTGGGTCAGTACCTACCCACTGATTAAGTCGGGCTGGGAAACACCTGCCTCAAGTTCCTGGGAAATTAACTGACATCATAGGTAAGTGATTTGTCGATTCAGAGGTTAAAATGGCAATGACTGTTTAATAAAGCCTTACTATTCGTGATCAAACATTGGGAAACGAGCCTGCGGGACAGGGTAGCGCAATGTCTATCCAATACTTTATTAATGGAGTTTAGTTTGAATATCCCTGGTCAGCCCTACCAATATCGTCTATGTTAGAACAAAGCTTGACGTCCACCTCTTTTTCACAAAGGAAATATTGACAAACTCTATCCGATTGATTTAAGTGAGTGATGGGACCAATGCTGGTAGCTCACGTATCTGATGCACTGGGATGCAAAGGTCAAATGTACAGTCAGAGTGCACGAGACTTGCATATTTCCATTATTTTAGGACCAGAATTTGTTACCACGTTCAATGCACCCATATACGAACTTGTCTATAACTAACTTATAAAAGGTCTAGCAAGATGTGCTTCAGACATACGTCCATACCTTAACTTACCTTGGATTATAGGTCGTCCATGGTGGATGTTAATCATTGTTATCGGCGGCTTTACTGCAGGCGAGTGGAGCTGGACCCTTCCACTTACTGAGCAAGGGCCTTTTGTCCCACTGAGCTGGGCTGTAAGTACAAGACCAAGACAAAGACAGTGTCAGCGTCATGATACTGATGTCTATCAATAAATATACCAGACCCAATATATGGATTCTAGTGCTACTCTACAAATAACATCAAGTTATCATCTTCTCAAAGATAAGCCTTGGTGTTATCCTGCATCTATAGTAACATAGAATCTTATCTACAGAGCACTATCGCGTGACTTCCACTGGTCTCACCTCCAACCACCCTTGTCTAAGCTCAAGCCCCTTGCTATAAAGGGATCACAACAGCGGCTGGTCAGCACTGGACTTCTCGTATTGCACTTTCCGCGCCGTTGCATTTCGCGCCCCCTCGCTCTTCGACCATCATCGAAATGCTTCTCTGTCTCAAATCGAGAATCGGCGCGCTCGGTTACTTCAAGTTCGCTGCTCTTTCTTCAATTCAATTCACTAGCAGCAAGTGCTTCACCTTCTTGAGCAGCCGCTCCTACCATTCGTTCGTGAACGTCAACTGATTCACTCTCCAATTGTTACCGATGGCGATCAACGTCTTTTACGGCAGGCAACGCCGATTTGGATCCCGCCGATTGACTTACCTCGTCCTTGTCCTCATTGTATTTGTCTATGCGACTTACACCACCTTGTCCCCAGTTGCAGTGACACTCGACACCTCCGACGATGCCGCAAGCAAGCATGGCTCCAGCAAGATCAAAAGCTCCGTATCGGGCCTCCGTAACTCTCTCACTAAAGGTGTGACAGAGCTGAACCCATTCCGGGGACCTGCCCATGCGCCCCCGGTTCGAGCTCAAGATTCATTTCAAGGAACCTCGTGGTGGGCTGACTGGAAATGGCTATCTGTACCTTTCTCCAGCTCACTTACTCTTGACGAGGATAGGGCTCTGCTCCCTCCGATCCATGACCGTCCTTTTGTTTACTGCTATTATGATGCGACTGTCAAGAAATCGAGGGAAGAGAAGGATGCTGAAAGCGACCTGCTCTTGACTTGGAGACGAGCTTGGTGGGCGCAAGGTTTCCGACCAACCATTCTGGGAGCTTCAGAAGCAACAGCAAACCCCAAGTATCAAGAACTACAGAGGCAAAAGGTGCACCCGGAACTAAAAGCCGACCTAATGAGATGGCTGGCCTGGGAATCCATGAGCACTGGCTTCTTGGTAGATCATGCTCTATTCCCTATCGCACATACTGAAGATCCTCTCCTGGTGTTTCTCAGAAGGGGTGAATATCCTGCTTTGACCAGGTGGAAAGGCCTTGAAGGCGCACTCCTTGTAGGTCCCAAGGAGGATGTTACCAAGAACATCCGAAAGTTGCTGGACTCGCCCGCGCTGAAAACTGTCAAGAGCGTTATTGAAGGATCGGCAAAGGATGATTTCAAAGTGGACAAGGCACAAAATGCATTGGTTCATTACAGCCCAGAGATCATCATGAAGCAGTATGCCAAAATCTATGACAGTCTTACTAATGCACGTGCCAGAGGTCTCGGAGCTCTTAACAGACTAATCAACGCTCACCTACACGCTGTCTGGCAGAGTAGCTTCTCTGGTGGCATTGAAGTTCTCAAGCCTTTCCCCGAATACACCACAGAGATGACAGTCCCAGCTCTCAAGCTCGCCAATTCACTGGCTTTCTGCCCTGATAGCCCCATTCCTTCGTCATGCCCTCCTGGAATTTCAGGCTGCGCACACTGTGCTGCCGGCACTACGTCTATGAAGGTCATCACTCCTGAACAGTATGAGAACTCGACCGGCACATTTGCCATCGGCACCGTTCCTCATCCGTGGACCCTTGCTACTTTAACCAGTCGCAATGAGAAGGTGGACGTCAGTTGGATTCGCAAAGAGGCCCCTCGGGACCCCTGGCTTGAGACGATTACTAAAGGGCTTTTGGGCTCGACAGTCTCCAGCCATTCACGCATCATGCACTTTAAACGGGCCGTAGCTGACGAACATGCTCCGACTCATGCACTTTGGTTGACAGCTGAATCTGATGTTCCTCCAGACCTGGAGTGGTATTTTGGATTTCGTGTTCCCAAGGGTTTAGGAGAGTCATATATAGCTGGGGGTAACAAACCAGAAGAGAAGATCGCGCAAGAGAAAGGTAGGGTTGACAAGCCAGCAAGGAAAGAGCGTGCAGAGAAGATGAATGTGGAAACAAGGCTCGAAAAGCCCCAACCTCGACCAGACGATAGTTCCAAGAAAGTCCTCACTCCTCAAGAGAAGCAATCCAAGGAAAAGGCTCTTCTAGAACACGCCAAAAAGATTGTTGCCTTCAAGAAATCGACCGACCATACTCGACGACGTGCATCGCTCGAGGCCTGGAATTTGGCCGACACAGAAGCGTGGAAGTTTGCGCGCGCCTTTCTTGCACGCCGCAGTATGGAAAGAATTGAATGGGAGAAACAGGAGTCCAAGTATAGCGGCGGTTCTGGGTCTGAAAAGGGTCGCAGTGCTTGGAGTCGTTGGAGGGATTCGAAGGAGAGGGAGTAAAAGCCCTTGGTGACTGACACTTGATGGTCGTCAGAACATTCTATTCTTGGCAGCAATTTGGGTATGATTCATGCAACTGTGGCGTTTGGGCGGCTATATTATGGCGTTATGATAATGATGGAGAAGCTACGGTGTTTTATTGAGAAGTTGGAGAAGGGAGTGCCACACTTCCTACTTTCATATAGAAATACGACCATGAGAGTAATGTTGTCATGGACGTTGGCAGATCAAACGAGTCAGTTGTGAATTCATTTGAAGAATAATTCCTCATCACCAAGTAGCTCTCAACATGCGAGCACAAGAACGAACGTGTATTTTAACTACCTACTCTCCTTGATCAATGGGTTCTTCCACAGCAGCAACATCTTTCAGTCGCCACTGTCGAAGCCCTGGCCTCTAAGCACGGACAGTATCACCTCCCATCTCACCGCTCAGCTCCCGAGAAGTCGGACCACGGTGCTCCAAGACGGCCGCCTTTCCAAGAGTTCCATTCGTATACTTGGAGAGAAAGGTACCGTTTCCATTCTGAGCGTGCGCGTTGCTCGCGTAGGAGCGAAGAGCAAGACGAGCTGACTCGAGGACCTTTTCGGCGTGGACAACAGCATCGCGGAGGGCGTTGGCCGTGGGGTCTTCGGACCGGGCGATGTGCTCGGCGCGGAGCTGGATGATGTGACCGTTGAGCCAGATGCCGTCGAGCTGGGCTTGGGTCATGTCTTGAGCGCCTGAGATGCGGCCACGGCAAGAGGGTGTTCCGCAGAGGCAGTCGAAGGGTTGGGCCATGTGCCATTCGGTGGAAGGGTAGAAGAACTGGTAATCGTGTAAGCTGAGGAAAACGGTATTTGGAGTGGGGAGTTACGAACTGTAAGCTCATCGCCGACCTTGAGACCCTTGGGACCGACGAGAATGTTCAAGTTTCCTACATCAAAAAGCTGCATCCAAAATGTTAACTAGACAATTTCCCTACGGAACAAAATGACTCTTTCAACATCCGCGGGTTCTCCTTCAAGTAGGTCAACTAACGAGAGTAGGTTCGCAAGAATGATTGATGTACAGCAGATCGCTGTTCAGGTTGAGATGAGTATCGCGGCCAGTCTGCACAGTAGCGTAGGTGGGTTCGCTGACACGCGTGCAAGGAGGGAAATCGAGCTTTGCGTAGACAGCAAAAGGCGGGAGAGAAACGCGCGAGATACTCTTGGTGGTGAATTCCTCGGCGTTGACGATGACGACCTCTTGGATCTCGGGGTGGGAGGGCTGGTGCCAGTGGGGAGTGAGAGGAGCCATTGTTGATGGTTTCGGGTAGCGTTTAAAGCTTTTGAAATGGGTTGGTTAGCTAAGGATATGGCTTAGAGTGAAGATTGAATGATACTCTCATGAGAACTTACAATCGGAGTATATATATGAGTATGATAAGAACTTGGACAGGGAAATGGCTTTGAGATTCGGCAGTCTAAGACCTCGGTTTGAATAGAGTGGAGCTTTGGGGAGCTTCTGAAAGACAACTTATGATGGATGAAGTTCCAAGGTACGTACGAAGGCAGGACGGGAGGAAATACAAGCATTCTTATTTGGTATTCAAGATACGTCCACATAGCTCATACCACTCGCCCGCATACGTAGCTCGTGTTAGATGAATAGGTAGCTCTTTGTTCGTGCGCCGTCCAATGACTAGCTCTTAGTCCTCCGCAGCGCCGAAGAAACCCATATGCCTAAACCCTGTTCGTCCTTTCTCCGTCGGCCCCGCGAGAACGTACATCAAGTTTGACCTTTGCTTTGCTGTCTAGCTACCTACCTAGTCCTTGGATCATTTACGCTTGCGAGTTAGTTGGTAGCGGGGTAAAAGCAATGAGGGGTCTGAGGAAGCATAGGATCCGGAGAAGCGGCAATTAGTTCACAGGAGTACGGGGTAAGGATTCTTTATCGTAGCGCCTATTGCGTGAAGACCGTGGTTGAAGATCTTATTAGCAAGGATCCAGGCCGCTGGGATAACGGGAGTTCGGGTGGCATGAGATAGAGAGTTTGTCTCATGACGAGATAGCTACGGGCAGAGAGCAGCCTATCAGCAACGAATAAGTAACCAAAGTTGGTAACGTGACAGGACGGGTTTCTGTCAACGGGCGCGAGGTAAAAGCATATTAAACCGCATGGCCAAGGTGATTGGTCGCCCCCTGGCTACGGTCCCTTGTCACTTTGTGACGGTCAGTGGTGATGGATGGTGTGGAGGGGTAGCGTCAATCACAAGATGGAAGGTGAGGGTGGGGTAATGTTAATTGGTATTGTATCTGTAATTCTTGGCAAGCTCATGGCATTCAAACGATCTCCTTTCTACGGAGTATCAGCCGTGACTTGATACGCCAAGCAAAGTTGGAGGTGACTCTGTAATATTTATGTATCTTATTTCCGTGTTGGTACGAAAGAATGCCAACTACTGGCTCACTCTCAGTCTCAGAGCTCGGCATTGACGGCTGATGTGGAGGTCTCATGAGCCGATCATGGCTGCGGGTCAACCATGTGGGTTGAGCCGAAGATCGTCTATTCATTGAGCCGAGGTCCATTTCAGAATCCATAATCCACAACATCCAGATCTCATCTCATGCCTTCTTCAGCAGATATGACGATCAAGCTCGTGGGTTGAAACTTTCCACTATTACGAGAGGTGCCATTATAGGCTTGCGAAGCCAAAGCTTACTAACCTCGCACTAGATATCACAATCTGCCATCCTCATGGAAAGCAGAATCATTTGCTTCACATCACATTGACGTCCGCCCAAGTAGACATCTTTTTTTCTCTCTCTTGCGGTTTCGTTATTTCCAATAAACATAAAATTGGGATCGTTTTCTGTACATCCCCATCGCATTTAGTGGCAACCATTTTCCAAACTATTAGTGCGCCCATGTAAACGCATGTCTTTGATGTGGATCAATACCAAAGCAAACACTCAAATATACCCCTCACCAACACACTCACTCTCAACAACAACAACAACAACAATAAGTGATAGAATATGCAAACGCAACATCAATTAACTTGACAAACATCCAGAGATATGGAAGTCCATATTAAAGTGTCTTTCACTCAACTTTTACGACTGGGTTCGTAATTCTGACTGATGGGGCTCTTATGTAAGTTCTGCTGACTTACACATCTTCGATCCAATGCATCAGAGCGCATGATAGGGAGTAGCACTGGATATTTACCTTCGACAGGCTTTTGGAACAATCCTTTCAGCTGGAAAGGTAAGTCATGTATGGAGAAAAGATCCACAGCACCCCTTATTTTGAACCTCGCTCGAACTCTCTCGTCATGATGTCGAGCATGGCCGACCGCTGCCATGTCAATAGTCCGGTTACCTTGCCATGATGTCGAGCATGACCGGCCGCTGCCATCTAGTCAATCTGGTTATCTCACGCATTGGCTTCCTGGGTAAAGTATTGAAGGTACCAAGTTGCAGTTGGAGTTTCGTTATAGAAGTGCCAAGTGAAAACATTGAGCAACAGTGTCGCTATCCCCTAATTCCTTGTGAAATGAAGCGTCATTATATCCAGGAGAAGTAAGACATATCCACGGCCTGGTATAGAAGTTGTTTTTTTACAGTCGTACAGTCTACTCTGGCCATACTCATCCTAAGACCCGCATTAATGGTCAAGTTTCGACGAGGATATCAATCTTCTTCTCGCCCATATCTTTAGACGCATAGCTTACGCAACTAAAGGATGCATTAACGTGTTTATCAAACGCGTAGGGCTCGCTTGTTTGTTTCAGTAAGGGGGTTGAGTGAGGTTATCAGCGCACAAACGGGAGTGTGCCCCCGATTATCACAATGCCTCAAGTAGGAGGGGCTATTACTAGATGTAAAGCAAACAGTATTTCCTTCATCTTCAGTCTTGTTCTCAATTGACGTCCAGGCCATATATATCGCCCACATAGTGTGTAGGTATCTTGCTTGTCGTCTCTGTAGTAATCTGCTTGAGTTCCCCTTTGTATGCCCCGTTTATCTCTTGCATGCCTCTCCTCCCACCACGGAGCAGAGCATTCTCGTGTCAATTCATGTTCACTAAGTGTTTCAAGTCTGTTAATTCCCCTTCTCCTCACCCTTCCTGCTCTACTTCTCTTTCTTTCTTTCTTTCTTTCTTTCTTTTTTTCTTTCTTCTCTCCTCTTCTTCTCTTCAACACCCTCAACATCATCACCAACCGCAACGTATGTGCTCCCTCTGTCCTCATATCTCAATATGCTCTCCCTGTCCCATGACTTCCCTTTCCTTTCCTTTGCTTTCTTTCATCATCTTCACTCTGTATGCGAAGAGGTTGTCACAGTTGTGCATTTGCCTTCTCTGCTCCTCGACCATCAGAGTTGCACGAAGATTCTTCTCTCCTCACTTCCCTTTCATCCACCTTCGTTGCCCAGTTTCTAACTAACTACTCATAGATACCACTTCCAAAATACACATATCTCACCGTAGCTGTATTGCAGCTACCTTACAAACTTACCGTTGGGGGCATCACTCTCAACGGAGAAGTAGAAGGAGCTCCTTCCCAAACACAAAGTGAGTTTGCCTCCTCACCTGCCTCCAACACTCTTCCTACCCTGACCTGCCTCGAAGATCATAAACTGCCTTGATGCTCATCTTCACCTCGGGTTTTCCCTTCTAACTTCTCACTTCCCACCATCACCTTCATCCTCTCCGCCGACTCCCCAGACCTTGCTTCCGTTCACGACCGCCCATTGTCGTCGTTAGTCTCCGCCAGAAAACGTTCCATATCTGGCATTTGCATCAAGACATTGTCACTCAAGTTGGCCGCCCGTAACAAAAGGGCTTTGTTCTGTCTGTATCATCTACTGTTTGCTGTTTTGACTGTGGGCACATATCGAGTAAGTCACAATTTCTATTTTTACCCCTATTGTCCGGGCTTTTTGTTGTCAGCCTGTTTGCACTTCCAGGCACCTGGCGGGACCAAATTGTTTATTTTATCGTCTCTGGGCCCAGCGCTGGAAAATTGTTTATGTTGGCAGACATAGTGGAGCAGCTTCTTCCTATTCACGCTGAACTCTAGGCTTTCCCGTACCACCTACTTGCTTTCTTCTGCGTCCGCACCCACAACGAGATTCTTTTGACATTGCGAGAAGCATGCGATGTTGCTTGTTTAGACTTATGCTTGTATTTTGCTAACAATAATTGTTCCAGGTATATCTGATTGCTGTCTTTTGTTCTTGGACGAATTCAAAATGAGTCCAGTCAGATACTCCGCCAAGGAGTTGTTGAGTCTACGCCACGCATCTCCCAACAAAGAGATTTCCTACAAACTTGCTGCTAGAGTTGACGAAGACTACGACTTGGGTAAGATCTGTCCTTCCTTGGTGGCCTTGCTTCTTCCTAATCTGTAGCAGGAGAAATCATTCGCACCGGGTCAGTCAAACCTTTGTCCCTTATCGTCGAGGAGAGCGGTGGCTCAAGCGATTCGGATGACCAATTCCACCAAGGTCCTGCTCAGCAGCTTGACGGAACCGACTCGGAGCGCAAGTACCGAGGTCGCAGAGATTCCGAGCTCGAACGTGTACCGATGGTTGCCCCTGCAGACCTCAACACCCAAAAGTCCGAAGGGTTCCAAAAGTTCTACAACTCAGTCGTTTCGCCTACGCATGTTCGAGTCACTGCCGGTGGTCGAATTGTGCCCAACACTCGAGGGCCTCACTCTCCGACTTCGAAATGGAGTCGAGAACGCAGCTCATTTGATGGCCAGGCCCATGCCCGCACTTTCAATGGTAATCAGCATGAGAGTGTTCCTTATCCTGTCCTTCCTCCTGGCTGGGGACAATTTGCTACAATGGTCCCATCGCATATTCCTGGCACCTTGCCTGGTATGACTCTTAGACCTGAAGGTTTCCCTTTCATGGCACCGGCTCCCATGGGTTATAACATGGCAGCTACTCCCTACAGCCAGTTTTCGCCCTCTGGTCTTCCGATGCAACACCCAAGTCAGAATGGCCATTTCAACAAGCATCCAGACATGGGTGCAGAGCAAGCTAGAAATGTTCACCTCTCTCCTGTTGATCAGTTTGATCCTAGTCGTCCTTTCCTCTACAATGGACAGTGGCTGGTTGCGAATGGGAACCATCTTTACCCCTACGTGCCACCTCAGATGGGATTTGCTCCTCCGCCGATGGCCACTCAACCGCCTCCTCATCCAAGTGGTGACTTCAATGCCCCTTCTACCAGGTATGGTCGCGTGTCATCACGACAGCCTGAACCGGTGCCTATGAACATGCAGATCACTGCCGGTGATACTTCTCGTTCCACTAGTCCTCCTGTTTCATCAATCCGTCCCAGCTCCATCACACAGAAGCAACTAGAGGTCCTTCGCAGTCAAAAAAGATATCACCAAGATCAACTTCAGTACAACAAGCACCAAATTGATCTCCGAGACATGGAAGAGCGACTGGAGAACATATGTCGTGAGATTAAGCATTTCGAACGTATGCATGCTACTCAACTCGAATTCGAGGCCAGAAAGTACCCTAAGGCTGAATCTCCAGACGATGGAGACCCATCGAGCTCATCCGCAGGCTATGCCAACAGCCGCAGTGATCCTTCCAGCCCTATTGCAGTTGGTCCGATGCCCATCTCTTTCGAAGCCCAGTTGAATGACATCAAGAGTCATAGCCGTGCTGCTAGTCTTCATACACTGCCCAAGCCAGCTACAATGGTCACCTCCGCCAAGAATCCCAATCCTTTGAGGATTGATGGTGGACAACAGCGGAAGCTCTCGAGTCTTCCAATCAATGCCGCCTTGGCACCTGTCTTCCAGCCTCGCTCGGAAATGAGTAACTCTGCTATTCCAGCAGATGAAGTCGATGAGTCCACACAAGCTCGCCCTCACGGACACATGTCCAACAGCGCTGCCGCTTGGCGATCATACTTCAAGAAAGAGGTCCACGCCGCCAAGAACTCCAGCATTCCTTATCTTGTCGGCAAGCTCAAACCAGGGATTCATCCGGAAAACGCTCAAGACATTGATTACACCTATGACCGCCCACTGACAGAAGATGAGGAACGTGCTCGCTACATGTACTGGGGGAAAGCACCTAACCATGTCCAGAATGGTCTCCCAAGATATGACGGCAGGGACTTCTACTCACCTTCGTCTATCAAGGAGGAATCTTTGGATGCTAGTGGACCTACTCCTCATGTTCATTCCCAACAGCCCGATTCCAGGCCATCGTCCATAAAGACCCACGATACTGATCCTTTTCATGCTGTGACACAGGCAGCTATGGGCTCTGTTCGACATCGCCCTGATAACGCCACTCGCTCCGAATCCCTACACCGTACTGAGGATTCTCTTCACGCTAGCTCTGCTTCTGAAGTCCCTCGCTCGGAGTCTCACGCTACCCACCCCGGTGCTCAATACATGGAGTTTCGCCGTGTCGTGAACGAACATACACGAATCTCGAGCGAGAAATTCGGTACCAAGGTGTCAGACGATTCTGGTGACGAAGAGGGCAACTTGCTTTTTAAAGGACGCCGAAAGTTGGATCGCACTGCAAGGTATGCTGATGGCCCCCCTGCTCCAGATAGACAATGCTAACTTCTTTCCAGCAGCAAGTATCCCAACGATATCTGGTCGACCATGCGCAAGAAGGGCAAGACAAGTGCCAATGTAGTTGCTGGCCAAGTTTCCCCTATGACAGCTCAAGGAGTGCTTCCTCACTACTCCGGTCATGCCACCGCATCCTTGACTCCGGCTTTTACCACCAACTCTCGTGGCCATGCAACCAGACTGAGTGATGCACACGATTCACCGGCGGCCAACACCATTGTTGGAAGACGAGAAGAGAACAGACATCCACATGACCTTCTCACGCAACAATTGCGCAGCGCCAGCTTCCAGGACAAGAGGCACCATGGGTTCTCTAGTCGTTGAACAACCTCATCACACTCTTTCTTTCTTGGCAACCTCTCAAATCTTTTTTTGCTCGCCGCATAACCAAGAATGCTGCATCTTCCAATGCTTCCGATAAGCATCAGACATTGCTCTTATGATTACGATTTATATGGCTTACTTCACAACTTCTTTCACATGCTTCATTGCTCAAGCATGTTTTCATGGCCCAGCCAACTCGCGTCGGCGGCCTTTGCATTTGGTTGAATCAGCCAACTTTTCATCACATACAACGCCTAGGGAGGCAGGCGTTCAGGCGTTCAGGCAACATCAGTGTTAGAATACTTAACATGTTAGGATTTCAACAGTCATGGACGGAAGTCGGAAGGGAGCGTCTAGATGTACTCATCCGGAGGTAAAACATTCTTGTCGAAGGCATGACTGCACTGTATGAAACACACACCCACTATGTTTAGAAATATGGCTTTGTATGATTAGAATACTCTTGCTCACAAAAAAGAAAATTTGCTTGTAACTCGATCATTCCTCTTAGTGTGACGGTGTGCAACGCTGTTTTAATGTCGGGATATTTGTATTATCAATAACCAAGACACTTGGAACAAGGCATTATCAGATCATAGTGAGGATGAACCAAAGTAAGAGCATATTAAATTGTATTTGACAAGAGAAATATGAAAAGATCAAGACTTCAAAGCATGTTCCTCACCTTCAAATTTCCAGCCTCAGTGGCATCTCGGTGAAAATCTTCTAGGGAGAGCAGGACCTCATGATAGTTAAGTCCTGCCGGTTTTACTCTTCGCTAGACGTATACCTCGAAAACCATGGATCTAAGTGGTTGACGCGGAGATATCCTAGCGGTGGGTTGGGGAAATCTACGACTCACCTTGTGAAAAGAAGGCACCGAGGTGCAGTATTGCAGTCTACGACAGACGAAGCATCGCGTGCGTCTGATGTTGGGTTATCCTACGAGAGGACAGATGGACCCAGTCATCTGTCCAACAGAACATCACGAGGCAACTCGCGTGTGCATGTGGGGAGAGAGCAAGTCAAGACTTCGGGATAAACCTCCCATGGAGCATTTCACCAGTGGAGTGAAATGGCCATTGAGAACCCTAAAAATTCTCAATTCATCTACCCTGCTGTAGACCGGGTACCGCGCCGTTGGAAGGAAAGCACGCAGGTATCGCAAAAACGCCGGAGTATAAATGCCCATTCCCTCATCAACTTTTGTCCTTGGAGTTGCTCACACTGAGGTGTCGTGATTATGTGAGTGGTGAAAAAAGAAAAGATTCGTCCTCGCCAGGGAAGGGGAGGTTTGATCGTGTCGTCCTGAAATTTTGGTTTTTGTTGTTGCTCGACAAGTTCATCGCCTAAGCGGTGACCTTGTTGTTGGCAGCGAGCTCGCGGCCAACCTTGGAGCGGGCCAGGATGTTCTCACGATCCTTGTCAAGCTTGAGCTTGGTGATGACAACGTTGGAGGGGTGGATGCCCAGAGGAACGGACTGGCCGTTGGCCTTGTCGCGGGTGACACGCTCAACGTGGACGACGTACTTGAGACGGTACACGGAGGTGATCTTGCCCTCACGGCCCTTGTTGGAGCCACGGACAATGGTGACCTCGTCGTCCTTTCGGATGGGGATAGAGCGGACCTTTAACAATGTTAGAATTGGTGCGAAAACGTTTGTAGGTGTTGTCCAAACTCACGTTGTACTCCTCACGGAGCTCCTTGGAGAGAGGAGCGCTCATGATGACACGGCGCTGGTCAGATGGAGCCTTGAAGTGAGCGGCACGGCTCTTGCGACGAGAAGACGCGATGGCTATTCAGAGTCAGTAAAAAGAACAACCATTACAATTACGTAGAATAGTACTCACAGGGGTTAGTCTTGACCATTTTGTCGGTTGTTGGGCGAGGACGACGCTGGTGAGTTAGTTGAGCGAGAAGAGCGGATTGACAACGAAAAGAAAATTTTGGGAGAAGCTGTGGGTGAGTTTTACTCCTCAATTTGAGTGGATGTGGGGGCACGTGACTGTTTTACCCTACCATTGCAAGGGGTCCGTTTTTAGCTGAGTCAGCGGTGCGGGCCGCATTTGCTTAATTGGGTCTTGACAAAGTCTAGTAGTCTGTTGGTGAAAGTTATGGGAGCTGCGGAGACTCAAAGATATATGAGAAGAATTTGCATGATGAACCAGTTCAGTCATATCATGTGTAAATTGTTTGATCAGTTTATGTCAAATAGCTTCAAATAGGTCATTTTATAAAGAAGTAATGAGCCATTGACTTACGGTCAGACGTCCAGGACCGAAAGTCAAATATGTGATGCATATACCACAGGCAACTAAACATAGATTATCTACTATGTAGCGCCTGCGCGCAAGATGGATGTATTTTACAAGTAAGGGGAGGGTGTAGTGTACATTTGATTAAATATATGTATCCCATCTATGTCGTCATGGGCCTCTGGAATCGTCCATTGTTATCGTATCTTGCTTCTGTAATAGTGATTAGCATTGAATTCCATAGGACATATCGGAATGATAACTTACTGAAGAAGGTGTAATTCAATGTCACCGTCTCCACACCCTTCATGTTCATATCATTGAGCAGATCAGGATCCAGGTAAAAGAACACAGGCATGTCTACCGTCTCGCCTGCGTTGAGACGTTGTTCCTCGAAGCAGAAGCACTGGATCTTGCTGAAGTACGGGGCACACTGCCCAGGTGTCACACTGTAGGTAGCCACTCCAATGATGTCCTGGTCGCTCGTGTTGGTAGCCTTGTAAAAGGCCAGCGCTGTCTCGCCAGGGAGGACGCGGACTTCGCGCTGCTGGGGAACAAACTTCCAGGGGAGAACGTCGGAGACGGAGGCGTTGAATGTAACTTTGATTCGCGTGGCGTCTTTGACGGGAATGACTCGACTCGCAAGGTCGCCTTCATCGCCGGAGCCGGGACCACCGTGAGCACGTATAGGTTGACCGCCCCAGCCGGTAGTTGCGCAAATCTATAGAATTATTAGAGGGATATTACTGATGTGAAGAGAGAGGGACGCACCATCTTGTAGAGGGGCACAGAGCCATAAGTGAGAGCGACAAATCCGAGGATTGTACTCAAGGTATAGTAACTGGCAATTGTAAGCCAACTTGACCTTCAGATTCCACAGCCATCCTTACGCTATCGTCCTGTTCTTCTTGCTGTAATGCGCCCGAATCTCCTCCATCGTTGGGGTGTAAGGTTGTCCAGGTCTCTGCGAGTTGGAGGCATTGCGGGCGAAGTTGAGGGTAGTTCGTTGAGGCTTCGGCCGGGCATTCTGGCAGAAGAAACATGACCACGGCGAGGAAGCCGCTCGAGCCGAGGATCGCGCAATTCGAGGTGCAACGTTCATGGTCAATTGGCGCGGAAATGCGTGGTTTGGGTTGCAGATGGAAATGATGCTTTGAGTCGGATGATCTATGGCGCTTGATTTCTGGCTGAAGTCGGGGATCGGCTCCTAGAACGCCGACAATTGTGGGATAGATAGGTACCCTACAGACAAGCACTAACACATTACAGTTTTATGTCACACTGGTCTTTGGTGTTTTTGATATGTTAGATACCTTTCCTGGATAATGATCTCTCCTTGCCTTCAATTGACTTGCAGCTGTGGAAATTATTGTCGAGTTCAATGATCGGGCAACCTTGTACTGAGACCGCTCCCAACACAAGACATCGTGATCCGTCGTTGAGTGTAAGACAATTATTTTATCAGTGCATTCAGCATGATCACTCCAGTTTAGTACGCCTCAATTCAGGTTCACAACGCTAACTAGATGATGCAGCGCAATATTTCGGGGGTTTGACTCGCCTTGTTACATTTCATTGTAGGCGCTCCCGGACTCTTCATAGCTTACCTACGGAGACAACCAGTCATACTATGATTTTCCAGGCCCTTAGGCATTCATGCACAAGACTATTTTTATGCAAAAACCTTTAATAGCTGCGGGACTTGAAATCCTTGCGACGATGAATGCGATAATTAGTCCGGGCGTATACGAAGTGCAGCCATTGACTGGGGTCATGACAGACGGATTTGGCACTACTGAACTCTATGTCGGTACAGTACCGTAGCAGGTCTGGATCTTGCTTCAGCAAACCGTTGTCAGACAACGTTGAGCCAATTAAGTCTAAGCTACTGGAAAGTGTCTTCCTTTCTCTAGGAGTCGCTTGCGAGAAGAGTATGGTCTGTGGCCAGGGCAATTCAAGAGATTGTGTCGTATTATTAGGGTAATCAGTTAAGGCAAATCCGAGTAACACCTCAACCGATTTCTAGTAAGGCTTATCTTAGCTACTTAACTACCTAGGTACTGACCTAGCAAAAGATCCTCAGCAGTGACTCTTCAAACCGCCGTAAAAGGGTAAACGGCAAGCTCCCTCCCGCCCTTATTTTAACTTCACACAGATCACGGATTGGCCCAGGCCCGCCACATAGAAAAGCTTAAATACAATCGAGTGTAAGCATGTGCAACATGGAAGAGGCCTCAACATGTTTTTCATCGTATAATCTCTATACCCCCCTCCTTGACCATGGAAAGACGCATGGCAGAAGATGGGCACAACAACCCAGACGCAGAATATGAGTTGGAGAGATTCCCGTCGCCAAAGGGGCAAACAAACTCGCAGCAATACCAGATCAACCAGTCGAGAGAGGAATCGAATCTCCTCTCCAGACCAAACTCATCACCAGAGTCAATGCCAGGATCACCAGAATCTCATAAACATGAAGCAACGCCTCGGCGGTCAAGCAAGGCACTCGCTGCTGAGAAGCTTCGCAATCGTCCCAAGAGACTACGAAAAGCCCTTGTTGCAAACTTTCTAAGATGGTGCTGTTCGATGCTATTCGTTGTAGCCATTTACGTGGTGCTCTGGTACTATTCACAGCAAAGTATCATGTCAACACCAACGAAACGAGAGTTCAACGCCCTCATCATTGGGCTCTCTCTTGGTCTTGGAATGAGTATAACTATATCCCTGGAGGCTATGGCTGTAGAGATCAGATACTGGATACTGGGTCTCCGGAATTGGTCAGATCGAGAGGTAGGCCAAGCGCAACACTATGTGCGGATAATTTCTAACATTGAGTCGTAGACCGAGTTGATACTGAAAGCCAAGGACTTGACCAAGATCATTCAACTAACCTGGAAGTCTCGCTCGCGTTCCCTACGCTCCTACGCAGGTGCTTTCATAATACTTAACTTGGTATCCCAAATTGCCCTGGCCATGTTGGGTCTCGTATATTCGACAAACACGGCAGACGAGTCTGCAATTCTCAGGCCTGGCAATGTCACTGTGCCGGACATGTCAGATTTGGTCACCAACAGAGTCCTCTCATCCAAATCACAAGCGTTGGGGGCATTGCGATACACTGCAAATAGGTAGGTTGGTCGTTACAGCGGATGCATCCACAGACATTGATCGAAGGCTTAGTTATGGTACCATTGCCCTTGGATGGATCTGGGGAGGCATGGATGACGCTCCTACGCCCGGAACATTATGGGATAACAACGACCCCCTGATATACTGCGGTGGAAAATCCTGCAAGTTTGTGTTCCAAGAATCAGCATCAAGGCCAAAGAAATACGACCTTGTCGTAAGCACGAATCGCAGTGTCGAGGCCACGGGGCGCTGCCGTAGCTGGAAAGTTGCAAAGGGAGGTGACGGAAACGAGACAACCATTACCATCGCGGACGATAAACGAACCGAAGTCAACATCACGGCGATAAATGGCGTCAACCAAACAACCTTTATGTTCAACGCCGCAACAGATCAAGGATTGACCTGGAGTGAGATCACAGCCTTCGAAGCCTCAAGCTCCAGTCCCTGGTTCTACCGCTGCAACGTCAGCTTCGGTCCCGTAGTCAACGCCTTCCGCAAAGAGCACTATATCGGCTCCAACATCACCTCTCTCGCCTCGTCAGCCATAGCTCTCCAAGGATACGGCGCTTCCTCGCTGGGTCCCACCAACACCGATCACCAGTTCCAGAGCTATCCTGCCGAGTCGACGTATGGGGAGCCCCTGACTGGGGATACAGATACTATGGGAATGTTGACGGCCGCCTTTGCAGCAGGAGTCGTGGCTGTTGCGGCGCAGGTTTCGCCAAACAATCTCATAATACCTGGACTTCGGCCCGAGAATGGTGTTGTGCTCCAAATTTCCAAGTGGATGTATGTTCACCTAATATTGGGGCTGAGTCTAGGTGTGCAGTTATTGCTGGGGATTGGGATCGCAATCCTTTCCAACTGAGAGATACTCTTATAGTTAATATGCCTTTACGCAATACACCTATAGACCTCTGTCCTCGTCTCCAAAATGTTCTAACGTGAGCAAGCGTGGTAGGATGATAATGGGCGCGAAAGGACCATCTAAAATTGACTGTAACCAAGAAAGAAATATATTGAATGTAATCATGCAGTAAAAGCTTGCTCTACAATCTCAGCGCTTCATGCTATAAAATGCAACATCATTTGCACGCAGTCAAGACATAAATTTCCCCAAAATGACTCCTGCTAAACAAACAAATAATCTGCTTTTATCGGTACTTGCCGTTAAGTCTTGCTCTGCCACCATTCACAAGTCGTTGACGCTGAGCGCGACCTTTGCCGACCACTCGCTCAATGACCTGGACCACAAAGACTTGGATCACCAAGATAATCAATCGCAAAAGGTGATCAATGAGACCCAGGTTAGGTCTCTTACCTCTACTATAGGTAGAATCGACGAATTGAAATGGCAGCTTCGCACCCAGATGGTTCTGAGCTACCTGTAATCCACTGCTGAAACCGTCCTCATGGAATCCATACTTGGTCCACGCGCCGGCATAACTAATACCACGGGTGTTCTGAATGTGTTTCAAAAGTTTCTGCGCCCGGACAGCGGATGATGTAAATACTGGTTGCGAGTAGTAATAACGTCCCTGTGTTTTCTCTGGCTTCGGTTTTTGGAGTGGGTTCAAAGTGACGAAGACGTCGCCAAATGTGTTTCGAGGAATATGCTGAAGAAGGTTCATGTTATAGGTGAGTGATACGTGGTCGATGTTTGCCTTTCGAGACGATTGCGACGACAACGTAAGATAGTTCCAACTAGTCCAGGCCTTTTTGCGTCGAGGCATCATATCCAGATCCGAGTGTAGAACCACTTCGTTCTGCGACGTCTTGAAGCAAGACATGATGGAGCGTTCTTGCTCGGTAGCCGACGACTTGATGATATCATATGCCTCATCACCGTGAGTCGCTATGATGACATGATCGTAGAGGGCCGATGAACCGTTTTCCAAGTGGAGCCTAACTTGGCCGTTGCTTTCAGTTGTGACGTGTCTAACGGCTTTCTTGAGGAACAAGTGGTTAGGGGGGAAGCCCCTCAAAACAGCATCGATATATGATCTGGCACCTCCCTCAATTGTTAACCATTGTGGGCGTGCCGTTAAATTGGACAATAGATTATGATTCCACCTGAGAGAAAATTAGCCAAGTTACGCGTAGTCAGCGACAAGAACTTACAGAAAGCGGATAAATGTCACTGCAGGGAATTCTAGGGAGCACTGGTCTGGACTGGTGCTCCATATTGATGCCGCCAGAGGCAGAAGGTAGTCGTCTCTGAAAGCTTGCGAATACCCCTCATGTCGCAGGTAGTCTCCAATAGTGACGTCTTTGCCGATAGGGTTCGTTGACTTGCTTTGCACCTCAATATTTGATATGTCGTCTTCGTCATTGCACAAGAGATCCATGGCAAACTGATTGAAGCGGATAATGTCGAATAGCATTCGCCACACTCGCGGTGAGAGCACATTTCTTCTTTGACAGAATATTGAAGCAAGGCTGGAAGCGGCCCATTCAAAGGCACCTCGATCTCGAGATACACTGAATGTCAACTCTGTCGGGGCGGTCTTGACATTGAGCTTTTCCAGAAAGCTGATAAAGTTGGCTGAAAGAGGGTCAGAAAGTTTGATTGCGCGGCCATTGAAGAAATAACTCACGATAGGTGGCGGCATTCAAGACGTGGAAGCCTGTGTCAACCTTTGTCGAAAACTTCCCCCTCTTGAAGTCGACTGTGTTTGTATGGCCGCCGAGCCTGTCGGAGGCTTCGTAAACGTAGACATCATGATATGTCTTGTTTAATGCCCACAGGGCACCAATTCCTGCAGAGCCGCTGCCGACGATAGCAACCTTTTTCCTGCGGAAGCGATCAGTCGAGGAGCCCATTTTCTTGTCCTGTCTTTGTCTTGTCGAGGGGAGAGCGGTCTGAAAGGAAGCGAAAGAATTATTTCAACAGGGTGCGAAGGCCATTTCTATGTTTGACATGGAGTGGAGTGAAGCGAAGCGAATGCAGTTTGAAAGCATGTGAAAGAGCCAAGTCAGAGACTCCAGTTACTGCTATGCTGAGTTCATGATTGGACAATACTTTTAGAGATAAATAGCGGTATCGCAGCCACAGACGGTATCAAACCTGATTTGGTGACGAGGCATGAAGACGGCAAGATTGGGGGGGTTGGACAACGAAGCACAGGTCACCATGACGGGGACTTACATATGCTGTGGCTCCGGCATGCTGGGCTGCTAAGCGATCAACGAATAGGGAGCGGTTACTGTATCTGAGGCACTGTAAAGCCACGGCTAGCGAGAGATAGAGTTGGATATCCGCAGGTGGACCGTAGGTAGGTAGTTGTCTTGCCCTGTACGGAGTAGGAGAGACAAAAAGGGTCCAGCTGGCTGATGGATCTACGATATGTAAGTTTGCGGCAAGCCTCAAGACGATGATGGGCAAGAGACGAATATGAATGGTCCATCTCTCTTTTGCTGGGGTGCTGACTGCTAAGTACCTTCCCCCTGTACCAACCCAACACGGACTGACCCGACGATTTAGGTCCCAACGATTGAGCTGAAGACCCACTAAAACGCATCGAAATGCACTGAAACCCAACTGAGCTTGGGGGCCTTGAAGCCTTGACGCATAAGCAGTGAGGATTATGCCGAAGCGATTGTCGTATTGACGTGGCTTGGCTGAAGAGCCGTTTCAGGATCTGATTTTCCAGCATCACTTGGGGATACAGAACTTCAAGTCTGACCGCGATAACTTGACAATACGTCCCGTCTTATCAGGCAATTGGGCAGTAAATTGGAGAACCATAATCTTCACATGCATACATTCGAGAAATGGTCGTTCTTATTATGCCATCCTCACTTGTGCTCATCAAAGCCTTCAAAATCAAAGATTTTGTCATGGGCATGTCGAACACTCAACGGGATCGGGAAACGTAGAATTCGAGTCACCAATTCTTAGAAGCGCCGTGCAGGATAAACCCGCCTTCGTCTGCCCAGTTTGTTTCAACTCGACGCCATTGACCGAAGTCGTGACGCTGAGCCGCTTTTTCTTCGCACCGGGGGAATCAACTTTGAAGAGAAAAGAAGAAAAAAGACTAAAAGTTCGCTGCAAACGTTCAGTAATATAATGCCCACATCTCTGGTGTGCACGGACCATATTATCACGTGTAGCGAGTACTGCACTCCTCATTGGCTCCTTGCCGCAATACGCAAACGACCAGGCAGTCAGTACTCGGGGCCTGCCGAACTGGGAAGGCTGACGAGAACGTCAAACCAGGAACCACTTAGATCCAACATCACCACGTATTGCGCATTCGACATTGCGTCAGCCATATCACCCAACACATCCTCTCATCTCCTTTTTTTCGCAAGTCATCCCGGCGTAGGCTCAACAACTCGATAATTCACTTCGACTTTCTCTCTTACCCCAGCCTCCTTTCACGATGGCGAATCCTCTCGATACCGACGCTGGCTCCGAGCTCTTCAGTTCTTACGAGGCCGAGTTCAAGCTCATCCAAGCCGATCTAAACCAAAAGTTGGATCAGATCCCCGAACTGGCTGGCGAGCCTCGAAAGGCTGCTATCAGCCAAGCCGAGCGAGCACTGGAGGAACTCGATGAACAGGTAGGTCTACATCAATTGAGCACTGCCTTCGGTATACATATCTTTGTTAACATCTTCGGCCTTTAGCTCAGTGCAATGCGCCTGGAGAAGCAAAACATCCCAACCAGCTCCCGCACCAAGGTCAACCAGCGCTTTCGAAACTACGAATCAGACACAGATGCAGCTCGTCGCAAACTCACCACCCTCTCCTCCGATCGCTCAGCGCTTTTCGGTTCACGATATACCGATGACCCCGCAGGCTCATCGGACATCAACATGGAGCAGCGCCAGCAGTTACTTTCTGGAACGGACCGCCTCGATCGAAGCACCCAGCGTCTCAAGGCCAGCCAGGCTCTTGCCAACGAGACTGAAGCCATCGGCGCCGGCACTCTGGCAGATCTTGGCAGGCAGCGAGAAACCATCGAGCACACTCGTTCTAGGATGCTTGAAAGCGAGGGTTACGTTGACAGGAGCGTCAAGACACTCAGGGGCATGGCGCGTAGGTAAAGTGACCCACAAGGACGTCATGACAATTACAAAAGACTGACTTCTGAAATTACAGGATGGCTACAAATCGGATAATCACCATCTCAATCATCACAGTCTTGGTTATTCTCATCGTTGCAGTTATCTTCAGCAAGTTCCGATGAGGGATGAATTTGGTTATTGGAGTTTAGGCAGTCACTTTCTGGCTTGGCTTATATGCGCTATTACTGATAATGGGCCTTACGCGTACTTTCGTTTGATGAAGGAGTTTAGCATGCTTAATGATTTGTAGATGTAGACCGACTTTGTCTTGCAACAGTACATACAAATTTTGAGACTACAGCAATTTTGAGAATTTTCGCGACAATCCCAAGGGTTGACATCCCTATATTAAACGCAATCCACCACCACTCCGTGGACCCAGTGATTTCGCATGCTTTTTTCACAAGAGAAGTGATGGATCTTATCTACAGAGTAGTGTCTATATAAAGAATGATGATGTTTAAAAACCTTAGAGCTATAGCCACTTGAATGGTATTTTAGTGAGAAAAACATGCGGCAGCTCAGAGTGAATGAAGTATGCTAATATGAACGGTTTAGGCCACGCGTATCATGTCTCAAGAGCATGACGCTGTAAACGACACTTCACAAACACATACGAATACAACATGATAAAATTAACATCAAATGTTTCAGGGAATTTGATATAACAGCAGCATTGTATCAATTTTGACAAGCTGTCACAAATGCCTTCAATTACAGCGCTTCATCACTGGCAGCTTGAGCTGAGCTATCCAAGCCTGAGCTACTATGTATATAACCACATAATCGCCGAAAAGCACCCGAGGTTCAGCCGCGCGTTACTAGCAGGGCTTGCGCTCAAGAAACCTCCAGCCTCTTTTCATTCCTCCATCTCTCACAAAACTCTACCTCCACACAACCAACCTCCCCCTCCTTACCTCACCTCTCCCTCGTTCCCGATCAAACTCTTCCCATCTCTCTCCCATTTCTCTTCTCCCAATTTTCGCATCTGGTGCATCTTGCACTGTATTTGTATTTCGAGCGTTTTTCTCCCACAAGCTTACCACGTGCTGAACGTGGCTTCTCACATCGGCGATGTCTGAATTTCTCGGGTATGCTGGACGTGGTCTTTGAAGCCTGTCTACGCCCGCTTACGCAGCCACAGGTCTCGCATTTCCCTCATCTCCAAAAGCGATATCCGGTATGTTGCTATGCTCAATGGCATTGATTGACGTCGCTGACCCATGGCAGCTATGTTGGTACCCTACATGAGATCAACTCGGACGAGTCGACAGTATCACTTGAAAATGTGAGGTCATTCGGAACCGAGGGTCGCAAGGGCCGACCTGAAGAAGAGATCTCTCCCTCCGATCAAGTCTACGAGTACATTGTCTTCCGCGGCAGCGACGTCAAGGACTTGAGGATTGAAGAACATCCCAACATCAAGGAGAACAAGCCTCCAGCTGTGCCCGATGATCCGGCCATCGTAGGCGTAAGTCATATCCCTTTTGAACACTACCCTCCCATATGATGAACTATCTCGGATGTAAAAATTGTCATTGTCGGAAAGCGCAAAAAATAATGTCGATATTTCCGTTGCCTTCCTTCTGATTGGGAAAACATACACTGCTGTCATTTTGCTACTATTGTTCAAGACACATAAGCTAACAGTTGCAAGGCTCGAGCTCGACCTGGTGCCCAAGGACCCAACCAGAATGCCCCACCCGGACCTGGTGCTTTTGGTCAAGGTCCTCCAGGCCCTTACCCTCCAAACAACTTCTACGGAGGCCCACCACCTGGCAATTGGGGTCGTGGCGGTGCTCCTCCAGGACCCGGCCCTGGTCCCAACTTTGGAAACATGCCGTATCCCCCTCCTCCTGGCTGGTTCCCTCCTGGTCAAGGCTTCCCAGGTGGCCCTGGTGGTCCCAACCCTCCCGGAGGTCCAGGTGGTCCAGGTGGCCCTGCCCCATGGGGCAACTACCCGTTCCCACAGGGCCCTGGTGGCCCCGGCGGTCCTGGTCCAAACGCGCCGGTTGAAGCACCTGCCAATCAACGAGCTACACCCGGCTCTGGCCCTGCGCAAGATGGGAAGCCAGCTCCTATTGGCCCTGGCGCTGAACGTGCCAAGGCTGGCCCTCACAGCGGACAAGCGGCACCTCCTACAGAACCCAAGTCACTGGCACAAGGTGTGCGACAGCCCTCACACGCCCCAACACCACCTGTCGACTCGAAGCCATCTGTTGAGGAGGTCAAGCAGACTGCTGCTAACCTGACTGCTAATGGTCAAGCTGCTGCTGAGGCGAGCAAGGCTACTCCCGCAGGGCCCAGGAACCATCGGGTCAACCCTGTGATTCCTTTGACCGGGGCTGTTGCCAAACCTTTCTCTCTACCTGGTGTCACAGGAGATGCTGCTAGCAAGGCTCCTGCGGCTGTTGCGCCGACCAACGTTCAAGACGCAACCAGCGCTGCCCGAGCTGCAGTCGCACAAGCTATGGCTCAATTAGGTGGTAACGGTGGTAACAGTGGCAACGCAATGGATAACTTGACCAACAAGGTTAATGAAATGCGAGTCAACGCGGTCCGAGGTGGACCTACCAGTAGAGGTCGTGGTCGCGGTGGACGTCCTCCTGCCGCGAAGGTCGCTGTTCCTGATTCCGACTTTGACTTCGCTCAGTCCAATGCCAAATTCAACAAGCATGACCTTGCCAAGGAGGCCATCGCTGGATCTCCCTCGGAGATTCCTGAAAACCCTGTTGAAACTGAGCAACCCGAGGTTGCAACTACCAGTGACGATGTTCCTGTCGCCTATAACAAGACGAAATCGTTCTTCGATAACATCTCTAGCGAATCCAGGGAGCGTACCGAAAATGGAGGTCAAAAGCCCGGTGGTCGCGAATGGAGAGGCGAGGAGCAGCGCAAGAACATGGAGACCTTTGGCCAAGGCAGCGTTGACGGGGGCTACCGCAACTATCGTGGACGCGGTCGTGGTCGAGGTCGGGGTGGTCGTGGCGGCGGTGGTTATCCTCGCGGCGGTCGTGGTGGAAACCGCCCTCAGTACCAAGTCTCACCCGGTCCACAATAATCAGTCACCGGAGGACGCCGGCCGACATAATACGAACATGGACATCTATCAGTCATCTCTAATGCTGTCGCGAGGCTAGACGACTACGCCTCCACGAGATAATCGTAACGAACCAAACAGAAACCTACGCGTCACAGGTTTCCTACTTGCTTGTATCATGTATCACAGATTTCCGATTTTTTGAACGATTGCATTTCTACGGCCTAGTGGGGGCGAAAGATGGTTCCCAAAGCTGTTCTTGGGTTTGAACGGATACCATGAACGAAGCTTTGGACCTCACATGAGAGCGAGGCCTTGGAGGCCTGGAGTTAGGATTGAATTGACAGCGGGCGGAATTGAAGGCGTGATTCACGTAACAGACTACAAAATAAGTAGCTGTTACCCTTTTTGAATTCGGCAAGAACATAAGGGACGGCCTGGCATGGCCCGGCGCCGGCAGTTACCACGAAGAACCTAGCTGACGGGTGAACAAACACTCGTAATGAAGTATTAAAAAAGCTAGGCATTGAAGCTTGACGTGTGGTTCAAGATCGGTCCTTCCAGAATGGACACTCGGTCATCACATGAATACACATATTCAAGCACAACCCACTCACCTTGGTATCCATGTATTGTTCGTCGTGTGATTGATGCAATACAGCCTGTTAGCTACGTTGTTGAAAGGATGGTACTCTTGAAGTGGCAGGGTTCATTCATGTCACGGATGGTGAGTTGGGCCTGGTAGAGTCATCACACTGAACACATAGCGAGACGAAACATGTTGTTGTGGTTAATTCTAGGGATGCTACCAGTAAGAACCTGGTAGATAATGCGTTTTTGCTATCGTAGTTCCGTCTCAACTATGATATCTGAAAAGAACGCTATCCAGAACAAGTTGGGGAGAAAATATGGTTTGTAGGGTAATCGCAGTCTCAAGATTTTACGATTTTCTTTAATATTAAGCTGTTCTTATGACATGCATAATGCCAAATAACAAAAATTTCGACTCAATAAGCTCACGATCACAAAAACGCTTCCAACTGAGTATTCTTTAACTTATTTGGAAAGTTTGTGTGTAACCTTGAAGCTAAGTTCCGACATATTTTAGTCTAAGTTTTTACAAATATTAATTAATTCAGTAAATTCTTCCTCATTTTTTCGAATAATGGAGAAGATATTGAAGTATTTCAGATCATATGCGTACATGTAATATAACATACGTGAGCATAAATAGTGTGACTTGCTCTGGGGGAGTGAGAGTGGGTGCTGACTTTTTTATCACCCCGCCCACGTCATCGTTTTCCGATTTTCTGCACGGCCTGACACATCGCCCATCACCATCATCCATCACAACGAACAAAGACGAAATTATTTTATACATTACGAGAAGAACCGCAACCTTATTTTGATAATTTCGTCTTCCAAGCCACAGGTTTAGGGCATCACTTCGAAAGTCTAACAGGAAGTAGTTATAAATATCTCTTCAGATCCCACTTCTGTCCCTCCGTTTCTCTCTCGTATACACATACACGCACACATCTTTCACGCACACATCTGTACACACACATAATGTCGAGCCGACAGCTCCGAAAGCTGCAAAAGCAACGAGAGGTTCAGGAACTCTCGGAAGATAGCGGGGATGAGCAGCTGTCTATCGCGCCAAAGCCTCGAGTGAGCCTCTTTGCTGCGCTTGGTGGCGATGAAGACGACGCGCAAGATGAGACCGAGGAGGAGCAACAGCCTGAAGAGATTGTGAATGAAGAGAAGCCACCACCCGCGGCAACCAAAGGCAAAAAGAAGAACAAGAAGAAGAAGTCAAAGGCAAAGACTGCGACCCCTCAAGAAGACGAGGACGATATCGATAAGGCAATCAGAGAACTCAACATCACAAGATCAAAGTCTAAAAACCAGCCTATCACAGAGGATACAGCAGCCCAGACCAATCGAAGGAATAAAGTTCTCGCGATCAACCAGTATCACCTCAAGGTGGACAATGAGATGCGAAACCTTTTCGGCCGCGCCACGATGAAGTCCGCTTCAGCGGAAGCTGAACAAGAGGGTAGAGGTCGGAACCGACAAGGTCAGGGCCAACAACCACTTGATATTGAAAATTTCCTGCGAAACCCACGTAATGCGCCAAAACTTCCAGAGGTTTCTCTGCGTCGAAACCCATTCATCCAAGGTCGCGATCATTGGCCCAAGCAGAGTGCAGGTGGACTGACCATAGAGGAGATCGGAAAGGCTGAGGATGGTTCAAGCACCGAGTACGCATATATGCATGATCAAAACTATGATACCCTGCAAGCTTGTTTCTTCGGATGCGTGCAGATCGGAGATCCCCAGCGTATGGTTCACCTCCTCAAAGAAGCCCCATACCATGTTTCGACACTGCTCCAGGTAAGCAGTATCGTTAAAGGAGACAACAGGTCCTTCGCATCTGAACTCTGCGAACGAGCTCTTTTCACATTTGGTCGTGTGACCACCAATGCCTTCCGCCAGAACATGGAGCAAGGCAAGGCTCGCCTGGATTTCTGTCGCCCTGAGAACAGACAGCTGTGGCTCGCAGGATATCATTACATCAAGAGTCTTGTTAGCAAAGGCACATATCGTACCGGTCTGGAGTGGGCGAAGCTTCTCTTCTCTTTCGACCATCGGGATCCTTATGCCATGCGCCACTTCATTCACACGTTGGCCATTCGTGCCCATGAAGCCACGTGGTTGATCGACTTTATGGACGTACTGGAGGAGACGTCCGATAACAGAGATACGATTTATATTAAACAGTCACTGGTGTTGGCTTACTTGCAACTGGGTGATACTGCTCGTGCAACAGAGGAGCTTCAGAAGGGCATGAAGCGAGTCCCTTGGCTGTACTGTGCACTATTCCAAGCACTTGGTTTGGACACACCTCCATCTATCTGGGGTATCAGTGCCGACACAGACGCTCGGGCGTTCTGGGAGAAGCTCTACATCCACCAGGCCAAGGATCTCTGGAACAGACCAGAGGTTACCGCGCTCCTGAAGGAGGTAGCCAAGAGCCTTGATAAGGTTGGTACAAATGTGCTGCCTAGTACTGATTCTCCACCCGACCAAGGAGCCACAAGACTCGTTTTTCTCGAAGGCGAGACATCGCTCATGGCGCTGGCGCCACGGCAATACCTGGAAATGCAACCAAACTACGAATTCGACCCCATGCCACCCGCAGAGGAGGACAATGTCTTCACAGGAACGGGTACAAGACTGCCTTGGGATAACGGAGGACATCACCTAGGACCTACACCTGAAGTCCAAGCCCGTATGCATCATATGTTTGCGCCACGTCGTGCAGGCGGCGCGGCTTTTGGTGGCCAAGGCCAAGGTGAAGGCGACAGCGACGATGACGCTGAACGAGCCGCGATACTAGATGACGAGGAGTTGCGACGTGATCTTCAGGAAGCGGCACAGTCTGGTGGAGCAACCGGAGGCTTCCTTGAGCGTTTGATGCAAATGCTTGGCGTAGGACCCGGGCCGACTGCTGAGAGGCAAGACGAAGCTGATGCTGATCAGGAAAGAGGTACAAATACGGACACTGAGGAAGAGAATGAACCTGAGCCTGGACAGGGGAGAGATGCAGTGGACACGGGGAGGTAAGGATTATGATCGCTTGGGTTGATTCCTGGGGAGTAGTATATAGCTTAACATAATTATTAGACAAACAAGTACATTCTTAACTGTTGGTTTAATTATTGATGAAATTGTCAATGAGCTCTCTACTCCGTATATCCGGTGAAGCGCAAGGAGGGGCTTTCTTTGACTGCGCCATCACCATTGACCCCATACATAAACCCATATTCACTGCTAACATACATATCATAATTGTAGACTTCTTAATCACGGTCAACCCTCACCGATTCTCAACGTCTCTCAAGCCCCAGGCTAAGCGCTGATAAATGATCGCCAAACTACCGTTGTATTTGCTCCGGCCCAACTGCTATACCACCCTGGGCATCCCTATCGTTAGACCGGTGCCCCAGACACATCAACTTACTAGGGCAGACACCGGAGATGAAGGGTTTCTAGAAAGGGCGGTAGAAGGTAATTGAACCTGGGTCAGAGGAGCCAATCGCAATGCGGGAGTTTGGCCTAAGCGAGGCCGTCCTTTTCTCAGCCCTGTCTAGTACCTTAGGTACCTACCTAGTGTTAGGTAGTGTTGAATGATGGTCGGTTTTGGTTGACGAATAGAGACAGCAGCTTGCATAATCAGGTAGCCGAGCATACAATCTACTAAGTTTACTAACTTAAACAATGACCGCTATGAGATAGGGAGGTTGTGCTAAGGATCAGGTGAACCGTTAATATTGCGCCATAGGTATTGTGTATATATCTATGCGATAACATCCGTTGGGCCGGAGGGTTGGAGCCACTGAAATACTACCTAGTAATGAGCAAGTTACCAAGAATGCCACAGCCCTTGTCTTTGAATTTCCTCGGAGCCGAGAAAACCGACGCAAATCAAAAGCACGGAGCACATGGTCGGCCGACCTTTGAATTACTCCTAGAAGCAGCCCAGGCGCATGCGGCGCATGCAAAGCAATCGAGCTGAAGGCTCGGAGGACAAAGATGCGCTATAAAATTAATGATGTACTCGGTCTGGAGAAGTCTGCAGGCAAGTTCACAAGGGTGAAACGTGGTGGGGAATGGTTCTAGCCTCAAGAGTGCGAATTTGGTGATTTGGCCCGAGTATTTCAATGCCAAAAAGTTGAAGTGCGGTAATGTATCAGTGTGAGCGGTATTCATTCCATGGACAGCAGTAAAAGTCGATGCAAAGCCTGTCTTCATTGCGGGCGCGAGGACCCAGGAGGGAATAGAGAGGAGATATGGGGCCATACACAATCAATTGCAAACAAAATCCTTGCAGCAGAAGCATCAAGACTGGCAATAATTGAGGTTTGCATTGCATTACACTGCATTGTGTTGCGTTGTTTTGTGTAGCCACTTTTGGGCTAGATATCGCTGTAATCTACGTTATGGCATCTATCTTAAACCAAAACTCAGCATGTCGACGTCCGAATTGAATGAGCTGTGTCATACATCACTGATCATAAACATATATCTCCGGGGATTGGATGGAAATACTTAGGAAAAGCACGGCTTTGTGCCTGCGGAGGAGACTGGGGATAAGATGGGGAAGACGGGTCGGCCGAAAGGACTATCTTTGAACCCGTCATGAACCCGATGGACAACGTTGGACAAGCAAGTCAAAAGTCAAAGTCAAAACCAAAGCCCGTGCTTGCTCTGTTTGTTCATTCCTGACTAAGTGATATCAAATGTCACGATCGTCGATTCGTCGGTATCTTCTCTCTATAATGCAGATCTCTATTCAATTCCTTCCATCGCCATTCCCTTTCTCGGCTTTGCTCGGATCGATAGTCTCTTGGTATTCAAAGTTTGTTTTCTCTGCTTTGGCAATTGGCATGAGCCGTAGATTCTTGGCGATGACATTAATAGTGCCACCCAGCGACAGATGAACAGGAAGAAGGGCCGGTCGAGGCTGTCGATCATGTCACGGAAGAGGCTGTTTAATGAATCAGTTGTTCTCAGATAGTCATGTCGATTCATGGAATTTGGAATCGGGAGCTTGGGTGTATCACGTGCGAGCCACTCGATGATCGAGACCGCTCTGTCCCAAAGTCTAGACCCCAAGAATCGGCTCCGAGACGGGAGGGGAAGGACACCCTCACGGTTGTTGGTTCCCCCCCCTAACATTATGATTTTACTGGGCAGGTCTGGTAATTACTAGCCTTTGTACCTGCCTCGTGCGGTAGAGTGCAGTATCACAATCCAATCTGGAACTACGTTAGAGGTAGGAGGTCTCTTTCTCTCCACGCTATCCTATGCCAAGTGGAGACTGAATGTTAGTTAATTCGAGCTTCACGGGGAACAGCATTTCGTTCAACATCCCATAAACCAATTACTACTCGTTTATGAAAGACAAATCCAGCGTTATATCTCTGCCCGATTCAATTCGGGCTTATTGCAGTTCTGGTCGTACTCAACTTTCACACCTCTTTCCCCTCAGAGAATCGTCCAGACGTCCACCGTCTTGTCAATGCGCAAAGTGATCGACATTATCGACAAATGGACCCGGAGTACTTGCATGACGTTCTAGCCAGGTTCTGGTTTACTCCGTAATATCGCATTGCATTGATCACTGAAGACATGGTATCCATCCGTCTGGATTGTCTCCATCGGCCGATCAAACCGCCCCCCCGCCAAGTTAAATATTTCGAGCTCCGGACGGCGACTTCAGCGCCTCCTGCGTATCTACTACCGCTGCGGGCGGCCTTATTATTAGTGGCCGGCTCGGTCGTTGACGGATTGATTGAAAGCCAGCGAGATTCGCGACCAGTCCTCCATTATCCGTTGTCCATACATCCATCAGATAAACCCTTGTGAAGAAGCAATTAGCGATACGAAGTACAGCTTCAACCCTCGTTCAACGTTTTACACGACCAATCAGCATCTACAGCTGTCACATCTAACATAAAAAACAACGGAGGACATCCCTTCTTTTCCAGTGCTACTCTAAAAAGAGGTCCAGCCCAACTCAACCCAGCCCAACGGGTCCACTACCCTAGTTCGCATCCGCACCCACATCTACAATCTGCAGGCCTCTCGCATGAGGTACGGACACACTGCTTGAGCCTTGAGCCTTGAGCCCTTGAGCCTTGAGCCCTTGAGCCTTTTGCTGGTGCTGGTGCTGCTGGATCGCCCCGACTCGCGCGAGCGCGTGTCTGGGGTGGCTGAATCAGACGGGGGCAGCCAGGAAAATTCCCTACTACGCCGCGCTGCGCTGCGCTTTCGTTAGCTTCCGTTCTTTCGAACAAGGTAAAGCTCAAACGACCCTGGCCTTGCAATTCAAACCGCCCCATCCCGTACTATCCCATCTCCAATCCAAGTCCCAAGGTCCCCAGGTCTGCGCTGAGCTGCGCTGTGTGGTTGTGTCTCGACTACCGGTGTGGTCCTGGGTTGTCCCTCGTGCCCCGTTTCTCGCCCGAGTCCGCGTGCCTGGTGGTGCCTTTCTACACCTATCCGTATCGGCTTTGCCTTAGCTAATATCTCTTTTGGGCTTTGCATTCTCAACCTTGCTTGAGTCCTTTTACTTTCATTGTCCGCCATGTTTGTTGCGAGTTCGGTGCGCTTGCGACCTTATACTATCTGCCTTTTCCAGCCGAGGCTGTCGTCGGCTTCCTGACTACACCACCACATCCCACTTACTACTCGAATCCTCGAAGCTGGTCAGCGCACTTTCCTCGGTCCTCGCTTGTTGACCGTTTATTCCACCTCTGTGTGCTTGCGCCTTTCTGATTCGCATACGAGCTCGATCGACCTCTCACCTGATCCTCCAGCTCCTTGCAGTTCTGAGCTTCATCCTCCCACCGTATAATTTCCCAGCCGACTGTCGCATGGTCGCAGGCATGCCCGAGATGACTACGGCGCACTCTTCCACCCACGATGCGGGAAGCGCCCCTGTCACAGCTCCTCCCCAGTCCATCCTGACCTCTTCGTCCTACGATACGCCTCTATCGCAACAACAAACCCCGCCTCATCACTTACACCAACAAACACCTACACAAGGCCTTGCGCTCACCCACCAGCAGCAGCAACAGCAACGAAGCGTCAAGAGACCTAGGCCAGTCAAGTCCTGTACCGAATGCCGGAAGCGCAAACTCCGATGCGATCGCCTCTGTCCGTGTTCTCAATGCCAGAAATCGAACCGAACTTGTAAATACGCTATCGATCATGATTCCGCAAACCTCTCCGATGGCTCTGACTGCGAGATGCCGGAACCTGCTCGACCACCGAAACGCAGTTGCAATTCCGGTATATTCAGTTCGGGAACCCCCGTTCCTAACAACGACTCGGCATACGGACCTGTTCGGAACGGAGATGCGACAAGTGCGCCTTCATTAGAAGAATTGTCACTGCGCATGGAAAGACTTGAACGGCACCTAATGGCCAGAAGTCCTGCGGTATCTGAGGGTAGCGGTGGCAGACTAATTGCTGCATCCTCTGATACTATCCGCGGATTGACCGTCAAACAAGGAGCGTTGCGAACAAGATATCATGGTCAAAACAGCCCTCGTGTCTTGCTGAACCTGGTAATACTCCCTTGGCGCATCTTGATACGTCCTTTTACTAAATTCAATAGTTTGACGAAGCCAAAGACTTCATGGGGAACCACTCTAATAACGGTGCTGTTCGAGATGTACTACTAAGTTTCAAGCGGTTTCACAAAGCTCTTATCGACGAGTATCGCCGGTCTTTGTCCCCGATCACTGTTTTTGTCGACTCGATGATGCCTGTACAGAAGCGAATGACAGACATCCTGCCGAAAAAGGCAGTGTGCGACAGGCTGGTTGCTTCATACGTGGATACGTCCGAAACGATCTATCGAATTGTCCACTTACCAATGTTCACCGAACAATATAACCTTTTCTGGGAAGGTAAGATCCAATCAGAGTATTTCCTCCCGCAACTACTATCGCTTTGCTCTGTCGCGTCTCGATTCGAAACGAAATCCAAGGGACTTGGCAACGAGCGATCTGATGGCGTACATATCCCGACAGCATGTGCTCTTGTGCGGGCATGGCTGGATAGTCTGAGGGGAAAGCAGTTGGTTGAGTTCGAAGTGCTCCAGGTAGAGGTTTTACTGCTACATGCGCAGCGAATGATCACACCCCGGATACAGGACTCCTGGACATCACTGGGCTCTATTGTGCGAATGGCCATGACGATGGGTCTTCACCGCGATCCTTCAGAATTCGAGCCTCGAGTTCCCATATACCTCGGCGAAATGCGCCGCCGATTGTGGTTCACGATCCTCGATATGGACCTCCATATCTCTCTTGCCAGCAATCTGCCCTGTTTGGTCCGAGATGGAGACTTCACCTGTCGGCCGCCCCGAAATTTGGACGACATCGAACTTTATCCGGACATGAAGGAGCTGCCATCATCAAAACCTATTGATGTGGTCACTGACAACCAGATGCAAGTCTACGCAGCCATGACCCTAGGAGTGCGAATGAAGGTGGCGCATATGCTGAACAGGATCGACACAATCCGTGACTATCAAGACATTTTGGACGTTGGGGCCAAACTCGAGCGATTTCTTGATGACATCAACTACATATTCCCTAGGCAGGGCATATTGAGCGATTCACAGAAGAGCAAACAGTGGAGATCCCGAGTCATTCTTGATATGCACGTACGACGACCATTGCTTGCGCTCTATCGGCCATTTGCTATAGGCTCATCCGACGCTCCAGGACAAATATCTCGAGCATATCTCAGGTCATCGATGGTGATCATGAAATATCTAGATGAGCTAGATCCTATGCTCGCACACTTCCAAGATATTGCCGAGATGTATCACCAGGTGCTGAAGAAAGACATCATTCAGGCTGCTCTGAGTGTGTGTTTCTACATTCGATCGGCCGTACGCCCAGCTTCTGATAGCTCTGGGCTTGGATCGCAAGCCTTGCGCATGTCTCCTGATTCTTCTGACGACTTTCCGACTTATAACCCGGAAAACCTTGTGCTCTGGTCTCCATCTCGACTGATTAGTACAGTGGAGAAGACACTGGACCTACTGGTTCGTAACATCAGCGGTCGTGACACCAAGGATGTGGTGTGTCTATCAGTTGTACTGGATTGTGTGTCGCGGCCTGAAGTCACGACTGAAGACATTGTGCAAAGCCTTCGCATGATACTGGATCGTTGCTCGAGAGCAACCAACATGAACCTCGAAAGTGCTCCTATGGGTCCTGGCGTTCCCATGGATGGGTATCAGGGGGATGCTTACAGGCATCATGCGTCGTTTATGTATCAACGAAACTCGGTTGGAGTGCCAGCAGCCATCAACGATTTCGACAACTGGATGTTGTGGGAAGGGTGGGAGTAATAATATTAAGGGATCGTATGGACCACGGATGTGTTTCTTAGACAAAGTTTTATGCTTTCGTTTTTTGGTCACGTCTTCACTTCATGTTGCAAGCATACTTTTATCGTCTTCGGGAGTGGTATTTATTCAGACACATGTGTAGAGTAAACCACATTGGCGGTGGCAAGCGAGTCTACAAGTTGACGACATGTGCCAGGTGTTGGAAATTCAACAGGCGTTGAGTGAGTTACCCCCAAATTAGGGATGTTTTCTATTTATGGCGGCCTTGATACCTTTGGCCATACGTGGCTCTGCGAGGCGCATTTGGGTTAGATGGTTGAAGCGTGAGCTTTTATATGCTTTTGCTTGTACAAACCAACCGATAAGGAGTGTTTTAAGATGCGCGTGATAGCAAGAGTTGATTTTAGGGCAACTGATAGACGAGGCCTTGAACAAGTTGTATATCAGATGGGATGATCAAGCCCTTGCAAGTTATGCATGAACCAATGCCAAGCAATAGGCACACAAGCAAATACAATTCTTGAATCGAATCAGGTGATTACTGTCTTGCCCTTTTAATCTGTTCCATCAAACCACGTCTTTCCACGCAGCATGTTCTCTTGCACCCTACCGGCTAGTAAATGGGCAGTACTACCTTTGTTGATAGCAGCTAACCAAGTAGCGCCACGTCCGTCACAAGGAGAGACACGAAGGGTTTCAATAGGTTCTCGAGCCAGACGAATACGTGGAGCGAGAACGAAGGGCAAACCACTTTCTCGCACAATTGCATCGACTTTATGATACGCCTCAGCTCTTATTGGTGTAGCATCGCAAGGGCTGAACACAAGGCGAAACGGCAAAGACGTATGCGAGTGTAAAGCCTTTGATGTATCGTGGAGACGATGAACAGATTCCACGGCGCTTAAGAGTGCTCGTGTGGACATTTCTAAGACACCCGCTCGGTCGAAAGCGAGGATGACGGCTTCTGGAGAGGTTGGAGTCTGCAGTGCTGCTTCAAGATCGTACTGGGATGTAGGCGAGCCGGCAATAAGGGTAGCATTGGCATGGTATGGGAGGTAAGAGGGCCGAGGGGTGAGGACTGTTACAGTGTAGTTTCGTGACAAAGCAGATTTAAGAATTAAGGAGCCTTTGCGGTCTGATGTAGTGAGGAGGAGGAGAATGTGCATTGCGGAATTTTAATGGTATAAATGAGAGTTTCAAGGGCTGTTTGATATGATGATTGGAAGACAACAAGATGGTGTTTCTGTGATCCAATATGACCAGTATAATCTTTTGTTAGGAATAGCTTCGCTTTATACTTGATGGTCTTCGTCGCAAGGAGACATGCTACCGTATCTATTCGGCCGATTGAAGACGGCGCCGAGTTATTCGGCCGGTTGCTCATAAGCTTGCCCCATTACTGACGGTGGACCACTCCAATTATTACTTATACTCGTCAAGTCAATATATTCTCTTTTGATACCAAGTACGAGACGCAAGTTCAAGACTCAAATCACGAGCGAATAAATACTTGACCGAAAAGGAAGATACTCAAAGGCAAACGAGCCTCGGCATCTCGGTTCCTGTGAGACTCCCCCGCACGATCCCGCACTTTAAAACCTGGGGTAGCAAATGCAACAGAAGCATCGATTTCATTTGATCAGAGTTTGTGCTTGGACCGAGTTGTTTGCCTAATTAGGAATAAGAGCTGGGATGGTTCTGCAGATCCACGGGATGGTTGGGGAGGGAGTGAAATTGTTGGTGATATCATGAATACATATATTTACCAGCTTGCATACGTCTCCGACTTGAAACTAACACCTGCCTGCTCTTTGTCATACTATACCAATTCGATTGTGTATATACTACTGCATCAATAGCAAGCGAGTGCTGCTATCTGACTGGGAGCATATTGACTGTTAACATCAACACCACGCAAACATACAAACGAACAAACACCAGAATGCCTGCCAAGAAAAAGTCGCCCGTCTACGTCCTCGGCGTGGGCATGACAAAGTTCATCAAACCCCGCGGAAAAGTCGACTACACAGAACTCGGCTTCGAAGCCGGCATCAAGGCTCTTCTTGACGCGCAGATCAACTATGACGATGTAGACCAGGCCATCGCGTGCTACTGCTACGGCGATAGCACCTGTGGCCAGCGCGTCTTCTACCAGTTCGGCATGACCCAGATTCCCATCTACAACGTCAACAACAACTGCTCGACCGGTAGCACTGGTATCAACATGGCCAGGACCTTGGTCGAGCACGGAGCCGCCGATTGTGTAATGGTCGTGGGCTTTGAGAAGATGATGCCTGGCAGTTTGCAGACTTTCTTCAAGGATAGGGAGAGTCCTACGGGAACCACGGGAAAGATGATGGCGGTGACGAGGGGTGTTACCAATGCCCCTGGGGCGGCTCAGATGTTTGGCAATGCTGGGAGGGAGTATATGGAGAAGTGAGTATCAGCCACTGTTCAGAGATGAGGGAGATGTATACTGACTTCCTCGTAGATATGGAGCCAAGGCTGAGGATTTTGCAGAGATTGCACGCATCAACCACGCCCACTCCCCCAAGAACCCCTACTCTCAGTTCCAACAGGTCTACAGCCAGGAAGAAGTTCTCCAATCCCCCATGATCCACGAGCCCTTGACCAAACTGCAGTGCTGCCCGACCTCAGACGGCGGTGCTTCGGCAATCATCGTCTCCGAGGAATTCCTCAACGCCCGTCCTCATCTCCGTGAGCAAGCCGTCGAGATCGCAGGCCAGCACCTCGCAACCGACGCCCCGAGTCTCTTCTCCCGCAGCGCCATCGACCTGATGGGCTACGAGATGACGCAGCGTGCTATGCTGGAGGCAACAAAGCAAGCCGGCATTTCACCCCGTGATGTCCAGGTCGTCGAGTTACACGATTGCTTCAGCGCAAACGAGATGGTCACCATCGACGCGCTGAATCTCTGCGACCCCGGCAAAGCCCACGAGCTCGTGCGCGCAGGCGACATAACCTACGGAGGAAAATACATCATCAACCCCTCGGGAGGACTCATATCCAAGGGCCACCCCCTGGGCGCAACAGGCATCGCCCAATGCGCAGAACTGGTCTGGCATCTACGCGGCTGGGCCAACAACCGCGCAGCGCCCAACACGCGATACTGTCTGCAGCACAACCTCGGCCTCGGCGGCGCGGCGGTGGTGACGGTTTACAAGAGAGCGGACGGGCGTACCGCGCCTGCGGTGAACTCGACTATGGTGGGACATCGTAACAAGCTGGGGTATAATCCTGCGGTTGAGGCGAAGGGGTTCACGCAGGAGCAGGTTGATTTGGTGAGGAGTAAGAAATCTAGGAGCGAGTGGGCGTTGCAGGATGTTGAGAAGAAGGTTGAGGCGAGGTTTTAGATGAGCATTGTGCTGGAGGGTATTATAACTACTGAATAGGTACATATTTGAATTTTTAATTGAGAGTGATGTATCCGTATTCATATCCGTAATTGTATATGTGAGTCCGTCCACCTTTGAAGTTTATTAGTCCCAGTATCTAGGCATTATGTCTTCCAGACACTCTTTAGTCGCACAAGCCTATCAATTGGTCATACTTTACACCGGAAATATCAACTATTAATATATAATCATATAGACTTCTAATGTTTGATTTGCCCTATACTCACAGTATTGTTGTTAGTGGTCGTTTTTTGATAGTTATTATCCTTGTAAAGTTACTATCCAACCAACAACTCTCATTGGCTGCCTTGATAACAAAAATCTTAATTAATGCTACTTTTCCTCCCCTTTCATCAAGTACAGACTCGATACCGTTGAAACCATTTAATATCTCGTTTATATTCTACCATGACTCAATTCAAAGACCTGCCTCCTGAGCTGCGTGTTGACATATGGAAATTGGCGCTGCCCGAGGAAGGCCCGGCAATCTACAATATTACCCAGGATTATATCGTGTCGTTCATCCCAACATGGTATAATGCTAGAGAACACACCGGTCCTGTACGATGTCTCCCGCCTCGTATCCAGGTCCCTATCCCTGCCATGTACAACGCGTGCAGGGAGTCTCGCGCTGTGGTCGATATCTGGATGAGGAAGAAGGATATCAGTTGGTTTCTTCGCCCAGAGACACAGGGCCATATCCTCGTCCGCGCCATGGATCCGCAGCGCGATATCATCTACATGCCCATTGATGACTGGATCACAATCCGCCACTTCCTTGTCATGAACGACGTGGCTCCCGCAGAGCAGCAAAATCTTCGCGATACTTTCGTCAACGTTGCTTTCTCAGCCCACACATTCTCTCAGGACCAAAACATGGAGGACATAGCTCAGATGCTAAGTTTGTCCCCGAACATGAAAAAGATTTATATCATCTACAACGATCTTCCCCCGGTGAGAAAGGTCACACTAGTCGGTGAGCATCGCGAGTGGTGGATAGACGTTTCTGTGCAGCCGCGCTGCGAGATTGCCTCGTTCCCCAATCTGCACGAGACAGTTCACATACACCGGTTGGATAGGAATGAGTACCTCAACAGGTTCGAGAAGGGCCGGCTCTCAGAATTTGCAGCGTCGACCGAGTCATGTTGGAAAGTCTGGGGGGCTGAAATGCCGGACATGACCAACGAGATCACGGGCGAGATCAGGGCGCAGGTGTATAACGTGACGGTGATGCAATTGCCTACTTGGACCTGGTTTGCAGGGTATGATTACTTGCATTAGGAAGTGCTGTTGATTATTTGTGTTACCGGGCCTGTGTCATGGCTGTTGTGTTAGTCCTGGATAAAAGACCATGAAGAATGAGTATCGCCAATACTCGATATATAGACTATCTTTAGGGCGTCGGTCGCTGCTAAGCTGTCTATCACTACGAGACAATAATTTAAACAAAATATATAAATGTTGTCCAACCAATTCAATGTTATCCTGTTATAACTTTTATTCATAAATACTACCCAAATTCTCACGCCAAGTGTTGTGGTTTTACGCATCGAGCGAGGCTCGTTACACAGTATCACGACTTCACATGCAGCATCCTTTGGCAGTCACGGCATTGGGCTGAAACACAGCATGCTTTCGACAAATTATTTTGCATTGACCAAGTTGTTACAAATTAGTCGGTGACACAATTAGTGTGACGAAAATGGGGAAAAAGAAACGAAAACCCTAACTTTCTCTTCCACGGCCACTATAAAATCCTTGGTCAGAGACGCGCTGCAGCGCGTCTCTGACCTACATCCCTTCCCATCACTTACACCATTCCCCCCCCCAAATTATTAAAAATACCAATTCAAAAACTATAAATCATCATGGTTTTATCGTTTCCTCAGTTTTCTAAACTTCCCCCAGAAGTGCGCACATCTATCTGGGAGGCCGCGCTTCCGTCAGCCAAAACCCCCGGCTTACACACGTACAACAAGCAGAGACTCGACGACACTGTTGAGGAGCGACGTGAAACATTAGCCCTGAAACACCGTGTTCGAGTGCCCAGTCCTGCTTGTTACAGTGCTTGCAAAGAGGCACGGCAGGTGGTAGAGCACTGGATTAAGAGGAACAAGATTGAGCGGTACTTTCGTGAGGAGACCAAGGACGTCGTTCTCGAGCGGCCCTTCGACGCTGACCGCGATCTATTCTACGTACCCCAAGATCGATGGCAACTATTCCTGATTGAAATTATGGAGGAACATCATGAGAACGAAGCAGAGGACGAGACCAGTGCCACTCATATCATATACGGCATCAAGTATCTCGCACTCCCAGCCTTCACAGCTTACTACAGCATCAGCAATTTATGTGCCTTGCTGGACTGGACCAAAAAGCTCGAGACACTCTACGTCGTCTGGGAGGAGCTTCCGAAAACCAAGGGCATCTGGGAGATCGCATCGTACCCAGAACCTGAAGATACGGTAAACATGTGTCACTTTGATGACCGTACAGGTCGCAACTTTTTAGAGGAGGGTGTACTGGGGGAATGGTTTGACGAGATGGAAGATATGTGGGCGACCAGTGAGGTTAATCCGGAATTATGGGATGAGGATGCTGAGAAGCTCAAGATACCCCATGTTCATATAAGGGTGAAGGAAGTGTCCAGTTGGTGCTAGAAACTTGACTTTGTAGTACGACCCTTCGTAGATGCAAATCGCAGTATCTGCATCTACACCACCATGGCAAATATCACAACCCCATCTCCATTAACCAAACATCACATCATGTTTCCAGCAGGGTCCAGACCAACAAGACCCTTAAAGAGCCCCTCCATCATGTCGCTGTCCGGCTAAAGTGACGAGCCCACTCACCGCAAGATAAGCCAGCATCATCAGATCATGGATATCGAACCCTACAAACCATTCGTAAGGGGCCACGAACCCGTTGACGTTCTTGATGTGCATCGTACATGAGATAGGCCCTGTTAATTACTCGAATTTGTATATAATCGTCATACCACGCGTGGGGGTTCTTTTTGGAGAATAGTCATAGTGCATCCTGATGGCAACGGAAGACCGAGTCCGTATATCAAGATCTAACGTTAGCATGGTTAGTAACACTAAAACCAAGGCTGCCTCTTTCGGCCGAGAAACAGCCGCACGATTGAAAAGCACAGCCTTTGGCGGTTCCCGTTATCGTCAGATCAGATCATGGTATGGATTCTCGGCCAGATAGCCGGGGAGATGGGTGTATATCGTACACGTACAAGTACACGCACACGCCCTGTGGCAAAACGACCCTGTGGCTTCCAACATAGCAGGGCCTTATATTCACTACACCACTGTATCTTCACCCGTCTGTCCTTGTATCTTAGCTCTGAATGGTCTTGATCATGGGTGTATAGTGTATAGGGCCGAGCCGCCTGTGGATAGCGATGAGGCTCTTTTTTTCGGCGCTACAGGCCAAGGTTTCTAGAAACAGGTGATCTGATTTCGCTGCAGTCTGACAAACTTGCAGCCTAGTCAGGAGAGCAGTGGCAGATGCATGCAGGGACTGTATGGTGCATGTTTCTAGAAGACACCTAATTTGATTGTTATTAGTGATGAAACATTTAGTTTGCGTGGTTAAAAAGAAAAGGCCTCAGGATAATAGAGGATACCCTCAAGATGGCGTGTCCTGAGGTCAGACCACTGCGGCGTTTCTCGTCCGTGCTTCTTTCGATTCGACAGTTACAAGGTCCTCTGTAGTCTTCAACAGTACGAGCAAGAATACTTCGACAAGGAGTTGAGCAAATAAGAGCAAGATAATACGATGTTTCGAAGATCGACTTTGTATAGGGTAGCTTCCCTATAACAAGGTGTCTTGAGCTTACATGGCAAATATACTGCAGACGCAATTCTTGATAATCAATAACGGAATTCACCATATCTAATACTATAATTATGCCTTTAACGCCCTCCCCTAACATTGATAACTGTTGAGGCATCACGGAGTGTGTGGTCACGGCATTGCTGACCCTGATGACCGAATGAAAAATATCGGCACTTCATGAGCTAATTTTAGACTTCACTTACACGACATCAATTCGTTCACTTGCTGGAACCAAATAAATTTGCAAGTCGAGACACTGTTATTGAATAAATGACAAAACAGTCTACGGATAAAGCAATAAAATTACATCTCGCACGCGAATAGTCCAAGCACCGGATTAATTACCCATCAAGAGCGTTTCAGAAAGTTCCCCCGTGTATTGAGCACGTTTCACTGGTCCCTCGAGCATAACCGCCCCCAATTGCGCAATCATCACCACCGGAAGCGCCTGGACGAGTATTAATAATTCATGGCCGCCATCACAGTCAGCGACGAGCAGCCTCAGCCCCAGCCTCAAGATACCCCTTTTATCATAAACTCCAATCCATTATAAAACCTCTTCTCCTCATACTTGCTCTTTCTTTTTTACGACGCGACATTCATAAACTTGATTCCCACTCTCAGCACGGACCTTTTCACAGCAATAGCAAGCTCTACCTAGTTACCATCTCCAACTGATACCCCGCCATTTTTCTTCTACTTTCCACTTACAAACCACAAACCACAAATCGCAAACAACATTCACAATGGCCGACACTCACACCTACGAGTTCAACATTAGCATGAGCTGCGGCGGCTGCTCCGGCGCCATCGACCGCGTCCTCAAGAAGCTTGAAGGTAAGACTACACCCCCAAGCGAACCGCTTGACCGCTTGCTAACAACATCCCCTCCCCCAGGCGTCGAGAGCTACGATGTGTCCCTCGAGAACCAGACCGCCAAGGTTGTTACTGCCCTTCCCTACGATACCGTGCTCCAGAAGATCGCAAAGACCGGCAAGAAGGTCAACTCGGGCAAGGCGGATGGTGTCGAGCAATCGGTCGAGGTCGTTGCTTAAGTACCGTGCTGAGCTAAAAACAAACATGAGCAATAAATGATCGGCCGCCTGGATATATGTTAGCATTGTGAGCGCTTGGGAATGCTTTCGGTGTTTATAGTCCCGGATAAGAAGGACAGGAGGGATATTTGATTCTGCCCATTAAATACCTACAAATCAATGTAAAGATTTGGCTGAACACTTCGTTGACAGCACGGCTCCTTAGCCAGTCAAGATGATTTGTTTGCGTGAAATTGAACATTATGAGAGAGACTTCGTTCTAGTCTTGTTGATAGCTGGCGCTAATGGTCACCTTAGGATATCTCCGGAGGGAGTATGAGAGCTATCAACGTTGGCAAATATCGTAGTCGGTTCTTTCCCGCTTGGATTGCTGCAGCAATTTGTTCAGCAAATATGTTGAAGAACGTGGCGCCATGCTACAAGCTACAGTTAGTACAGGCCAAAGCTGGAATGCAAAGCTGGCAAGCTTGGGAAAAAGATAACAGAAATGGTCCAATATCTTAGTATTCTGCGAGTCCTGTATATCTCCAGATTGAAAAAGGGACAGCATGGAAGAGTGAAGAGGGATTGAGAAACCCATCATGGGTTCTCCTTTCCACCTTTACCAAGAGCTGGGTTGATCACATACCCAATAGCATGCAGAGAAGGCGATCAGCAAGTATGCAGTGCAACTCAACTCTCATGTGAGAAGCCTCGTGCTTCCTGGTTCCCGGGTTCCAACCCCTCGGACGAAAGCGAAAGCTCGATGTTCAATGAAAACGGTCGAACGCATGGCGCGCTGCAGCCAATGAAGATACACAGACAACCCCAAGATCTGCCCACCTAACAGAGCCTGGGGTAGCAAAGCAGTCATGATTACCCCGGATCTGGGTGTCATGATCACAAATGTTCCCATGAGAAGACGCTTGCCCATTAAAGCATCGTTGAAACAGGTATAGTGCAATACTTCCAAGAATGCAAGGCGATTTTGTGAACACACTCGTTTCTGCAAGCTCGAGATTCCATGAAACGTTCTAGGTAGTCCAACACATGTAAAGACTGAGTGAGGCGTCGTATCACAGATGACGCCGGAGCCAGGAGGAAGGGATACTGTTGCAACCACAATTACAGTCAACGCCTAGTTATGCCGTCGAACTGGGGTTGAGGCCGCTGAGCCGTTCCTGGGGGCGTCTCCAAGGGGCGTGTCGCGACGTTGGATGCGGGGAAGACAATTGCAATTGCGGCTCATGCAAGTCAAAACTGCGGAGCCGCAGTGGATGTTATTTTAGCATTGCACGGGCCTGAAGGCGGGGCCTGTAAGGACAAGCGTTGTCATGAAAACGCGGAGGACCCAGGAACCCACGGACCCTGCCCCAGATATGATGATGATGATCTGGGGACTAGGGACATGGGGTGAGTGGTCTTGGGAGTTCAAGATTGAGTGACGCCCTCGTGGCGATGCTCAAGGCTCAACCCAGGTCTGTTAGCTCTAGATTATCACTAGAGCTTCAAATCTATGACCGATAATATCAGCCTTGTGCCGAACAAAACAGTATGTTCAGGTCTTGTAGATTTCCATCTTGGCTCACTTTCCATGTTGGTGGTGAAAGGGACAGAACAAGTGCCTCAGACTTACACTGAGCACACCCCAATCACATCGGTGCTTCAAACAAATCTACTTCTAGACCGGCACGCAGGAGAGGTAAATCACAAGGGGCAAGGCACATCTAAACAGCCCCTGTGAGGTATCGCGGAAAGTGGATCTTTAATAATTAAAGAGTAGATGAGGTGTTGCCACTGTGTCAAGTAACCAATCATACTTAAAAGCGAATAGTACGGGGGAACAAGACCTTGGAGCGAACGAACGCAGGAGTTACCAGGGATGTTTGATCGTTAGGATCTAGAAGCCCTAAAACGAGCGTCGCAAGCCAAGGTAGGTAGTATGTAGCAATTGATTGACAAGGTACATCCATCCGCAATCGCGACCGAGACCTTGCACAGAATGAGACGGGCTGCGATTGGAGCTTTGAGGCGTGGTGTATGTCATGAATCCCTCCCTGGTAACGCCCAGCTAGCCGAATTATGAATGAACCATTGATATAACTCGGGAAAAAGGACTGGCGAATAGCATCTTTAGTACGTTGTTGAAATGCTGGGCTGTTGAGGAGAGAAAATGTGGCATATCTTGGTTGTTAGTCTTGCTCATTGACCACATACTTGTCTCCTCCTTATCTTGATCAGCCATAGCCTGGGATCAATAGCATTATCTGGTGGTCTTCCAGTTATTATGGATATTATGTGGTGCTGTTGTCGATGTGGGATTGCTGCAGAGCTTGGAAAACCCGAATGTGATAGGTGGTGATACAACACAGCATTAGCAGTACCTAGAACCACAGGGATACCGAGTCAAGCACTCAGTGCGTAACACTCTGACCTGGAGCTTCCCCGCATTTCCCAAAAGAACCGACAAAAACTTCCGCCCAGCCGGCTGGGTGAACCTGAGCCTGAAGACTGTTCCCAGACAGGCGCAGATAGGCTCAAGTTTGGCGTTATGCGTAGTCCGAGATCAGTCTGGGGAAGATCCTCATTTCCAGCCTTCATGTACATTCACGGATCCGAACCTGCTTCTCAGTAGTGCGTTGCTGAAGAATCTGGGGACCCGTGGAGTGTCTGGTGAGAAAGTGCGGGGAAATGTGAGGATACCTTCAAGAAGTCCACACCAAGGGCTTGTGTTCCAGGTATCGTATCGGTCTGAAGACCTACTGTCAACTGTAATACTACTACAATATTTTGGGGCCATCACAGTAATTTGCCATTGCGAGTCTCCGTACATCCCTCCACGATATCCTTTTGAGCGAAGGCTATCCGTAGTGTTGCCGGCTTGTTGTCGGCAAAAGGGAGGTTGTAACTATGGCTGGATGTGGACTGTCTGGGCTCCCCGCCACCGAATTATGTGTTTTGGCAGCTGGCATGACAAGAAATGGGGCTTTGTAGTTGGTCTGAAGTGTTGACGGAGTGAGTACCGCATGAATTCGTGATAGCCATTTTGAAGATGGATAGGTTCCTTCCTTATGTCAAGGTGTACCTGGCGTTGTGGAAGGAAGCTATTACATTGCTGTTGCCCCTCCGTCAAGGACGCATATTCAGCGGATTCAATAACGCCGAAGCTCGGTCGTGTATAACGCGAATGGCGAGATGCAATGTTGTAGCAAAGAAAACTCGTCGAATACACCAATGTATTGATTTCTTAATTCACTATGATCTCAATTAACATCTCTTCGAATACCTGCGCAATTATGGAAAGATCAACGTAACCGGCAGTTAGTTCAGTCTCATTCAACTTGTGTAGGGCGTCTAACGTTAGGAGATCAGATGTCACACCGACGTAGGAACGGAGCCGCTGCCAAACAAACACCCGGTATTCCGCAACCTATGAGATCTAGTGGGTAGTAGTGCAGCTCCCACATGGCTGAACGAGTGTGTTTGTACCAGTCTAGGAGCATTAGAAACGCGCGGGATGAAGCTTTAGTTAACGTTTTCCGTTAGGCGCCTTGTTGGGACGGGACCCTGGTAATTGTAGCCCACTATTCGAGTTCGCCAGGGGCTCACTCACGATATTTTTGAGTAAGTTGTCGTGTCATGCCATGTTGGAAGAGGATCTGACAAGCAACCGAATTAGGACCGGATATGCCATCGAAAGATCCGAATTTACCGCAAGATTGGTGATTCACTACCTACCTACCTAATATCTGTTATCTTCGGACATGGGGTGTTTTAAAAATGGGGTTTTGTTCCTGACATTAATGGGCTGTTGTAGCGAAAAGGCCAAAACCCGGTGTAATGGGAAACGGGCCGCGAAAAGCAGCTGACTATGGCGACCCTCAATTTTCAAGGATCTGATGCCAGGAACATCACGACACAATTGAAGACTAGCTCCATCTGCTATTGTGTTTTACACATCCTTTCTGGTTGTAAAAAATTATTTGGTTAGACTGAGTTTCTTTATGTTGCTAGGACGCTTTCTGAAGCTGGAGCTGGAGCAGCGGATGTAGGTATCTTTTCCTCAAGAGGTACATGAACCTGAAATCCACGCTACCTACTGTCATGGTTTTGCTCGTTAGATCTCTGTAGACCTGGGCCGCTGAGGGGAACTGGAAAGTTGAAGCAGTACCTAGCGGGGTGTTTGGCTGCCCGAGACACAGACACCTCGTCATGAAGAGAGACAGCAAAGTGCGGCAGGTACCGTAGCTGTAGGGGAGGTGAATACGGGCCTAAGCTCCCTGGCTCCTACGGGCTACCTACAGGCTACAGCTTATAATGTAGCAGGGGAGGTCCCCACTCGCTACCTCTACGGAGTAGGTCAACCAACCTTACAGGTGGTGACGCCACTACAAACAGCCCGAGCTAACCTCACCTCACTCACCTCACCTCACATTACATTGGATCTCTCACACACACTAACTTCCATGCAACCCTTGCCCATGTGGAAGCATAGGACGATACTCACCATCGCCGCATCCCGAAAACAAAGTCCAACAAACATGGATCGAATTGCGGATCCCCGTGCAGCCGAAGTGGCCCCTCCTTTGGGCCCCTTGCCCCGTCTTGGTCCCCTTCGTCTTCGTCAGTTGTCGAGTCCAGAGTAGAGCATCTTTCTTGTCTGATCTGTTCTGATGTCTCGTCTCTGCTTGCACACCCTTCGACATCAACATCCACTCCCTCTCCCCCGCGGCCGCCAAGATGAGGCTTGAATCTTTACACGCAGACGCCTATCCTTGCCCCGTTGGCCCATCATACCATACCATACGGTTTAGGCCCGAGTTCCAACCATACGTATCATACCAGACAAACCATACCACATAGACCAGGCCCTTCACTCAAGATCGCCCATCCAGCATCTATATAAACTCTGGTCCCTTCGTTCTCAAGTCGTTTCTTTCTTCTCCATCCTCATTCAGATCATCAATCAACTCTTCCACACTCTCAACAACAACTCTTTCGTCTTTACGACAACCTTTCGATACCCTTCAACCAAACAACCAACAACCAATAACCAAAATGTCTGCTCCTCAAATTCCTCAGCAGCAGTGGGCTCAGATCTTCGAGAAGACTGGTGGTCGTACGTTACCTTCTCTCCTTCATACTTCCATTCCGATTGCCTCTTTCTCTGATACTAACATCTTCTTTTCACAGCCATCGAGTACAAGCAGATTCCCGTCCAGAAGCCCGCTGCCGATGAGGTCCTCGTCAACGTCAAGTTTTCCGGTGTCTGCCACACTGATCTCCACGCCTGGCAGGGTGATTGGCCCCTCGACACCAAGCTGCCTCTTGTCGGAGGCCACGAGGGTGCTGGTGTCGTTGTCGCTCGCGGCGAGCTTGTCAAGGATGTCCAGATCGGCGAGAAGGTCGGTATCAAGTGGCTCAACGGATCTTGCTTGAGCTGCTCTTACTGCCAGAACGCCGACGAGTCTCTCTGCGCCGAGGCTCTTCTCTCCGGCTACACAGTCGACGGCTCTTTCCAGCAATACGCCATTGCCAAGGCTATTCACGTTGCTCGTATCCCCGAAGAGTGTGACCTCGAGTCTATCTCACCCATTCTCTGCGCCGGTATCACCGTCTACAAGGGTATCAAGGAGTCTGGTGTCCGAGCTGGCCAGTCTCTTGCCATTGTTGGTGCTGGTGGTGGTCTCGGTTCCATCGCTGTTCAGTACGCCAAGGCTATGGGCATCCACGCCATTGCCATCGATGGTGGTGAGGAGAAGGAGAAGATGTGCCTTGAGCTCGGTGCCCAGAAGTTCATTGACTTCACCAAGAGCCAGAACCTTATCGCCGATGTCAAGGCTACCACCTCTGACGGTCTCGGTCCCCACGCTGCTCTCCTCGTCGCCGCTGCTGAGAAGCCCTTCTCCCAGGCTACCCAGTACATCCGCTCTCGTGGTACCGTCGTGTGCATTGGTCTCCCCGCCGGTGCCCAGTTCTCCGCTCCCGTCTTCGACACCGTTGTTCGCATGATCTCCATCAAGGGCTCTTACGTCGGCAACCGCGCTGATTCCGCTGAGGCCATCGACTTCTTCCGCCGTGGCCTCATCAAGGTTCCCTTCAAGACCGTCGGTCTCTCTGAGCTTAACGATGTCTTCAAGCTCATGAAGGCTGGCCAGGTTGTCGGCCGCTACGTCGTCGACACCAGCCGATAAGCGCGCGGCTGTCGCTCGGGCAGTGCGCCAAAGCACGCTTTAAAAGATGAACAGGGCTACCCATTGCGCACAGGGTGATACCCTACTAAGAGGAGTTCAGGCGGGAGTTGATTTGGGTTTTCTGGCGGTGTAGTAGTAGCCAGATCTTGGTTACACTTTTGTGTACAGCCCTAGTTTATGAGTTTTATGATTTTTCCCTATTATATGAATAACAAAACGATTATTTCGATTACAAAACTGCCCCTTGAACAATGAGCTTCTACGCTGTGAATAGTGATAATGCCTTGATAAACTACAGGTATTTATCAATGTCTCCAGTTAGCTTTCTCCTGAATGTGTAAAGATGTTTGGGTCTTAACACTAATTCAGCAACCTGATTGTATTGGTTATTGCATGCTAAACACTCCTGTTCTGTGTACATATATTTCTGGATTATATTTGCATTGATAAATCGTTGGTATTGAAATGGTTCTGTGGTTATGTACTGTAAGTACCAACTCCAAAAGTGTATTGTAGTGTTTGCCACATTGTAACTACAGGCCTAGAAATATCACAACCGCAGTCTAAGTATAAGTTCACCGATTGCTACTCAACTGACTGATACTCACGTAACAATGATAACTATCGTCTACTCGCACTTGGCTAAAGTACCACCGCGGAATCAACCAAATCACCATTCGACTATAGCAGTCTCATCATGACAGAGTCTAGAGAGTCAGAGACCTCTCTGTACATCTTTATTGCGGGGGTTGATTTACCCCTCCATCCACCAGACGTCCGATGCAACACTCCATTTGCAAAAGCACCCCTGGCAGCCGCCAAGCCACTTCTAGAACGTCGTCAACCGAGTAAAAGAAAATCAGGCCACTGCTGTACTGTAGTCTACACGTGTGTTCAGCATCTAGAGCGTCGGAACCTGCCTTGACGAACCCATCTGTGCTTGGGCGCAGGTAGTCAATGTTGTCTCGAATGTCAACCGAGTTATACTTGGGTTGTGAGCAGCTTACAGAATGAAAATCTGCCCGCGAGAAACGCTGAGGGTGACATCGCCATGTGCTCGAAGTAGAGCGCATCATACATTCATCCATTGGAGAGTTCACAAGCGGGGGAAAATGCGACATGTTTCGTGAATGTGAATTTTGGAAACGACTAATGTAACTGTTCAACACGTGCCACCGTCTTACCATCTCTTCCGCATGTAGTTGCATCGCTTAGGCATAATTGTCAATTGAGATTTCTGCGCCTTGAGCGCCTCTTCATTGCACCCCACAGTAGACGCCCAGTCTAGTCTTCCGTCTATCTCGGAAAAGTCTCTTCCTAGGAAGCATGCCGTAAACTCTGGGAGTCAATCGAGGAGTGATTCTTGATCGTCTAAGTCTCCCATCAAGAGCCGCCAGGGCCACCCAACAGAGCGAATCTTCGTACAATGCTGGGACCATATTCTTGGTACTGTGACATTGGTTAGTTATTGTCAAGAATAACAGATCAAGCTTTCTTACCTCAGCCTTGGTATGGCAGTACGATCGGAATTCAGGAGTTTGACCAAGGAGACTGCCTCCAAACCAGGGACCGTGTCGCTGTCGCTTATGAGTAATAACCGACACATCCAGGCCACCACTTCGAGCACCACCACTGCGGACCTCGCTGGCTCGGATTCGGGCGTCCACCAGGTGCTTAATGTCTCGCTGTAATCGGCGACCGAAGTCCTTGTATAGCGTGCTTCCACCGGAAAGAACAATGTTCTTGTAGAGGCCTCGTCGGACGTCAATAGGCGACTGCTGAATGACGTTATCGACAACCGTGGGGAGAGGGGTCAGGAAATCGGAGCTGTAAATCTCGGGGTTGAAGAAGATCTCGGGGGCAAGGAAACGCTCGTAACCAACATCCACGCTGACTTGGCGGCCATTGGGATGCGACACGACATGCTTGGCAAATCGAGTGCGGTCTCGGTCGTACTTGTTGAATTCCTTGACAATATCGGGACAAACGTAACAGTACTCCTCCTTGATCTCCTGGGCCGTCTTGAGCGAGGAGTCGGGCTCGCCTCGGTCTCGCAGCAGGGACTGGACGAAGTAGGTAATATCTCGACCAGCAATGGGAATTGACTTGATCGAGGAGCCAATGACATAACCCTCGGCAACAGGAATGACGTGAGTAACACCATCACCGGAGTCAATGACCGTGCCGGTCAGTGAACGGTCCTGGACCTTGGAAGATGTCCAAGACGCAGCCAAGGCCAGGACAGCCTGAACGGCAATGTACATTCCAGCGCAGTTAAACGACTCGAAGAAGATCTCGGCGGTGTTTTCACGGTTCTCGGGTGGGTTCAGGGGCTACATTGATTAGTGTTCGTTTTGACGTCGTCATAGGGCGTAATATGCTCACGGGCTCGGTAAGGAGGAAGTAGTGGTCTTCAGGCTCGACCCGGAGATACTTGAAGATGGAGTTTGACCAGAATCGTTCCATGTGGTCCTAAAGGCGGTCAATTGCAGCTCGTGTTGGAAGGTTCGGCAAGCATACCCAGTTCTCTATTTGGCCATGTCGAATGGGATAGTGAATGCCATATCCTGAGCTTGTCAGTTAAATTCGATAATCTGGAGCTCAATGACCGCCTACCAGGTCCTCCTGAAGCTGCTATCGCTTCATCGCCGATGAAGAAGTCGAGATCCTCGGTTCCACGCTTTCCGTTCAAATGACCTCCAGCTCCAGCACCTCCCGTAAGAAAAGATGGCTTGTTCGCAACGGCCGGTCGTCCAGACCCAGAACCACCAGCTCCGCCAGTTGGCCCCTTTGTCGCGATTGCGGTCGGGAAGACGAATGAAGGAGAATCGTTACCGGCGAAGCCTATAATAGAGCATCAGCAGGCAGCTCGAGAGTATCTGTTAGCTCCAGGAGCGTGTACAGACCTAGCTTGGAGAAACCCGTGCCGCTGCGAGCTGAGGTTAGCTGTCGTCGTCAGTGCGGGGGCTGGGGATAAGTGAGACGTACTTGTCCATGACAACGGCGGGAGTTTGGTTAGCCATGATGGGCGAGAGTGCGTAGCAAAACGCACAGTTGAAATGGAGGATGAATGTAGAGAAATGCCGCGCGTGAGAGAATGCAATGTGCGGCGATGGGCGACGGCGGTGGTCGTTACGTCGGATCCGGGTTGGGTGAGGATTACGTTACGTGCCTTGCGAAGCTCCCAGCTTGGATGTGAGTGAGGCTTGAACTGCGGCTGTGCTGCCCCGCCGTTAGACCAGGGTCAGTGAATGAATGGCTGGAACTGTGGACCTCGTTGTTGCGATAACCGGGGTTGGAGGTTAGACATAATTATCAGCACATCTTGACCAACTAAGATCTACAGGTCAAACTTCACATAGTGAGCAATATCGCGACAATACTCATGATAGTCAGATCTTCATTTATATAGGTTTCTGCGTCAATATTGTTTAGTCATACCTGGTGGTTGACATACCAACCTCTACCCGGAGAGCTGCATGGCCGAAGTCGGTGTGCTGTGTTTATATGTCACCTACCTTGCTATTTAGATCAGACGTCATTTCTCAGGAGTTAAATATCACTGCAAAAAAGAGGCGATGTACACTTCAGTAGGATATCACCATTACCAGTCTTCCCCAGCTATTTTAGATGAGACTATACTGTTAGTGTTATCCCAATGCTTCAGACATGGGCGTTTTGTCTTCGGATGTAAAACAGGGCCTGTTCTACCTAACGTACTATAACATGTTCCCTGCATTTTCAGCGATTGCTGCTTCTCATCTCTCCGCGAACCGCCAGTCGAGCAAGAATGACTGACTTCCATCAATCTGCCGTGCTCTTTCCTTTTGCATAAGAGTTACACTGCCTTTCAATCCTTGGTCTGCCCAAAACTGCGTTGTCATCATATTTTTCAACCTCCACTCCTAAATTCTTGAACCTCATCCAACATAGATCTGGGTATCTTAACGCCCACTTCGCGTCCTTCTTTTACAGCTATACGCGTACATCATCAATAACATCATCCCAAGTACCCTTGTGCCGCCAAACACTCGTTACCCTATGACTTCCCTCGAGGATGTCAGACAGCAGCGACGATGAAACACTTTTCTTCTCAGAAACGACCCAATTCGGAACTGACGGCACTTTTGATCGTGTGCTGAAGGCTGGACATCGAACGAAGGCGGTGCCTGCTATCTTTGTACATGCTGGAGCCGGTTTCCATAGCCACCAGAATGAACAGATTCATCTCCAGGCCTGTGTAGCGTGAGATAGCCACGACAGTCTTTTATTCTCCGACCATGTAGCTAATAGTGGCAGTGCCGCCGAGATGGGTATGAGATTTCTCAAAGCCGGTGCTACCGCAACCGAAGCCGTCGAAGCCGCTCTCCGAATCCTTGAGGACAAAGAAATCACCAACGCTGGCTATGGTTCTAACCTTTCAATCGATGGCATTGTTGAATGTGATGCTACCGTTGTTGATCATCTCGGCCGCAGCGGTGCCTGTGGTGCTGTTCCAAGTGAGTTGCTTTGCCATTAACGGACTGGTACTCTCACTAACAATACGCAGATATACGCAACCCAATATCTCTTGCCAAGCTCATTCTAGATAGAAGCAACAAGCCATTGAGCCTACGACGAGTTGCTCCAAACGCCCTCGTAGGGGAAGGCGCCAGGACCTTTGCAGAGGAGCATGGGTTGACAACATATGCAAATGAGTACATGGTCTCAAAGAATGCTAAGGATCGATTCTTGCGCTGGCAGGAAGATCTAAAGCGGGCTGACGCTAAAGTCCGGGAGCTCACAGCTTCGCCTGAGGTCGAAGCTCTTATTGCATGCCCCCCGTGTCAGTACGATACCGCACCAGCAGTAAAATCAGAGCAGACACTACTACCAAGGGATCAAAGAGCTGCTATTATTGCCGGCACTTGGAACGAAGGACAGCCTGATTCACCGTACGTTGGAACACCGAGTCAAGATACGACGCCTTTGCCAGATCAACCTACGTCTACCAGCTACTTTCGAACTATGGGCACTCCCACGCCTGCATCCAGCCGCTCTCCCTCTGTTCGACCAGCCCATGAGAAGGCAGCACAGACGTATGCTGGGGTGGTTAGTGGTGCTCAAGATACATCGCCATCCCCTTTCCGCACTAGGATGCTATCTCGAAAGATAAATCCTACGACTGATGATTTCACACCAGTCATGCCGGAAAATACACCAACTCAGCAGCGGCAACGCCTACATACTGCAAACAAGACCGACCACACACTACCGGAGACTCCTGCCTGGAACAAGGGTCACGGTTCAGATCACCAAAGCTCCGCAAGTCCTCGTGGGGTTAAGCGACCTCTCAGCCCAGATGACAAAGCACAGCCTCACTCACGAGCAGTAAAAGATCGTCTTCGTTTGGGGTCTGCGAATGAGGACGCTATCACGGATACTATTGGTGCCATTGCGATTGACGATCGGGGTCATATTGCAGCCGGGTCTTCCTCAGGCGGTATTGGGATGAAACACCGAGGCCGCCTGGGGCCCGCAGCTCTCGTAGGAGTTGGAACAGCCGTTGTTCCTTGTGATGAGGAAGACGAAGACCAAGTCGCTGTCGCTGCAGTCACGAGTGGTACTGGAGAGCACATGGCTACAACTATGGCCTCCCAACGGTGTGCCGAGAGGATTTACCATGGTACAAGGCGCGGCCGAGGGGGTGCAAACGTGCAGGATGACGACGAAGATGCCATCATGGAATCTTTCATTGCCGAAGACTTCATGAAGCATCCTGGTGTCAAAAACTGCCATTCAGCTGGTGCCATCGGTGTCATGGTTGTCAAGAAAACACAGACAGGATACTACTTCTACTTTGCTCACAACACAGACTCGTTCGCCCTCGCTTCAATGGGAGGATCGGAAAAACAGCCTAGCTGTACTATGTCCCGACTTTCTGATAGTGCTGACATCGCCAAGGGTGGACGCAAAGTTCGACTTAAGTAAGACATATCATTGTTCGAGTTTGGTATACAGAAATGGGGATTACAGTATGCCTAAGGGCCCTGTTCGAGCTGTTAGATGGCCAAGGGCGATATCCATGTAAGCCATGACACCTAGAGGTGCGATGGTAGGTTGGGAGACTTGTAAGTATTAGACCAAAATGATACCCTTTAATTCCTAGACGTGTTAAGCCGTTCTTTTTATGCTGTATATTTTAATAGAAACAATATCCCTTTCGTGGCTACCAATAAGTTGCTATGAAAGTATGCGTTGACTACAATATTTGAACATCGATGCAATAGCTGATTTAGTGCTCCAAAGTGATGATATTCAAAATTGTTTGGATCATTGAGGGTATCTCATACTTATTTATGCGCCTACGAAAATAAACATGTCCCCTTATGGACGAGGCGTCCCTGTCGCACTCCCTGTTTCCTCTCGCGAGCCTCCGTTGACAATTTTCCGCTTCTTCTTCTTCTTACGAGGTACGACAGCGGGCTTAGCGCCATAATTACCTAAAGATAGCTTCGTACCGCACGTAAAACACTCTGAGTTCTCTGGTGTCTCGCAAAATATGCTGAGACAGATCGAGCAGACAAAGCCAGTATCGACAACACGACCGTGGCAGAAGCAGGCGGCGCGAAAGTCGACTGTGTCATGCGTTGGAGCGATAAGCGCCTCGCGAGCTTCTGTGTCAGCAATGAGACCAAACATGAGGTAGTTCAGTAATCCCTCGGGATGTTTGGCAGCCAAGTATGTGCCGCCAGTGTTATAGCAGGCTTGTTGCAAGAAAGTCGGTTCACCGGTAAGTGCAAGGGTGTCAATGATGACCTGCGTGTGGGCAGCAGCAAAGACGGAGTTCATGGTAGGGATGTACTGCGAAGGTTCCGAGTCTGAGACAGATATAACGAGAATGCGGCCGCGGACGGTCGGAGGAGCGGTGTTGGCGGACCCCTTGTGACTGTCCTCGAGGTTGGCCGTAGGTGAACAAAGAGCCTGCACGGCTTTGTTGATATGACATAGAGCCAGTGTTAAAGCTCCAGATATTTGTGGTGTTTGAGAAGAAAGATCTGCTTCTTTTGTCTGATCCATGAGCTTTCGAAGTCCGGCTAACACAGCAGCTTCAATCTGCGCAAAGGAGGGAAGTTTATTGGCCGACGTCTGCGTTTGGGAGGCGTCACTCATAGCTACATCACCTGAAGCGTCGCGTGAGGGCTTGGGTGGTGTTGGGTATAGCCATTGTGCGCGATCGACGTGGGCGGCGATAAGGGCGACTTGGTTTGCGTTACTGAAAGCGAGATGTGCGTTGACAAAGACGAGGATGTTTGCGATGGCACGCGACAACGGTAAGACGTTGCTGATGGACGACCAGGCTCGTGGATTCGTGTCGAGGATGATGGAAAGGAGAGAGGGTGTATCTTCGTGGGAGCTGACCTCGTAGTGCTCCGAGACGTCGACGGCGTCCATAGTGTTGGTTGAGCGATCGGCTACGAGGCCTCAAAGATGGGCAAGTTGTTTTGAGTTGCAAGTATTGAAGCTTGCAGATGGTTGCAAAGCCTTTTGATGACAAGGTATAAGCTTTGAGTCACAGGATGAAAGTGCTGCTATAAGCCAACGGCTGCTAAAACAATGAATTAACCAACGCCAACTCCGATTTCTAGAAACAGAAATAATAGGTCTTGAAAGAACTCAACCAAGGTTCAGCTCATCAACGCGGCTATCCATGAAAGGGAGAGGATGTGAATGTTTAGTTGGACGTCATTTGCAGGCATTGGTAGGTCTCATGAAATCTGAGCGCGGCTGTTGCCACCAATGAGCACTGAGATCAAGCCCCCTCACAGCTAATATCTCAAACGCCAGACCACGTGACTGTTTAGCTAGATAGAGCCCAACGGAGCTAGGGGATTACAGTATGGTAGTCACTAAAAAAATAACGACCTAGGGACCCAACTGAGACCTAGCGGCTCCATGTATGCAAGTGTCTCAGTGGCTTAAGCCTACCTAAGCCCAGCGTCTTGTGGCAGGTTCATGTGGAGGTCGTGACGGGGCTTCATGCCTTGTGCGATTTACGATTTACATCACAGGTTCCAGTTTCGGCCTTAGACTTTGCCTGCCCCTCCAAAGGGAAACTGGGTCATTTCTCCATCTCTTCTTCAGAGCTTACTTCGACTTCAACTCTTCATACTAAAATCGATATCTCCATGGCAGAGACCACAGAAGCCGCCGAGCAGGCGCCTCCAGCCCCGGCCCAGTCGCTGGAGGACCAGACCCTTATCGTCTTTGCGCGTTTGATGGAGGGTGGGCAGGAAGATAACGAGACATGCCGCGATCTTGACGAACTGACCAAGCTGCTCAACGACGACTATGAAGCCTGTCAGAAGGACAAGTCTCATGAAACTATCTGCAACGTTATCGATGGCGATTGTGTTGACACTGTTCTGTGCTACCTTGATATGAGACAGCCTGAGATAGTCCGCGGCCACGCCACTCTATCAACATCCGCCTACCTCAAAGCCGCCGGTGATGACGGCTCAAAGAAACTCTCAACCTTTTTCTTTGACCGAGTCCGGAGAGGAACTTATGATGATTACATTGTCGCCTTTTGTGTTGCCGCTGCGACATTTCCCATCGTCCCCGATCTCACTGCGGAGCTATTTCTCAACGAAGATTTCCTGCCCAGCCTTGGTACGCTTATGCGACGAAAGTGGAAGAGCCGAAAGGTTGAGACGGCATGTTTGGAGATGCTCAACGCTGCTTGTATGAACTCTCTATGTCGCGAGGCCATCAACAAGTACTGCATCGAGTGGCTTGAGGAGATTGTCGACCAAGATCTTAGTGAGATTGTTCGAAGCACCAACGCAGACCCAAACCTTCAGAGTGATGGAGGCTCTATCTCCATGCGACGACACTCTGAGCAGGTCCAGTATCTCGCTGCCGTAATCTTAGCTAAGTTGAGGGTAAGACGAGATGCCCACAAGCCCCGCAACATGACTGACTGACACAGAATTCAAGGCAGTTCCCTCCAAGCCAGCACCTGGCGAGAAAAAGTCCAGAATCGAGCCTGCAGTCACAAGTATCGAGGAGCTCTCTGGTATGTTCACTAAGATGATTCTGCGAGATGAAGACCACGGTCGAAAGCACTCTATTGAAGGTCTGGCCTATGCTTCTCTCCAGCCCAAGGTCAAAGAGTCAGTTGTTAGCAACCCTGACTTGCTTCAGAAGCTGGTCAAGACACTCAGCGACGCCCAACCCAGATCCCCTACCACCTACGGAGCTTTAAGCATCTTTGTCAACCTGACAAAGTATCTGCCTAACCTAACAGACGAGGAGAAGAAGATGAACCAGCTCAAGGCATATGCCAATGCGGCTGGAAAGCTTGGAGGGCCCGACCCCCTTAACGACGATGAACATGTCGCAAGACGATGCAAGCTGGTGTTTGATGCTGGTATCACCCCAGTTCTTGTCACCCACAGTAAGAATGGCTCGCCTGCGTCTCTGGCACTGGTCGTCTCCATCATCTTTTCCCTGTCTGTCACCAAGTCTCTGCGTGGCCAACTTTCTCAGCAAGGAGCTGTAAAGCTTCTCCTGGTATCATGGATGTCGCTACCTCAGACCGAAGCCCCCGCACGCCGTCTTGCTGCACAGGCTCTTGCCCGTATCCTCATCAGCACTAACCCTGCGCTGGTTTTTGGCGGCAACCGCTCCATCCCTATCAGTGCTGCTGTCAGACCGCTTGTGTCTATCATTCCTCCCGACCCAGCTGCTCAGACACGAGACCTCCTACCATCCTTTGAGGCGCTGATGGCGTTGACTAATCTTGCTTCTATGGACGACGAGGATTTGAGACGTAGCATCGTCGACACCGCATGGCCACAAATCGAGGAGCAGATGCTCGCTTCCAATACCCTTGTCTCCAAGGCTGCCGTTGAGCTTGTCTGCAATCTTGTGCAGGCACCGGAAGCTATCGCGCTCTACGCTGAAGAGACCGCCAAGGCCCGAAACCGCCTTCACGTCCTTCTTGCGCTCGCTGATGCCCCTGATGTTGGAACTCGCAGTGCCGCTGGTGGTGCTTTGGCCTCACTCACCAATTTCGAAGGCGTTATCCGAGGCATTATCAACCGCGACCGCGGTGTCAAGGTTATTCTTGGACTGTGCATGGATGATGATGAGGACATCCGTCATCGCGGCGTGTTCGTGGTACTTAACCTAGTTACTGCCGAGGGTGAAGTAGGTGAGCTGGCTCGGGAAAAGGTCAAGAGCGAGGATGGCGTTGAAGCTTTGACAGAATGTGCCAAGAAGAGTCGAAGACCTGAAGTCGTCGAGATGACAGTCCAGACTCTGAAGGCTCTGTTGGGCGATACATCATGAGTGAGAACGAAGAATGAAGAATGAAGAAACACGTATTATTTGCTGGTAACCAGGTGGCGCAGATTGGCATTTCCTTTCAGACAGGGGAATGAGGCAGCGGGTTTCCACGTTCACAATGATTATGACTATGGCAATGAAATCTATCATGTTTTCCCCTCTTAACCAAACTAAACAAACGCCGTGCACTTTTATGCCTTGGTATCAACCCTGTTGAGAATCGCAACGCCCTCTACGTGACCTGTCTGGGGGAAGAAATCAAAACCCCGAAGGCTCTCAATCCCGTACCTCTCTCCCTCTCCTTCGCCGCGCACCAGGACGCCAACATCTCTAGCTTGTGTATGCACGTTACAGCTGACATACAGTACTCGTCGAGGCCCAAATTTACGTAGCTGGTTCAGGAAATCGGCATCGCAACCCTTGCGGGGCGGGTCGAGAACAACGACGGTTTCGTCGCGGTTGTATGTAACGCTCTTGAAGAGTTCACCAGCATCGGCGGCGATGAACTTGCAGCGATCCTCGCCCATGCCATTCAGGGCGGCATTGCGGCTTGCATAGGCGATAGAGTCAGCGGCAATGTCAATGCCGATCGAGTGCTGGAAGAGCGAGGCGAGAGTGACAGTGAAGAGACCGGAGCCCGAGTAAGCGTCAATGAGGTACCTGATATCCATGCCCGTACCAGCGGGTGGGAGGATGTTGTCGCGGACGAAACTGGTAAATGATGGAAGGATAGAGTTGTTGTTTTGGAAGAAAGAGCCTGCTGGGTTGGTGAAAGTGTAAGGACCGATGTATTCGGTTGTGGTGGCCTTGGAGTCGGTGATGCAGGACTTGATGTCGACCGTATCTTCGTTATCGACACGAACAGTGTAAGGGGGTGTATTGCTACTGGCTTCTTCGCTGTCTTTGGGCACACGCTTAGTGTCTTCGCGGAGCAGAATCGTAGCACCGCGTTGGTAGTTCGCGAACTCCTTCTGCATGCGCTCGCGCTCGCGGGTCATACCAAGACGCACAGCATTGGTTCCAATAGGGCAATCCTCAATGTCAAGAACCTTCCGGCGACCCTTTTGCATGAATCCAATATCAGGGCACTTCTCAAAGGGGATTCTAGGGTTCTTTCCCCTCTTGCTAGGGCGGAATCCAGGAGGTCCGTCGAAGTGAGGCGTCAGCTTGGTGCGGTAGCTGTACTGCAAGGGGCTACCCATAGTGTCCTGAACAGCGGGGACGATGTTGGGATCGAGGTTAGAGAAGTTCTTGAAAGCCTTTTCGACAATGCGCTTCTTGAGCTTGAGCTGCTCGGGGTACTCAAGCATCTGGAACTGGCAGCCGCCACAGGAGGCGAAGTACTTGCAGCTGATGCGGGCGTCGTCGCGTAGAGGAGAGGGTTTTGTAATTGAGATGAAGTCGGCGAGGGTTTGGTTGCCACGAGGAAGATGGCGGAAGACCTTGACTCTTGCGGTGTCGCCAGGCACCGTGAAAGATACGACATAGACCTGGTTTGAGCCAGCTTTCATAGCAAGGCCCTCTCCTGTTGACGAGAGTTCCAGAACCTCAACATCTGTCTCAGTGCCCTCTTCAGGGAGAACTTCCGGTCCATGCTCTGTTCCCTCGCCATACTCAATAGCCCGTTCCTTAAGCAGGGCTTCAATATCGTACTTGAGGACTTCCTCGGACGACCCCTCAGTGATGTTCTTTTCTCTCTTGGTCTTCTTTTGCTTCCATTGGCGATTGCTCTGCTGGTTTGGCCTCTTGTTGAGTTGCTGAGAGTTGCCATTTGGCACGGCTTCTGGTTGTGTGCTCGCCATAACTGTGAAGGGACGGAAATGAGATGGGCGCGGGTGAATGAAGGTTGTTGCCAAAGAGGGAAGCCTCAGACGTCTCATGAACAGGTTGTTCAGAGCAATCACTTGTTGAGTGATTAAAGTGAGATTTTGAGGATAAGTTTGTGAGTCTTTGGGAAGGATTTCTTTTAAACATGTAGAATGAGACGAAGAAATGTTTCTTGCAGGTGCCCCACTTGGATTTCGGGGAGGGTGGGTCCTGCATGTCTGCTTTTTTAAGCAGTGTCTGATTGGCTGAGTGTCTGTTATAGGTACTAGATGTTAATGGGATTTGTATTTATAACCACCTCTTTTCTATTCTAATATCAATAAGAAAATATTCAGCTATGGAGTAGTACTCTAAAGTACATATTTCCAAGAGTTTAAAGTTTCTACTCCTATAGAACCATTTACAGTAGTTACTATCGTTATCGTGATAATTGATTGGTTCCCCAATTGCCTAGAGCGGCAGGTGATCGCCTCACGAGCCAGTGGCCATGCATCTACCGGGGCTATTCCGACCATCGGCCTCTGGCGCCATCGTCTTCTTATCACGTCAACAGTTCGCGTCTTTTTCTACTGTGAAAAGGGATAAGACGGTCTTTTTTTGGGAAATATCTTCTCTCATCATCCCTACTTACTAGCTTTACAGTTGGAAAATTCCTGCTTGCAACAGACAAAAGATTCAGCCATCTCAGTGTAAACCACAAAAACGCCAACAAGGGACCTGTCTACACGGACGCATTAGCTAGGTAGCTAGCTAGTCTTTGCGAAGGGCAACATGAAACTCCCATCTTTGTTATTCGCATCTAGCATCCACTATGGTTTGTTGTCAGCCAACCCTATATTTGAGGAGTTCTTTTCTTCTGAGAGTGGCAGAAAAGGAGCCGTCGCATCAGAGGCTCAAGAGTGCAGCTACATCGGGAGAGATCTACTAGCAAGAGGTGTACGTATCTCTCATCATTCTTTCAGATTAAGCGCTTACCAGGTTCTCAGGGCAATGCTGTCGATGCCATGATTGGAACGACATTCTGTGTCGGTGTTATCGGCATGTATCACTCTGGAATTGGAGGCGGTGGCTTTATGCTCGTCCGTGACAAGGAGGGTAACTACGAAGCCATCGACTTCAGAGAATCAGCCCCTGCGGCAGCATATGAGGACATGTACCAGGGAAACGTCAATGGAAGCATCTACGGAGGGTTATCTGTAGGCGTGCCTGGGGAAGTCCGCGGCTTCGAGTATGCACACAAGAAATATGGCGTATGAACTACAATCACTTTATACTTGTCTCAAACTAACAAAGCCGCAGAGTCTCCCGTGGAAGACCGTCCTCCAAGGAGCTATCAAGGTTGCTCATGATGGCTTCATAGGTTAGCTTTTTTAAGCGTGTATGAGACGCATTCGCTGACAAATGATAGTTAACGCCGATATGGCAAGATTCGTGGAAAAGACGGTCAAAAATCATCATAACTTCTTTGTTGAAGATCCATCATGGGCAGAAGATTTCACCAAAAATGGTATGTCATGTCACCAAACCCCCATCTGCGAGGCCTACACTGACATAAAGAAGGACAACTCATTGCTGAGGGAGACAAGATGACAAGGCGTCGATATGCACAGTGAGTTATAATCAGCCACCAGGAGTCAATGTGACTAATAAAGTCAGAACCCTTCAAGCCATTGCAGACCATGGCGCCGATGTGTTCTATACTGGTCCTTTTGGTAAGTCCCCCAAGTCCATCATTAAGCAAAGGCTAACAGAGCACAGCGGAGAGCATGGTCAAAACTATCCAAGACTCAAACGGCACAATCACCCTAGATGACTACAAGAACTATGAAGCCATCTCTCGCGAGGTTCTCCAAACCGAGTACAAGGGCTACAATGTCTACGGCATCAGCTCTCCAGCTGGAGGCGCCGTTTCACTCAACATTCTGAATACCATGAACGGTTACACTCATCAGGATGAAGACCGAAACACCACGCTTCACATCTATATCGAAGCCATGAAGTTTGCCTACGGCGCCCGTCTGCGCCTTGGCGATCCTGATTTTGTTGAAGGTGTACCTGAGCTGGAACATGAGATGCTCAATCTCACAACTGCCGAGAAAATCCGCAACAAGATCGACCCTCGGAATACTCAGGATCTCAAAAAGTACGATCCTAATGGTATTTACTCGTCTAATGGACATGGTACTTCGCACATAGTCACTGCGGACGGCGATGGCATGGCGGTTTCGTTGACCACCACCGTCAACCTCATCTTTGGATCCTTTCTCATGGATAATCTCACTGGAGTAATTCTGTAAGTCTATCAACAAATCCACCCCACTCAATAGTTCTTAGCTAACGTTCCCAGGAACAACGAGATGAACGATTTCTCCATCCCGGGTGTTCCCAACGAATTCGGCTTCGCCCCAGCAGAAGCAAACTTCATCCGCCCAAACAAGCGCCCCCTATCATCTTGCACACCCCTCATAGTCTCTGACAAGAATAATTCTCTCTTTGCCGTAATTGGCGCCGCGGGAGGATCGCGTATCATCTCGGCCACAACGCAGGTTGCCTGGCGTGTTCTTACTTCCCCATCCTGGTCCATCAAAGACGCCGTTCGCGAGCCTCGTGTGCATAACCAGCTCTTGCCCAATGTCTTGCTCGTGGAAAAGAAGTTCAGCCAGTATGATGTTCCATCGCTGAAAGAACGGGGTCATAATATCACTTGGGTCGACGAGGGGTTGAGCTCGGTGCAGGCGTTGACAAGGAATTCAGACGGTGTTTTTGAGGTTGCCGCTGAGCCAAGGCAGAAGAATAGCGGAGGTGTAACACTTTAGAGCAGAGTATAGACGATAAAGGTTTGAATATTTTATGGTTGTCTTGCCTGGTCGGGCATTCAAATCCTTCCACAGATATGTAGTGATTAGAACAGCATGATTGTATGTACTCAGGCTTTGCGCTTAATATCAATCACTCTATTCTGTCTTCTTTTCCGCTAAATGTAATAGAAAATGGGGTATCCTTGAGATCTTCTATAGCAAGTTTACGTTTCTCGTCTCACTAGTGACACCAAACGTGCCACCTGAACCGTCCACTTCTTTGCAAACTCCTCCTCGGTGAACCTCTTGGCCGACTCGCGAGCTCGTAGTCGAACCCCCAAAGGATCCGGTAACGACAAGGCCTTCTCGTAACCTTCGGCAAACTCTTCTTCTGTTGTCGCGTGGAAACCTTTGAGTGTATTAGCTAAATGCCCGCCTTGAGTCTTAACATGCGCCAACTTACCAGTAGGTTGGCCGTCGATTGGCACAACGATATCGAGTTTGGGACCGGCACTATCGTGGACGACAGAAATGAGTCCAGCAGCCTGATACTCAACGACGCCAATTCCAAAATGCTCATTCCACATGCCATTGACGCCCACCGATGCCCTCCTCAGCCAGTCCAGAACCTCCGACCAGGGAGCATCAATGTGAAACTTGACAAGGTCTTTGATGCCCAGCTCATGAGCAAGAAGTCGCAACTGGTAGACACGCTTCGCATCAGAGTCATCACGCACACTGCCAATGAGAATCAGATTTGAACCCTTGGACGCTTCGCTCTTTGTCTGGACGAAGGTAGCAAAGGAACGCAATATGAGCTGATGATTCTTCTCAGGTCGGAACTGTGCAAGATAGACAATAGCCTTTTCTCGTCGCTTCTCGCTCTCTTCGGAGACTTCGACTTCTTGCTCCATTTCACGCACGGCTGTGGGAGGGTACACAACTACAATCGGATCCGTCTTGCTCTTCTGCCTACGATATGGGTCCCATAAGGTCTTGATATGGCCTTGAGTCCAAGTCGAATTGGTCATGACGATATCAACCGATGATCCAACCCAGGAGTAGAGGATGGCAAAAAGCTTCCAGTAATTCTTCTTGGCGAAACCTTGAGCTCCGGCGCCCTTTCCAGCATGTGCGCCTTGGGTTCCTTCGAGAGACTCGAGCATGTCGGTAGAAATCGTGGGATAATGCACATACGCCCCTGTTGGAACCTTGGGGAAGAGTAGCTTGCATAATCCGAGAGCAAATGCATAGCCCATCGTGTCGATAAAGATGTCAGGGACAACTAGCGAGAAAGCGTCCCAAGCCAGAATGAGAGAGCCAAGCGACTGGCCGATCAGTGTGAAGTGAGGCCATGTGGAGGGAAGGACCCAATCCCGCTTGGAGAGATAGAGAAATGTTATCGTAGGAGCGTGGAGCTCAATGTTGAATCTGGTCTAATCACGGTGTAAGCATTTCATGGCCTCAAATCTGATCCTATAGCCGAATGTACCTTGACTCGAGATAGGATAGCGTCCTTGGTTACATCATGATCGCCCGTGTACACAATACATTTGGCTTTCGGCCAGCGATCTTGCGTGGCACGGATAGCAGCCCAGAGGACTCGCTCTCCACCGCCTCCAGCGTTGCTTTTTGGCATATTAGCCAGGTCCCATGATAACTCCCACCATAACGTACCAGAACGGATGGAAGAACCCAACAATGCCAGCCCAGTCCTTTTGAGAATTCAGAGTATTTTGGAGATTATCGTCCACGTCGAACACGAGTTTGGTCTCGGCGCTGCCTCGAGGATCTTGGGCCCGGGCAACCCTATCCTCCTCTGTCATGAGATCTATAAGATGGGCGCGGCGGCCCTCTGTTCGTTTTCGAAGTGACCATCCTAAAAACTGTCGGAGTAGCTTGCCTAGTAAGGGCAAAGCGATCAGAATGGCCAGCGGCACAAGCGCCGCCAAGGACGGCATCGTGGGAGGTGTGGTTCGTGATCAGGGGACGGAAGAGTCGGGATGTCTACGGGACGACGAATAGACGATGTCGTGTCTACGGATACCGCGTAGCGATTGCCAGTAAATATATGACCTCGAATGCGAGGCTGGCTACTTTTTGTAGCAGAAGGTTATCATAAACGAGTGGTAGAAACGAATGAATGTTAGGTAGTGTAAGGTGACGTCTGGCCAGGGCAGTTGTCAAAAAGTTGGTGGGGGATAGGATAGGCATCAACCACAGATAAAGCTAAGCTTTCGCTCAAACATGGAAAGCAGCAAGCTCTATCCGTACGGATACTACGTACCTAATAAGCTGCCCCTTCCGCAAGATCCACTGCAGCTGCGCAAGCTACAGGGGTTCAGAGACTTCCATTAATGACCTACCCATCCTCCTGATCCTGGTCACTAGACCCTTAATTCGGTAGCCTACCGGTGCCCTCGGAGAATGGATATTTAACGTGAACTAGGTACCTACTAGGTACGGAGCACAGCATACAAAGAGATAAGAGCGTTCTGGATCATCATTACCTGATTATCTACCTGATCATCTGAGGTGGTTGTATTATTTCAATGCTTTGGTTGTCAAGTAAGCTTGTACTGCCCTCGCTTATCAAGACGTTCTTGCTCCATCATATGGCCACGTCTTCATGGTGAAAGCAAACTTTAAACTCAAGATGTGTGTTGTCCTTTTAGGTCAAAAAGATATTGAACATTCTAGCCTTACCTCGCATACAAAAATAATTCAAATTACGGCCCTAGTTATTTTAGCAAGTCGATAAAGATACTAATCTTATGCCATCCAGATTGGTAGGTAGAAAGTCGTGAATCTGGATTATGGTATCAAAGAACCACTCGTCGCTCAAATTTACCTAGGCTCCCAAGCATAAGAGAGGCAACAAGTTACATGCATTCTAATATTATATTTGTTTATTCTGTTTGCCTGTGGTCATAATTTGACTCCTATCATGACTATCCATAGCCCATAGCCAGGTATTGTATGGTTGGATGGCAAGCTCTGATTGGTTGTGTATTAAGAAAAATAGCCCCAGTCCAACTTCATCTCATTGACTTTCAACAACCTCACTCACTTCACATCCAAAAGTTCAATTACATACGCCCTCGCAAAGACATGGGTCAAGATGTCTCTCCTCAGACGAACTGCATGCTCTTTATCGCCTCATACTAGACCCTTTCTCCCAGCCGCCAATGCCACACGCCGCGCAAATGTTATTTCACATCCAGTCATCTCAAATTCAACAATACAGTCGCCATGGGCTGGCCGAAGGAACTTCTCTGTCGCTTCAGCACTCGGTGAAACAGTCACCATGACCGCCGATAGCCTCAGCTGGGTCCATAGTGTAGGCATGCCGTGGTATGTGGCCATCCCACTGCTTGCCATAGGCGTCAACGCAACCATTCGATTTCCTCTCCAGCTCTACAGTGCTCGTTTGAAAGAGGCTCAAACACCGCTAAATCCTCTTGTCGTGGCATGGTCACGGCGTCATGCTACTGATCGGAGCCTGAACGACCTCAGCCTGCCGGAGCGAATAAGGAAACTCCGTCTAGCAGGCGCCGTTGAGAAGTCAAGACGGAGGATCTACAAAACCTGGGGCGTTCAGCGTTGGAAAAGACTGGCACCTCTACTCGGAATTGTTCCTTTTGTTACCATCTCCGAGGCTATACGGCGCAAATGTGGTGCACCTCTGGGTTGGATCAGCCACCAAATCGGTCTAGGCAATACGGATCCAGCAACTGCTGGCATTGGAGCTGCGAGCGGCATGTTCGACGAGTCTTTGACCAACGGAGGCTTGTTGTGGTTCACTGACTTGGCTTCGGCGGATCCTTATTACGGCCTGCCCATCGCCTGCTCGGGCATTTTGATATGGAGCACTTGGGGCAGGATGCCTAAAGAGCAGCTCCAAGCATTGCTGAAAATCCAACCTGACGAGAACAGTCATATCGTCATGACCAGGCTACAACAGCTCTTCGGCAGAGCAATGCTCATGATGCCCATATTGCCGCTTCTTTTTGCTGATCTACCAAGCGCCATCTTTCTCTACTGGGGTACATCGTTCGCTCTCACTCGCGTCAACGAGACGTTCCTGAAACGTTTTGTTCAATCAAAACCCGGGACCCTGATGGCACCCAAGCCTCAGAAAGAATTCCCGTTCGTGATTACGAAACAAGTCACAAAATTAAAGGAAGCCTGACAAAAAAGCAAATTCGATTAATCTTTCATCTGTAACTATCAATGTGTACTCTTAGAGACAATGTATACCTAGAAAACTCCGATAGACGCCTTAAAGCAAGAGAGGCCACCCATTATCATCACGCTGCGCTCTAATAAATCTAGTCAAGGACAACGGCCAGGATGACAATTGTCAGAATAACGGCAAGGATGAGCAGCAGGCAACAGCTCTTGTTTCGGGCTGCCTTCTGATACCGCGCGGCCTGTCGATTCTCGACGTCAGCTTGCCGGGTGTCGTCGCGGACATTCTCCACGTTGTCTGCAATCGTTCCAAGCTGTTCTCCCTGCTCGTTGACGATTTGCGCAACTTGTCTGAAAAGGACGTTCAGATCGCCAACACCTTGCTCAATGTTGCGAATCTCCTCCTCGCGCTCGATAATGAGCGCTTCTTGAAAGTCGACCTCGTCCTGGGGTGCGAGTTGAATGGGTTGCTCCTGTTGTTGCAGTTGCTCCAACTGGGTATCGGGTTGAGCGCCCTCGGCGGAATCACCCTCCTGTGCCGCACGGGCGGCGGTAACGGATGCGCGCTCTTTTTCGAGGGCTCGTCGCTGAAGACCTTGGAATTCTTGGAGGGCAGCTTGGAAGTCGCTCGAGACCTTTGTTTGTTCGTACTTTTGTTGCTTCTAGACGGATTTAGTATGCGACAGTTGGATCGGGATGCATAAGACATACGGTCAATTCCTCCCACGTCTGAAGCTTCTTCACGCCCTCGGCAATCTCCTTGCACATGTCCCTCGTCTTGTCCATGCTGTTATGAACTCGCTCCCGCAGGCGCGGGGTGTCCTTTCGTGATCCCAATACGTTGACATCGTTGGCAAGTTTTCTGTTGCTGCTGAGAAGCGTCTGAAGCTTACTCTTGAGATCGTATTGTAGTTCTTGGAAAGCTGGGTCATCGCTGTAACCTCCGCGGCGACCGGATTCGAGGTTTGAGAGCTGATCATACGACATGGCAGCGATTTTTAAAGTTGCCAATTGGAAGTCGGATGCGCGAGATTATCAATAAAACAGGTAGCTAGCTTGGTTGAGATAAAATACGGATTCGGATGCGCAAGCAAGCGTCAAGTTAAAGTCACCTGGCTGCCTTATTAGAGGGTGGCTGAAGGTATCAAGTTAGAGCACCCTGCAAACATACGTAATCGGGCATGAGAGTCAATCTAGCCAACCAGAGCGGGGCTGGACCTTGGCTATCAACACGTGACTGATATGACGGAGCTTGGACCTTGCGCCGTTAGCGTCAATGAATTGGTTGCTGGTTGGAGATTTTTATTTACTTGGATTAAGCTTAGAGGTTCCATTGCTAGGTACCTGTCTTTCACCTCCCGTCGACACAATCGCAAAACTACCTCCCAGGCTCTTCTTCATCCCGGGGATGCGCTGCGAAGATGGCGGCCACGACAGTTAGAAGAGCGCCTTATAAGGATTTTCTTCAGCCAGCGCTACACAGACGATTCACCTCGACAGCCACTGTTTTGCTTATACTGTCCTATCTACAAGCTATCGTCTTGGACGGTTGGAAATCTTGTTAGTTCAACATCTTTGAACTTCCATCTGCGCCTCACTAACTGAAGCTCTCTTAGACTTTTGGGCTTGGTTCCCTATCGGTCCTGCCGGCGTACGAACCGCCTTCATCTTCACCTGTGGCCTTGCGATCGTCGTTCTGCGAATAGCCAACTACCACGTTGGTCTACGAACTACTGGCTCCGGCTTCCAAACCTTCCGCAGCACCATTACTCGGCTTCAGACATACGAGACCTTCTTTTGGTATGGCTTCTCAAGCTTGCTCTTCAGCCATGTTTTCCTTTGGGTGATGCCTACGAAGGCCAACCTATCTTGGGTCACTTACTTCAGCGGAGACCGAGCCAGGCTGAATGAAAGGCCCCTTTTCTTGCTCGCTTATATGGTCTCTTGTGCTATCACGCAAACTTTCAACCACTACCGAAAGGATACCGATCGTCTGGTCTTGGGTCTGTCAAAGGGCAAGAATGACAAACAACCCGACGCGTTGAAGCTGGTCTACTTTGCGATCCCGCACACTTTTAGTGACTCTGTCGCGGGCGCCGCTAGTGCGCTGCCTGTCGCGTTGATTCTATATTACGCCATTCTGCGATCATTCATTTGGGGATGGGCGCTCATGTTCTTGCGCATTTTCTACAACTTGCCAAAAACCAATATGCTCCCGCCTAGTTGGCCGAGTGATCTTTGGCTTCTCTTCCGTTGTGTTGAGGCTGGAACTTTTGTTCACCTGATTTGGAACATTGGTAACTTGGCTTTCTCGACTTTCATGGTCAAAGAGCCCCTGAAGAACGGCAAGCCTCTTACCTCTGAATCTAAGGACCCGAATGGCAGTCTCTTGAATGGTCTCAAAAGCAAGAAGCTCTCTATCAAGGTGAGTTTTAATCCGCACGGGCACTACTTGTGTTGTTGTTCTAATCGTATCTAGGCATTTGCCATGTGGGAGCTCGCATATATCGCACAAGGCTTTGACACTCGTCGACAAGCTATCTTTGAAGACATCGATCGCAAGGATGGACCAATGTGGTCCCAGGTATATGCTATCTGTATGGACGTGGTCAAATCTATTGAGACACGAGTGGATACATACGGCAAGGCTCCTGAGGCGCCTCCTGCTGCCCCCGCCGCGGAACCCAAACAACGAGTGTCTGCCCCCCTCAGAGATGACCCCATCTTCAACAGCCGAGCAGCTCCCCGGACGATGCGAAGCGAGGTCGAGAAGCGATTAAGTCAGGTTGCGCGATCTCCCGGCGAGTCTCCTGCCTCGAAGCTAAGCCCGATCGCGAAAAAGACCTGGAAGGAAGCCAAGGATCGGGTTTTGACGAAGGAACAACAAGAACTCGTCGCTCCCGATCACCTCAAGGGTCAGTTCGAGCATTGGACGCTCCAAATGATGGAGGTGGACGCTGTTGCTGCTCTGTTTCAACAAGACTTCCGAACTCAGTTTGCCGCTGCGGTGTTGGGTACCCCATATGCTGAGCCTACACTTTGCATCAATGCTATCCACGTGCTTCACCATCTCTCGGTGCATAGTCTGGCGGAAGATCAGTTCGGTAATGTGCACAGAGATGTGCCAAGCATCATCCGCACTTTCACAATGGTCATTAAGAAGTTGGAGGCATTCCGTCTCGAGTTCCCCTTGCACTGGACCGACGTCTCAGGCAAGAGGGTGAGCCCCGAGGTGGAAAAGGTTATAGATGCCTTGAAAGTAGCCCTGCAACAGGTGCTTGCCAAGTTTGAGCCTTATAGCAGCGATCTTAGATTGACGCTCAGTGATATGCGCTTAGCCAATGAGGCTTGCGCAGACACGAAGAAAGACGAAATGGCAGAGGTTGCACGATAGAAATTGGGAAAAAGAAGGTTCTATAAGGAAAGATTATTGGGGATAGGATATTAATGTATTATGATACCATTGTAATAACTTGCAACTGAGAAAACTGATTATTATTTAGCCATATAAGAGGATGGTTCGCATACTCAAGAGAGGTGAAGTGTAATTAGAGTGACCGGAAATGGTGGGGCCGTCACTGCAACGTTTTGAAGCACCGTGTCCGCGCATATTACACACAGTAGTCTAATTAAAGATCTCAGCAAAGCCAGCCTCTTTCTGTCCAAGTTAAGGTTGGTTACATCAATCACTCGATCAATCGTCCGCCTTTTGGGCATGCCATTCACATTCACCCAACCCCCTCAACAACTACAGTGACACCACTTCACTCACTATAGCGCCATTCTTTCACTCATTCAACTATTTTTTTACTCAGTCATGTTCATTTCTTCATCCCTTTCTTATACTCACTATTCCGGTCATAGCGGCCTTTGATTGCACCGCGGCGCATCGCATTTCGACTGCGGCTTTCTTATGCTCATGGACAAGTATAATGGCGTCTCCCGTGTCTCGTCGACGACTCGTCGCCTCCATCGTCTACCGAACACTCTACCTTCTTCTATACGTCTGTCTTCTCGGACTGCTGATAGCTACTCCCGCCGACGCCATACATCGCTCGTTCCAAAATAAACAGCAATACAATATCTGGATCATCACCGCCGCCTACGTCCTCGCCATCGTTGTCGTGACCTTCGTCTTCGTCACCCGTCTTTGGCTGAATAAGACCGACCTTGATTCGATACCGAAAGGATGGGTCCCTGTTGAAAAGGGTGATCTTCGCTCGGCTGTGTATAAGGTTATTGGACTAGGTCTTGGTCGCAGCGCATCTATCGCATACGAAGCACGCCCCAGGCTTCGAACAGACGACGCGACGCCGGATGACGAAACTGTCGAAACAAAAGTCAGATTGGGGTTCGACGGCCCCGGAGGTCCAGCAGAGGAATTGGTGGTGATAATACCTAGTCGAAAACCAGTATGGGGTGACATCGAACACTATGGCTGGTCGTCACCAAATGCTCCGGATTTGCCGAATCTCGAATACACCACCGTCTTCTCCGAGCTACCTAATCTAATCGAGGGCAAAGCTTTAACACTTGCGCCTCCTGATCCAACCTCTGAGACGAATCCTCCCTTACTCGACGCCGAAGCAGTTGCCCTTCTTCAGCGGACGGCCAATATGAGCCTACGCGACTACGTAGTCCATCTCGCCGATTTAGGGGTTATAGAGATGGACGCAACCACCCTCAAATTTCTTTCCCACTACGAATACGCCCGCTTCTCTAATCGACCCATCTCTAGTGCTCAGTTCAAGGAGCTTATGCATCTTTTCGCTCAGATCCTTCGCACCATGGAGCCCCTGGACCCTGATGTTCTTGACGCTGATCAAGACGATGCGTCTTCACCCTCCACCAACGGCGATGATGATGATGCGAGATCGGGTATTAGCACTGCTCGCAGTAACTTGATGCCTTTCGATACTGGCAGCATTAACAGCTCCACTCGGCGAGTGCGACATCAACCCTCAACAAATACCTGGAACGTCTATCAGACTGCCCCTAATAGCATGAGGAGTGGTATATCTGGGCAAAGGCCTATGTCACAGATTTCTAGCAACAATAGCTTTGCTAGTGGAATCCGGCGTCATTATCCAATGAGGCAGCCGTCGTCCTTAAGTCTTCGATCAAAATCATCAGGCAGCTCAGGCAGTTCGGGATCTGTCATTCGGCTGGCCACACGGCACGACTCTACAGACTTACCCTACGTGCTTACTTTAAGAGATACGTCGGGTAGTTATTAATGCCCCGTTCCAAAGAACAACACAATCACGCAGCGTAGCTGCTTCATGTTTACGACTTCACGACTTAAAATACTGCAGCGGAATGCGGATAGATATTGTCTTGTTTCCTTAATCCTAATCAATTCATGTATATATTTTAAAGAACAATCGAATCAAATATTCCAACCCCAAATCAAACACTTCCTCATGTTTATGGCCTTTCTGCTGAGAATCATTCACCTTGCATCTTTTACGGTGCTGCTCAGGCATGCGCCTTGTCATGGCTGATAAGATAAGCACCCGCCTTCTGTCGCATGTGAAATTCTTCAGCGAAAGTCTATCCACCAAACCGAAACATCACCATTTTATATCAAGACCACAAAGCTTCTCCATTGACTCTCAATTATCGCGTTCTCAAACAGCCGAATGTTTTTATCTCAATCTTTTGTTTTGACGTACACATAAACACCGCCACGATATCGCGAAACAAGTCTCAATGGCTCCCGAACCCCCTCCTCCTCTACCCGTCGCCGCCAACCATGCGACCCTATCAAACAAACTCTCTCTCCTAATCGCCTCGCGATCCTCCGTTCTAAAGAACATGAGCCTCAGCCGCCCCACGACCACCAAACGCCGGGTCATCCCCGACGACAACGACGATGACCTCACACGCGGCACCGCACGCCCAAACGACGGAGTTGGCTATGTCCCCGAGGAGAAAGATAAACAGAAATTCGCCAATGCCAAAGTGGAGAGAATGCTGCGGGGTAGAATGGCCAAGGGAGGTACCGGCAAGGTAAAGAAGAAGGTGGATGAGAGCGAGAGTGAGGAAGACGCCGGTAGGAGTGCGTTAGGCAAAAGGAAAAGGCCGCGAAAGGAAAAGGAGATTAACCAAGAGCCCGTGGCGGAACCCGAACCCGAATCTAGGGTCCAGCATGTGCCTACAGAGCCAGCTGAAGATGAGGAAAAGAATGAAGCTGGAGGTGAAGCCGTGGAAGATATCATCATGGAGGACGGCGTCACTAAGGGAGAGGACACTGATAAAGGAAAAGAAGCGATAGACAAGAAGCGCAAAAGAAAGAACAAGAAAAAGAAGAAGCAGCAGACCAATATTGGGGAGGCAGCGGCATGAGAACATATAGACAATTTATACCAAGATACCCAAGGCAGTTGCTAGTCAGGTCAGCCAACAACATTCTTCATGATATAATCAAGGTGCATTGAAAAGAGACGGAATTACTATTGGAAAAGTATTTTATTTCAACCAAGCGCTTGTCCAAGGTGACATATCGATGTTTGCCATTATCAAAACACCTTGTCCCACGGATCGAAACAGCTTCCAGGTAATATACCCCATACCAACTATGCAACTCCTCTCAAAAGACGATATCCATCTCTCGAGTCTACCGAAATGAACTTATACTCTGTCGTTAAGGACGAATACATCTCATATGGTTAAACAAAATGCCTGCCAGGGTATCCTGCAATGCTTCGCTCTGGAAATGAAGAAAGCCTCCGCGGCGATCTTCTTGCCCACCCAAATCCTGTACTCCGAGGTAGGCTCTTCTCGCCATGAAATCCAAATACATATATGGCGTAATACAATGCCGTAGGGGAAAGGATACCCATGTACAAAATCCGTGTATGTATATGTACAGGTACGTTGTCTGTAAAAACAGCTGTCCTGTCCAATTAGAATAAAGGGAATCTTCCAGTTAAACCGGTCTAATTATGTCGTAGCTTTTTGTCAATGGAGAGACATTTATTGCATTCGCTTTCGCTTCCTGTCATCGTCTCCTCGAGGATCTTCGTCTTCGTCTGACCTCTCGGCGGTATCACTGGGGTTGAGAATATGCGCCATGCTTCCCCGTCGGGATATGGGGGCTGAGTGGTCTTTCAAAGCAAGATTCTTATTCTCGCGACCAGCGGAACCCCATGACCAGCCTCCAAACGTGTCCGAGCCACCAATGCCGTTTACAAAGGGTGGAGGAGGAGTCGTTGGGCGTGACTGAGGATGTGTTTGAGACGCTGTCTGTAGCGAGTATGTTGACAAAGAATCCCGAATACGCTGCTCATCGGGGGCTGCCCGGCTAGGCGAGGGTGGCCAAGCACCGGAAGGCGCGCCGGAACTGAAAGGAGAGGGTGTGGGTTGCCAGCCGTGAGCACGAATATCAGCAGCTGTGTGACGGCGTGCTAGACTGCCAGGGCCAGGAACGGTTTCGACATTGGACAGAGGGTGAGGAGCAGGCGGTGGAGGCGGTGGGCCTGCGCGCAACGGGGACGACTGAGTAGGGCTGCTACCACTGATCGATCCATATGGTCTCCTGGTGCTGTTTGACAGATTCGAAGGAACCGGTGGCTTGTAGAAGTTCTGGCCGCGTGCTGGAGGGACGCCCAGAGTAGGAGCTCGTCTCTGGTCGTCCTGAGCGAGTTGTCTGGGTGACACCGGGGCATTCTCGACACCGGCGAAGTACTGCTGTCGACCAGTGTAAGGGGGTTCCTGTGGTGGCTCATCGATCGTTCGAAGCACATCAGCTTGCCTTTGGAGCTCACCCTGTAACGCAATTACTGACGTTGATGTTAGCGATTGCCGACACTTTCATGCAACGATAATACACACCATCACGGGAGATGGGGCTCTCGGCAGGAACAAGAGAAAGCATAGTCCTGGAGAGCTCCTGGTTGAATTGGAGAAGTCGGTTCACGGTATCCATAGCAGCCTGGTTCTTAACATGCATATAGTGAGCTGCCTCTTCACTCCTCTGCAAGCGATTGCTCAAATCAAAGAGGGTGTGCTCGATGTTAAGAAGTCTGGCATCGGCGCTTTCTGGCGGAGGAGGCACAAGCTCGGCCGGAGTGCCTGGTTGAGATGTAACAGGCTTTGTGTAATTACTCTCACGATGCACGAGAGCATGTCTGCTGGCCCTTCGCTTGATCTCGCGCAGACCTACAAGGTCTCCACGCTTGAAGTTGCCATTGCCGTGCTTGAACTCCCAGAGCGTCGTATCAGGATTTCCTGTGTGAAATACATCGCGTTCTATCCAGAGGTTAGTATATGCGACTCCAAACAGTCTCTTTGACGATTTTGGTACCTACCTTTGTGAAAGCCGTACATATTCAACTGTCTCACAAATGATGAGATGTTGGTATGTTTGAAATATTGACTGAAGGACATTAGTAACATGCTAGTTGACCAGAATTCTCATTGCTTTAGACGCACGATAAGACTTTAGAGAAGTCGGCTGAAGGCGACATAACGAAACTCTCAGCACTCGCCGACCACGAGATCAGGTGTTGAATATTGGGGTCCTCCAGCATGCTAGCGCATTGTTAGCAAGGTTTTCTCGCGGAGACTTGATAGCGCAATCCCACTTGTAGAGCTTGTGAATGAAGGCTGTCTGCACGATTTTAGGCTGGTGTATAGCAGCGGCAGCCGGAGGAGGTGCTGGCATGCTGTTTGAGTTATTGACATGATTGTTCGAACCGTGTGAATCGGGGGCGGGGGAGTTCTTGGGTCGGTCGTTGGATTTGCCATTGGTTTCGGAGTCGGAGTTGTGGTTGCCATTCGAAGATGGAGCAGGTGAAGTTATCTCCATCGGGTCGCCGTTACTTGGAGGAGACATCTTGATCGTTGGAGTAGGTATAGGAATAATGCGAGCGCCCATTGACTCGCTATGGGGGATGGAGGTCGAATGCGGGAACGTCTCAGTCCTGACGGCCATATGAGCTGTAGCCATGATGGTTAGTCGACAAGAAAGGTCATGTACAAATGGACAGAGCCAGGATTAGGGTCGCCAAATGCTTGCTGCGTGAAGAAACAGAAGATGCAAGGAGAAGCGAGCGGCAGGCGAAAGCGGAAGGAAACGGGGGAGGTTAAAGGATGGAGTACATAGATGTATGTAAGGTAGGAGGGTGAACCCAAGGCCAATGGGGGTGTGAGAGGGAGTGGGTGTGTAGCGGTTAAACTTTGAGACGACGACACAGGAGTGAGAGCAATGGAACTGGGACTGGGGCTGGAAAGGGAAGGGGAGGGAAGAGCTCAGAGATGGAGACGGTATCGCGGATGCGAGACTGTGGATCACAAGCCGAGAGACACCGGGAAAGAAAGTAAGGTAAAGTGGCAGCGGAGTCGCTATCGGGGGACGGTCGACAAAAGATAAGATGGAGGGAAGCATTTACTACACAGCACAGTAGATATCAATGCCATGCAATACGATGCCATGCGATGCGATACGTTGCGACGCGATACATGGCGATCCACGGGCGCCTACCGTGCTGTTCTGGGCTGTTCTGGGCTGCGTTGCGTTGCGCAAAATAGAGGATGAAAACCTCAGCATGGCTTACCTCATTCTCTGTCTGGGTGTAAAACCGAGATGTTGGGGAGATGTCTCGTAACGCAGTCGAGACGGTTCAAGCACTTCCTAGTAATGGTGAGCGGACTGCGCAATGTCGCTTCGCTTTCGCTTGAAGAAGAGAAAGGTGACAAGGAGAGGAGAGACGAACGACAGACAAGAGCAGTGATTTGCAGCTGAGCTGGTCCCGCCAGTGGAGGTTGTTAGGTAGTTGTTAGTTACAGTATCCGTCTGCACTTGTCAACTGGGCGGACCAAAAGCCAAGAGCCAAGAGCCAAGAACACACAAGCTCCCAAAGCCAAAGCCAAAACCAAAGCCAAGCAGGGAGGTCGGTCACTAAGGAAGGCGGTTTATGCGACACCCAAACCGGATAGTTCGCTGTTGATCAGCCTCGCATAGGGGCCTTTTCAGGGCTCTCGGCCTTCTAGAAGGCGGGGGGGTCAGAGGCGAGATTGACGTTGACTTTATCTCAGCACCTCGGCCAGCTGATAGGCTGGGGTTGTTCGGGCAAAGGGCACAATCAGCGCAAGGACGTGTGCTGTAACGATAGACGAAACCGAGTAGATCGTAAACAGCATGCGCCACGGTTCAATGCCGCTCGGTGATGCCGCAAAGATCGAATGCTTAGTCGTAGTGCTTGCTTGCTTAGGACTTCTTGACTAGGTTTAATCCTGGAGTCGAGGGAGTCCAAGCGACGGACAAATCGCTAAGGCTATGACACCTATCGAGGAACAGGCGGGGAGAGCTCACAAGGCCGAAAAAAAGATAGGCGAGTGGCGGCCGAACGAGCGAGAGAGAAAAAAGGCTGAGCGCCGGGAAACAACTTCTGGACAGTGTGAAAGAGATGACGGGAATGTACAGCGACAGTGTGAAAGGCTTCGCGAGAGGCTAAGAGAGCGGAGAAAATTCAGCCATGCCCAAGTAGATGGGTAGACGCAAGGTGCCAACGACAGAGATTCCAGTGCCAGAGAGGGAGAAAAAGGAAGACAAGAAGAAAAAAGGCCTGGCCGCGTACTGACCAGAACTGTTTTCTTTTTCTGGAACTGCAAGAGAACCGATGCGATCACAACCTAGCTATCAGATGGATCCAGGAGCCAGGGTTGGAAATTTGGAGGCACGACGGATGACTAGAGCCTAGTTAGCATGGACTGCATGGAGATAAAATGGAGATGGGGGATAGGATGGGATGGGGATAGCGCACATGGTCATGGTGCATGGCTATCCACGGAGGAGATGGGCATGGGGGGGACGGGGACCAAAGCCTCTCCTTGAGACTCTGGTCGAGATCCAATCGAAACCACGACATCGTTTCCAACAGAAGCCCACACACACCCACTCCAGCCTCTAGCACCCGCATTCTTTGTTCGCCGTGAGACCCTTTCCACCGCCTTAGACTCACTCCCGACATCATCCCACACCCAGGAACGGATATTTTATTATGCAGATTGATTCCCATTGCTATGATCAACCATTGTTTGAGAGCTATGCTCATCAGCTGCAACAACGACTGGTGGACAGTTTGCCAGGCTGACAGGTTCTGGCTCGTGCCAAAAGCATTAATCCATGATTCTAGATCAATGCCTTAACATGTGTGGTATGATCCATCATGGTTCCATCATTGGAATGGAGTTCCAACGCCCAGGCCGTAGGGACTCTCATCTGTCGTCTCGGTGTTACACCCAAGATTTTGGCATGTCTAGTCGCAGCAATGGAACAATGGAAGCCGGTGATAGCGCCCGCCAAGATTAGCACCATCACTGTGCAGTCCCCGAAATCTAGTGGCGGCTTCAGATACAGATCTGTGATCAAGAAACTGTAACGAAATTACTCCAAGGTGCACCAGAGTCGGAAAGGAAAAGCTTACACGAAGAAGAGCCCCGGGACATTTAGCATCCTCTCCTTGGCGCCATGCCGCATGCTCTCAGACATAACTCCGTACATGGTGTGGTCGGTTTGCGTCTAGACACGCCGGGGAGGCAAACTGCAAATGCGTGGCGTCCAGCCTCGATAACCCGAAGAGGGTGTCTCAAGGGACATGGACGACAAGAGAAAAGAAGGACAGAGAAACTCCAGATATGTTCTTCAGCGGTCAACAATGGCCTAGACCATTTTCGTTCCTTGCTGGGGCGCAGTGTGTGTGGAATTGTTGAAGAAAACTGAAGAGGTGGATAAGGTAGGCACAACGGATAGTTCCCATCACAAGCTAGAAAGGTTTTCTTTTTCTGTGCCTGGATACTAAGAATCTGGCGAAAGGCTATGAGAAAAAGCCTCAACGTTGCTGCATATACCGGGTTTTTGGGGCCGATCAACAGTCCGGGAACGAAACTGTTGCGAAATCGGAAGGGTACTACTTCATGATGGTTGTCACGAAAAGCATGAGCTCCAGTATTGCCCAGCCACGAACCAACGTCAGTGTTTGATATAATGATCATGTATGAAGTACGTACAACGTTTCCGTACTATTGTGTACAATACGGAGTACCTGTGTCGCATATCATCAACTTTGAGCACTCGTCGAAGGCCGCAATTACGGAGTGCAAGGTCTCACTCATGTCGCATGTCGAGTGAATATCTTGCTCGGACCCTCTGCTAGCCCGCGACCACACATGCCCTGGCTCCGCCTGTAATACCACCGGGAGGGTAAGGTTACAGCACTTGATATTCGGTATAATTAGGTGCTCTCCAGGATCGTAGATAGTGGAATATGCAGTGAATCTTCGAAGACCAGATGGCGGGCAAACCCTATCATCGCGCAGTGGTCAGTGTGCGGATCTAAATCAACCATGACGGGCCGGACAACCCTGGCAGCCCTGGCTCACCAAGCGCGTCCTTCTGGCAGGAAACCCTTGTCAGGCTGGGTACGGTTTCCGCAAATCGCAGCCGAGGAGTTTGTGCTGAGGCCTGAGCAAACGAAAGGGGTTCGCACCCATTTCAATGTTGTGCATGTTGATGGAAGAAGATCATTGAAGTGTGTTGCGCTAAATCCACTTTGGCTTGATGCAGGCACAAATGACGATCACATGAAATCAGATCCAATGTGAAGCATGTCCTCAGTGGACGTTCCTTCCTCAGCCTGTCTTCGGCGTGGGAAGGTGCTCAGCAACTGCTTCACTCACTGCCTTCCTAGCTTGGCAGGAGCTGGAGAAAGGTGCAATTTCTCGTCCAGTGTTTAACCTGGCCCGAGCGAGGCCGCTTTGTGCTCCGTGCTCTGATGCACCGTCGTCCGGCTTGAGCTCCGTGGCCCGTTGTCCCGTGCCCGTGCTCCCTTCCCGTTATGCTTGGCTTCTTCTTGCCGCTAATCTCAACTCAATACGTATGTTTATTTTTATCCTACCTAGGTACCTAGGTCAGTATCCGTACCTCAGGAAGGTATTTGGGGCAATTATCGCCTGCCTTGGTGTTGATACTCCGTAGTATTAAACACATCTCCACTGTCACCGAGTCTCCAGCCTATATATCTACATAGTGCAGGGTATCTGTATCTTTATGAAGCTTGGAGAGAGTGTGTTCCAGGAATTTGATTGGATGCAGCACATGCTATATCTCCTGGCTTATTTCCGTGCTGACTCTCGCTGTGTACACGCATCGCTCCGAAGCATATTCTACTGATTCAGGACCCAAGAGTCATAACTCAGAAACTAATCCTGCAGGCAGCTCATCGAGACTATGACGATCCGCCAGCCACTTTAGCTGTGGTCGAGGGCCTTAGTTTCTCTCCGCTAGTCTGACCTTGGCACTGGCGTTCTAAAGGGTTGACAAGCAAATATTTGGCTGCGTCTCGGACAGCTTCCCCTAGAACCAGCCAGGGCAAGACGAAATAAGCCAGGGGATCCAAGCAGAACCCGAACTACCGCACCTGGTCCCTACTAATTAACGGCCGAAAAAGACCGATCTTGAGGATTCTTCAAGTTTTCTCCCGAAAAGTTCCAGGGTTCTGCTCGGGATGCATTCACCTGTTCCACAGTCTACTCTACTAACTAGGTACGCAAGACCATCCCGGTTTAACCAGTTTGTTGTGCTTCACTGATGAGCTCCACCAATTCAACACTTCATTGATATTTGAGTTTGATGTTCAACAGGACATATGGGCCAGTCCCACCACACATCAAAGCAGAGATGGATATCGTCGACCACTAACTAGTTCAACTCCTCGAGCGATGTTTTCTAGGCAACAATTTCCCCCACGACGTACAACAATGTTGTTGATCGTCATAAACGGTTGAACATAGCCGGATCGACGAGATGCGGGATGTGGGATGACTCGCTTGGCCATGTTGCCATCCACTATCCGTAATTATATTGCATTCAGTCGCGAAAGTGTTTTCGTCAGATCTACAGTTTGGCCCCTGGTTCCGGGAATGACGACAGCCAATAACCGACATTACAATCAAACCGACTCAGCATCGAAAAGAAAGCAGGCAAATGAGAACTCAATCTTCTACTGAGTAAGGTTACTGATAATTTTGTTTCAAGGGACCATTTGCTTTGGGGCTCATCGGCTCAGGTTGAGCTCTCATAGGCCCTTCACTGCTATTCCATATCCTTGCATTGCTTCTTCCTTTGACGTGGTTCACTGGATCGGCATCCATGTCACCCAACGGAGCTCCCACAGCATTGGTATTGAGCTGAAGCAACGGTTTAGACGCCCGCTCTTGACTCATGTTGATGAGAACGAACCCTCTTTAAACGACATGTACTGGTATCAACAGCCAATCAGGGCCAATACACATCCTAAGGATAACTTGCAGCTCAACCATATTCCCCTTGTTTGTCGTTTCCATATTTATTGAGCACAGAAAATCGATACATACACATCAAAGCGTTCCACAACAGGGCCGCGGCGTGACTTAGCTAAAGTCTGTCGTCTGTCAAATGGCAGCACCACTGCATTCTGTTGCTTCTTGGAACCACAAACCCCCAACTGCCCCAACATTTAGCAAACCACCATTTAAGATTTGACGCCAACTTGCCACCAATTTGAACCAGCAAACCCAAAACCCCACCATGGCCTGCATGGACCGCCTTCCCGTACGGAGTGGCATGCCAATCCTCGGACCGATCAGTCGGCTCTTATTCAATACATGCTAAGATGCATTTCCCCTGTACCAGACAGACTATTGAGTGCTATGGTACGAGAAGATATCATAGGGCCGACTTAGATCACGAAGATCTATCTAGTGTCGTTACTCGGCTTAGCTACGTATAGTCTTGTATGGCCGAAGATTGGATCTGCTAACCAATTATGGAGTACAAAAGTGGTTGCCTGCAGTGTTCTTGGCAACCGACCCTGAAAGACTACTCAGAGACATCGTGGCAGGGTTGCCACAATGCTAACTGGTCCTCGCTAGCTGTCAACCCACTCGCTCTTATCCGTAGAATAACGGCATTTGCTGGTTATCGATACTTGCTGGACAAATGAGCATGTTTGATCTGATCTGACTAGACATTCCATGTCAATCAACTATGTACCGGTATCTGGTCAGGCACTTATTTCCGTCCATCAACATCTGTGATACTTGCTACGTTGCAGTCTCAGTTCCAGTCACTCATGACAAAAAGTAAAGTGTCTATGACAATGACTTTCCCCAGCCTGCACGGCCACCCCAGATCGTCCCGTCCCCCTGGTTCAAGATCTCAGCGAGCGTGCTTCGTACTGGGCCATCTACGATGATAAGTCGACTAGTGGGACTTTGGCTGTGCTGTCACGACTCAAGCACGGCTAACGTTTTCCTATATTGCATGACGCATGAATCTGCAATCACGTCTTATCTTCTACGTGTCCCAGGACTTTCTACTCAGCCTTTGCTTCCGGGAGTTGATCAGGTCCATGGTGTTCTGTCCGAAACGGGATGATAATAAAAGGGGAACGGGCTGAAACAGGGATGTATGTACTCGGCTCATGCCAAAACCCGAGGACATGGGTGGCTCATGGGTGGCTCATGGGCTCAAGCCTCATGGCAGGCAGGTCTACGGATAGCAGGGCACGTCACTCCCCAATTCCCTAGTGGCTCAAGTCCAAGATACACAACCAAGGCACTGTGCTATGCTATGCACGACAGAGACTGCGTGAGCGCTAATATGTTCTGTGCTTGTCCAGGTGTTCGAGAACGCTCCAAGGCATAGCATCGGTTGTTCCGGCAGCAGCATGGCCACTGGCACTTTATGATCCGTGTACCTGAACCACTCCGTTCTCAACTGCGAACTTGTGCTGATATGGGCTTGTACTCCGGATCTGACCCTCCCAGTCGGTATTAACCTGTCCTTTTGGGACGGGCACCTCCGGCCGAAAAAAAAAAAAGCCATGATCTCCGCATCTCCGACTCTTGACCCGTTTCCACGGCATTTCACTCATATAATTGATTATTTCTAGCGACTAAAAACTACTATTTCCCTACGACTTCGGCAATTGTTTTTGCTCAATTTTCCGGTCAATGGCTGAGACACTATTGTTTGACACTGGACCCGTGCGCGCCAACGATGTTACTCTATCCACGGCGCCTTGTTTGACAGAAATCTCTGCTCACGATTAATTCCTTCTTTTGGAATTCTTATTCCTTCGGCCAAGCCGGTGTGAAGCCACTTTTCCTATGCATTACGTATGCTGCCCTACAACCATTCAGTGCTGTCACCCGGAATGATTAGAAAAAAATAGAAGCCCAAAACTTCAGGGTATCATGATCGACGTTGGCTTCCCGGATACATGATCCGGTTGTGTTCTCCTCAGACAGGGGAGAGTAAAATTCTGCATCCTTGAACAGGCAGTATTCCGCGTGGTATCTAAGCAAATTCTTTCCACCCCGGTCATTGTCTTCACTGTTGACAAGGGACTGCTCGACAATTAACTACACGAGATTGCATATGGAAATACAACAGGGCATGTGCAGGTATTTTGGTTATATTTAGCAACCCAGGTTGTAGACAAACACCACTCTGTAGTACTTATCCCTCAAGGCTATACTCCGTAGACATTTTCGAAATACTGTACAATGAAGGTGGACTATACACTCAGATCTCAAAATAAATCATCATATAAGCCAATCCAGCATCATAGAAGTGTTTGACAATGATATATTTTATGCAAGGAGCTGAGGGTTGGCAACCACCTTGAGTTGGATGACATTTAATTCATGATAGGTCAAGCTGTCAGCACTGCTTATACTCTATGGTCTAATACAAAGATATTCATTACATGCTATGTCCATGGAAGTAACAAGATCCAATCCTATCCCGATGCCACAGTATACATTCCAAGCCCATCTTACATTAACATCCCCCCAATCCGCCAACATAACACTTAGAAATCGTCATCTTCCAAGCCTCCAATTCGTTTCTCGCCAACCTCACGAATCTTTTCACCCAGAATCGTTCTTCCATATCGTTCTGCCACTCTGCCCGCAGCCTCCATCATACGGCCCGTACGGTCTCTCATCAGCTGAACCATCTCAAGTGCACGCATGCCTCGATCCTCGCTCTCACGACACTCAACAGCTAGGAGCTGAAGCAGCGTCTTGTCAATCTCAAGCTCAAGGCGAGATAGCTGCGAACGCTGAGTATGGCTGCCTGACGTAGCCTCAACAAGATCCCGGAGCTGAGCGGCTTCCACATTGTGGAGCATGAACTGCTGCTCAAGTTTGCGTGTTTCCGAGGAACCGTCCTCTTCTTCGTCCTCGTCACCGTCGTCATCAGCCATGTCGAGATCTTCTGACCCTTCGCGAGTTTTACGCTTGGGAGGCTTCGGTGCTGAGGATATAGGAATAGAGAAATCGAATTCGGAAAGCAGAGGGCGAGGGAAATAGGGGTATTGTTCACCACCCTTGAGGATGATACAGTGGAACTTATTGTCAGCGACAGCAATAGGGAAGTATGATTCATTCTTGCGGCCTGTCGCGAGACGATCAAGCAGTTTGGTGTCTAGAAGAGGCACCCATGACGCTCTAGAAGGCTGCCGCCAGTGAAGTAGCGTAAGAAGAGTTCCGGTTGAGTCGTAAATACAGGGGTCCTAAAGGAATGTCAGTATTGGCATTCTTAATTCTTGGCTGTCAGGGCAGGACTTACACCGTTATCTGAGAAGAAGACGCTCTTGAGTGTAGCGCCTTCGGGGAGAGCGACTGTGTCCTCGTTCTGGCAAATCTCATCCCTCTTCACGTTTTCAATAGTATACAAGAGGCGAGTGTTGCCATCTGCCCCCATGGGTCCGTTGCCCATAGTTAAAACGTAATCCCTCCAGCTAGCACATGTCACCATCGGTGTGCTCTTCGGTCGATATACACGATAGGGCATGCCAAATAGAGTAAACACGCGCACGTAGTTGGCGCTGGTTGTGACAGTGATGAATGACTCGCTCAGGGACATGGCCTTGACGGCTTCGCCCCGAGGTAGTTCGGTGCGCCAGTCAGATCGTTGTGTCCATGTCTCATGAGGTCGGTAGAATATCACTGCAGGGGTATCATCTTTGGGTGGGCATGAGAATAGAGTACCGTGCTCGGTCAAGCAGGCCTTGTCGTATAGGAATGTGTCGGTAAAGTGAAAGTTACGTTGGAATTCGTTGTCGTAGAACTCCACCGTAACGGTATGATGGATGTCCTGGTCGACTGTCCAAACAAAACCGATCAAATTGAGACAAAGATATTTGCGATTGCCTCGCCATGGGGTTGCTCCTGGCTGAAATGCTTTGTGATATTGCGGCTCGAGCATATGTCGACGCTTATTGGAGAGACCCAGAGCATCATCGTCGTCACGACCACGCTTCTGGCCAAGCCCTGCAGTGTATCCAGCACCGTCGTCATCCTCCACGAAATCATCGTCGCCGTAGCCATCGCCACCTTCAAGGAATGAGTCGAGACTTCCTAGAGAATCTCTTCGAGGTCTTGTTGGAAGGCCCTGTTGCTTTTGACCGTTAACGGGAGGCGGCCTCCTATTCGCAGAGATCTCAGCAAGAGGGTCGTGAATGAAAGGGGCGGGTTGTGTGTCCAACTTCAACAGAGGTGAGAACTGATCCGTTAGGAATTCTGGGTAGATGTAGACTTCGCCGTCGCTAGTTGTGAAGGAAAGGATGTTCTTTGTTGGATGCCACACCAAGTCAATGACATTAGGGTAGTCGTATCTCGCGATGACAGATTGGGTCTTGGTTTCCCAAATCAACACTTTGCCGTCTTTGCTCGTTGATGCCAACATAGCGCCGTTGGGGGACCAGGCGATAGCTGTGATATCGGCCAAGTGTCCATTAGCGAAAGACCTTTGCTTCTCCCAGTCATTCTTCGAGATGACCTGAATGTCTTTCACAGGGGTGGGTGCCGCGAATGCCCTGCCGTCTGGATGCCATGCTACACGTGTTGAGTTCTCACTGTCCGCATCCAAAGCACCAATGATGCCATCCACCTTTCGAATCAACTCTGGCTCTTCGGCTGTTAGGGAGTAAACGTAAACAATTCCATCTGTGCCCGAAAGCGCAACCAATCGCCCCTGGGGATCAAAGCTAACGTTTCGTACGGCACGGCCATGCTCCCGCAGGTGTTTGACCTTTGAGATATCCTGTGTGTTGACGATCTTGACGCTCAGCTCGTCGCTCGCAACAGCACACCATTGACTATCAGCTGTCAACGCAACATCCCGAACCGGCAGCGTTGTGCGGGTAAGGAAACGCTCAAAAGCATTTGTTTCGAGAGAGTACAAGCTGACGGTGCCATCCTCGGAACCAACGACGAAGAACTGGTCGCTCGTGGCAACAGCGGTGTTTTGTTCCTGGCACTCATCTATATTGATCGGTTCTCCATCGGAGCCTGTTTTATAGAGACGGATCGTGTTGTTGGCGCCTACTGTGACAAGACGACTGCCATCGGGGGTATAGGCGCAGCGAGTAGTTCCTTGTGTATGCGCGGGTCGAGGCCGAGGTTTGGGGGCAATTGTCGATTCCATAATCGCCTTTGTCGTGATATTCGTCGAATCGCTCACAAACTGGGAAGCATTCGGGTGTTTGTTATGGAGGAACAAGGGCGATGATGGGTGATGGCTGATTTAGAAGTGGGACAGGCGTTGTCTTTCTCGTTTCTCGGGAGACGCGTCTGAGCGCGTTGCAATTAAAGTCGCGGAAAGACCCCGCGATTCGTTCAACCGTTACAGGGGAGGTCCCACTAAAGTTCAACTCCCACCTAAATATCTCCTACTCTTTTACAACTGCCTAACCTAGATGACTAAAAGGATTTGAGGAATACTCAACAGCCTACGACAGACATCAGATTCTGAATTCGATCACAGTCACTACACTTGTTTTTTTCTTCTAATTCTGGCCTAAGTTTCAGTTTTAGTAATCATGCAGTCTGCAAATCGTAACAACTTCTTCGAAACAGAGTAGGTACCTAGTCCATCATCTCCAATTACATACTCCTGACTAACAGCTCAAAGTGCTGTACACGTCGAACGTGAACGCAAAGCCGCAAAGGCCGGCAATAAGAATGGAGATCCTATAGTCATGAAATCAAAGATTTTGGCTGCTGTTCCAGACCCTGCTTCGCCTCTTACTTCCATATTCATTGCCGAATCTGCTGGTGCTGTCCGCCGAGTCAATCTCGAGGTATGTTTGGACGACACTGAGGGCTGATTCTCATAATACTAATCATCATCAGACCTCGGAGACAAAAATGACATACCGGGGCCCAACAGCACCTGTAACTTGCGTTGCAATAGGGACTCAAGGGAACAAGACAGTGTTCGCTGGTTCGTGGGACAAGGACATCTGGTCATGGGATATTGAAACCGCAAAGCCTGGTCGCAAGTTTAGTGGCCATACAGATTTCGTAAAGACCATTCTTTGTGCAACTGTCTCAGGCAAGCAGATCCTCATCAGTGGAGGCGCCGACAAGAAGATGTTTGTCTGGGACGTTGAGTCAGGCAAGCGGCTACATACCCTGCAGGATCCCACCACGACAATGCTTGCCGTTCAACACCTTGCCATCGATCCTGTACTCAGCGATGCCAGCACTCTTGTCTTTGCGAGTGCAAGCAGCGACCCGCATATCCGAAGATGGAAGATCACCCTGGACAGCTACGAGCAGCTGCCCGAATCTTTCTCCGACCGCCCTGATGCTGAGCGACTCACCATCCAAGAACATGAGACCAGCATCTACCGACTTGTCTACGACCAAACGAGTGACGACGTAGATCTGTGGACTGCCAGTGCTGACGGAACAGTGAAGTGTCTGGCCCGTTCAAGAAACTTCGTTGCCGATGATACGTTCACACACGGGGACTATGTACGAGGTGTTCTCGTAACAGACCAGTGGGTCATCACGGCTGGTCGCAATGAGGATGTCAAGGTCTGGGATCGCTCATCTGGCAAGCTATACTGCACATTGGTTGGCCACTACGAGGAGGTTACCGACATCGTCTTGCTACAGAGTTCCGAAGGCACCCCGCGTAAGGTCTGTAGTGTCAGTATTGATGGCACTATCCGTACATGGCCACTTGCCAAGTCTGAGCTTGACGAAGTCGTTGTTAAGATCCAAAAGGCTGCTGAGCCTAAGGAGGAGGAGAAAGAGGAGCAAGAAAAGAACGGCAGCGCATTGACTGCCCAGGAAGAGGCTGAGCTCGCAGAACTCATGGACGATTAGACCTCAGTAACATACATGCCTAGTAGACCAAGCCAAATATTTCCCGTCCTCTTGTAAACAAGCTGGAAGCACACCGATATTTCCTATAGTTTACCTGTTGTTCCTCAATCGCTGAAATATTTGCCATGCGTTGTACCAGCGTGCCACAGACACTCAGCTCGAGTTTGCCTGCGGAACATGTGAAGGAGATGTGTATTTACGCCGTGTAACCTAGAACCACATGTCGCTTTCTCGATACACAACAGCGAAAGCCATGCTTCATTCCTCATGTGGGAGTTTGCCCAAACATGCAGACGATTGCTCGCTGGCTCGACCTGTCCTCTCTACCACACAGGTACATCCATGTTCATTTATATGCCACCTCAGCATTCGTAGTTTAAATCAAAGACATAGCATTGGACTCCTTATAAAAGAGATCATTGCATGATTGAACAGGAGAATATCTCATATTGTCATGATGTGTTGGCCCGAGATTCCTCGGTGACCACATATTTGTTTACATCAAGAAGGAAACACATTTCTACGGAGCAAGGGGGCTGGTCAGTGGCTGAATGAGCTATCATAACTGATGGGATTTTGATAGGTAAGGTAACGGACCCATATGATGTCAAATTGTAAGACGTTACTTACTTTTTGGTTAAAGCCCGATTTGCAGTTAGCAGCCAACCAACAGAACAGCCCTATATTGTGATCCTCTAGACTGTTAGAAACTTCCGCTCGCATTGCTAGGGTCTACCCAGAATGATAGATGACAAGTGTTGTTTTCATCAGAGTGCACGTATTCTCTTACTACTATAGTGAAACTGGTGCTGTGTTCCTCAAGTGCAACACAGATCGTTGACGGAATTGCCAATCAGTCAACTGAAATGATGCAGTGAGCCGGGCAATGTAGGAAGATGAGGCCAAAACCTGGACCTGCGTGACCTCGAAGCCACACAGACAATTAAACCAATACCATTGTATCCCCTCGCTTTGAACACCGAGGGCTCTTTGTCTGTGAGCCTCCGACACAAACGACTTGATATTTATCTTCGGGTAGTTCACAAATGCAAGTGTCGCCCCTGAGCAGCATGTGTAAGTGTAACAATCCGGAATTCCGTCCTGACAAACTAACTTCAATAGACGGCAATATCCCAGTTGGACGACCCCATACCACACAATAAACACAGTTTGTTGGGAGATTAGCACAAAGTCAGTCTCTTGTTCATAAGAGTAATATGAAAGGCCATTTTGGAGAATGGCAAATTTCTCAAAGAAATGAAAATCTGTCTCTCCACATCACAGATAACCCAAGGACTGCTTAGTGACTGATAGATGTTTGTGTTAGCTCTCCAGTAACACTAGAGGGAAGAAGTGTCTGCAAGCTGATCCGTGCTGTCTTGTTCGGAGAAAAGGAATGGTTTCCCCTTTACTGTGTTGATATTCGGTGTCATTCCTGAGCAATCTAGTCAAAAATATCCACGTTGTCGCCGAATAGGTTCGTCGTAGCGGATCTAGTTTGGCGGGCCTTGTCAAGTTGAAACGATAGTCATGTGCACGAGCCCCCAACATGTTATATGACGCTGCATGCGAGACTTCGATCCGGCAAGACTTGCAGACTCTTGTCCAAGTAGTTGGAACCCTTAGTTTATATACATGCATCATGGGACTGCATATACAGTATTAGTTCGCAGCACGCTGTAGTTCGCCTCTGTAGGATAGCAGGGCGCTGAAGTTATACTTGAAAATGTTCAAGCCTGCACCAGCAAAAGACATAATTCCTACTCAGGAATCTTCCAGCGAAGCAGTGGTAAAGGATAAGTGTATAACTCTAATAGCCGCGAAATGATTGTCATTCGATCGCCGCCACTGATTCCGGTGAGTGATTTGATAAGCAGTCTCGCTTGTTCGAGGCCATCTTCAAGCGGTTCCAAATTTGATCCTCCGAGCTTTGCTGGAACCTTGCAAGTCGCACTAGCGAGCAAACAAATAACGGTAAGTGGAGGAAGCTCCGGAAGAGCAAAATAGCCGCGCGGTGCGAAGCGTCTTGAGATGGACGTGCAAGGCTAGCCCTGCTAAGGTTGTAGTCAGATCGCGAGACATCTGACTGATTCAGATATCGCCACGAGGCTTGGCTATCGGACAGTCCTTAGAACCTGCAACGCCTCAAGTTGGAAAGCGACCGCTGCTTTGGTAGCGCCGTAAACGGAATAGCCATAAGTCTTGAAGATCCATCGGCCCCAGTTTGAATGTTGATCAGCACTGACAAGGGCTGATGATCACCAGTCAACGATTTCAATTTCGGGCCAAAATAGAAGTCGAAGCCTCGTCCCTGGCTCGTTGATTAACGTGGGGGGATCGACAATAAGTAGGGAAACCTGGCAATCCATGATGCCTGCCAGGCTTTGCTCTGAAGCTATTGACTGAGCTTGAGAATAATCTATTATTCTCTACCTTTGACTTTCTTTTTCTTTTCAGCTTTAAAGATAGATCGAAGCTTCTCTAGCCTCTGCGTTAATGCGGAGAGTGACAAACATTGTATCCCGCTTATCGTGCAACGGTCGACAAATAGGATTCGAGCCGGCAGGGGCCTCACCCGGCATCGCGTGTAGCCGCTTTCGAAAACCAATTTGTTCAGGCTAATGAGTGGCATGGTGAGATTGCGCTGGGGCTGGAGATAAACTTGTCAGTACGGAGTAGCACATGAGGGTCTGCACTCTGCACTGCGCACACATACGGAGTACGATGATGTGGTAGAGTAACGTGCGACGACTATTTCCGGTTTCGTGTTTCACGTTTCAGCTGAATGTTTCTTCCTATCGAGTTTAATCCATGATTAAGTGGAATCGATGAATCAACCGAGAATATGAAATTGTATGCGACCTATCACATCATGAGAAGGTTCGACTTTGCTGTCTATGAACAAATTGTGACAAAATTGCATAGTTGAGCCGGGTAGAAGACATGGCGAAGGGATAGACTGTCTTAGCTGGATAGACCAGATCCTGGATCATGGAGTATCCCTGATGTATGCCCATGCAATGTGGGACTAGCCTATGAGTTGCAACATGGAGCGTGGAACAAGGGACAAGGGTGGAACCTAGTCTCTGTGATCGATGCTCAATGCCCCGGACGGCGGACACGTACATCTCGCAAGGTTCTTGTTTATCGTATATTGCCATTGGTGCTTGTGTATGTACTACAACAGGCAAGGAGTCTTATTTGATCGATTGAAAAACGCGCTGCAAGTGAGGCGCTGAAGGGAGAGTCGCTGCAGGTGCCCGATAGTTTGGTTCCATGTTGCGAGCGGCTCAGGCAGCTGGCCAGTCCCGATAATCCAACCAGCTGGGAATTTCTATGCTTGAAGCTTGGACCGTAGGTATCGGCATTTTGCTGTTTGGCCCCAGACCAGGAGGCTAAATCAGCCAAAAGCAACCATGTATCAAAGCTACTGGCTGGATAGTCTTGGCGTCGCTGTTCGTTAGTTAGAGCCATGGGGACATGGAGACCCAACCTGCTCACAATCAACCACCAGAGTGGCTTGTGTTTTGTTGTGGTTGCCCGACTTCTGCAGGGTTAAACAGCTCAACCTGAAATATCTTAATGGATACTGAGGAGAATAGAGGAGACACCAGCGGTAGACAGTGGAGCTGGAGCTGGAACTGGAACTGGTAGCACTGTCGGTCAAACTAACAACTTGTGCAGAGGAGTTGCGCCTGCCTTCCTCTACCTACCTTCCTCTGCCTTGGATGATTCAGATCTAGATATCAGGGCAGGCACCTGCCTTCATTTGTACCTCAGGTCAATCTTCTCTTCTTGTTATCATATTCACGGCACCTGCCTCTTTTAAGCTTTCCCTCTAGGCTCGGCATCTCATCATTTCCTTCCTTTTTCCTTCCCCCTTGTTTCCTCCCCTGGCCGGGACTTCTAAATTACGTTCATACCTCGGTCGACGTCTGTACTTTGATACTCGAGAGAGATCCCTTGTAAGATCATTCCATCACCCATTCCAACCTGCAACTACTAATTTCATGATAAAGTTTCTTGCGTATTAATGGGCGTGTTTCATACCTAAACCTTCTTCGCTGCGCTCCCTTTCACGCGTGTTGACCCTTGAGTTGAGCATTCCTTCAAAGTTCAACCCAATCCCGTATCTTCCCTTCGCTTCTCCTTCCCTACTTATCTTTCTTCCTTATTGAGAGATCGCCTGAATCGGTGGCGCCTCGAGTATCCACAATGGCTATGGACAACAAGCTCCTTGGGAGCATCGTTGCTTTCGAGGGTCGAGGAGATACGATATCAACACAGCTACGACTTCTTCCGTCTTCACCACGAATTCTTATTCTTCCCAGTATTCAAAGCTACGTCTCGGACGAAGGAATGGAAGACCAACCGGACATTCGGGCTTATGTTAAGAAAATACACGAAGCCGCAGTGGCTCGTCATGAAGCTGCCCAGACCTTCCTTCAAGGATCAATACCAAGCAGCAAGCGACTTGTGTTTATGAACGGTGGTACTGCAAGTGCGCAAGCCCTTTGCATCAAGGCCATTATGGATTACGAAACAGATGGGGACTACACTCAGGCCGAGACTTTATTCAACCAATTAGTCAGAGATGGAGTTGCTGGTTTGGACAACCCGGTCAGGGACTGGAGAAGGCGAAACACATTCGAAGATTCGGAAGAGGATGACCTTGATGGCGAACTCGAAGATCCCATAACACGGGCGATGCGAGCTGCCGACGCCTTGGATCGACAAACAGCCAGCCTTCAGCCCTCCAATGATCTGGACTTGACCCTTACACCGCGCCCTCGCAGCAATAGCCTGCCGCTATATGGTTATGATGACAATTTTGGGGATGATGCTCCATTCTTTGTCTTTGGTGCCCAGGATAAAGAAGCGGGTAAAATCGCAATCGGGGAAGCCAAGAGCTATTTGCACTCGCCCCAGGCCTCCAAGTTTTCGGCCAGGCACTACGACCGATCTGCCAACCGCAATTATCGTGGCGTCACCAACTTACAATCCCCTTCTATAAGGAACTTCTCTCTGGTCTCTCCAAGCTGTATTGGTGAGTCCTACGGCTTGAAAGCAACCCCTATATCTCCTGGTCTGGAAGGGCTGAGCCCAAGATCAGACGTAGCGAGCATCCCTTCCACAGATAACGTCGTGTATGGCGAAGCTTCGCTACTGGATATGAGATCATCAAGCCGGGTTTCTACTTTGCCACGAATCAAATCCCTGGACAGAATCTACTTGGAAACCCCTAAGTATCGGGATCTTTGTGTTTCCACAGCCACTACAGACCTTGAACAACAGCCAGAATGTGACATGGAACAAGAACTATTTAAAAGCCATCGTCAACCTCACACAATGAGTATCAACTCTAAAAAATCTCTATCGAACAGACGCAGCCTAATAGGAGGTTGCAGAATTGTTATTGTCAAGACCAACCTTCCTATCATCAAAGTTGAACCAGTTCCTCTAGAGAAGAAACGCAAACCCGCAAGGGCGTCGTACGTGGACAGAGGTACCGATGCCGAAACGACTCCTGAGCCAACACAGACTTTCCAACCAGTATTATCCCTAACAGAGGATCTTGTCGTACACCTGAAAGAAGATGTGCCTGATCCTATTCTCAAATCCGTCATTCATGGGCTCAGGCTGGGTCATTTCCCTGTTGCCATTCAATCACCTGCTTCTATGGCCGACAAGCGCAATGGTTTGGTTCCAGAAACACCCAAGTTTGAGACTATCGCAAACGTGGAAGAGCAGTACAAGAGACCATCTGCGGCTGGCCAATACAACTACCCGGATGAATATGACCCCTTTTCATACGAGCCTACATGGTCCAGGAAAAAGCCCCTTCCGAGCTTGCCAAAGCTCAATGTCGAACGGCCGCCGACACCAGTGCAGACTCCTCCGCCCCTGGTTCCGGAGTTCGATAGCATGATCCACGACCTTCATATCAACAGCCAGCAAACAGCCATTACAGTGCAAAACTCGCTCCGCTCTGTTCTCCAAGATCATATCCCCCCAGAGATTGAAGGACATGGCCAATTTCAATTCCCCCTTCTACCCGAGCTTGAAGGACTCTGGAAGCCAGTCTTTTGGGAGACCAACCCTGGCAGTGATCATGCATGTGGTCGTCGAGTTGACCAGATCTTGGCCTTTGGATCTCAGCGTGGTGTGAAAAGGGACTTTGCTTCTACCATTGCCGGGCAACTTGAGAAGTTGGGATCCAAAGTAAGCGGCATGAGTCGTAGCGGACGATTGGACTTCAGGTATGTCATTTCTAATACCTCTGACGTTTCACAGAACTGACCCATCGTAGATACCTTCTTGCCAATGCCATGCAGACCTATACCGCCCAGCCTTTGACCAGCCAGACCCAAGAGAACCCTTTCACCAACTCGTTCCTTTTGGCAACACTTATTGTCCCGCACCTTGAAACATATCTTGCTCTCCACACAGAAGTTAGATTTCTTCTCCTCGAGTATCCGCCTGAACATCTCTCGACAGTATTGGCTCTCCAGAAACTTGTCGGGGTGGAGATGATGAAGGTGGCTCAGGTTGTTGACGCCAGCAACAAGAATATGCCCTTCACTCACCTACGTGGAAATTCCATCACTGGCCCGGAACAAGGACCCATAGGTCGATTTGGGAAGACTTTCCCGCTCAACTCCGGCTCCGGATACGACATCACAGTATCTAAGGCCAATTTTCTACTCACCTCAAATGCAAGCGATGTGGAGATTACAACGTTTATTGGTACCATATCGAAGATACTGTCCAAAATTTCCGATTTCTACATTCCTGAAGAGCTTCCAAGAAAGCCATCCCCAAAGAAGCCTAAGACGCCGTCCGTTACCGGCACATTCTCTCCTTTCCCGCGTGTATCGTCAGCCCCTTATAGTCCGCCCATGTCACCGACAGCTGGTGCTACGTTGGGAGCAACCTTTTCAGGAACATCTGCAAACCTGAGTCGGGCCCCTTCAATTGCGGAGACCGTGAAAACAGTCAAGTCCACTTGGAGCAAACAAAGTCGGACCAAATCAAAGCGAAAGCCCTCAACAGCAGACACTCGATCCATCCTTACCATGTATGTCGATGACAGTGATTGGGATCAAGAAGACCGGCGAATTATGCCACTCCTGGAAAGAAAACCAGATGGGTGCAAAGCCAATACTCATAAAGCACTAAAGTTCCTCGGTCTGTCATAAGCCTGGGGCAGGATAAACATTTGTGGCCATAGAGTACAGTTGTAACGATTTGACGATTTCATCTAATCAAAGAGTTTTCCTTTATAACACTCACCAGGATAGGGCTTATTAATGCCTAGCTTGGGAAGAGAAAGTATTAGAAGCAATCGTTCGTTATGAATAGAGTAATGTAATTCTACTTTAATGAGGCTTGATGCCCGGCCACTAAAGCAGGTCGATCTGAAGTGAATAAGTTGAAATTGCGTTGTTCGTATTAGGCAAATGCCTGTAAATTAATTTGAGAAGGAGATTAGCTATGTAAGATCAAACACTGCCATTATCTTCGTTGCTCAATCTGCCCTGCCCAAGACTTCCATCGACATTCACCCCGGCTTGTCTCTGTGCCTTGATATTCTCTCTAGCTTCGGCCTGCTCTGCCTTTTTCCTGTCCGTGATATTAGCTTCAGTGCACTACCGACAACTACGAGCACAAACAAACCTCTCAAGATCAGAAGAGAAGTCCTCAATTTGGATATCGTCCTTGCGCGGCTTATCTCTCGTGCTCGTTTCCTTTACTGCATCTGCGACTTTGCCTTCTGCAAAAGTAGCCATTTGCTCTGCGTCTTCATTGTCGTTCTGGAGGGGAGCTTCACCCTGCTTGGACACTCGGCTTTCGATGCTGGACATTTTGAGGATATTTTATGCTTGATAAGGGGTAAAGTATGGAGTGAGATGTGGTTTGTGGTATTGGGGTATGTGAGGAAACACAGGATAGTTATTGTAAACAGAGTTGTTATGCTGAAAAGGTGTTTGGTCTTTAAAGAAGATGACATCGGGTGGTAGGTTGTAGGTCTATGACGTACATGGACGTGTTAATCAATGAAGCAGAAGATCTTCGTGCATGAAGCATGTGTAGCGTAGACTAGGCATTTGAGCTTTATCTTTATGTCTTACATAAATGACTTACACAACATCTAGAAGGGGTTCATACAAAAATGCTTGAATTGATAGTATTGAAGATGGATGATAACCAACACTTCGGGCATATCGTAGACTAATTTGAAACAGCCAACACCAATCTCTCCCATCGTAGTGATATAACTAATTGGATTTGAATTGTAGATTACAAATGAGGCATGGGTTAATAAATTGTGTACTTCTATTCGTCTTCGAGTTGGTTTGAAGCACCTCCTCAGTTTACAAGTTGAAATTAAAGCCAGTGAGATATGAGAAAGCAATACTTCATTTTTGCTTACATAGCATCGACTTCAAAGCTCTAGTTTTGGTATTACTCAGACAAATCAAGACAGGCAAGCATCGACTTGGGCACAATGTTATGAAAAAGGAATATTCCACCTTTATTAAGAATAACCTCCTTCGCATACACTAAAATCGATCTCAGGTACCAGAAAATAGACTACCACGGGCGAACCAGGATGGTGAAAAGAAGAAACAACATAACAATCGATATCAGAACCCAAGCAAGAGACAACTAGAACAACCTCCTCCTATAGCTCTCAGCGACTCAAGAGTCTACAAGAGTTAGGGGGCCAGGATCGCAGGACAATGGGGTCAGGATGCGCAGACAGTGTGATTCCCGGGAATGAGTGTTGGGTTGAAAAGAACAAAAACCGGCCAACGCTTCCCAATGCTTATCTTCCCAAGCGGAAGGACAGCATGGGAAAGAAGAGAGAAAATACAGCCTGCGCACGCGCGAAACCCTCCAAAGTCATGTGCCATTAGGAAAACAAAATCTGCCTTCATAATTGTCGTCTCCCTTTACGCTCCCCTCCCCAGCACTGATCAATCACCAGCTCGATTCATTTCCTCCATCAGAATAGTGTCAAGTCCCATAGATGACATCGAGCCGAATAGCAAAAGCCGTTCTTCCGAAATGCCAGGGCAACAAGGAGAAATGTCGTGGTTTGTGGGAACGAAAGGCAAAATCCAAGTGGTCATGATCTGGTCTATGCGTAGAAATGGAGAGAATAAAAGGAATAAGCAAGCATCGTGGTTGAGCCCATCCGATCGTGTCCCTAGCATATTGTCCGTTGTCCCGGCCGTACTCCGTCATCCTGCTTCGCCAAGAAAAAGGAGAGATTTAACGCATTTAACAGCAGCTGTTGTTGGCAGACGAGCCAACGCCTTGGCCTTGACCGACTTGCACGCTGGGCTTGGTGTTGTTGGCTGTTGTGGTGCCCATACGCTCCTTGATCTGGCGTGCCATGGTCAGGAAAGCCTGCTCGACATTGCTGGCATTCTTGGCGGAAGTCTCAAGGAAGGGAATTCCCAGGCTGTCGGCGAATTCCTGTGAGTTGTGTCAGTCATGGTGTGGTCGTGGGTGTTTATAACAACCGAGGAAGAAATTCGGTGACAGGGGCACCCGAGCGCTCAGGCGCTTAAATGCATGTGACCGCGACCTTTGGCTGCGATATTGGAGATGTGAATAAAACTTACCTTGGCTACACTGTACTCAACAACCTTCTTGTCTGACATATCGCTCTTGTTGCCGACCAGCAGCTTGTTGACGCCCTCTGTGGCGTATCGGTCGATCTCCTGGAGCCATTGCTTGACGTTGTTGAAAGAGTCCATGTCGGTGACATCGTAGACGACGCAGATGCCGTGGGCACCACGGTAGTAGGACGAAGTGATGGTTCGGAAACGCTCTTGACCGGCGGTATCCCACTTGAGAACATGTTAGTACGGCGGTTATGGGAACGAAACATGTGCGGTGGGACACATACGATCTGAAGCTTGACAGTCTTGCCATCGAGCTCTATTGTTCGGATTTTCTGGTAAGTGTTAGACGGTGTCTTGACAAAGCATGGAGACTGGTTGGAGGCAACGCACAAAGTCGACACCAATAGTAGAGATGTAAGACTCGGTATAGGTGTCATCGGCGAATCGCAGCAACAGACAAGACTTTCCAACACCGGAATCTCCGATGAGGAGGAGCTTGAAGAGGTAATCGTATCTGGAGGGTTCGTGTCAGAAAAATCATCATATAGTCGCATCCCAATACTGGGAGTAAATGGAGAGCGCAAGACAGGTAGTCGGCGGTGAGAGGGTGTAACTCTAGAGCGATAGTTAGCACATGTCGTAGATCCATCAGGAGGTTATCGCAAAGGAGGCGGAGAGTGGCGTACTACTCGGGGTTCATGTTGGCGATTTGTCTTTAGGTCGCGGTAGGACGCAAATCGAGCGGAAATCGGCGGAAAATGCGGTGAGACTGTCGAGATGAGTTGTCGAGAGCGATGGAATGAGGATTTGTAGATGATGGGGGGAAAGATTAAGTTGAAAACGGATGTAGAGAGAGGCTCAAGTACGTCAGGGAAGAAACGTAACGCCAGGCAACGCCAGCAGCGCCTAGAGGAGGGAGAATGGATGGGGCAGCTGACAGTGCAGATCACGTGATGGAGATGAAGCAACAAAGAGACGAGATGGGGGAATGAGCCTGTGATTAACTTAGAGGCTGTGCAAGCATGTGCAACAAACAATAAAATAAGGGGTAAAGGATAGCCAGGCTTGCTTGCATAACCTTTGAATCAAGTATCTTTTGTGGAGGTTAATTACTTTAACGAACAAAGGTGCAGACATGAAAGAGTATAGGTGGTTACACCTAGGTTTGATAGTAGTGCCGGCATACTAATCTATTCCAAACTGCCCAGTAAGTTAAGCAGCAAAGCCATTGTACGGATACACTAATACAGTGCTTGGACTTATTACAAACACCGGAATGAGGACGCATCCAATACTTGCCTCGATCCTTCCTCCGCGTTATTCATCTGCCCTGAAAGATACCTGTTTAACCTTTTGTCGTGAGGCAGTTGATCAACCAAACTTTGGTCTTGTGCCATTATTCACACGATTCAAGTGACTTTGCACGTCACCGGTTAACTACTTAACTAGATCAAGTCTCATCTCACCGCCTGCCTTGGTTCAATAATGGAGAGAAAGACATAAGTTCTAACTCTAGCGATGATAGAAATAACCGATAACACCTTATCTGTGGATCCCCCATTCATTTCTCCAGCTTTGAGCCATTCTCTCCAGATTCTCGCCTTCTTTGACTTCAAGGTTCCGTCACAGTGGACGAGACCCGCCCCGCCACACCCCACTCCACTGTCATCTGTACCTTGTGGCGCTGGAGCTTGACCACTTGGCCAATCAAACACATTGTTTCTCAATCATGTCGCTTTTCTTACACTTTACTGCCGCAAGATACTTCCGCATCTACCCATCTAAAAAAGATCCAAAAGTGGACTTAACATGCAAGATCGGCAACACAACACCTGAAGTACATCAACTCAACCTGATTCTGTATTATTCTACTCAGTACCTTACGATAATCAAGACGCCTCGGCTTCTTCTATCAAACTTCACTCTTGATCCATGAATATCTTCATCGTGCTGCGGTGACCACCCAATGGCCGCGACCATCCGATCCAGTCTAAGCCGCTCCGGCCGATCCTCCGTTGCCTCTATTCGCAGTCTCTCTAACGCTCGTCCGGCAAAGGCACAGGTTAAGCCTACCACTGTTCGGGAGCCCAACACTCCCTTCCCGCCTTCCGATGCCTCTTTACTCGACAAATACTCAAGGCGAGGCGCCTTATCCAAGACATATTTCGATGCGACAGGCGTGCGATGGGTTGGGTCTGGCGAAGACGGACCAAAGGACCCCAATAAGGCAAAGCTGGGCAAAAGTACGTCACTAAGAAAACATCACCAGACTTTGAAGTAACACAATACTCATTCTTTATAGCTTTACGAGTTCTACAAGAACGATTGCCGACACTTCTTCTCCATCCTCTTCCTCACGACATTCTTGCGCCAAACATCGCCCTTCATCTCTTCCCTTCCACGCATCCCCATCTACCGACTGTATCCGGCCGCGTCGCATATAATGCCGCCCTCTGGACCTCTCCGATAGCATGGAACCGGGTTCCCATACTTGGTAACGTTTGTATAGAGGTTCTCGCAGAGCGTATGACAAGTGAGCCCCTCACATTCTTACCCCGCCGTGCTGGAGCTATCCCAGAACAGCTTGTCGTACGGTGGTGCGAGAAGCGAAAAGGTTCCGAGAGTTATTCTAGCCGGGGGGTAATTGCACGTTCGTTGCCATTTGGTCGTGGAGTTGATCCAGATAAAGCATTCACTGGACTGTTTGTGTTTGACTTCGATACCGAGGGACGAATTCTAAGTCATACGATCGAACAGTCACAAGCTGGTGGCGATTGGGAAGCCGGTGTTGGCGCAAAGGTTGTCGGTCTGACTGACTGGCTCCTTGGAGGCTGTAAGAACCCCGGTACTCCTATACCTATGTTTGCGCGAGTGCGAAGACGTAGATCCATCTAGGCCCTAAACGTAGATGGAGGCGAAAATGAGATCTTCCTGGAAGCATAATCTCTTCTCGGAAAACGAGAGTGATTTAGGGAATAAGAAACGGTATCATGAGAGGCGTTTTCGGTTGAATTTCTAACATTGTAAGTCTTCTTGGACTGGTTTGAGTCGATCGGTTTTTACCCAGAGGACTCTTGTACAACAATGAGCCATACGACTCCACACACACACGCAGGCTTTGTATAGCTTTGTAAATTAGCCTTAAAAGTTATTCTTACCAGATGGTCCATGATATTAAGACATTGAGTGAGTGATGCTGATACTGGCTTAAGGCCTAGCCTGGACCAAACTTGGCACTTCGGTTCAACACATGCTACAGAGCAGCGATGTCTTTTACAAACGACTTCAATAGCTTTCCCAAGTTCTTGCTATACTCATATCTCGTCTATAGCAGGTAAATACACTCAGTCAAAATTTCTGAAACTTTTGTGGAGGACTTGCCAACAAGTTTCTAGCATTTTCGTATCATGATAACTACGCTACGCAAGTACTAATTCCAAACGGATTGTTGTAGCATCATCAAGTCCATGTATTTATGCGAGCTATTCGCCTCTATACCCACTGTATCGAGACTTTTATTTCAATCCAGAGAAGTCGGCTCATTCTCTGCCGAACCGATCTCTTCTATCAACGGTATGTGGGCATTTCACAATATTCTGCCCAAATGACCGCCAGCCGGAGCGCGATTTTAAAATGAAGCACTCGGCAAACCTGAAGCCAGAGCCAAAACCCTTGCTTGTAATTGCTGCTAATATCCAAACGTCGTCTACAGCACAATCTCGCCAATGTTCTCCCCCTCGAAGCCATGCTGCGCAAGCTTCTTCACACGTGCCTTGTCTCGGGTCTTTTCGGTCGCCTTCTTCTCCTCTGCGATCTTCTTGACAACGTCTAGCTCGGCAAGCTCGAAGCCAGGCGGCGGCTCATCGTCCCTGTCGAGGTCGATCTCGCCGAGGAGCAGTACGTTTTCACCGCGGACGAGGAATGTGCCGTGATTTATATCCGCGTACAGTCCTGTTGGTCGATCGCTGCCTGCTGACTCGGGGGATGGCGCAAAGATGCGTTCGACGGTGGATTGGAGGACGAGGTTGGCTGACATGAAGATTAGAAGGGGTCGCATCCTGGGGGCGTTGTTTTCCCTCAGAACCCACCGAATTGATCCCAGCTTCTTAGAACACCAATGAGTTTTCTCCCATCGCGCAAAGCGATCATGAGCTTCTCTGCAGGTTTACAGTCGTCAGCACACGATCCTTCCTTCTCCCTGATTTAGCTCCAGTTGTGTCTCAAGTGCACAAGAGTGCGGAACCGGAAGTAGGAATAAACTGGTACCATGGCGGAATCGTACTGTCTGTGAGGTCCAAGAGCTGTGCGGCAGTGGTGAACATCTGCGGCGGCAGCTGAGGCAGCGGTTGCGGCGCACCGCGGCCCTGTGGAGGGGCATCGGAGATGGCTAGGTTCTCCATTATGTCGTGAGTTGGAGGAGTAGGTTTTGTGTTGGTCGCGCGGTCTGTGATGATTTGTCAAGTCTATAAATCCATGGAATTTTCGTTGCTCAAGCTCATGACATGGACATTGCGAAAAACACTATTCGGCGGTATGAGATGATCGGATGCTGCTGGCTGGAGTCGTTGATGCTTTGACGTTGATCTAAGATGTTGCGGATCCCGTTTCGGCGAAGAAGCGTTACAACGATCGAGCCATGTAACCGCATATCGCTATATACAGTAGAATTCACCAAAGCAAAAGTCAACATTTTTGCAAGCTTCAATGCGGGGCAGTCTGAGAGACAGATGGAGGGACGAATGAGGAAGGAGGGGCATGTCTACTATCTATCTCATCTTGGCGGGGCAGAAAATGAATGTCAGGGAACAGCAGAGAAATAAGCATCCATGACAAGGCCTTGGCCGCAGTTTACTAGTGTACGAGGTTGCAGCGGTGACTTTGCATGTGCGTCATTAGATGCCGTTCGGCAAAGGCTTCTTTTTTCTTTCTTTTACGTCTCATTAATTGGTGTCGTCTTCTCACAAGCATCAACAAAGCAACCAGACCCAAAGGTTGTTTAGATGCGTCCAAGTGAGGGAATTCGCCAAGTCTATTCAACTCCACCATGATCAGGCGAGTTACTAAGATTCCGTCCCTTTCTAGCGGATGGACTCGTGTGCATTCGCCTCCCTGTCACGCCGGCCGTCGGGCTCAACGCCGATGGGGGAAAAGTAAGAATCTGAGGACAGCCAACCTTTTTGCAACGCTTTTCCGATCCTATCCATGAATTGCAATAAGATAAACTTATTGGCTCTGACGCATATATCTCGATATGCTGTTCAGCAACCCTATCCTGTCCGATGTTTGTCGTATAAAAAAGATACTCTATCATAATCCAGCCTGAACGCCTTGGATGGATGCATATTGTAAAGTCTCTGTATGCAGAGATGAAAAAAGGGGGGGATTGAAGAACGCAGCGTCAAGTCTCGACCCATTCTGGGATTCGAGATAGGTGCCCGTCTTCCCTCCCATGGATTGGAATGAACAGGGAATAGTACTTGGTGAAAACACTCGTGCCCCATGAATTCCTTCGTCGAACATTGTGCAAATTCCCAATGTTGTGCCTGAATATGGAACTGGTCGTTTCCAAGACCAAGATAGTCCATGGGAGGGAGTCCCGCTGGGTCATAGTCGATTCACGGTAGACCGCTGCAATGCCTCTTGGAGCTCGGGTCTTGTTGATAACGCCTCCCAGGCCTGTGTGAAGGTGAACCACTGTCGTTCTCGCTTATGGGACTCTGGCCAGTCGTCGTACTCGCCGGTCACCGTAGCCTCGAAGAAGTGATATCTTGACCGGTCTTTTGCTGCGGATTTAGACGGGCGCTTCTCGTCGATATCACCGAGATCGTAACTGATTTGAACTGTAATACCAGCTTCTTCCCAGGCCTCTCGCTCAGCGGCCTCCTGGCAAGTCTCATCTGACTCCCATCCACCTTTGGGCAAAACCCAGCCCTTGCGCCGGGTAGACTGGATCAACATCACATAGTTTAGGTCGGCTGTAAGAGGCACGATGCCAGCGACGAGACGTTCACCCTTAGTGTTGTATCCTGTAAGAAGAATAAGTTAGTCGGTATGATCTTAAGTTTGTCAATCAAATGAGCAGCAGGGTGAGGCATAGTAATGTTGCCCAGATGTTGGTGATATTTGTGACTGTCACCGTCACACCACATAAAAAAAGACGTCCATCAAGTAGAGCTGGGTTATAGGCAACAACAGGGCAATTTTCTCTACCATGAGGGAACAAAGCCAAAAATGCCAAGACAAGTATTCACGGATGGTAATTATGGTGTTGCCCATAGGGGATTAACTCACGTTGCTTGCTTCTACCCACTCGTGACTCCATCGAACGGCCACCGCCAGAGTCGCCAGAGGCAGAACTCGACATGTTAGTGGTAGGTCGGGGCGGCGAGTAAGAGGAATTGGGAGGTATGTCAGGAAATTTGGTCGGACAAGAAGCGAATATAAAGATGTTCGCAGGTCTCGGATGGCGATGGTGTAGGAACGAAAGCTTCAAGGTGCTCGGAGGTAGCGGAATAGAACGGATGTTCACCCCTGGGTCGAGAAGAAAGAGAACCTGCGACGGGCGGATGGGTGGCTTCAAAGGGCCTTGAGGAACATCATTGTCGAATAGTGAGTGTTGGATGAGGTCTTGTGATAGTAGAAGAGGAAGAATCAAGGACAGAAGTGGCCGTGGCCTGCGCCTGAAGGTGCTGGTGCTTGGTTTTTGGTCGGGGAGAGCCCAGACGCTCCAAAGAGCTGGGCTGGCGATGTGATATAAACTGCGAGATGATGGAGGTGTGGGCGCGCACGCGCAAAACGTCCCAAGTTTAGCTCGAGGGGGCAGCGGGCGACTCGGCGGATCTCTCTGTGTCTGGCGGAATCCGTAGAGTACGTACTGCGCTGCAGCACTGGAGCAGGGCAGAGGGATGGGGGCGTGTAGGTACCGGAGGCACTGGGCGTTCGGTGGACAAGCCTTGTTGAAAGCTAGTGACAGCAGGCAGGGACTGGACGCGGAGGTAAAAGTTGGACCCTCGTCTGCTAGGATGGAGTATGTGTAGCGTGCCAGACGTAAGGTACTCTACAGTACCTTGAGGTGATGTAGTGGTGCTGAGTGCCTGCAGTGGGCTTTGGGCCTAGGTGGATGGACAGCGGGCGGTGGTGGCACCCTCTGACCCTGTAATAGTGAGTCGCCTGGCCGCCCCGTGGATGGTGGAACTGAGGGCTTTCGCTGGGTCAACCGATGCGAGCGAGCAAACTTTGATGACAGATGAATATAATCCGAGAGTTCCCCTTAATGCTTAGTTGCCGTGTTATTTATGTTGGCTAACTGGTAGCTGGCCCTGATGTTGCTGGGCACGAGAGAAAAGGCTTGACCTGAGTAATGTCTTTGCAGTAAAGGCTTTCGGTAGGTACAAAGGCTTGCGTGTGAGGTTAAATCGATCGGTGATGCTGAGCTATGATTATTTGCGGGACCTTTGATTGCCAGAGCCAGCCTCTTTGGTGTAGGTACAGCGATCAAGAGTTTGCCGACCAATTCAAACTGAACCGTGCAGGGTAGGCGGCTTCAGTGATAAATGCTGTCAACCACCAACAATAGCATTTATGTCAAGGTGCGAAAGCTCGTATTGTCTGTGAAAAGTTTGAAAGTAGGTATCGGCCTTTTGGTTATAGGCGAGAGCAAAATCGTGTATCCGTACAAGAGGTCAAGTTCCCAAAGAGGAAGGAAGGCCAGGATTGATCAATGAATGTTGGCAAGAACGAAGGTGACATGAGATATGGTGTGGTAATGAGTGTAATTTAATTACCACTTCACGTCTCGCCTCGTGCAATTATTAAACGAGATCAGAGTATGACCCACGACAGGGTCTGTTAGCTATATACTTGAGCTTATGTAGGTATTTGTTTGATCGATGGGACATGGACACCCAAATTGGACCAGCACGAATCCAAATAGGAGCTTTTTAGCTGAGAGCAATTGCCAGTGCTACCTACAATGCAGGGTTATGCTACACATAGGCCAATGATACTTCCTCGGAATGGCAATGGGCGTGAAATCATAGGTACCGTGCATCAGTGACAAGATATGACCATATCATTGGGAGAAATTTGTTTTCTTTCTTCGTCACGGCGAAGGTCACTCACCCTTGTCCATACTACAAAACTGCCCCTTGGCTCCCTGAAGAGAGTGAGATGCAGAAGAGAGATGCATGCGAGTTGGATTTGGTAGCGGACAGGAAGATCGTGACCCTCAAAGTGGTGCGAGATAGACCCTACGGGGGAAAGATTTCCACATACGATCCCTTGAATGAGGAAGACATGGCCTAGGTATGCCCCGTTCGTCCCGCAAAAACCAACGCTCTGGGATGGAGAAAGATGCAGAAGCGCTCTGCGATACCTGTGTGTACAAGAATGCTAGAATGTCTATATATTTCTCGCTTCTTGGCAATACAAGTTCGATACCTCCTCCTAAAGGCTTGACCTATTGCAATGCTTCCAGTGATATGTAAATATATTGTACATATGCTGATATGCAGAAGTATTGTGAGTATGTGGTTCTAAGATTTCCTAAAGATTTCTCCAATGCACCTACGGACTATCTCAAGGTAACCCAGTTAGAGCATGTCTTTGTGATTCAGTAACAGTGCAGTACCAGAATAAAAAAATCCTCGATGACATTGGAACCAATGCATCACTTAAGAACTTCTTCAGATCCTAACCTGGTAAGTAATAATAAGGTATACAATACCACATACGAACATAGTATCTAGTAAAAAGTGAGAGATCTCACAACCAATGGCGAACTATTCCCCAGCTGTCGTAGAGCAACATGCAACCCTTTGTCGTACAAAAATAAGCCTCAGAAAAACATGGCATCATTGCACTATTACCCCCAACTCAGGTTAATCCAGTGACTGGCTTGACCATGGCCTCGAGCCGGCATATCATCACGCGGAAGTAGGTCCTTCACTCGCGGCGTGGGGTCACCTATGGCATCGGCATCGATGGAGCGACGGGGCTGCAGCTTCAAAACTCGCGACGACCTCAACTTGACCTCTTCTCCATTCACATGTTAGCAATGATAGGTTCATCGTTGCCCACGGATAGCTCCTATTCTGTACCACATCAACCCTGACGTACGATGCATGTAGCGGTAGCACCAAAGGGGGGAGGGGAGGGGGAGGGGTAGAATGCGCTTGTACATACAAGCAAAGCAAGCTGCACGCATTGGGTCCATCTGTGGGATCAATACTGGAGACTGAAGGCGGTAGACTGGAGTATCGTGAAAGCGAGGCGTGAGCCCTTAATCTTTGCTATTGGAGTATTAGCGGGAGAAGTCCGCATAGCCCCATGGCCGATGATTATCATTGGAAGCGGATATCCAACCGGATTCTTGTTCTTCGTTCTAATTCAATTACTTCATATTTTTGCTGCGTTTTTTTCCTATTCTGTAGAGACGTCATACCCGTTGTAAACCGCTGCCAAGTTAAATGTTACAATGCATATTTAGTCTGTTTATTTTGACACCGGACTCCATTTCCTCAACAAATACTCGATCGCCAGCCCTTCTCACACTCAATTTTATATACGCAAAAGTTCGTAGCGTCTCTAGTTCGGCAATCCCCTTCCACTGTCAGTTTTCGGAGACGAGACCGAGAAAAGGCCCGCGAGTCGGGTGATAAAAAGACTGGTGCCGTGATTGTGTCGAGGCGAGGCCAAGACTGTCAAAAATCTGCAGAGCAATGGAGCCTCCCAAACAAAGATACAGCAGAGATGCAATGCACTAATCTCGCACCGTAGCCCCAATTCCGTGTTGTGGTCTGGAACCGTCAATTCGCGGCTGGGCTTAGTTTCTTTCTTTTTGTTTCACATTAATTGTTACACACGAGTTTTGGCTGCAGCATGCAAGGAATAGGAATAGCTAGATATGCAATAGAAAATGTGCTGTGTCTTGTACCTACGAAGATACCTGGTATAGAGGCCAGTCGCTAATGTTGAGGGATTGGCCACCTTGAGCTACCCAGGGTGATAGTTTTCCTCCAATCTCATCTCGTTTCCCCAGTCCTGAACCGAACAGGAACATACTTTTATTCGAGATGAGATGGCATGTATATCTGAGGGTTGGTAACACGAACTCAGCCTTGTATCGAATTTGATCCCGTACTACGTAAATCCTCGAGAGGTCGGAAGCTTTCCTGCTGGACGCGGACCGGGCCTTGAACACCCTCACTTTCGTCATGCTGTCTTAAGAGTTGAACACATGGAGTAATTCTAGGGTAATCCTTCTGAGAAATATATAATTACACCACCTCGTCCTGTTTGTAGATCTTTTGAATCAACGTTGATACTGAGGCGAGTACAGTCTTAAGTTATCCCGAGTCTCCAGTAACACCCCGCCATTGGGTAGGAAGCTGCAGCTCCAGTGGTTGCTGCCTTGGTTGGAACTAGGGTTACGGAGCTGAGCAATGAGGTGGTTGATCTGATCTCATCCATATCACCCAATTTCTGACTTCTGACCTATCTGTATCCTTTTCCATCTCGTCTCGCCGAAAGCGTCGACTTGTTCAAACCAGCTCTCACTCTGTCATCTTTCGATAATTTCTTTTCCTATATGCAGCTCTCTCCAGCCAGGACTGGCTGCTTAACGATATCGGAACCTGGCCGCGGGCTCTGCATTTCGCTTGCTTCCAAAGTTCAACCCGATTCTCAACTACGGTCTGGTCTATCTATTATCACACGCCCTTGCTCACCAGTTTCTGCGATTCTGGACCCCTGCTCAACTACTCAGACTAGCCAAGCCGCCTAAAGTTAGATCGAAGTCTGTTGCACATGCGCGCACACGATCACATCCCTCTGCGCCAATCCTGGGATATCATCCGCAACTAACGTCCTGTCATCATCATTCGTGTGCATTCAAAAAACCCGACCAGGATTAATCATTAACTCACCAACTGCCAGACATAACATCCCACGCTCACGCACCTGTTGCCTTATTTTCGAGAGGGGAACGAGTAGGCACGCGATCGCATCTCTCGTCACCCGTTGAACCTCACTCAACAAACTCACACGCCCCCTCCATCCTTCAGGTCTCGGGAATCCGCCCCTCTCTCCGTCTCCATCCCGCTCGACAGACTTGCTACCTACTTGGTAACTACAGTACCCTGATCTACGTCTACCTCACGCATTGACTTTCCAATCCTGGATAGCCTTATTCGCTTCGTAGATAAACTCATCATCTCCATTCTCCAACTCGCCGTTACCCGTAAGAAAAGACCGGCGCCTCCCGCCCACCCACGGCCGTTGCTCTTCCGCCTCGACAACTTGCCATTAGAGCACATTGACCAGAAATCCTTTCACAAGAACACTGCTCCAGCTGTGCAGCTTCAAAGCTCACGATGGAACCTAGTGGCATGCACATCCCTGAAGATGTGTTGTTGCAGTACGAATATCTTTCGCCAATTGGTGAGTGCTTATTCCCACGTTCTGCTCCAACCGATCACCCCCGTGTTCAAATGCCGGCCTGTCGTTGGTTGCCGGCGTTTACGCTTGAGCTCCGTCGCGGCCGGTCCCCGTGGCGCCCCCGTTTTCCCGTCCGGGGCAAGTCGCTCCATATCCATTTCCACTTCAACACTTACAGCCTGTGTACCTCCACATCCACGTCGATATCTTTTCAATTTAGGCTGACCACGGCTTCAACTCCGGTACTCGACGCTTGGCCACAGTCTCATGTCCAACAGTTCCGCGATGTGAATCGTGTGTTAAGGACTAATGTTACTACCCTATCAAGACCATTAGCATTACCCTGACACCTACCTGCAATTCCCTTCCAAACTCCCTTTTTTTCACTTGTACAATGTTGTTTTGGCACTATACCATGTAGTCATGGGTTCATTGGTCCACTATCCTACCACTCATAGGCTTGCTTTTCAAGTATGCCTAACTCTTTGCTTTTCGATGAACGAGATTGATACTGCTATTGTCGATGTCAGTGTCTGTTTTTGTATTACTCATGTATCTTGACATGAGGTATCGGGCCAATCTGAACTTCAATTTGATAATGCGACATATTATCGCATCTGTTAACCAGGTTTTGGAAGTTCGGATACAGTATTAGCATGATTTTATCATGTGATGAGACGTATCACGATTACTTTAACGATCTATGCTATAACAGACGTCAAGTGACTTATTGATGGTGTTCTATGTCAACTCTTACATGGCTTCCCTTCCTACCCCCACGCATTATCGTTCAATAATCGACGTCTCACAAAAGACCTCGAATCTCATCATCCGCCCCCACAGGCTTGCCGTTCGCACCTTTTCCCTTACCGAATGCTGACCGATGTCTAGGATACTCCAAATCATCAAAATGTGGTTACTGTGGAACGCGTGGCAAGAGTCAGTCAAAACGTGAATTCAATTCCTGCACTTTCCCTGCTCCGCCATACACTTCGATGACCACCCCAAGCTGTTCTTCACATACGTCACGAGGCATTGGTGATGATCCGGCCGTGTCATGGAGGATTATTGCTTACGTGCCAAATGACTCATCTTGTGCACCCATCACAGAGCTTCTTGAGTTCATCTTCCTGTAAACACAAGGCTAACTACTACGTGGGGTAACAGGTTACTCATACTATGCCTCAACATCATCATTGAGTCCCGGATTCTACCAGATTCTCCTTGATAGGTGTTGGAGGCGTTCGGGGACTCTCATGTACCGACCTGACCAACGTCGGTCATGCTGCCCTCACTACACCATACGCCTCGATTCTAGCAAGTTCAAGCCGTCAAGGGATCAGCGGCAGACCATCAACAGATTCAACAAATATGTCATGGGAGAAACCTACATGAAAGAGGCTGCCCACTTGTACCCCAAGTCGCGCGAACAAGCCAAGAAACGAGATAACCAATTTGAGTTGATAGAAAGAATTCATGAGGCTGAAGATGCTAACTTGAAGAACACCCCGGAGGCTGCGCATAAACTTGTTGTTACTCTGGAACCTGACAATTTCACTGAAGAGAAGTTTTCTGTTTACCAGAATTATCAACAGGTAGTGCACAAGGACACTCCGAGTGAAATAACCAAGAGTGGCTTCAAACGTTTTCTTTGCGACTCGCCCTTGAGGAGAGAGACGATGGCATTGCCGGACGGGCGGAAACGTCGCCTGGGCTCATATCACCACTGCTATAGGTTGGACGGCAAGCTGGTTGCCATCGGAGTTCTTGACCTCTTACCAGAGTGTGTAAGCTCAGTTTACTTTCTTTATGACGAGAGTATACATCAACACGCGCCAGGTAAGCTTGGTGCATTATATGAGATTGCTCTGGCCATCGAAGAGGGCTATGGATGGTGGTATCCAGGCTTCTACATCCACAGCTGTCCAAAGATGCGTTATAAGATTGATTACTCACCTCAGTTTGTTCTTGACCCCGACTCATTGGCTTGGGATCCCTTGGATCGAGGAATGCTGGATCTGCTCGACAAGAAGCCTTTTGTTAGCCTTTCACTGGAGAAGAAGAACGCTTCGGGCGAAGGCAATCATGTTCATTCAACTTCCGATAAGGATGTGAAAACCAGCGAGGAATCTGAGGACAAAGGGTCTGACTCTTTTGAAGAGGACGGCAGCTGGCTGTTTACTTCTGGGATGCCTGGTATTCCTCCGGTATCGTCGGCGGCGACATGGGATATGGATCATATTGCCTTGAAAATTGCCCCCGTTGGTCCGCTGTATGAAACGTCAGATCTTGTTAGCTGGGATGAGCGTGGTGTTGAAGAGCATCCGGGACTAAAGGCTGCAGTTGCCGAACTCGTTGCTGCGACTGGACCCGACTTGATGGATCGAATTTGTCTAGACTTTGTACCACGACGATAAGTGAGGGATAGAAGAGTAGTGTTATAGAGTGCACGAAGTTCGCATTGACTTCTACATAGAATATGCTGCCTCATAACATGCTACCATAGTGGATTTGTTACGGGCTCGATACTGTGATCCTCATGATCACATTCAAACACATGGGGAAACAATTAGATAAGAAAATTGATCATGAAGAAACAAATAACTCAACCAACAGTACCTCAAAGGCAATATGAGCAAACCCTTTTATTTCAATATCGAACTTCCGTAGTTGAATTGGCAACGTTGATTGGTGACAGAGCTATGCTACTCAAGCTATCACCCCGCAATCTCCAACCTCCAAACCAGCCAGCCCACCACACTTTTTTCTGACTTATCTTATCGTTCACCTAGGTGAGGAACCGACCTTTTCAATACCAAAAGCCTGCGTCATTGTCGTTTTCACGTCGCATCTTTCACACAAGCGACCAAGCGCGTTACTTGTTTATTACAACCAAGAGTTTCGCATCATAAATAGCTGGCTCACTTGGGCACTTGCCTCTATCGTCGTCACTATGGCGTCCCAGCAAAACCTCTTTTCGCCCGCCGAACTCGCATATCTGCACCAGTCGCTCTCTCTACATCCTCCAATCCGCCCCGATGGACGCAGTCCGACACAGTTCCGTCCCCTAACAGCCGAGACGGGTGTTCTTCCTGGTACAAATGGCAGCGCGCGCGTGCATTTCGCCGATGGTACAGAGGCTATTGTAGGAGTTAAGGCTGAGATTGAGAAGACTGGTGAAAGCGTAGAGCAGCATGATGAGGAAGACAGGACGAGAGGCGATTGGCTTGAGCTGGCGGTGGAAATCCCTGGACAGAGGGATGATGAGGCGTCAACAGTGTTCTTGGCTGAGATGTTGAGAGAAGCGCTGCTGGCGGATAACGAATTCGCGAAGAAGTTGAGGATTAACAAGAGGTTCCACTGGCGATTATATCTTGACGTAAGTGGTTTTGAAAGTTCACGAGAGGCACACGGTACTAACGTAGATGCAGGTTCTTCTAATATCTCCTCCCCTGTCGTACCCTCTCCCGCTACTATCCCTTACAACGCATCTCGCTCTTCTGGCAACACGCCTCCCCCGTCTCAAGTCTGAGGGCGATGAGGATCCCATGTTTGACGACGACTGGGAGGCCTCGACATTCCTGTACCCCCGCGATGGCGCTGATGCAGCGGGCTCACGACCACCTATTACGCTACTTGTCGTTGCGATCAGCGACAACACCATCTTTGACCCTGCAAAGGAGGAACTTGCTGTCGCAGAGACTGCCCTGGCCGTATCCGTGGCCGAGGTCCGTCATGTTAAGACAGAGGGTGATATGGAGGTCGACAAGGGTAGCCGAGAGCTTAAGCTGCTGTCAATTCGAACTATTGACCCCCCGTCGCGACTCACACCACCCGGAGTGCCGCATACGACGAACAATGGCGCTGGCAAGGGAGAAGTACAGACGGCTGAGGGTGTATGGAAGGCACCGCTGGGTGGAACGAAGTTTGGAGTAATGGATAGCATAATACAGGCTGTGCTTGAGAAGGGAGGAGTTGTTGATGATGTCTTGGATGGGTTGGAGGGTGTTGAACTCCTGTAAGTTATATGCACGATTTGAATATGGGTGTGATAGAAAACTATGAAGCCTCTTTGGCTGGATATTTATGTAATCTTACAACTCGTGATCCTTATGCATGGGGATCGTTATGCTACAGCTATATGATACATGCAGACCTTACATCTTTGTTTTACACGTTTAGAAGACGCCAAACCACTTCTTCTTCGACTCTTCAATCTTCTCTTGTGCCTCGGGCTGAGGCAAGGTAGCTACCTCCAAAGCTGCTGGCTGCTCTGGCTTGGGATCTTCCTCACTCTTGCCAAACACAACAGTAACAGGATCCTTTGCCTCGATTCCATGCATCTTCATAAAAAGTCGGCGCTTGGCAACATCGTCGAGGTGGTTGGTGCGGTGCTCCTTGGCCTTCTCGGCCTTGTCCTGCTCGTGAAGGGCGATGACGTTCTTCCAGCCGAAAAAGAAGTGGATGGGGTGCGTCCAGAGGTCAGAGATGGGAGGGACGAAATCCTTGTAAGGAGAGTTGTAGGCGTAGTTCATGAAAAAGGTGAAGACGCCGAGAGCGAAGAGGGTTCCCTAGTAGGGGGTTAGTTTATTGTGGCGCGCACTGATGACAGCTGGAGCCAGCTGGAACCAGCTCAAGCTGTATGTGTAGACGTACCATGGTGATGAAGGTATGCAGCAGTCGGCTGTGCCAGAAAAAGTGCTCCCACGACCCCTCGGGGGCCATCATGCCAGGATAATGCTTCTTGCCCTGGGCGGCGACCTCGGTAGCGGTCAGGTCAGGACCATAGTGCTTGGGCACATGGTTCTTCTTGAGACGAGAGCCGTGGGAGGGAGGATTGAAGCGGGCGGGCTTCTCGAGAACGATAGGCTTGTCCTTTGCGGACGAAGAGGCGAAGCGAATTCGAATGCTGTTTTGCGAGAGCGGGATGCTGATACCACGCCATAGAGGGCCCTGGAGAGGGAGAAGAAAGCGGGGGATGATGGCGCGGGAGGTCATTATGTCGATATATACGGATGCTTGTAAAGAACAGAAGAAAAGAAGCCCTTGTTGTTCCTCCTCTTGCGGCTGTCGAGCTTGGTGGGTTGCAGCGATTTCGTGATGCCCTCACGTTGAGCCAAGCACAGAAGAATCTTTTTTCCGGAGCCGTTGATAGAAAGAAACGAGGTCCGGCACGGAGGTCCCACTCCGTCTGTTGAGCCGGCAGAGGCTAAGCCTGACTCGGTCTGGCTTGAGCTTGGCCTGGGTGCCTGGTATTCGGGAAAAAAGCAGGACTTGACGGGGGTCACACTGATCTGACAGAGCCGATCTCACTGAGAAAACAGTTTTTTTCGACTTCACCGCAGCAAACTCGAGTCAAGTGCCTGAGGATGACCCCGGAATAATGGACATCGCCGATGCGGACCCGCTTTGAGAACTCTGGTCCGACTTTACCCGGAGCCACAGTGAGCGTTTACAGGGGGGCACAATGTCGGCTTACTTACTCTGCAGCTGTGATTGGCTGGCAAGAGGTCAGCCACCTGTGGCTTTCCAAGAAGAATGAGCGAGTCGGCCAAGTTCTAACCCGTCGGTCATGCTGTCATAAAGTTTTATTTTCTTGCTTTGGACTTTTTTCTCTCTCTCCTTCTTCTCTCTCCATCCACACTCTCAACCATCAAACGACTTGAACTTCTTCGGCTAACGCCTCTTATTGTCTTACTACAACCTCTTAACCACCTAATACCAAACCACATCCACAATGGCTGGCGGCGGTAAGTTTTGAATCACCACCTGGGCTTGGTTTGCGCCGAACACCAGGACAAGGCTCTTGAGAGGCCAATTGGGGAGCACGAGAGAGAGACATTTTGCGCAGAGGATATTACGACTTCAACTCGTCTGTCGAGAGAATTTGGATCTTGGGCAATGGCAGAGAACATTGTAGCGGCCGCCAGCTTCGGCACGCCAGCTGACCCTGTCGCCTGCGCTATTTACCCAGAACCGAACTTTCCATGAGCGACCACGAATTGTCGACCATGCCTCACCAACTGCCTCTGCTACGTCTCTGGGCGGCACAGCGACTCTCGTCTCGCCCCTCTTGACCCTCATGAGCCTTGCCTGACTCGGGCTCACCGGCTCACTCATCTACCGATACACTTTTCTAACTCATACTCTCCAGGCGATATCAAGAAGGGTGCCAACCTCTTCAAGACCCGATGTGCTCAGTGCCACACTGTTGAGAAGGACGGTGGCAACAAGATCGGCCCTGCCCTGCACGGTCTTTGGGGCCGCAAGACTGGTTCCGTTGATGGCTACTCCTACACCGATGCCAACAAGCAGAAGGGCATTGAGTGGAACGACGACACTCTCTTCGAGTACCTCGAGAACCCCAAGAAGTACATTCCTGGTACCAAGATGGCCTTCGGTGGCCTGAAGAAGGCCAAGGACCGCAACGACCTTATTGCGTAAGTTTCTCTACATCACTTGAGCTGCAGTCTGTTTGGAATCAGTGTCGCCACTACCTGTCAGGAGTGCATTGCGTGAGACGTGATTCCAAACTAATCAAGCACTCTGCCTCCTCATCGCATCACATCAATGACTAACTCCCTCTCAACAGCTACCTCAAGGATTCTACCTCTTAAGCGACCTCAGCTCGCATGTAATGTTACGACTTTCGATAGATGGGGACCGCCAAGGGGCGTTTGTACAATAGATTCCGAATTCCACGCAGCACTTGTTAAGACATGACAATTGCTTTGTACCATTCCCACCTCTTCTCTTCTTGCACTTCGCCCGATACACTTTTTTGAGACACAGGAAGCCCGGCGTTGATTCAGGCGGGACAGGAATGACATGAGAATTGAATAAAGGTGTCCGCCTCTTTGCATCCAGAGTTTGCTACAATTAGACAGATTTTTGATGACTTAATTCTCACTTCACTACTCTTCCATTGTCTCATGATAGCGATTTAGAATCCCACACTTGTGAGCCAATACTAAAACTGTCGATTACGATTACATTTCCTTCTTGACCTAAGATATACGATCGCCCCATAAACAAGAGGGTCATTTATCAAGATGCCACAATCCGCATTTTTCCGCTAGGAATATTTTATCATGACTTTGTGATTGCCGAGCTATTTCCGCATGGGATCCGTTGCTCCGGCGGCGTATGCGGGACCTGCGGCGATCAGCGGTCAGCGTGGCATTTCTGGTATGCTTGTCTGTCTTAGATGCTGTGTATTTTTAGAGATTTCACTCTCTCTGCATAGCTGACTGGTAGTGGTAAGAAGAGGGAAAATAAACCGACACCTACATCTGAATACATTATCCACAGGTTATAGCTAAAATATAGGATTATACACAAGATGAGATATATACTGGTATTTATAAATTCAGTAGCAACTTAGGAAATATTTATCATGTCTTTAAATAGTTCATAGTTAATAGTATAAGACTTAGCATAAAACTATATTAACTAAACTAAATTTATAAAGATATTCAAGACTTGAAATAAAACTATATTACGTTAACTAAATTTATTAAGATAATTAAGACTTTAACCAAGAATATATTAACTTATTTAAATTTATAAAGATATTTAAGACTTAGGATAAAACTACAATAACTGAATGAAATTTCTATAAAAATACTCATGATTTACCCATTTTTTGCTCTAATTTTCTATAAGTCTCGGGGTTCGACACACTTCGTTTAGTCGTCGCCAACGCACGCTCCCAGTCCACTTCGTCAATTTCGGACCTTGGTTTCTCCTTCTTCAGGAACCTTCTGAGAGCACTTTGGGCTGCGTTTACGTGTAGTCCTCCCAGGTCCGCGCCGCTGAAATCGTTGCAGCGGGGATCACGAGCAACAAGCTCGATGCTTTCCAGTTCAGCATCACTTTGTATAGTAGGGTGGTTCGTTCGATAGATGGCACGAAGGATATCGACTCTTTCGTCTGCCGTTGGTAGATCAATGAATAACCGTACATTGAGACGGCCGGGTCGAAGCATAGCCGGGTCGATCATGTCCGGTCGATTGGTTGTGCCGATGACATACACGCCTGTGCGATCCTGGACACCGTCAAGCTCAGTAAGAAGCGCGTTGACAACACGAGTGCCGGCTTCAGTAGAAGCGTTGTCACGTTTAGGCACCAGAGAATCCATCTCATCGAAGAAGAGAATGCATGGGGTAGAGGAGCGTGCACGGTTGAACAGTTCTCGCACAGCGCGCTCTGATTCACCAACATACTTGTTGAGGAGCTCTGGTCCGTTGATAAGGATAAAGCTCGCTTGTGCCTCGTTGGCAACGGCTTGGGCGACAAGTGTCTTTCCACATCCTGGAGGACCCCAAAGAAGGCAACCGGCAGGGCGGCCGAGACCGGCCTGTCGGTAGAGCTCGGGGTCTTTGATAGGGCCAATGATAGACATATTGAGCTGATCACGAGCAGCTTCAAGGCCTCCAACCTGATCCCAGGAGACATTAGGGACGACTGTGAACCCCTCTTTCCGCAGAGAGGGCACATATTCTTTCAAGGCGAACTTGAAGTCGTCGAATGAAACAGAAAAGTCCGACGGTTCAAAGGAGGGAGTAGAAGGTTCATCTTCAAGTTCCATGGGCTCGGGGAGCTGATCGGTAGGAAGTTCACAATGGCCACGACTTTCGTCCTTATTCTCTTTGCGCTCCGCTGCAGCATCCAGTGCCAATGTCAATAGATTAACAATGTCAGCGGCTACAAACCCGTGCATGTGTCTGGCCAGCTCCGAAAGTTCGACAGTATCTGTCAAGGGGAATCCCTGTGTCAGGAGTTTTAAAATGTCCAACCTATCCTCATGGTCTGGAAGTCTCATCTGGATTGTGCGCTCAAACATTCCCAAATTGAGTGCTAGAGGATCAACGTCCGTAAGTCTCGTGGTAGTAGCCATAGCAAGAATACGCCTGCTCTTGTCTTGCTCCTTTCCGATTCGTTCCATGTGGCGAGTGAATTGATTCAAGTTGCGGCGTTGGCCCTCGGTGGGCCCAGTGCCCCCAGCTTTCGGCATATACCAATCGAGGTTTTCGATGAGCATGATACATGGTGCGATGTTCATGGCGTCCTCAATAGCATCGTTGAGGCTCTTTTCCATACGCTCTGGATCTTCGAAACACCCAGTGAGAGCGACGATTGGCACATCAAGTTTTGACGCAAGGTATTTGATCAAAGTCTTCTTTCCGATCCCAGTGGGACCGGATAACAGAATTCCAGGAACTTTTCGATAGTTGCCAAAATAATCCGGTGTGACCAGAACACGACGCGCTTGTTTCCAGAGCTTTGTGTAGATGTCTTTTACGCCAGCGATTTGTATAGAGTCGGAGGGGCGCATGACGGAGTGGCCTCTTAGTTTTGAAGCCTTTTTTGTAAGTGCCTTCTCCTGTTTCTCTGTAGGCGCAGCATCCTGATCTGTTACCGCGCCCTTTGGAGTGACAACACCATTCTTTGCTCGGTCTTCTCCGCTGTCCTCCACGCGACGCTTCTTGGTTGTGCGCAACCCATCGCTTGTGGGCTGAGGCACTGTATCTTGAGAGTTTGGAGTCGAGGTCGGGGTTTTGTGCCAGTTCATGGTCATTTGCTTGTTGAGTAGGAAACGGCCGTCGTCGTGCTTAGAGGGCGGCTCCTCGAGTTCGGCTTCGGAATCGCTCGACTCCCCAAGTTCATGCTTACGGAATTGCAGCACTCGATCGATCGCATCTTCGAGGGGTTTCTTCTTTTGCCGGCTGAGGCTAGAGTTTGACCGCTTAATAGCTTCGTAGACGGCGGATGTGGTCTTGAAAGGTTTGCCGTCGTTGGCATCTTCAAGCTTCTTCAAGACCTGGTAGACGTCGCGGTCGAGGCCCTGGCGTAGACTGGGACCTTTTCGTTTAGCGCTGAGCTCCATAGTTTATGTTGTGCAAGGGTGCGAATGAAGAATGGGAAAAGAGGGAGGTAGGCGCAATATATATATTTTGAATAGGTTGGCAGGGACCCACCTAACCTTTTTACTTCGAAAGCCACTGTCTACAGTCACCGCGTAAGGTATACAATGCTGGACGGACTCAAGGGTCTAGGAAGTTAATTTATGAGTACAAATATGACGTATTTTGAGAAGTTCATAATAAATTTTGCTAAAGTATAATAATCTATAATACAGTGATTTTGTTCTGGGTAAAGTTTCACTAAACCTTTAATAAAAAAACATATCTTGGAGGGGTCTTGCTTATCGATAAGAACCCCGGTTTCGCGCCGATGACGATACTCCTTCCCTCGTGACAATCAACAATCGACAATCGCTATCGGTGCAAGCGGCAGCTATCACAATTAACGCGCAATTCCTCCTTTAAACTACCACGATTAGCACGCTTCCTTTTAACTTCCAAAGCCGCGATCATCATCATGGGCGGAAACGCAAGTAAAGTTACAGCCCAGGACAAGCAAGTCCATACCTCCCCGCGATTGCGCTCGTGACCGCCTGTACTAACACCTTATCCTTAGGGCGATCCTGGACATGAAGAACCAGCGCGATAGACTGCATCAGTATCAACGGCGCATTACAGTCCTCACCGATAAAGAGACCGATATCGCAAAGCAGATGCTAGCGAAGGGCGACAAGAAGCGCGCTCTGTTGGCCCTGCGGCGCAAGAAGTATCAAGAGTCGCTGCTGAGCAAGACGGATGCGCAACTAGCACAGCTCGAGAAATTGACGAACGATGTCGAGTTTGCGCTTATACAAAAGGATGTTGTCTTTGGACTGCAGCAGGGTACCAAGGTTCTTAAGGAGATCCATGCCGAGATGGGAGGTATAGAAAACGTGGAGAAGTTGATGGGCGAGACGGCGGACGCTATTGCCTATCAGCAGGTAAGTTGCTACGATCAGGTCTTGTTGTTGACTGCATTGTGCTCACAAATCCATAGGAAGTCAGCGATATGCTTGGAGGTCGTATCTCCAACCATGACGAGCAAGAAGTGGAAGACGAATTGGAAGCCCTCGAAGCCGCACTCGCAGCACCAGCCGAAGGTCTACCCTCTGTTCCTGAGGTTGGACTACCCAAGGGTCAGCGCGAACCCCGTGTCGAGGCGCGCGCAGAGAGAGAAAGGCAACCTGCTATGCTAGCAGCCTAGACGATGGACCAGTCATCTCCTTGGGTTCGAAGCATTTTGGACACAGCATTTGCATTTTCGAGAGTTCTAGCTATACTTAGACTTTGGGCGTATACAGCGGGTACGATGAGGCGTTGAGGCATTTTGGTCAGCATTTAGATCACGAAACACAGCACATTTGTCATTAGTCTATTGTCTGACTTGTCTGACTTGTCTATGCGTACTTGCTGATGAGTTTTCTCATGATGTTCATGGCGCCTGCTCGATAGCCACCGCCAAACATGGCAAAATGGTTGAGGTGATGATACCTGCGATTGCGTTAGTCTGTGAAGTACTCCGCGGAGGGGTGATCTTACAGTTCGTATAGCTTCACTCTATCAGGCCACTCAGCCACTGGCTCGGCCCTTGGCAACAGCTTATAGTATTCCTCCCAGAAGTGGTTGGTGAAGCCGCCAAACATGTACATGATGCCAGTCTCGTACTCAGAATGGCCATATACAGCCGAGGGATCGTAAACGACTTCTTCGCACCCACCTCGTCCCCCAATCTGCCCCTTGGAGTGGTTACCGCTCCACAAATCGCCATGGATAACAACAGGCGTAATGTTTTTCACAACATCATCTCCAATCAACCGCGGCACTATCTCTGAAGCAATTTGTTCAACAGCCTCCTCAAGCTCTGCATCCGGGCCGTTGTTGCGTACTGCCTGCTGAGTGATGTGTCTCAAGCGGTTGTCAGCGAAGAACTCAGCCCACGATGTACGCCACGAGTTGTCCTGCTCCGTAGAGCCGCAGCAAGTTGCTACGGGAAACCCAAAGACGGGCTTGTCTTGACCTTCTGGGATGGGCGCAGGCGTTGTGTGCAGCTGCGCAACTTTGGAGGCCAGGGTCTTGCCTGAGCCGCCAGGGGCAGAGGAGCCCAGGTCGAGAAAGTCTGTTGCGAGGAAATAGTGGCCAGGCCGCAGGGAGAGAGCTCCGTGGGCATGAGACCGCGGACAGAAGTTGGGGACTGCATCGGCTATGGCGTTGAGGGAGACGTGTTCACCTAAGGTATATTAACATCATGATCTGATACAGGATGGAGTAGAAAATGGCCGTACCCTTGAACATAACTTCAGCTCCCTTCCCCTCTCCTGTCTTAACAAAGTAATTCAAGGGCTTGCCATCCTTCTCAGAGGTTATCTTGAACGTTGACACAAAACCTGAGCCACCATGAGGATTTATGGCCGAGTTGGCGGGGTCAAGGCCCAGGGCCTCTATGATAGCGGGGTCGACTTTGGTGTGTGGCATGATTTATCCTAGATCGTTAGGGGAACACAGTTAAACAAGATATATGGTATTCAGGAACGTAACTAAACGAGTTGTTGATGAGATTTCCTAACTCAACTTAGCTGGTTTGGCTGGTGGGAAGACTGCAAGATGAGATGGGGTGACGTCAAAGCTGGCGGGTGTAAGTTAGTAATGCGGAATTGCGGCTCTGGTTTCCGCGAATACGGGGCTTTGTGTTACAGGATATCTATGATATTATTATGTCGTCACTTCAATTTGGTCAATATCGGATCATTCAGGTATTAGATGTGCAGTCTGTGTGCACTCATGAAGCCGGACATTTAGTTGATGTCGAGCCCGGAGGCCCGGCGACGAGTGGGGCCGTACGGGAAACAGGCGGGGCATGCTCCGGGCTATCCACCGATTTGTTCACAGGAGATACAATGTTCCAAATTCAGTTACGCAGGCACAGGTCAGTTCTGTCTTGCTCGTATCATTAGTCGCAAGTGACATACTATCCAAACCTAATAGCTAATGCAGAGTGCACAGGGAAGTGCATAAGCTCAAAGCTTATCTTGACAAGAATCCGAGATGACAGCTCACTCCCTAGGTTAGTATTCAGAAGGCAGCAATAGCCTACTAGTACTTTATTACCAACAATGACTCACAGTATATCTTCTCTACATGGCTATAGTGAGTCAATAGAGAGTTTTCAGTGCAGAGGGTTATGACTGTATCTGTCTAGAGGAGCTTCAGAAAGAGGCGTTGAGAGAAGACTTGCAACCTTAGTTAGGAGTCAACGAGGAAGGGACAACAGGATATATTCGACCCGGAGATGATGGAGTTGCACAACAACCGTCTTTAGAAAAAGTACGTACGTAAACAGCATTGAGGCTGTGCTTCTTTGTAGGCAATGAAACGAGAAGGAAGTCATGGGGTAATACTTTCTGAAGCCAATTCAAACTTCAGCCACTGGTGGTAGAGGAAGGCATGAAAGTCCACCAGCAAAGTCTCAAGATGACTGCTCGTGTACTGAATGAGCTTTTAGCATGACATGAAGTGAGGTAGCCATGGGTAAGCTACCTAGTGTTCCATGCCCAGGCTTTCCTTGGAAGGCATGAAAGACTTGGGATACGTCCATCACTTATACCTAGATGCCAAGAAAGAACGGCTTGAGAGCGTTCTTGAAAGGTATGCCTACCTACTGAGGAAGTCTTATCTTTGGTAGCCTTGTTTGAGGAAGGAATAGCTCATGTGATGGCCTCCTGCTCAATGGAAACTGGGATGACTCGTGTCTTCCCCTTTCATCTGATTGACGTTTTTACATTCTAGGTACAACTTACAAACATCCTTTCAAATCATTCAAAAAAATTGGTATCAAGCACATCACTTAAAACCTTCCGACTGAATCAGCCGATCCAAACGTTTGTCTTTCGATTAACTCTGCCACCAATGACAGAATCCTTGGACCAGGAGGCTACAGTCTCCGGGCAACTCTTGAAAGCCGCCAAAGAGGCAAACGCGGGGGAGGTATTCTATCTGATTACGAAACATGATCCTAAAAGCATTGACCCGGAGATCTTCAACTGGGCAGTGACATCTTTCTCCATACCAATAATTATTCTCCTTCTCGAAAGATATCCTGCCATGCTCAACTGGACCTATGATCACCTCGGAACACCTCTGATGATTGCCTGTATCAGTCGAGGCCCACCAGTATTCGTCAAGTTCCTGCTTGAATCTGGAGCAGATGCGAATCTCGTGCCCGCAACGGTGGACAACACGGCGATGCAAATGGTAGTAACTTACTACCAAGACCTTGGACAGTGTATCGAAATAATCGACTTGTTATGGCGTTTTGGGGCGAGGATGGACGGTGATGTTCTTGCGTGGGCAGCACATCTGGGTCGAGTAGATGTTATGTACCATCTGCTCACCTTGGGAGTGACACAGGAGCGAGATCCAATGTGGATGCGAAGGATTCAGCCGAAAGAACAACTAGCTCTTCACGCAGCCGCTCAAGCAGGACATTGTTCCGTGGTCCTAGAGTTGCTTCTCTTTAGTGTTGATGTCAATTGCAGGAATGGTCGGAATCTGACAGCAATGGAAATCGCCCAGCACATAGAGAGAGCTGGAAACAATATAACGCTACTCAAGTACGTATTGGCATTTTGGCGACGAAGGGAAGTGAATTATGGCTTGACAAGCATTTGGGCACGTATTAGCGAGTCAACAGCAACGATAGATGGGTCATAGACACGAATACGACTATTGTGATAAAACTTGCTCTTTGTCGCTAAGTTCAACCTATGATAATACAACGAATGACAATATATGTAATGCCATAGCAATCAATGATGGGCCACGTTGGACGCTCCGTCTCGGACCCGAGCCGAATCTACAATCCCCACTCTTCGGGGTGAGCCCACAACGGCCCCGTCAAATCCAAATCCAAATCCAAATCCAAATCTAAAGATGATATGTGATGTGATGTGATGTAATATCCTTGTTGTTTCCGACAAACGCCTGGCCCAAAAGATGCATCTTAACATGAGTTCGCTATTCGTTCCGATAATAATTCGTCAAGGAGGGCCAGACCAGGGTTTAAGTCTCGGCCAATTGTTTGGTGGGGGTCTCGCTGTAATTAAGACGATGCAGCAACAGTTGTACCGCTGCTGAGCGAGGCATTGTCTGAGTCAACACTTGGGGTTTGTGGTGACCTCGTTGGTGAGGACATTGAGTATGAGGCAGAGTTGTTGTAGTGAGAACCGCCGTTGAAGCATGTTGTGCAGGGACACATGGGGTTGTTGGTGAGAGGTGGTGGAGGAGCGCAGTGACGGGCGAACCAGCTCTTTACTGAAGAAGGCATGATGATGATGATTGTGGGTGGTGGTGTTGATATATGGCGTTGATTGGTATATGGTGTGTTGGTATGATAGTTGTATGCAGGTAGATAGATATCTCTGACTGTAGTATGGTTTGGTATTGGGTATCGAGTATAAGAGTAAAACCCGCTTGCTAAAAGATCAAAGAAACACAAGAGTAATAAACTAACTACACACTTCTTCAAGAAAAGAAAGGAGCAGCCTTGGGTATTTATGTTCGTAGCATTTTGACAATAAGCATGTGGGGCCGGGAAACAAGCCGAGCACCTTTTCCAACAGAAGAAAAGGATTCTTCTCGTCGAGACTCCGAGAGACCAAAAAGAAAGAGAAGCCATCCAAGTCAAAACAGACCCCTGCAGTGCAGCCCTTGACCCATGCACGCCTTCCCTCTCTCTCTCCTCTCTTCAGCCCAGATACCGAGAGACGTCCGGACAAAAAGTGGATTCTCGGATCTCTACCGCGCATGGCGATGCCTTCACTTTTTACCACATGCATTGAGACGTTTTATAACCCCAATTCCTTCTCTCGAAGGCTCCTATTTCCCTCTTCCTTTTCCCCAGAGCCAAGACTTTTGTTAACATGGGTTTAATAATGGCGCGGTTTTGTTTCTAGTTAGAGGGCTTATTTTCCCCTCACAGGAATCTCCATTTCCCCGCGTTTCTTGTCTAAGCTTGATTCTGGTTTCCCCCAATAGCCAAGGGACCTGGGGGGTAATAGAGATGCAAGGGGACACGTGCAGGCGCGGCAAGCGAGTGTGGTCTTATTTAAGTTTATCTACGAGGATTTGATTTGACGGGTTGATCGTTCGCTTTTGGGGTGTTGCGTGTCAGTGAAGGTGGTTTGAAGATGTTGCGCACGTGAGGGAAACGGATGATTCGAGTGAGCTCACTACCTATACGACGGGACATTGAAAGACAGGAAGTTACATGTGTTTGATCCGTCATCCAACTGCTATTAGTCTTTGTCACAGCACTGTTACGGTCATGGTAGGATGAGTGCGTTGTGCTGTAGGTATGTTGGTTGTCGAAATATTTAATATCTCCAAGTATAGTTGCAGTATACGTTGACTTACATGCCCATAAACCACCACGAACCAAGCCACAAATATCTTGCTAGTCTTTCCCTCCAGACTACTCTTGTCTAACTACTAAACCCAGAATCACCTTATATATCGTCATCATCAAGATCTCCATTCATCACACATCTCCCTCTCATCTGTAAACATCACGAGACTCGTCAACCATCTTCAGATTCATCTGAGATGCTAATTTTCCGTCGGCCTTGAGTCGGCATTCGCAAACCGCACTCTCTTACCCTTGTCCCCCTTTTCGCCTTCCATGAACTTGCATGCGGCTCTTCCGCAGTGGATCTGGAAATGGAGACGACGCAATTCCCGACTTGATGACCGCGGAACAGCTACCTATTGGTCCCAGGTCTTGCGGCTCGATCCGATATCTTAGGTACCCGACGACATCAGGAGATTCTTCTAAAATTCTTTTTCTTCTTTTCCTTGTCCTTGGACTTTTTGCAGGTTTGATATGGGTCGTTGGGGGTAACCGAGGATAAGTTGGATGTGAAGAACACGAGAGGCCTTGATTGTTGTTGAGTCATGGATGATGTTATTCATGACGGTGAGTCATAAGCTACTTATCTTTGAAGCTACATGACTACAGATCAGAGAAGGGGAATCACATAGCATGTAGAAATGATGACGTCTCGAAAGGTGAGGCTCAAGTTCAGGTTGTGGTAAGGCGTGACAAGAGATCGCCAAGCCTCGCCTGCGATGTGTGGCTGCCGACCTCACATAAACACCACCACTCCCGATTTCCTTTCACCTAGCTTATGTCTCATCGGAAGAAGTTTTCGACTAAATCTCAAAGTCTAAGAGTGTCCTATTTACTTTCTGTTCCCAGGAATAAGCAAAAAACATACCATAACGTCCCATTATGAGATCGGTCTGTGGCTCTGAAACGATGCATGAAATTGGACCCTTACATCCGAGAGACTTATTAGCCGAGTCTGGACCGAAAGATTGAACCGTTTCTATATAGCTACTGCATCAGCCCATCTTCTGGACCATTTCTGGTTTCTATAAACCAGCAGAAGTTTTCTGTCTTCAACAATGAATCTACTACTGCACCTGAACTTGTCTCACATCACAACTCATGTGAGGATTCAACCTCATGAAAGGTAGTTAAGCAGGACGTCGCAGACAGACTTCTGATCTCAAGTTGAGGCCAGAACCAGGATGTAGTCCATTCCATGATTCTATCTTTTACCTCATCAGATGTGGAAATCACTCAATCTCCAATTTTTACACAAAGCCCGGAAACACACATACATATAACACGGCACCAGCATCAGAAACATGGTACAGAATTGCAGGGCGCGGATACGCGAAAAATCATCTTGTTGGAGACCATATCGCCCTTCCATCCTTTGAATCATCCGTCCTTCTATCGAACCATTTGGACATATTTCGAGAGCATCGGAAACATGCGTCCTGCGAGCCGCGGGCCCCAAGACCGACCGATGCATGCTAAATTAAAAACAGGAATATCCACCGTGTCTCCCACTCTTTCGTGAGTGTTTGGTCAACTCCCGGTTTTTGTTGAAACCGCAGCCTCCTTGAGCTCAGTCTCACATGTTGCTATTATATCATATCCTAACCCCTGTTCATCTAACTGCTCTGCAACTGGCTTGTTTAGATTCCGAGGTTGAACTCAACACCGACGTCGATGTCACGAGCTACACACATGTTAGCAATCAAATTTCTCAGACATTCAGGGATGTGGGGGGCAACTTACCCATCTTGACGACCTTGGACAGCTGGACGGACTTCTCGGCAGCGGTTTGTAGGTCATCGATGGAGAAGATCTTAAGACCAGAGTCGTTGATGAGCTGGTGAGCCTTCTCAACGTTGGTACCCTGAAGACGGGCAATGATGGGGATCTTGAGGTTCATGCTCTCGACGGTCCTGATGAGACCAGTGGCGATAGCATCACATCGGACGATACCACCGAAGATGTTGACGAAGATAGCGGTGACCTTGGCATCGCTGGTGATGAGCTCGAAAGCCTCACGGATAGCAGCGGGAGTGGCACCACCACCAACGTCGAGGAAGTTGGCGGGCTGTCCACCGTTCAGCTTGATGATGTCCATGGTAGCCATGGCAAGACCGGCACCGTTGACGAGGCAGCCGATATCACCGTCAAGCTTGATGAAGTTAAGGTTGGACTCGGCAGCGCGGACCTCATCAGGATCCTCCTGGGTGGTGTCGCGCCACTCAAAGACATCCTTCTGTCGGAACTCGGCGTTGTCGTCGAAACCGAACTTGGCGTCCATGCAGAGAACCTGGTGGTCAGAGGTCTCGGAGAGGGGGTTGATCTCAATCTGGGTGGAGTCCTTCTCGGTGAAGATCTTGTACAGCTTCTGGATGGTGTCCTTGGCCTCCTCAATGCACTGCTCGCTGAAGCCAAGCTTGGTGGCGATCTCGCGGGCAATCTCGTCGGTCACACCGACGTTGATGTCAATGTAGTTGGTGTTGATAGCGTCGGGGGTCTCCTTGGCAACGGTCTCAATGTCCATACCACCCTGGGAAGAGGAGACGATAACGGGGCCCTGGCTGGCGCGGTCCATGAGGATGGCCAGGTAGAACTCACGACGAGCAAACTTGCGCTCGCAGATGTAGACAGAGTTGCAGAGACGGCCGCCAGCACCCGTCTGCTTGGTGATGAGGTTGTGGCCGATCATCTGCTCGGCGAACATCTCAGCCTCGTGGGGAGAGTAGATGACACGGACACCACCCTTGAGACCGTTGTCGAAGGTACCCTTTCCTCGGCCACCGGCAAGGACCTGAGCCTTGATAACCATATCATCGTTACCAATCTTCTCAGCGATCTCCTTGGCCTCCTTGGCGGACATTGCGACGGAACCCTTGGGGACACCAATGCCATACTGTATAAGTGATATATGGTTAGCAACCCATGATATGTCGTGATGAACGCGGTCCCATTGTTTTTATTCGTTTTGTCGAGGTCGCTACAATGAGACGCAAATAGATAAAACCTTACCTTTCGGAGGAGGTCGGCAGAGAGGTACTCGTGGATGCTCAGAGCTCGTCGTTGTTGAACGCCAGGGAATCGAGCGGCAGGCGCAGCGAACTGTAATTTTGAAGAATTAAATTAGCAAAAACTCCCATACATCTGCATATCCAATATCCACATCAAGGCGCATCTTGCAAGCAGCGGCCAAGCTTTTGTTTGGATAGATTAAAAGCGGGAAGTAGAATTGAAAGTACCTTTGAGGCGTTGAGGGCCGAAGCCACAGCACGACTGCGGCCGAGCTTGAACATTGTGACGGTAGAAGGGGAAGGAGAGGAGATAGGGGGAGTATGAAGGGATTCAAAGTGAGGAATGGGGGGAAGAGGGAATCAAGAGAGCGGTTTAGATCGTCACAGGAGGTAGAAAAAGAGGTTTTCGGATGACGAGGAAAACCAAGTCCACGAAGCTACTGCGTCTGCTCAATCAGGAGCCCCAAACAGACCACCCGGGCCCTCCCCAGAGGACAGGACCCCCCCTAACCCCCCCCAAAAATACAGCAGACCTTGTCCTGTGGCCCTGTGGATGGGCTGGTCCACTCTTTCTGGCACGGGATTTGTCGGGCTAACTTGGAGGTGAGTTATCTAGTACTAGTCGGAAAAAGACATTCACCGAGGAGAACGAGAAGCAGGTAACATGACGACAGGTCAAAGTTCAAGTTCATGTTGAGAACAGGGTCCAGAAAAAGCTCTGATTGTGTGGTTAGTTTTGGGTGTTTTAATAAAGCCTCTTTTAGCCGTTGTGAACATCACAAGTTATTGTATAGCAACGCATGCAATTTGATTACCCGTTGGTTATACTGCAAGATATGAAACTTATCTGCACGTGCATTGTATAATTGTACACATGACATGACATACAAATCATTCAAACACCACAACTGCTCAACCTTCGGTGACAATAATCCAGCTGCCCTCCTGTTCCTTCCCAGGGCTTTTGCAGATTGGCACGTCCACTTTTATTACCAACCCAAACCTATTCCAGCCATATCCCCTTGTTGAATTCAGCGGCACATTACTACCGAGTATCGTAAATCGGTGATGCAAATCCGTCTCGGAATGGGTTTTGGAGTTCCAAGGTGAAACAGCGAATGGGATCGCCCTCCAAGCCTTCGTTTTGGCGCTGAGTTCTCTCCGGGTTTCGGCTACAATAGGCACGCAGGCATGGCAGCTGGTAGCTTCTTGACCGAGTATTTCCCCCACATGGACAAAGACATCCAGTGATAGGCAGTTGGAGCATGTGAGTTTAATTGCTGGAGGTCTTTATTCAACTTCATGATATTTGTTGACCAGCTCGTAGATCATGGTGAACTTTCAATACACAAATATCCTATATACACTGCATCCATCATGTAAACCCTCCAAACGGAGTCCCAATAACTTTACCCTTCTCATTCCACCTCACTCCCTCACCCTTCAGTAGCTTCCTCTTCTCGTCGAGAGTGATCCCCTCCCCGTCCTTTGGCCATTTGCCCTTGAACCCGCCCAGCGCACCTCCTGTAGCCACAACGCGATGGCACGGCACTTCTGGCGCAAACGGGTTGCGTCGCAGCGCGTTACCTACCGCTCGCGGGGAGGATTTCAGATGCGCCGCTATGATTCCATATGTTGAGAAGCTGCCCCGCGGGATCTGGCAAAGAAGTGTCCACACTTGCTTCTCGAAGGTTGTGCGGCTTGATGCTTCGATCAAGGCGAGCTGGGGTGCCATGATTGTGGTGAAGTCGATGGTTTGTGAGGTGGGTGATTGTTGCTTTTCAGTTTTTATTACTTTAACTTTGCGAACCTCATGAGACTCTTCAAGAGGTCTTTTGGTGACTGTAACCATTGCTGTGTCTTGAAAGATACCGCGTAGGTAGGATAAGATTTTGATTGAAGTTTCTCTTATAAGTTGCGGAGAAATGCTAAGAATTTACCAAGAATTACAATATGGTTTGGGTAGGTAGTGTATACAGCAAGTAAGAGTTACGATGTTTGATCACAGGCACGGTAGATATGCGTCACGTCAAAGGGCGTGGTCGACGCCAACATCAAAAGCAACACATATCGCGAAGTCATGTGATTCGTCCACGGTGCCAAACTCACAAGTGATCCTCACAGATCTGTTTGACAAGGTTCTGAGTCTAAACTGCTCGTGGGCACATTTTAGTAGTTCTGATACATCTATCCTCTGTTCATGTTCCAAACGTCATAGCATGGTAGCACGACTGAAACCTCGGTCGCAGTATATGAATCACTTGAGAATAAGGCAAATGTTGGTCTCTCATCCGTCTAATTAATGCCAGATACAGCATCTATGCCTCGAGACATATCCTGTCTTCATCATCTGTCGCCTTGGTTCTGTTTTAAAATGTACAAAGATATAGATATATAAGGTATTTTCTTAAGCAGGAGATAATACAATGTCTCCATTCTAACCAAACGCCGATAATTATGCTGATTTGAGGTACTGGCTCCCATGCCCAATGCCTCAGTCTGTTTCAACTCTCACAAGACACAAGTCTCAGATGTCTATTTGTTTGCTGGCCGAACTTTGGCATGCCCGTGGTCGTTAAAGAACATATACCGCACATGCCACACGATTCAAGATTAGGAATATGCCTTTTTGAGACATGTCGTGTTCAAGCATGAATCATGTCGTGTCGTGATGATGATGGTCTCATTTCGTAATGTGTTGATGCAATTGTTAAACGCCGATGTCAACTTTAAACCATGAAGGATTCTCCACAGCCACATTCCTCCTCTGCACCGCTGGTCAGTAACATGCCCTACTGATGGAAATTGTGGCAACTTACTGATGTTTGGGTTTTTGAACACAAAGCGCTGGTTCAGCTTGTCCTCGACATAATCCATCTCACTTCCGATGATGCTAAAGAGCGCCTTGCTGTCGATCAGGACCTTGACACCATCCTGCTCAACCGTCTCGTCAAAGGCGCCTGGCTTTTCAACATATTCGAGATGGTACGCCAAGCCGCTGCATCCTCGGTTCCGTACGCCGACCTTGATCAGCTTCGGCTCGGGTTGGTCAAGCAGTTCTCTTAATTGTTCCACCGCAGAAGGCGTCAACTTCATAGCAGCCTTACGAGCGCGTAGCTTAGATCGTGGTCGGGCGGCCTTTGGCTTCTGAGCCTCCTTCTCGTTTAGCTTCGGAGTTGGTGCCGAGGATACCGTCGAGGGAGTAGCATTCTGTGTTGTCGTAGCCTCCTGCTGCGTCGGCGGCTGTGGTGTCTTCGGCAGTTGAGGCGGCGGCCTTGTCTCGTGGACCTTAGGTAGAGGATCGGGTTGTGTTATTGAAGTTTCGGGGACGTCGTCGTTTCTCGGGGGTGTAGAAGTGTGAGCTGGAAGAGTGTAGGAATGGTAGGCGACGGCGAGGGGCCTGGAGGTGGAGAATTGGCGCAAAGGGGAGGGATTGCATGCTCGTCGCAAGACGAGTCTTGCTACCGATCTTGAAGTGAACATGGTCGGCGCATATGAATTGTGTGGGTAGGTACTGGTGATGTTGAGGTTGAGTATCAAAAGGCAAATGCTAACTTGAGACCTGAGTGGATATGATTTCAAAGCCGGCTGCTCGGTGCTAAAAGGCGATTGCAGCCGGAAGCCGCTGGTACGTCAGGGTGGCGCCCCGAACTTGTCCGAGCCTATCAGGGACTGAGTATTGGTCAGTCTCACGTGATCGGTGAGCATGTCAGTGTAAGTGATTCAACATCATGACAAAAGTGACGAATAATGGCGTGAAATCAATATCATTATCGTTCATTCGATTTATTATCAAGATGTCTGTACAGTTTGTTTGGTTCAGCTCTGGAAGTGGATGCCCTGGCCTGGCCCAACCGACCAACACTTGCTACTTCCTATGGAGAATATGTTGACGATGATAGCCTCAAGATTGAAGAAACCATATATACTGCTTGATACTAAATGGTGATCGTTATAGGAAGTCGAGAGTTCATATGGAGAATAAGGTCTTGATTTACATATCTGGGAATGCTACTGCATTACTTGGTATTTAACACTAATGCTCAAATTAAAGACCATGAGTCCAAAGCCAGAGCCATCGAAATAATATGCTTAGTAAATGGCTTCATGTCGTTCACAGAGGTAGAGTGCCCCAAGTTACACATCCTTATCTCATAACACTTTTGGACGACCAAAGGGCCTTAGTTAAGCTGCGGTCATTCATTTGCTTTTTTGCTTCTGTCCTAGGACTCATCAAAACTCATACTTAAAGAAGTTAACAAGCTATTTAGGGCTGAGATGCTTCAGAGACCTGCTAGATCAACATACACATTGTGTGCTAAGGTCTTTACATTGTCATATACTTCTTCGCCTTCTTCATGTAACACAGGCTAAATACGTCCTCGCGAAGCATTGGATCTGTATGGAAACAAGCATTGACGCAAACCCCAGCAAACCAATCGCCCGGTCCTGCATGCAACACAATCGGCACTTTCATGCAGGCACTTTGGGCAGAGTATCAATGAGACCAAGCACACATTGATGATACATGATAACAAGATATGCGATACCGACAATCATGATAATGGAGCAAGGCTTCCATTCAATATCTACTGTCCACTCTACTACGTAGCAATCATGGGAATGCGGAGTTGTACCAAGCGGCCGCTTATCTTGATAATAGATAGCACATGCAATCGTTGGTATCCAACAAATGCGACTGACAAAAGTGAAGTAAACCCACGATAATCAAACAGTGGGCTACAGGCCTCGCGCAGCCGTTCGATATAAGGTATTTGTGACTACAGTATCCGCAGTTGAGCGAAACGTTACATGCGGGTACAAATTAACTGGGTATGGTCAGAGCTGGGAGATAGCTACAGGACTAGACTTATCGCGATAATATCGGATGTTACAAGAGAAGAAGGCATTGCCGGGAATTACGGGGCTTGGTATGTGAGGACTGAAAAAAGCAAGTTATTGCTGTTGAATGCAAAAAACAATGACGAGATGGCAATTTTCGTAGTGAGACGTGCGTCCTCGTATCGGTATGTCTATCAATGGATATAAGGTGCTGTGACTTGAAGACAAAGAATAGAATAGGCATGATGATTGGTGACATGCAAATCGAACCGTTAAGCTCGTCTTCGCTGTAGGATCTGGAGATTTGGTAACGATTGGCCAATCACGGAGCTTGACATTCGGGCCTTTCCCCTGGAGGACTCTAAAATTAAATCTGGGGTTTTAGGGCAGGGCAGATAGGGCGGCTTGTCTAGAACTGGCATAAGAAACGTATCATGAAGATAATCTGGAATGGTGTCTGTTCTACAGCAAGTATATACTACGTAGTATGATGAAGAAATGCATGATATACGGATACTCAGAGGGCAGATAGACATGTAACGCCAACACCTACAGCAACAGATATCCTGCAGTAGTACTACGTAGGTCCAATTCTTGTCTGCACTACAACTACAACCTTCCAAAGCCAGGTAAGTTTGCTAGAACGTTACCGTTACCCATTGTCGGGTTGTATGTTACACGGACGTTACCGCTAGGGCCCGCCACTGAAAGTTTGATGCCATGGGCAACCTGTCACCAGTGAGGGATCTTACCCCAGGAAGATGAAGACGTTGAGTCTGGGGATACTCGATTACGTTTTAGGTATGTTTGCTCTACATTTGGTAATTGAGCTATCGTGTGTAGTTTGATGTGTGTTTGGATGCTTAGTTGAGCTACCAGTTGTTGCTGAACACGGCACTTTGCGTCTATTTACACTTTTATCTCGGCCGAGAGTAGTGGAAGGACCCTTTGGTCAAGGATCAGTCACTCCTATTATCTAGCTCAATATTCTTTCAATGCGTGTATATGCCCTCATCAATGCATATCTACGTCAACCACCAAACGATACCACATACTTCCCCTACCTCGGCCACGACCGATAAAGTCCAGCATCAATACGCCACTGTAAGCGGATCGACAGCGATTGTTGCATCCCCCGCCCTCCCCTGTAAGTGTAGGGACTGTAAGCTGCAACTAAAACCAACCCGCACCACCCTTAGAAATCTCCCCCATCCATTCCCCATCCCCCATTCCCCCCATTCCATCCACTTCACACCACTCCATCCAACTTGACTCCCGACTTTCCAATCCCACGAGACAACCCCTGGCAATCCCGTCCTCCTGCGGGTTTTTTCTTCGCCTTCTCGTGATAAAGTCTTGAGAAACCAGGGCAGGGGTAGTTTATTTTTGGGGACCGGACGATTTAGTCTCGTGCCTGGCATCTCTCCATCTGTTCTTCTCGCGACTACTTTAATTCTGTGACATCCTGGTTTTGTCTGAGAGGTCCCCCTGCTTTATTCATTCATCGTTTTATGTTCCATTGGGGTTTCTACTCCTCTCATAAGTATCTTGTCGTCTTATATAAGGGCATTGACCCTCACCTCAATTAACTCTTCACCAAAAACATTAACAACAATGGCTTCTGTCGAGAAACATAACCACATCGCCCGAGAGGGTTCAGAAACCGGAGACTCAGACACACCCGGCTTCCGTCCCAAAGGATGGATGTACAAAACCGTCCGCCTGGGTCGTCTCGAGCTTTGGTATGCCTCGCCCAAGGTCCAATTGTTCATGGTCTCCATCGTCTGCTTCTTGTGTCCCGGCATGTTCAACGCCCTCACTGGCCTCGGTGGTGGTGGCCAGGTCTCCAATGAGGCTCAGGATCACGCAAACACCGCCCTCTACAGCACCTTTGCCGTCGTTGGTTTCTTCGCTGGAACTTTTGCCAATCGTTTGGGCCTTCGCCTGACTTTGTCTATTGGAGGACTGGGATATTGTGTTTATGCGGCTTCGTTCCTGTGCTACTCACATACTCAGAACATGCCCTTTGTTGTCTTCGCAGGTGCGCTTCTTGGTGTTTGCGCCGGACTTCTGTGGGCTGCTCAGGGCTCTATCATGATGTCGTATCCTCCTGAGCAAAGTAAAGGACGATATATCTCTTGGTTCTGGGTCATTTTCAACATGGGTGCCGTTATCGGTTCTCTTGTAAGTTTCACATCTATCAATCACTCCCTTAACTTCCTACTAAACTTTCATCATAGATCCCCCTTGCCCAAAATGTCAACAAGAAAGCAGGCCCTGTCTCCGATGGAACTTACGCTGCTTTCATCGCTCTCATGGCCATCGGTGCCGTCCTCGCCCTGTTCATCTGCGACGCCGACAAGATCGTTCGCGAGGACAACACCAAAGTCATCGTCATGAAGAACCCCTCATGGAGCACTGAGATCAAGGGTCTTTGGGAGACACTTTACAGCGCCCCCTGGGTCGTCCTCCTCTTTCCCATGTTCTTCTCTTCAAACATCTTCTACACCTACCAAAACGTCGATATGAACCTCGCCCAGTTCAACGTCCGCACTCGTGCCCTCAACAACTTGCTCTACTGGCTTGCGCAGATCTTCGGCGCCCTCATGATCGGTTACGCCCTCGATATTTCCAGCGTTCGCCGCAGTGTGCGTGCCAAGATCTCGCTTGTCGTTCTTTTCCTTTTGACTTTTGCCATCTGGGGCGGTGGCTACGCTTGGCAAAAGGATCAGCGACCCCGTGAGATTGCCATGGACCCTGCCAACGAGAACGATAAGGTTGACTGGGACGATGGCAGCATCAAGTTCCTTGCCCCCATGTTCCTCTACTTCTTCTACGGCTTCTTTGACGCTGCTTGGCAAACCTGCATCTACTGGTACATGGGTGCTCTCTCCAACTCTGGCCGCAAGACGGCCAACTTCGCTGGTACGTTCCCCTCTTCTCTCCAACCTCTACTCCAGATCACTGACATAGCAATGCAGGTTTTTACAAGGGTATTCAATCCGCCGGCGCTGCCATCTTCTGGCGCATGGATGGTCTTGGCAAGCCTTTCGACACCATCTTCGCCGCCACATGGGCTTGTCTCGGTGTCTCGCTGGTCATCGCCGCGCCCGTCATCTTCACCAAGATCCAGGATACCGTCCCCGTTGAGGAGGATCTAAAGTTCAGTGACGAGAAGCTTGAGGATGTCGTTGTCGTGCCTACGGATAAGAAGACTACGGAGGTCGAAGCTTAGACCAAGATATGGGCAATGCATTATATATAGGAACACTTACTTAATATTAATGAATTTCAACGTTTATGGTATACGCCTGAGGTGGAGTTGGTCATGCCATATACCACTGGATTTAGCCTCGATTTGTTGCATTATGTGCAATTTCTATTTCTATTTCGATTTCATCTAGATATCTATCATACACTGAATAGTGACTGATATTCCGAGTGCACAAGCTTCAGTGTTGTGCAGTTATGATTCAATCTACCATTCTCATCAAGATACTTCTGCTCATTACTATACGTAAGCGAATAAGACAAATACGGTCGGTCACACTAATCACCCGAAGATAGAAATCCTCAGCAAGTCACAGTTATCAAGGGACTAAGTTTCAGGGACAATGAATCCTATTTCTTTTTGTTCTTCCTATTCTATTGCAGAATATAACCTTTTTGTCTTTCTTTTCCATCTCCTATCCTAGCCTGTCCCGGCCTGTCCTATTTTCACCAGACTCCCTTTCCCAGAAGTTCAATGACGAAGAAAAAACAAACATAGGCACGGCATGCTTGCCGTCCTTGATCATACAGTAATAATCGGACACAGTTCGTTTTTGCACTGGCGACTGACAACTCTAAGCCCTCCGTCGTTGAGAATACATTAAAAAAGAACCCAAAAATAAGACAGGCACCCAGGAATTCGTTGTTACTGGCCGTTTCTGAATGCACCCACCCGCACCGTAAAGCTTTTGTTGCCCATGCCCTGACCCGTCGTCGCCAGAAAAAAGTACAGGGATGGAAAACCAGGAAATGAAGGAAGGTGAGAAGTAGAATGTAAAGTGTGAGTGATTCCGTCGTAAGTTGTACCCTGAAAGGTTGTTCACGGCTGAGAGTAATCGCAGCCGTTGATTCCAAATCCGAACGCTTCAAGCCCCAAAGGACTGAGCGCTCGTGGTTCGTGATAAGATCCTTGTTCTAGTTCCGCGCATTGGAACTGATGTGAAAACCGTAAAACATAAATGTCAGACCCAAATGTAGATAACGCCGTTGTGCTGATGGATATAGAGGTCATAAGGAACATGACGATGTTTCCCATCTGCCGATTAAGTTCAAACAAAATGGGGGGTATCAAAGATGAAGTAGTTACTGTGGGGAGGTAATATGTGCGTGTGATGATGGTGAAGGGTAAATAGTTGTTGAGCCGGATGCGAGTTGAGAAGATATGCAACTAGCAAATTCTATGTCTGAGTGGGTGTTGGTGTTGGTGTTGAAGTGCCTCGGTCGCGGGAGATCCAGCTGAATAGATCGGGACGGACACCTCCAACGCCGACGATAGAGGCAGCCGAGGACTCAAGGGTAGGTCGGTTGGCAGTCTCGCGAGGCTCCAAGAGCAGACTCTTGCGGTAGTAGGTGACTTGCACATTGCCCTCCTCGCTGTCGCGGAGATGGCTGATCTGAGAGGACATCCAATCCTGCATGTCAGGCACCTCGGTGAGGCGGTAGGGGATCTGGAAACGCTGAAGTTCTCCAATGATTTTGGCTGTGCGAGTGTGCTTGTCAAAGTTCACAACAGTGATACCACCAGCGCCATCCTCCTCAGACTCAGGACCGATGCACATCTGCTTAGTGGCAGGGTTGCCAATATCGACAAATGTCAAGTCGGTCAAGTACATACCGAGGAAGGGCAAGCAGGGAGGAACGTGGTCATGAAGTCTGGTTCGCAGGACCTTGTTGTTTTGAGAGGGCTCAACCAAATCTTGCAGGTTTTGGAGCATGTCCTTGCGCTTGCTAGAGATGGCATCCCAAGTCTTTCGGAGACGGCTGATGGTGCTGCTGTTGAGACTGCAGATGATGGCCATAAGACCGTCGTAGTTGTGAAGCTCAAGGCACTGGTGTGCGATCTTGATCCATTGCTTGATGACCTGAGCGCGCTTCTTGACCTCTTGCTGCTGAAGAATAGTCTCGGCGACGAGGTTTGAGAGATCTGTGGACAAAGAAGACATAGCCTTGACATTAGGAGCATGAACACCACCGTTCTTCATCCACTGAGAAGCCAGGAGCTCCTCGGGCAGGATGGAAGAGAAGATGTTCATTTGCTTGATAGTCAATTGACGAGCCAACTCAAGAGGGTCAAAGTCAAGAATGCTTGGCTGAGCTGCACCCATCTTGAAAGCAGAAAGCAGGTTCAGCTGACCCTTGGTGATGGCAGGGATAGGCAAAGGAGTGTCAGCTGGCACGTATTGGGCAACTGAGGTGCTGGTCTTGCCCATGGAAGATACAAGTCGAGGAACCAGAGAGCCCTCGCCAGAGACGCGCTGAGCAAGCTCAAACAGACGTCGGCCAGCGTTTGGCAGAGAGGAAGCCAGCTTGAATTCAGCAAAGGGCATGATCAAGTCAAGGGCGTCACGATCGGTCTCTTCCTTCCAGTGGGACTCGAGCCAGCCTTTGAAAGCATTGTATACTCTCAGTCGGACAGGTCCAGCCACATGAGGGGAATCGTTAACGTAATCGTATCGTTCAATGAGCGCTTCGGCCAGGCGAACTGGTGAGCAGAAAAGGCGGAAAGTGAGGTAAAAGGTCGAGACAAACATGGCATCGGGAGTGGATTCGTGAGTAGTGAGACGCTCAACGAGAGCAGGTAGAGAGCCGCCAGTAACTTGGCCCTCCTTGTTGAACATGAGCTCGTGGGCAAAGGTCTTCTCCATGAGCCTTGACTCGACATCAACCTCTTCCGTCTGCGATTCGGTGTTGCTCAAGTTAGAGATTGAGGGCTGCTTTTGAGGAGCAAGAGTGTGGTCGGGGGTGGTGGCTCGAGTAGAAGACTGCGAAACCATGCTGACCTCTGAGTCGCGGCTGAGGTAAGTGGCACTGCTGCCAGCGCTGGAGGCAACCATACTATCAAATCGAGAGGACGAGGTGAAGTCGCTGTCATTGTTATCGACAGGGCTGTATTCCTCGCTGGGCAGAATAGTAGTGGATAGCTTGGGAAGAGGAGGAAGAGAAGGACGCAGAGAAGAGATAGAGGATGCCACGCTGGAGATGTTGTCGTCAGCAACCGATGAGCGCCGAGAAGAACCTGGTGAAGGGTGGATGGTCTGTTCATCAGTGGGTGTCGTCACCTGAGGAACCTCAGGGAGGGGCTTGTCGATGGCAACGACAGTGAGGCGTCGAGATGCAGGGTTGGAGGAGCTAGAAGTTCGGTTCGATCCGGCATTGCTTGCAGTATCGTTGGGTTCTGAAACAGATAGGGTCCTGGCCCGCTCCTCAACATCAATGTCAAGAATGCTTAGGTCAATACCGAGGCTGCTAGTCTCAAGCTCGAATTCAAAATCGCCGATGCGCTCGATAGCAGACTTTGCCTTGGCAACGCAGTCTCCTGCAGCCCTCACACAGCCTGTGGCGGATGCAAGGAGCATTGTGTTGTCGTGGGGCATAATCAAATCGGCATCTTCAGACGCAGCACTGACCAGGGTATCGCGGGCAGAAAAGACGAGATCTTGGATTCGCGCGAACATGGTGGATCTAGCGCGGGCAAGAGCCTCTGAGCTTGAGTTAATGTGGTCATAGACTCCGTCGATTACTGCAAGGAGCTCTCCACCTGATAGTGCAGATTGACGGATAGCTGAGGCAAGCTCGGGGCGCGACTGGGATTGAAGATGCAGGCGTCCGATGAAGGATCCCAAATGAGACAGGAAAGTATCGTGGCTGCGATTGAGGCGTTCCGTAACGAGATGGTGAGCTCGCGATGCTGATGATGGGCCAGCGAGCGACACTCTGTGAGAGATGGTGGCCGACAGGCGGTGAGCTTGCGCAAGGCTTCCCTGTGATAACCTGTGAGAGCTCGGGCCGGTACGAGAGCTGAGTGACGATAGTCGCTTGGTGAAGATTGATGTCGATGTCTGCGTCGTCTCGCTTGATTCAGAAGCAGCGACACTTGCGGCAGGTTGAGAATCGGTGTCGTTTGTGCTGCGCTGGCTTTGTTCCTCAAAAGTTGATTGATCAGCAGGTGGTGTTGGCGGCACGTATGATTCTTCGAGCACTGTATCCATAACAGTAACAGCTGCGGGTGCACGTGCCCTGCGATCCTCTTCGAGCATATCCATAAAGCGAACACCTTTTGTTACGATTCTGAAAGCCTTGAGAACCATCTCATCAATAATATCGTTCACATCCTCGACGGGAGCGATCTCGAGACGTTGTGTCTCTTGTAACCGCTTCGCTGTCTTTACCAGTGATGAGAGCTCAGAGAGAAGTGACTTGCGGCACTTGCGCAGCGCATCACTCCTCTGGATGAGCGGTGACTCTCTATTCAAGCAGTGTGTTCGTTCCTGTGCATTGCGTTAGACAGCTGAAGTACTTCCAGTTGTTTCGCCGACTTACCAATAGAAATCGCACACCCGCAATGATACCCTTCATAAACTCTTGGTTGCCAAAGATCTCCTTGTCATTGACAGATGTGCTTCGGAGCAGATCCCAAAAGTTCAGAAGAGCCTTGAGAAGGTTGCACATGTCATCAGGCTCGTAAGCCTCACAGTAGTTGGTCGGTAGCCATCCTCTGGCGCCCGAAACAAGCAATGTGCCGTCGGCCCATCCATTTGTGTGGATAGAGTGCACTAGGACGACATCGCCCTCGTTAAGAGGCAACGTCACGCTAGAGTCGGACATAACATAGCTGGGGTTGAAAGGATAGAAGGCTCGCAGGAAGTTGTGGAAGACTTGAGGAGGGATGTACTGAGGTGAAGGCGAAGGTGAGAGATCCTCCTGCGAGCCATTTGGTGTAGCGGGGGGTGTCATTTGAGATTGTGAGTAGAGGCTGGTGTCGTTCTCTGAGGTCGATGAAGCATCTCCAGACGAATTGATGCGGGATTTGGCGATAGTGAGAGGGGCCACCTGGAGACTGGCTCGCATAGGCTGGTTGCTGAGCATTGCGTGCGATTGCCGCTGACAATCGATGTCGTCGTTTAGATCATCGGGGGGCGGCTCGGTCGGTGGGTTTGGACAACCACTCGAACCAAGTATCGATCCGGCTCTTTCTCTTTGTCCTTTTCTCTACTAGTATCCTTTCTCAGTTGATTACCAACAGTCGTTTCAAGATATCCAAGAGAAGAATGCTGGTTGCAGCTGGCGAAAAGCGAAACTTGATGGTGTAAGTGGTGATGGTGATCAGATCAAAGTTGATGGAGTTGCACCACAACAACAGAAAATCGAGTAAGGAAAAACCGGTTGGCTGGGGAAAAGAAGAAAGTCAGTCAGTCAGTCATGTCAAGTCAAGTCAAGTCACCAGGGGACGAGAGTCGCGAATTGAGAAATGATTGATTGTGGGAAAGAACAGGACAGGACAGAAGAAGAAGCATTGCAGCAGATGGAATGAAGGGAGACGATGGACGACGTCGAGTGGATGGCGAGGAATGCTCAGGACAGCAGGGGGGACCTGCTGCAAGGCGCAAAGACCTGAGGCTCTTGGAGGGGGGTTCAGGGCGGAAAAAAGACGTTTGAGTCGTGCATCCTAGGTGCTGTGGGCAGTCAATTGCGGAGAGAAGCTGGGTTCCAGTGTTCTGACCGCTACCGCTACCGCTACCACTTGAACCCGGGTCCCCAAAAAAGCAAACATGCCCGGACTTGTGGTCCCCTCTAGCCTGGACCCTGAACAGCTGCGTGCGTGCGATTGTACGATTGCGCTGATCGTGGTCAGGCCATGGAAGTGGCCTCGACTCCTGTCAGCAAGCACAAAAGCGATCCAATTGCTATCGTGTCGCCTGAAAGATGCATACGCATGCGGTCTGTATGCGGCACGATCCGTCAACGTGCATAGCCTGCATGCTCCAACTGTCTGTGCCTTGATGTTCCTGCGTGGTTGTGGAGAAAAAGAGACGAATGGGATAAAGTGACAATCAATCTGCTACAGCTACTGCTGAAGTGCAAATTCATCATTATTTTCTTTCCTTCTGGCTTACCTGAACGTGACACCGTGTGATGTATCCAAAATCCAATTGAGCCAATGGCAGCTGATCGTTGTTGTCGTCGATATATGTTGTTGTCTGGTTGTGTTGACGGGATCTGAGTCAGGTCATTCGTCGAGTACGAGTTGACCAAGAGTTGATGGAATGATACTGTTGCGATTGGGCGACAGGGGTGGCTTTGATCGATTGAGTATGTATGAGAGAGCTCGACGGTCCAAGATCCAGATTTAGATTAGATGCTAAAGAATTAAATGGTGCTTGTCGAGGTTGTTGCTGTTCGCTGTCGTTTGTCCAAGTTGGTGACCAAGAGTAGAAGCAGGGGCGTAAGTGAATGCAGACCGTAAACCAAACCCAAGTACACTAGCACAAAAAACAATGAGAGAAGGTCGATTGATGATGAAGTCGAGACACAGGTCGAGTCGAGGGGAAGAGATGGGAACAAAAAAGACATCAACGGTCGGGGTCTGGGGAATGCGGTGGTATTATCACCTCTAATGGAACTTAGTCTTTTTTTTCTACGGAGTACACACGGGGAGAGTCTTTCTGGGTCTTGTTCTCTCTCTGGGTTCCCTGCTGCTGGTGGCCACACCCACGTCGTTCGTCAGTCAAAGGTGGAACCCTGGCTAGGTCTTCTCTTCTCTTCTCGGTCCAGGGGCCCCCCAGCCTGTCCCAAGTGGGAGCTGGAGACTTCCAAGTTCCAGGGGGTGGAGGAGATAGCATACGGGTCGGAGTGGGGTTCTCTTTTGGTCTTGACTGTTGACTGTTGAGGGTGCCAGGCCTCGCAGGCTAGCAGGATAGCAGGCTAAGCCAGGGCATGGTCGGCGGGAAGATAACCCCACGCCCCCAACTCCAGTTCACACTGGACTTCTCTCGTCAATGAAACCACCAGGGGGTTAAGAGGCTGGCTCTCAAGGTCACAAGATAAAGTGAGTCCTGTGTGCCCACGGGAGGGATTGGGCCCGGTCTCAGCGGGGCTTTTTCGCTCTCTCTTTCTCTTTCTCTCCCAACTTGATCAACCGACCTACGTAAGACTCAAGAGCAAGCACCAGTCCAGTGGGGTTTCCAGGGGCCTCCAGCCTGAAGAAGCTAACATGATCCCCTGTTGTCTGGGCAGCTAAGAGCTTCTCAGCCGGTGTCAAGTGGCCCAAGTGTGGTGCATCCAGAATGAAGCTCTCGAGAACTAAGAGCAACGAGTAACGAGCAAAAGAGACGGCAACCCCTTGGATTGGAATAGAAAGAAGCTTGATGTAGTGTGTGGATGGACCCCTTTCCACACTACCTTACTATCAGAATACTCCCCTCAGACTTAGGGTCTGCTAACTACCTACCTACCTACGCGGTAAGTGGGTGTCTATACATCTTGCTACATGTGAACCATCGAGGCCATCCATCATCCTCAAGGGAGGTTAGGAACAGTATGCAAGGTCGTCCATCTTCTACCCTATTTGTGCGCATTTTGGAGGCGTCATATCATCATGCATGTTCACAGCGGAAAAGGCGCGCCATTAAAAAAAGGCCATACGAGGAACTTGCTCTGCAAAGTAAAAACCCAATAAACTTGGTACCAAAGTTTCAATAGTTGCCGTCGATTGACGTTAGATATCAACGGTTTGGTTCCACCCACAAGCTCTCCTCTTCTCTCCTCTCTCATGCATACATAGTCTGTCTACGATGCAGGTGTTGAACTTTTGCCATTGCACCGACTCGTCCTCGGATGGTCTTGAGGGGCTCGTACATGAGAATGCTGGAATGCCCCCCCTCTCGGGGTGTCGATGTCTTTCTTCGCTGCCGACGAGCTTCTCTCGAGTCAGAAATCATTCGCGTGCTTTTGGCAGGCTGCTCAATAATACTGGCTGCTTCATCACATGAACTATTTCAGGTCTCCCCATCTGATCAGAGTGGTGAGTTATCGGATTGGACGCCATCGTAACGCCGGAACATGCAGCAATTACTCAAAAAGTTTACGAACGATATTTTTAGCCATCAAGCGTCCGCGTGTGAACGAGATGCGTATTATGCCGAGATCGAATCAAAGCCACGGATTCTTCGGCCACTACCCCGGTCTAAGCAAACCTATTATCCATGCTAAGTATCCGTATATTATCTGGAGTCCTAAATGTCGTCAGTCGTCAGTCGTCATCAGAAACCCGAGGACCAGGCCAAAGTGCTGATCCCTTCAAGTACCGGGTAGCTTGAGATTCTGGCAGTGGAAGACGGATTTTAGCAGCCCTTCCTTGGCAAGGGGCAATTGAGCCTTGGGATGGCCGCGCAAAGGGCGTAAAGAGAATAAATAGTTGACCAAAATTGTGCAGTGTGATTGGCTCCCCTGTGTTCAGGTTCCCTTCTCGTGCCTCTTTCTGCTAGTCGTGCCCTAGTTTACTTGTTCCTGAGCTGGTCTGCACGCGATATGCAAGATGCACAAACCGGTGCGTTTCTCCTGCGTCTCGCTACAGCACTACAACGGAGCCGCGAATCGAGCGATGCGCGGCGGATTGCCATGAGCGCCCCGGCTGCTCTTACGGAGGTGTTCATTTTGTTGCGCCTGGGCTAAGTCGCCCACCGGGACGATGACATTGCTCCATACCGAACTCAGCTACCACTGTCCGGGCTCAAAGAAGATATCTGTGGAACCGACTCAATCATCCTCTTGGATCATCAACGCCGGAGCCTCGAGAGGCACGAGACCACTCAGCCGCGAGCTATTGCTGTCACTGATTCTCCGCCTGACGAACTGGCGCACAGCATGGACCAAGCTGTGTACCAGCATAGACCCTGCCCCGTCTATGACAAGTTCAAAACCAAACATCGATCTGATAGCTTCGTACGTACTACACAGACGCTCTTGTCAGCCGCTGGATTAACTTGCTTCCGATATCGTATCGATGCAAGGTAAAGGTCAAGAGAGTGTAAAGATGGTCAGCGGCCAGGAACATATTCGCCGGTTTTGTCTTTGCATCCAATACGAAATGCTTTTTTGGATATCGTTATTATCATGAGCAAATGACAAGACACCGTGGCACCAACTTCCGAGCTCCTTCATCCTGCTGGATCGTCATTTTCACCCCGTAGTTGCGCCCGCGCCGTCGAGCGTCTAGATGGCACCGGACAGCCCACAATTGCTTCACCAGAGAACCGGCTTCAAATTAGTCTGCCACCAGGCGCAAAAGTTACCAAAACGGCGCTTTTGTAGCGTTGAATGGCGTAAACGATGGACGCTGATAGACGTTACACCCCTTTCTTCTGACGTTCTAGAGGCAGATTGCTTCCCAGCAATTCGGTGTCAATGGTGCTAGTATCGCTTCTCATGTCATATTGCCAGACTGCCTGTCTGCTAAACACGATCTGCCCTCGGCTTTGGGATTGGGAGACATCTATGTTTTCGTCATCCACTAGCTGCTGATCGGTTTTGGGAGAGGCAGGGTTTTTGCGACATCAAGGTCAGACAGACAGTTCTTCCGAGGATGGCATTACCATGGCTGTGTTGTAATTACTGTACACTCAACTTTAGGCTCTCGCGTTATTCAAGAGACAAACAGGCACGCCCGGTACAAACGTTTGAGGCGGCGCCATCGTAACCCACGATCTGGCGTCTCGAATACGACTCTAGATGCTCTTGTCTCCGCAGATAACGGATGACTACCAGATGTGGCGTTTAACATTTAGTGTTGACCTCTTGCTGTGCGACAGTATCGCCAACGACCGAGTGCTTCATATGTATGCAGGGTCCGAGATGGGAGGCTTCTAGATCCAACATTCCAACACACAAGTCTTGTAGGCCAGCTACGTGACTTACAGGCGGAAGGCACAATGCCTAGCAGCTTCCTCAGGATTGCGCCGATTGCTAGTCATTCGAGTGAGTGAAGGAAGCAGGGGAAGCACCTCCTGGGGGTGTATGCTCGGGACTGCTCTCTCCTGATCAGGACAGCCTCACTTTCCCACTTTAGCGACCTCTCTTCTTGCCTGAGGTTGAGCTCTTGATCCACCACCAAAATTGACTTGACTCACATTTACCTAAGTCTCTAAAGCATCACCGCAATGAGTGGTGAGACCAAATGTTATCCAGCGACCCGTGCCCAATGGTTCATTCAATACTTCAGCAAAACCACTTGTCTCCGTGTCAATAGTCCCGCAATGATCAACATAGGACCCTGATCCATCAAAATCCGCTCGACGAGCCGGCAGAGGATTGACCAGATCACATTAGAAATCATTTCCGCTTGGCGTCAGTCACCAACAGATTGCCTTTGCTTTTTCTCTTTTTCGCCATTCTCTGCCGCCTCAATACAGACTCCGCTTCAGCTCAAAAGCCCCTCATCTTCACGCTAAAGATTAGTGACATCAACCCCTTTCAAATCTCTGCCAGAGGACCGGCACAGAGCTGCCAGAACTGCCAGGCCAGGGGTACGCTGTCTGATCCCTGACTCTGGCTCAGGCCCTTGCTTCCGCGAAGCCTCCCCGGTACCAATGACGGGTTCACCCCTGTCTATACCCGACCCTGTTATATCGTTGTGTGTGCAGATTACAAGAACGCTGTGATCAATTGCTAATTAACAATCAATCAATTAATCGCGGCTCTCGATGGCGTTCGGCCATGGTTAGAATGCTTGTCTGCGTAGCAGGGTCCAATGGCACTCAAGGACACCGTTAATTAACCTGAGCGAGATTGTCCGGGCCAGCCTTGCCTCAGACTCAGCCGGGTGCATTCATCACTTTTTAACACAAGCTGTACAAAGCAAGCTTACCAATATCGTCTTGGTTTCCGAGCCGTAGCACCTACCTTAGCCGCAAGAATCCTACATTTCTTGAAACCAAGGAGACACAACATTGATCACTCTGCATTGCCACTGTGACTTGCCAAGCATAATGCGCTCACACTCAACATCTATCGATCGTTGGCAACGCCTCAATAATATTGGTGGTATACTCCCACTTTCGAATGTTACTTTGCAAACGACTTGGCACACCAACATGGTGTCGGAATAACAACAAACAGCAGTGAGACACAGCGATAAAAATATGGAACGATCTCTATATGAAGGACTAATCTCGTACATCAATGAGCCACAAGCAGTTAGTTTAACTGTTCACGACCAAGGGCTGGCTGTTCAACACCCAGTTATCAGAGATACCATCATATCAGACTGCATATTCATGCTTCTTCTTGAAAACGCGAGAAGCTTCCGAGGTATTGGTTTCTGTCCGGTTGGATCTTGCATTGCGATGTTCGAGTTTTGAGAATCGCTGGTCCAGTCCCGAGTAAATCTATAATCAAGAGCTTGATCATCCGCCCGTTTTCGGCAATATCCCGAGTGTGTTCCTGTGTACTCCATACGGAGTAGGTTGGTGGTATTGATCAAGAGTTTGGTAAACAGTCAGGGATTGGCTGGTCCGAGCCCTTGCAACTCGTCCCCAAATCCCCTTGCAGGAGGCCATGATCACGTTATCATCACCAACTGCTTCCAGCGGATCCAGCCGAGGCAAACTTCACTCATACCACCAGCGCTCATATGTTTGCTTGTTGGTTGATTTTACAGCAGGTGCGACAATGGGCGCTGTATCAAGAAGTTTGCTTTTAAGCAAGCCACCCACGAGACAAGGATGCCGCCTGCTCAGTGTCTCCACCGTCCAAGCTTGACACTTGGAGTTCTTACCTGTGCCCGGCCAACAGCCTTTGCGCCATTCTGTTGCTTGTGTGCTGGTGGTCCTTGGAGATATGAAGCAATCACCATTTCTTGCACTACATACCAGTTCAAGACAGGATGTTTTGCGATTCAAAACCACTGGACTGATACAAATCAATGACAACCAGTTTCGAAATCGACCGAGAGAAATATTGGCTCACGGCTGGCTTATTTCTGTAAAGAGGTTCCGCAATACTGCTTGTGCATGTGTGTGCATCACTCAGTTCGAGTATTCAAGTGCAGAGCTTGCTGATAAGTCGAAAGACTTTTCAACTGGGGCATATTCTGTCTCAGGTCTCCGGGTGAGGTTTGAGTTACCGGACCGCCGGAGCGTTGAAAGGACCTGTTTAGATCAGGAAGCCTCCGCTTTGATGTGGAAGCTAGAGGTAGATCAGGGCCTGAATGTAACGGTGAGTAAGAGAGCCATGATGCCTTGGCCGGAGTTACCAGTGGGCGATTTTGCTATTCGAATAGATTTCCCTTGTTTGGGAGAACCCTACAGGGGCGCATCGTTAAGAGCCGGTTGTTCCTTTCCCAAAGCCAACAACTTTGACTACAAGAGCGAATTTTAGAACCAAGTCTGGTAAACGGGCCGTGTTGTTAGCAGATAAACCGTTCTAAAACGGTTCTCTCCCGCATAATAAGAGAATGAGAGTTTGCTAGCGACGGTGCATCAATCGAGCTAGCTGGAACGGAAATGTGTCTCAAGCTTTGCGCTAGCTATCGACTCCACGCCGATCTCCATAACAATCAATATGTTTGTCAAAGAATGTCGACAAACAACCTACGATGCTTTTATCCCGTGCCGGGCCGCATCTTGCTCAAAGAACAGCACTTGGTCTGCCGTGTTACAGAAATGCCCCACGCAAAGATCGAATCCCGGCTTAGGGACACAAGGTTATGGATACGTCATGCCATCTAGCTTACCAGATCAGCGCTAGAAAAGGCTCAGCCGTATTTCACGCAACAAAGCACTGTTTTGCTTTTGTCTGCTGATGAGCTATTGTACATTGAGCAGCTGTGTTCTGTGTTGGAAGCGTTAGGGACATTGAACAGAAGCAAGGTCTCGACAAATCGATCAAGCTTGGAGGCTAACCCTAACCAGTGAAACGAGGACTTGACGCTATGGTCCGGTTTTGTTACGTGGTACTCGGGAAAGCTTAGGGCCCGGAGCTACCAGCCGGGAGATCTGTTTGACGTCAAGATCAGAGCAGATTGATGTCTCGACTCTCGACCAACAAGTCGGGGTGTGAATGGATTTGCCATTGTCAAAGCGGAGCAATAATACGTCTAAAGTTTGTCTCGCAGCCATGTGCTCGGCGACCTAGCCAATACTGTAATGCGCCACCAGAAGACACGGATTGACAGTCTAGAGAACGGAAACCGCCTTCATTGGAAGAGACTTGGTGATGGCGCCTGAAACTTGGAGGCGCTGCCTGGGGGGCTTGATCTTCAATCTCCTGCGTGGCTGCTAGGTTCGACTTTCTGGTCTTCTTCTTTCTTTTTCTCATGGTTCTGCGCGGATCATCACCAAAACCGACAATGCCAGGATTCAAGCCGTGCACGCTCTCTATTCGTCAATAAGGTACTTTCTGTATCCGTACCTCGGTTGGAATTGTTAGTCTACAGTTTTTAGCACTCGAATATCTGCCTCATATGGGTAATGTTCATAGACTGGAGTCTGCAGTCTGCAGTCTGTAGCTTGGCACCAAAACAACCCAAGGCTGCTGCTGTTGACCAAGCGCAAATCAAGAAGAGGGCCGTGCTACTGAAGTTGCTGGTAAAGGCCTCAGTAACTGAGTGCTCAGACTGCTCAGTGCAAGACCTCGCATTTGCTATGGAGCTAGTACGGCACTTGCCAGTTCCGATAAAGATATACCGACACCACTGACTTGGTACGGGAGAGTGCCCTTGGCGACTCTCAGACATTGTCCATTGTGGAATCTATGCACGCCGACGGGGCCGTTAAACCCTTTAGACATGGCTATAATACATACGCGACCGGGGAACAGGCCCTGCCGCTAACGAGGTCGTTTATGGTGGTCAGGAAGTTGAGGCTGACCAAACGACAACGGCGTGTGCGGTCTAGTTGACTTGGTTGTCTTCATGTTGGACATGCTGCCATCACCATTACCTTTGGAGTTTTTTCTTAACGACAATAGATCCACTTGCCTTTACGCTATTCAATATGCTTGATTCAAAGTATTCATACGAATATGGTGCTGCATACTGAAGATCAACGCACGGATACCAAGCATGGGACGGTGCATCTGGCTAGTCTAACATGGGCACCCAGCCGGCTCCTTGTTCCGTGTGAGGCTATCTTGATCGACAACCACTCACTACGGAGCACGCAGTGCTTCATCCTCTCTAGCCGCTGTCTCCAATACCGAATCCGAGATCGACAACCTGACATCAAGCATAGCTTTATCCTCCTGATGTAGCCATACTCGGTTCGACACACGGTAACACCAAAAGATCATCAGAAGACTTTGGCCAACTACCGAGGTGGTCTACGGGTCTTGAACGGCACATTGCCGTGATCGACAACTCGGACAATCGAGCCGTCAAGGTCCATACAGTAGCGTGACCGCTCTAAGGTCAAGACACAAAAGGCTAGCCAGGGGATGAGAGTTCATAATCGTACGAACATGGCGGAACTCAACCCGTCCCCAGACCAACCTTGTACCGCATCATTGCGACTGCAAGCCAGCTCTTCTCTGGTGCCTGAAAACTTCCCGAAATAAGACGGCTTGTCTTGTAGTTGTCTGAGGAGAGCCAATCTCTTTCAGGAATGACCTGAGCACGTTAAAACTAAAGTTGAACCTCATCTCATAATGGGGTGATTTTGTGATATAATGAATCCCCAATAACGCTTTGAACTTTTCTGACCAGTCACGACTACTCATGAAACGCGATAACATGTTTATCGAAGAGTATACGAGCCTAGAATTTGCTTCTTCTTGATTCCCGCGCGCATCCGCTATACGCGGCTTTGATATACTTTACGAGCTCCAACTCTCGGTTATGAGACCTTGCAAGGCCTATCGAGATTCGAGAGCAACACACCATCGTCAATGACACTTAATTGATTCTCTCGATGCTCTATCGCTGCTGACAAATTGTTAAACAGGAGCAATCCAGTGTTTGGACTGGCAGATAACTACCCTAGAGAGCTTTTTATCCTTCCAGCCAACGTTGGTGGAAATTTCCGTATTGGGCTACACACAAGAGACAACGGCGTTTTGGTTTGGTATGTGTTGCACAACCGAAGTATTGAGGGAGTTCCGGACACTGCTCGCCATGTCATGGAACTGACTGAACTTGATGCCGGTAAGTGGCTGCGTTTGGGTTCAGATCGACCCTAATCGTTACAATTATATCATAATGTATTAGGTCCGATTGGCGACAAGTGTTAATATGCGGGACTTATAGAGCACTGCAATGCATTTGGTTGTGTTGTTGACCTAGTTTCTCAGGAAACACACCACACACCATTTCCTACCCAGGCTACCAGGACCGGGGTCTAGTGGAAGAAGCACCGGCGTAATTACTCCAATACAACGTCGCACAGGAAGCCCAAGCCAGGTCAAGCCAGGCGATATCCATGCCCATGTGCGAAGGAGCATGGATCGTTTTCCGACTGACCGTTGCGTCTCCACGTGGGGTATCACGACCAACACGCAAGGGAGACGCGCGGACCGGCCTGCTATCAAGACGTTCAACGGTCTCGCATTCGGGCGCTAGGTAGCTACCATTTATGCGGATATGTATGACGGAACGACGCCGATGATATAGAGGAAGAGAGAGAGCCTGCTTGTGAATACAGTGCACAGGCGCGTCAGGCGCGTTTCTTCTTGGACAAGGCGAGACATCTTTTTTGTTGTTGCCCTGAGCAAACAATCCCATTGGTGCATGCTTGGTCGGGTTCCTGCATTGATGTGAAAATGCAGAATGTTAATGCAGGGGAGTTGTCACTCTCCAGATGTCAGATGTCACCCTGCAAGCCGCATTTGGAGGTATGATTGATCGACAGAAAAGAGGGATTAACGAGGCAAGGGCCAAAGAAGCAGTGCAGAACGAGGTGGCATTTTCTCCATACGAAGTGGAATGGCATGAGCAACAGCATGGGGGATGGTATGGCCTCACTTCACCTACAGGGCATGCGGAGCAGGAGTACGAAGCATCCGTAAGATCTTCATACATCGCATCGCGTCATATTGAATCGAATCTTACTCCGTATTCGATGTTCAGCAGTCAGAGCCATGACAGCACGAATCCTTTTTATTGCCGAAAATTCTCACGAGCAGCACGAGTCAGCTTGGCTTGCATCCATCTTGTCTGCCAGGATATCCTGTCCCTTGTTTCGAAGAGCGGCATCACGTCATTTGACATATGCGGAGGTCATGCTATGATGTTGGAGGCATCATCCTTGAAAGGCGAGACGAGTCAAGTTGACGTCAATCAAGACTTACATTAACTATGTTGCAGATACAGCGCTTGATTACCCTTCAACTCGGTGTATTACGTGTGCTCTAAGCCTTCAACAGTGGACGTCTCGCCGGTGTGGAGCTGAGCATATGCACCAGTTTTATCACGATGCGGGTGAGGAGGCAAAAGTGATGAGGCCCTATAGGCTGTACGTCCATCACACTGCACCGCATTCCACGGCGGTGATTGAGTATCCGTATCACATGCACATATCGATTTACTTGCATTTGTGATTATGCTTACTCCAATCAGGCTCACGCATACTCACTCTCAGCGTAGCCCCCAAGATTGGATCTCAAGCCTCCAGCAAAGGAAAGGATGCAGTTTTCATATTAACAGAACTGCACGTGCTTGTCATCTGTCACAATTGATCACCGCATGCTTGCTTAATTTTGCCTCTCAGTGGCTGGGCCCGTGTGGATTTGTCCGTCATCTAAAATCCTCAAAAACTGAGACAGAGACAGAGATGCCGGCGCTAGCAACGCCTCGTCTTCACCGTTGGGAACCACCCCTGACGCGAGCTGGTCCTAGAAAGGATTGGTACAAGACGGTGACACAGCTAAGGCGAGGCGAGACAAGGTGAGAGACAAGGCGAGATGAGACAACAGGAAACAGTCGGTAAGTGATATAGGAAATACGGAGTAGATCGTGACTCAATGGTGTTGAGCTTGAGAGATTGGACTAACTCAATAGTTGTGATAATCAACGTACGCCGCAACAAAGAATTGAGTGAGACGAATGGCGCGTTCCAGGGAGCGTAATAATCATTCAAGATGCAGAAATTGACATCAATTGATGAAAACTCAAGCTCTTATGGATACTTGTCTCCGCTTTACCAACACAAGCTTGGTTGACCCAACGTCAAGACTCATATTCGTAGTCTGATAGTCCATTGCTTTGACTTTGCAATTACCACAATAGGCACCGAGCGAGGCCCGCCATGTCTAGCCTGTCTTTGTTCTGTTCTCTTCTGAATCCCCCCAAATCCTTCATTTGCTTCAGTCTTTTTGCCTTTCTTTGCTTTGTCCGTGTCCTTGTGGGACTGTCAAAATTGACGGGATTCTACCCGTTCAGCCCGGACCATTTGCAGTTGAGGACCGTGCCATCTTGGGGATAGTTTCCTCGGACCTTGAACTATAATCGTCTCTATACCACCGTTACGAGGATTGTTTTGACAGGGTTGAAGATACGGCTATCCACCAAAGCTGTTGCCTGGTAAATTGCTCTACATACCCCGCCAGTTACATAAAGATCGGCCTTCTAACATGCTCGAATTGGGAACCCCAGAAGGTTACAATGGGACAGATTGCTCAAATAGAGCCACTTGGTGATTTACTCCGTACCGCACGACATATTGGGTTCGTTGGGCTCGGGCGAGAAAAGTCCCTGAAGACCCAAAGACCTTTTGCTTTTAGCTTTTTGTCGGCGGTTATGGATAATGAGCCCTTTCTACATATGGACATTATGGATATTGGACGTTTCCACTGAGTAATTACTCCGCACCTTGCTTGCCATTGATGATCCTTCTTGCCCTATGAGGCAGATATGGCATCCTTTACACTGCTCAAACAGCGGGTTAGAAACTGACTCCGGCAAAGTATATGGCCGGCTTCCCAAGAACAAGACTGGTTTCATACCAGCACAAGCTTAGCTCAATGGCAGCCGATCACCAGACGGGATAAGTGGAAATGACCATTCATCACTATCGACCTGAACTTCCCGGTGACTTGGCTTGTGGCTTGTAACCCGAGCAATCAAGCATGGGAGCCTCGTCTCGTCACCGTGTGGTCGGAATCATCAAGCGAAGGGGGAAAGATGAGTTATCACACCCCTCCTCTTCTCCTCTTCTCCTCTTCTCTCACGTCGGTACCGGAACTGGGTCTAAGCCCAAGGATCAACGGTGTCACCGTGATTAAATGCTACGCTGCTAGTCCATGCTATTCACTCTATAACTTTAACATTGCTACTTGGGGTTGCACTGTCGGGTTAATTATCTTCATATAAGCATCACACTCCTCTTTTTCAGTGCCCCGGAGTGTTGCGAAGCGAGCAAGGGACTCTTCGCACATTTCTCCTCTCTTTCCACGTGGTGATATACCCCTGCCGGCTGTCAAAAGGAAAGTCAGTGGAACCTCTCGTCTCGGAACTGTCGAGGTTGTCATACGGGACGGTTCGTTGTTTGGTTCGTGCGATTAGGGATAAACTCTAGGTTTAATAAGCTATGACTCAAACAATGTCTCCGAGAAAGATGAAACCCGTTCTTCTGATCACTCGCAGGTCCGGTTTGACAAGATGTTGCAGATTGATAAGTCTGAGACTACAATGGTTAGATTGCGTACGTCAACAGCTGTACACGTGCCTTCTTTTATCTATCAATCTCCAAGCACGTTTACCAAACTGCTTATCATAATGACTCAAGGCGTTCGAAACTTACGACTTGCTATCCTGAGCGGGCTAGTGAGCGAGCGAGAATGGACTATGTAACTCAAAGGAAACCCACGACGATATGCTAAAGTGGGCAGTTGTTTTACGTTTCATCGACTACCACGCCGCGTGGGGCCAATTTAACGGATCTTCGCAGTTGGGTCATGTGTAAGAACTAGCTTCATGGGACGTTTTGGTGAATCGCTTTACACCGAGATTGTGTTTGTAAAGGATATGAGGATATAGGTTAAGCTTTGATTAGAGAGGGAGATGGTTTGGAAATTGATAGATGGGAGACAAGTCTGGAATATGGCGAGGTGATCATATAGTAATGAGGCTATGACTTGATGGTATATCGATGATTGTTTGACACACTATTGTGTCTAAAAGTCTTGCGAGTGAGCATTACTACCACACAAGAGGTATATGGTTTCACGAAAGCAATTGTAGTATAGCAGTCCCATCACTTGCATCCAGCAATGGGTATCATTCTCATAACCTTGTTTCGAGACTGTCTATCATCATGACATTAGGATACCCAGCTCCTCAATCTACCGCTCAATCATGACACGCACGTCGCCAACTGCTGCCCTAGCTACCTTCTTGAGCAGCGTCCTCTCATCCGCTTCCCGGTACCGCTCCCATGAATCCAGACCTTCCTTGGCCTGGATACTCAACGTCTCGTATCCCTGACGAATTACCTCTGTGACCTCCTGCGTCGTCAAGAGACTGGGTTTCCTGCGACTCACACCGCCCTCCGACAGCATCTGGTTGTAGTGCGCGCTGACATTAATCAGTGTGTCGATGGAGTTGCTGTGGCGGTTAGCCAAGCGGTAATTCTCCTTGAACTTGGTGAGGATCTCGCCGGACTCGACGACTTTGTAGAAGAGATCGTCGTAGTCTGCGGGTGTGGGAAGGAAAGCTTCGCCAGCGGAGAGAGATAGGGCGATGAGGTTGACCACGTGGTCGAGAAGAGTGTCGATGTGTGGTAGGTCCTTCAGATCGGCTGTGTATGTGGCGAAGAAGCGAACGATGGAGAGTAGGGAGCGAAAGAACTCGGGCCAGTGGTACTCGAGACGTGTGCGTGTGCGAGAGAGGTAGGAGACGACGCGGAGCATAATGCCGAAGCAGAGTGTATAGAGACTGACGTCCAGACGACGACGGAGGTTGTGGTTCACACCGTCAATCATGGTGTCGAGGAGAGAGATGGCGAGGACTCGCTCGCCTTTGACGAGAGGGAGATAGGGCTGCCGTTGCCGACACAAACGGACTGCTACGCGGGACTCATCGCTGCAGATACGCTTGCAAATCGTGGGATCTTCGATCAGGAGACGGAATACCATGAGGTTGAGATGGGCATAGTAGGTGGCGCGAGGGGAGAGGTAGGCGTGTTGGAGGAGATAGGATGTAAGGGAGAGATAGCTGGCGATGGGCTGCTCAGCACCGGGTTCTGGTGCCATCGTCACCAGATTAAAGCAGAAGAGCTTGTTAGCATGGGTGAAGTCGTATGTAGCTAGAAGAACAGCAGCTTCCTCCTCAGGCCTGGACATGTGTGAGCTGTGTAGTGTGTATTGTAGAATCCGCTTGACTTACAGTTGAGTAAAGAGAGCCTTGGCAGTCTCGACATCGTATACTGGGTTCTTTACAGGCTTTGGGCCAGGGGCAATTGCGCCGAGTCCGATCATGTTGAGGGTAGCGCTGAATGTCCAGCCTTCGGGCAGATCGTCCTGGATTGTGATATACCGCGATCGAACCGTTTGACAAGCTTGTCCTAGGGCGCCGACAATCTTCTGGATCACGGCTTCGTTGACAAAGTCGTTTAGTCGCTGTTGGTAGGGGTTCTGGAACTCAAATTTGTTGTAGTTGGCGAGGAGGCCTAGTAATGTGAAGGGCAGGAGGACTTGATCTGCTGTGTCTGCGTCTTGGATGAACTGACGTGTCGTTAGTCCAGAACAATTGGTCTCGCAGTATGCTTCCTTACCTTCATGACTGCAGGGAAGAGGTCTCTTTGAATCAGATATGTTAACAACGTTGTTTGGTACGCCCCAGCTGTTACCGCCACCAGCACCTCAATTGCCTTGTATCGAACCTCCACTACTCCATGTCAGCTCGGTCGTCATGCCCCTGGATGCTTAGCCTTACAGTCCTTGCTGTTTCTTATTATAGCCTCCACTGCGCTGACAAATTCGGTAAAGACGGAGTCGATGTGGTCGAGTCCTGCGAGCAGGACCATGATGTCGGAGCTTGGCTGGGGGTATCGTTTCGAGAGGAGGCATGATAGAAAGACACTGAGCGTCTACCGGGTATTAGAACCAATTTGCGTAGTGTACACCAACAGCACGACTCACTTCGAGCGCATGCAGCTGCGCAAGGTTATGCGCGCCCTTAACCGTAGCTATGGCTCTCGCAAAGAGCTCTTGCGTACGCATGTCGAGGGACAAGACATGGCTGGGACTAAGGTCGTTGAGGATACGTCTCAAGGCTGCACGATCAGGTCTAAGGAGGAAAAACTCAGCCCAGAAGCCGTCGGTCTTCTCCTCGTCATCGTATTCATCCTAATTTTCGGAAACAAAGGGCGGATCAGTCGAGGGCGTGGCGCGTGGGAGGTTCTTGGTGCAAGCGGATATCTACCTAGAAGGACACAGCGGATTTAGTTCATGATGGGGCCTGAGAGTCAAGACGCAGAAAGCTTACCTTGAAGAGAGAGTCGTACAGCTGGATGATCTTTGGGGTAAAGACCTCCGGCTGAGGCTGGCGAGTGAGCGGTGACGCTTCCATAGGAGGGGGAGCTGAAAGGTTGCGAGCAGCGATAATGTTAGAGACAGGACGAGTTGCGATAGAGAAATGGGCCATGGTTCGCTTTTATCACGTGCACAGCGAAACTTGGTGTTTTCTATTGACACCCGAAAACCATCGACAATACGCCATTCAACACCAGAAGTAGTTGTTAAATGACCTTTGTTCTTTGTTTGAATTGAATTATAGTGCCACTCAATCCAAAAGTTGTAATTGTTTTCCTCTCTTAAGGTCTCAGGATGATCCTCGCCAGGACAAGTGTTCGTAACTGCGGCTTGCGTAATTGTTGTTTTACAATACTTTAATTAATACATTTGTGAGACGGAGACTATTATGAGGAATGCAACGCTTAACTATATGGCAATATCCGAGGCTGTTATGTGTCAAGCTTGTGGTGTGCAACAAAGAGGTTCATCGCAAGCCTCTTGTCCACACACTAGTCCCAACACTTCTGAGAGCATCTGGCACATACAGCAGTTTTGACACAGGGACTTCATATCAATTTACATCTGATAGTCCGTTCAACTACACGGCTCAGTGGTCCCTCCTGAGCGTTGTCGATAACCGACCATTGACTTGAGTTCGAGGACTATTCCTCAATTGAACAGGGCAGCATGCTGAGACTCAGCAATCTGCTAGAAGTAAGTCCATTTCACACAACCATACACTTGAAGAAATGCTCACTCTAGCATATGAGTTTTGGCCTGATGTCTCTCTTCTGTTAACCCAAGGGGACGTGGTTGCTGCCGTTGATACTCCAACTCAGTGGGATGTAGGGTATGCAGCAATTGATGCATGTACATTACAGCCATATTAACAAAAGAAGAACACTCCGATCTTATGGTATAGGACTGTACAGTATTAGCTACAGATATGTATGAGTGTGTCAGGTAGCCTCAAGCATTCCCATATGATGCGTCACGGCCATAATAAAGAACAAGCCAGTCTAGAGTTGTCGTGCGTCAGTAGTTAGTAGTTGAGTAATGTCAAGCCCACCACAAAAGGCACACGTCAAAAAACAATTCGGCTGTATTATATTTGAAACAACCTCGTTTTAAAATCCATGTTAGTTACCGAAAACACGTTAACTGCCGACCTAATGCGTGCCCCATACCACCAAAGCACCTCAACAACCTGAGATGAAAACACATCGTCGCATCTGATTACACTGGCACTCATATGTCCGCTATCAGAGAGGAATCTTCCTGTGTCATAAGACTGGGTGTATCATAAGTATTTCTCATGGCTCTCGCGGGAGTTACTGTGTGTGAAAGATAACGCTCTATACACTACAATTGACATCCATCACTCATCACGTCACGGACAAACGTTGGCTCAAAATGCAAGTAACTTTCATATCTTTCACGTTTATTACAGGCTTTTGTGTAAGTGAGGTAAGTGGCCAACTCGTTTTCGGCCAACTTTCACATATTCATTAATGGTTCCTATTTCTTCTTACTCTAAACTATTTCCTGGGCTCACCAGCTCTGGTCCTGAGCATATTTGTGGCATAACTAGTGGCTTTAAAGCATTGATCAAATGGAGGAGGAAATCAATGTCGAGCCATTGCTCGATTGACCATGACGAAACCATTAATACCTGAGCATTGTAGGCTCGTGAATGAAATTTGACCCCCATAGGTCCAAACATGCAATAAATGGAGAGATGTACCTATGCATAGCTTTCCTACTATTTTGAGACTGAAGCGGCCGGTCACAATAACCATGAGGGTGCCATTTTCAGTTCTACCGAGTAACCAACAAGGTAGTAAAGAGATCAATTGCACTAATCATGGTTCATAATATGTGAATGAACACATTCAAGGCTACTGATCGTTCAAGATTACGTTGTATTGTAGCATTATCTAACCCTTGCCTAAAGGTAGGTGGGAATATTGTTGTACTTCATTTAAGTACCTGTACGGACTTAACAGGCGCACCTGGTGGTCTTGAGAGGCTACCAAGTAGTCGCTAATAGTCTATTGAGCCTTCCCCTACCCCAAGTTTGATCAAGCCTTCAACGATGTGAAACTCCCTGCTTATCTGGGGCAACTATATGAGTAGATATGGGGTAGGAGGACCGTTTTAGGTCTTTTGGTTATTTACCATCAATAAAGACTAGAATATACTCCACGGTCGTATTCGTACTTATTTCAACTCAAGCTGGGCGAGGCATAAGCTCGAAGTTAGAGTACATTGCACTGACAAGCTAGAGCCTTGCTGTGTAAATGGATATCGTATGAACCGAATTACGGACGTTGCTAAGCTATCTCGTTCCTCAGGCTTTGGGGGTTCTCCAACTGATGATCAGAATATTAGGCTCGATAGTAAACTTATCGTCACTACACGAGCAAAAAAACATGTCAACCCAGAACAGTCCATCAGTCTTCCATGTTAAGTATCACTTGACTCCCCAAAGCACCGGCAGATTTGTGGTGGTGGGTACTACATATCGGCAGTTCAACTAACTAATATTTGTGTTAGTTTTGGTGCTATGACTGGGAAGCGTATTTTAGGCATACTTTGTATGAATAGAGCTACCAATTGAAGAAATCACAGTGATCATGGCGACATGGCTAATAGGTAGTGTATGTGGGTGACTCAGGTAGATTCTCCTCCATGGGCCGTTGTCAGACTGTGGGCGTGAAATATTGATCAAGGGTTCAACTGGAAGGGCTATTACTGTGCTGTAAGGTCCGAGTCTGAAAGGTGCCCAGGATCGAAGGGCCTCTTTGTCTTGGGGGGTTATTGAAGAATGAGAAGAAAGATCACCCAACCGTCATGGCAGTAGCTTAAAGTACATACGTGCACGCTCTCCAAGTTGTCAGTTGTTGCATCAGCCTTCTACATAGGGGGTTTTTGCTTCACAGTTTATTTAAACCACTGGGCCACCATGAGTATGTAAGAACAGTCGAGTTGCCTAGCAAAGCTACTGTTTGATGTACAATACTACATGTTGCAATTGTCACGAGTTTCGCGATATACTTCTCGCCCATGTTTCTATTACATCACAGCTCCATCGTGCCAGCCCTACGAGGAGCCACTTTCTCCAGAATCTCTCTTCCCCCAGAATCTCCCTTAGCGAAAAGATATGCATCAATGTAGATCGCAGAGGCCCACGAGGTTAATTCTCGAGATTGCTGTTGCGTAAGAAGGGGTGGCTCTGGGGTACGTTCGGCATAGCGGCTTGCAGCGGCTGAAGTAGGACCCCATGGGGAGTTATACCTTGTCGACATCAGACCGTTGAGTAATGGGTCATAGATCTCTTCTTTTTATCACGTAATTAAAGATGAGACAGTCTGGGGAAGTGGAGGAACTTGATCTTGCATCGGTACTGGCTCTTGGCATCCAACTGCGGTCTTTTTTTGTTAGAGAATGCAGTATTGGTGTTTCTCTGGAGTAGGTTGAGGCTCTAGAGGCATCGGGAAATAAACTTGAGCCGCTCGAAGTTGAGAAATTGGAGACAAGTACTGAGAACCTAGGCAGATGGGGTAAACACAAATTCCAACAGTACAACACATGATTGCATGTGGGTAAGTCAATGCCCAGCGTTCGACTGCTCGGGATTTGACCGGGAGAGGAACGACTTCACAAGCCAAGAGCTTCGGCCCTGAAACTTGACCAGGCTTTGAGGCAGTGCATCTCCAAATATCTGTACACCGGGGAAGCATGAAGAATACCCAAGTGGAAGGTGTACAATTAATTAATTCCCTTTGCCTTCAACACTGCACACTCCTACTTCTCTCTTCTTACGAGACCCCTCAGGCCACATTCTCCGCACGTCCCCAACAACGATAACAGCCCTGGACCCCGCTCCCCGCATTATCTCCAATTTCCATCATGTAAAAAATACGTACGAGTAACTCTCATCAATGACTTCGCTTGTGATTAACCTTGAATCATGGCCCAACGCTTCCTTTAGCCCCCGTATCTTTATTATCTAGCTTATCCTGTGGAGAACCTCTGCCTCTCCCTGCTATGCTGTTTCTGGGGTGCATGCTCCGGTTACTAAGTACTGTACTTAAGTGACTTGTGTGCGTGTGTCTCAAGGGGAGTGGCATTGGCACGCGAGTGAGACCGCCCGTCGTGCTTTTATTTTATTTTATTTTATTTTAATGTGGCGCTATTTGGAGAAACAAGGCACGGGAATATGAGCCATTTTCAACTCCTATCACTTTTCTTTTTCCGTAATTTTGTCTCGTAACAACCTTGGGTAACCGTGGGCTGACATGGACTGTTCAAGTCGTGGTTGATAGACTCCATCATTACCCCAGGCTCCATGACATCCGCCGTACCCGATCATGTTTCCCCCTTTCCCTTCGAATCTGACTTCGTACGTAAAAAGATCCGCTTCAGCCTGGAGGATGTAATACAAACTGCGTACTCAACCATTGGCCCAGTTCCGAGACAACAAGTATGTAGGGAGTGCTCACATGTCTGCGCAGCTCGGTGGTTGAGTCAACACGACACACATAACGCCAAGTAATGCTGTTGCCTCTTTGTCCCTCCATCCTCTCAACACCAAGGTGCCAAACCGAGCCATCTTACATTTCCATCTTCGTAACCTCCGTAATATAGAGCCATCATTGCAATTGAAGGTCATCACCAAACTTCCTGATACACACGTGACCATCCCCAAATGCAATCCAATCTCCAGGATGACACCATCTGCCCCATGTTGACTCACAGGGCGCAATCATCCCCACTCAATGTCAAAATTGAAATGATCGTAGGGCGCATTTGACTGCATGTTGAAAGTATTTAAAACTACCTCGTAGAACGTAGCTGAATTGTTCCTGTTCTGCTCAACATAACGATCAATTTCCTGATTTGCAGTAAGCGTTAAAGGCAACTAACTACACAAATTCTACTCAGTCGTCACAAGAAAACCGATACATCGCACAGGGCAAAGGTTGTTTAGATTATGCAGAGTGTGATATAATGATATCTAACGATAAAGGGTATACAGGAGATGAGGTATCTATATGCTTCACATATTCAAGTGAATGTGAGAACAAGACTTGAAACAAAAAAGACCACTGCTTTACATGACCTTGTTAAGGAAGCGTCTCCAAGCGGGCCAAGTGGCAACCTTGGCGCGGTAAGCGTTGATCTCCTCCCAGTTGTGCTCACGTCGGCCAGTGTCAACATCGATCTTGTCAATCGACAACCAACCCTCACGCTTCCAGAGGTAGCCAATAGCCCAGAAGACAAGGACAACAGGGAGAGCCAGGTATGAAATAAAGAAGCCCTCGACAGTTCCCATGCCGGATTCGCCAGGAGGGGCGGTAATGGCAACATAAAACTGCATCATTGGTTAGCAAAGCACGCTGATTTAGGGATGGCATAAAACTTGCCTGAGCGATGAGTACGAGACAGATCAGACCGAGACTGAACCAAGAACCGGCAGTACCGAAGGCAGCCTTGAAGGGGATCTCGTCCAGAGTGTGACCTTGTCGGGCCCAGGCCTTGCGGAAGCGAATATGGGCAAGACAGATGGAGCCCCAAGTGAAAAGGGTTGAAAGACCAGAAAGAGCCAGGAGCCAGTCGAAAATCTCTCCACCCTTGGGGTCAAGGTTAACAAAAGCGATAAATCCCATGAGGATATGGACAAAGACGGAGACGAGAGGGCGTCCAGCACGGTCAATGTAGGCAAAGACCTTGGGAGCATAGCCGTTCTGGGCCATTGCAGTCAGGGTACGGGAGCCGCCGTAAACGCAAGAGACACCAAGAGAGAGAACCGACACAAGAATGATGACGTTCATGAAGTGAGCAAGACCCATCATGCCGGAGTACTCGCCAACCAGAACGAAAGGAGAAGCCTTAGCGTTGGAATATCCGGAGATGTTAAGGCGGTCATCAGTGGACTTGATCAGGAGACCGATGAAGAAGAGACCGAGAACGAAGAAGAGGGTGATACGCCAGAAAACCTGCTTAATGGCACCAGGGAGAGCCTTGGTGGGGTTCTCAGATTCGGCAGCAGCGAGACCAACGAGCTCAGTACCGGCAAAAGAGAAAGCGGCAGTGACGAAGACAGAGCAGAACCCCTTGAAGCCGTTCTTGAAAGCACCAGGATCCTCGTTCCAGAGCTTGGTACCCCAGTACTCGTCGTAGCGGCCGTTGGAAGGACCGCCACCACAGACGAGGACAAGAGAGATGATCATGAAGGCGACAGTAGCTCCGAGCTTCAGGCAGGATGACCAAAACTCTTCTTCAGCATAGCCGATACCACCGAAGATGTTGATGAGGATGATGGCAACAAGGAAGATGGCGATGAAGATTCCGGCTGAGAGGTCCTCGTTCCAGTATTGGATACACACGGCACAGATTGTCAGTTCGAGTGGCAAAACAGTGGCCCATTGTGCAACATAGTTCCAGCCCATGGCGAAACCCCACGAAGGATCGATGAAGCGAGACGAGTAGATATAGAAACCACCGGACACGGGGTACATGACGGCGAGTTCACCAAGAGCGAAAACTGTTGGGTATAGCGTGTCAGCCTTGACCATATCAAAGGGTTATTGGGCACGTCAAACTTACCAACGTTGAAGATCATCATACCAATGAGGATGAAGTCGACGAGAACAGATCCGGGACCCTGAAGATACAATATTAGAAACGTTGAAGTGTTGTCGGGTATTGGCATCGACTTACACCAGTATAAAGGGCCTTTCCAGAACCGACGAAGAAACCAGCACCGATAGAGCCACCAATGGCAATCATCTGAAGATGGCGAGGCTTCATACGACGATCGAGCTCGAAGCTGCCGGTGTCGGGACGTCGCTTGAAAGACTCCAAGGTCAGACCGTTTCGTGTCATTGAGCTCTCCTCCCTGAAGGCAAAGCCGGCACCGGTTTGGACATCACCAGACCGTTCAGTGACGGTGGTGCCCTTCTCCTGGCCGACATTGGTCGGGTTGTCGCTGGAACTCTTGGAATCCATTTTGGATGTTTCCCCTTGTGGGTATAACGCTTGTTGAGTTGAAGGGATCAAAGATAGTAAAGGTCGAGAGACCTTGGTCGTTGGAAGAAGAAGAAGCGGTGATGGACGGGAACAAGAGTAATCCAGGAAGGAAACGGCGGCTCTTTAAGTATGAGTCCAGGAAGGCGACGAGAGAGCCTAGGGTCACACACGAGTTGGTGCATGAGAGGCGAGACGGCCGCCATTGTGGAAACGATTCACTCGAGGAGCTTCGAGTGAATGCCAAGTCTGAACTAGCCCCCAGTTTCTCGTCGCCGATCAACAGAGTTGAGAGTACGAAGTACAAAGTCGTTATCCCCCAAGCGCGATGGGGAAGCAGAAACGAGAGGGTCCGAAGTGCCAAGAGCCGCGATACGGAGGAACATGGATGATTGGGGTAGGTCGAAAATGAGAGATGGCGGAGCGGAGTGTATCACCGGCATGGGACCAGGACCACGCGACGGAGAGGAAGGAGCAGCCTGGTTCCGATTCGACAGATTCAACGTCGATGTCGCGGTTATACTCACCCCTTGTTTCGAAGGAAAGAAGATTGGACCCTCGACCTGCAGCTGCAATGAGATTTGGGATTTCGAGTCTTGGACGAGGCAAAAGGACTGGGGAAGCGGGAAGTTGCAGCTGGCGCTCACTAAGACCCATACCCATGCTTGCCGTGCCGTGTCTTTAAAGCGCATGGATGCTGAGCTCTAATTATTACAGTTCACCGGATGATACAAGCTGAGGCTCACCTTCCCATTTCTACCCAGCGGATGCTCAATATTGCTCCTGGTTAAGACTGCGCAGACCATACGTGCCCGTTGCTGCGATATTTCATCTGCACGGTCAAGGAAGCAAGAATGCACAAGCCATGCAGACGATCAACCTAATTCTAAAGTAAAGTGGAGAATTGGAGAGGAACTTCATCCTGGAAACACACTAAGGGTTACTCCACTCTAGAGGGAAGGTACCGGTACATTTGAGAGGTACCTGCCTAAGATAGGTACCTCTACTAACTTAACCTTACCTTAAGGTTCTTGCCCCATCAGCACCTCGACCATGATGCAGGATTGCAGGGCAAGAATGCCCCTCTTTCGATTCTGAATCGTTCTCAGGTTCCTCCCAGACGGGCCGAAATCGACCCATTTCTATCTACCTACCCTTTGTTCAGGAGATATCTGGTTAGGGAGAGCTCTCATATTACCTATCCTAAACATGAGCTTACGTTGATACTGGTGTGATGCCTACTCTGACACCCAACATTGACCCTCAGCTGCCAAGCATTCATTCTCTTGGAGTGAGCGGAGGCACACGTATGCATCGCAAAGAACTTTTGCTGCTCATATCAACTGCGCGAAGGATTGGACCAAGTTGGTGTCCATTACCAACATTAGGTGGCAGACATTGCGGGGACGAAGGAAGAGCAATTATAATTACATCCTCCAATGGCTACTGGGATATTGGGTCTGCATGACAGATAGCAGCTTCACACCGTTTCTGGGGCTTCTGGGTCCCGAAACTATGGCTCGTTTGATACCAAGCAGCTTGGCAATATGTGTCGATGATACCCAGTACCCATCTCTCATCTTGCCTCTGTTACCCCCACCTGCTCCCTCGGACCGTTGGATAACATTGTCTCCGCCGTGGTCTGGTTACTCGGTGGTATGTTGCGCAGCCACTCGTGTGTTCAATTTTTGTTCCTGAATCGGTTCGTGGAGCCACCTGTCCTTTTCCTCGATTGCGATGCTGGATTTACGATGCTCTACCTTTCGCTTGCAGTCGCTTTAGAGTCCGACACCTTAGTTGACGCCTCTTACGGCACCTTGCAGCAGGTGACAGGGGCTACGGGGGAAAAGGCTACCGAAGGAACAACTCTTTCTAGAAGCGTGGCATAGTGAGGCCATGAGCTACCCGGGTTACATCGCTATTATCGGGCTTCCAAATTGGCGCCAATGGAGCTGAAGAGCTTGCAGGCGTCAGCACACGCCTGTCGAATGGGGGACATGTTGAGGGCACAAACTTGGAGCTCAGGTTCGCACCCCGGGCATGTTGCACCGTGGTGCGACAGCAGCTATCTCTGTGGGAGGGACTGCGATAACAACAAGACCCAGTTTACGCTCCAAGACGGGCCTCCCCTGATAGCGGTGCGCGGTTGTTTTTACCGCCGCGGTAGTGGGATTTTCTAGAAATTCCATGACGAACTAACTGAACCATCACGTAGGTCCAGTATATTTCATGTTCCAGATTCCAATATGTTGAGCTCCGCAAGCAAGTCTTCGGCTATGGGGTAATACGTAACAGTTTTCTCTCAACTGCCATTACCCCGTGGGCAAATCGTTGTCAATCTGGGGACGGCTCCATACTGTACAAATTTAGGAGAGATGGTAACGGCCAGCAACTGTCCCTTGAGAAAGTTCCCCAAACGTTTGTACGTAATACAATTCCTTTGGTGAACCTTTTGGTGGTGCTTGTTGTTTGAGGACCCATTGTTTTGGCATCATGCAGCAAGCATGGTCCCGCGAGGCTCGGACATGGCCGACTGGGCACCCTTGCAATCCCCGCAAGAACAGTCAAGACCGTTCAACCGTTATCAAGTGTTGCCCCTGACCTTGCAACCAATTCTCGCATTTGCGGTAGCTGAAGACACGCGACTTGAGTCAAAGCACCTGTGATAGAACAGCCCAGTAACGATATTCAACGGCACGACAACTGAGGAGGATTTGGATTCGATTGAGGTTCGCCACCTGTCCAGGTACAGCAGCTGTTCATTTACCCCCTACCTTATGCGGGCCGGTGAAAGAAGGTTATTATAGTACCTGCGGCGCCTACTTGATTAGGCTGGACAGGCTCGCAGGGTTCCAATTAAGCTCAGTAGGACGGACCACACCAAAATAGAGGCAACCCAAAGCTCGAATGTGAATGAGATTAAGAATTGGGTAGGGCTGGCTGGCTGTAGCAACCAGAAGCAATTTCAAAACGCGATTGGCATGTGCTGAAACTAGCCTCTCAGCGAGAGCCGACACCTCCGAGTCCAGCATACGTCGGCAAGTTACCGAAGCATCAGCTTGTTATTATGAGTGCCAGCTCTTCATCCCAGCCACAGATCACGTTCACAACCGAGGCCAAGAGAGATTCATATTGGCGATACCACCATGGATCGATATTCAGACGATATGCAAATCAACTCTCAGCATCCAGGCATTGTTTAAGAATCGTCGATATTGGATGATGATCCCTAACACTGCGAAGCCTTACTCGATGCCTCATTCGACGCGTATTATGTCTTTCCTAAAAGGGCAGGTTGTAAAGACGAATCTCCGACCTTCTGCTCTGGGAGTGTTTCTGCGCCGCAAGCCTCTAATACGCCGCGTCTTACCACCTTATCACTTGGCAAAGGGCGATAACGAATTGTTACTTGTCGAGCATGGGGCCCTGAGCTGTTGGATATAAAAGGCCCCAGCTCCGCCAAGACTCGGGCCAAGACTGTTGGCAAGATGACCGCTGCATTTCAGGTAATTCATCAGTTTTACCCTATCTTTGGACTTTGGCCCCCCAGTTACGTGCACGACCTTTCCGTCGATCTCGTTGCCCCTATCATCTCTAGGCTCTCGCGACCCTGCAGCTTGTAGCTGTACCTACGCCGCTCGACGCCATTCCGATACTGCCGCAGAAATCCTTTGCAAAACACGTCGTCCCGGATATCAAGTTAGACGCGACCGTGCCTACCGACCTGCCTACCGACCTGCCTGTACAATCATCGACCTTATCTAAACGGCCTTGGCAGGCCCTCTATCATCAAATGGAATGCATCTAGAATAATGTCCCCATCGCCAAGGAAGCCGAGCCAGATGAGTTGAGATAATCGGGACCGTGGGGTTTATACTTGCTTGGCATGCAGGGTTTTTCGACTTGCGGGCGTCGGTTGTGGCACGGTAACGGATTGTGGTCCACATACGGGGAACCCATGATCAAACTCAACCAATTCGTATCTACCGCGCTCAGTATAGGGTAAGCTGGAGTTCGACGGCTCTGTTGACCAGGACAGGACAGGATTTCGATGTTTAACTCCCTTGTGTATTTCGGGACCGGTTTTTTATTCTGGGCTATATCGATATCTTGGCTTCAACGTCCCGCAGGACAATACCAAATTTCGTATTCGAGTCGATCAAGGCTTGGTTTTGCAGGGCAAGTTTTTGGGGCTTGGTTCAAGATCTGGTGCCCAGAATACGATGAGTTGACAGCAGGACGACATCGTTCTATTAGGTATTTCTTGGTTGGGTTTAGAACTCGATTTTTCTATAATGTGGTGAGTGATGCCACAGGAACAGCCTCATGGTGGATACGAAAGCGTCATGCTTTTTGTCACAGGATCTACCTTGCCCACTACTTTGTCAAAATGAGTTGAACGATGCCCAAAAGCATGGCTCTCAGACATGGTTTGAAGCATGAACCTCACATAGCATCTCGCCTTACTGCTTATTTTTGCTGAATCGTTTGACTTTGCTTCGCAACAACTAAACACAGACAATATATTCATGTAGAGATGTGTGTTTTAGGAGCAGGGCCCAAGTATGTTTCTTAACACAGCTTACCGACTACCCTAAACTGTTCGACCGTCATCTGGAGAGATACTACGATGAATTTCATACGCCGTCATAATTGGATCAAGTAGAGCAGTAGCTGGGGCAACTGATCTGTCGTGATATCATATTCAATTCCGTGGCTGTGATACGGCGTAAATGACAGTATCATATTCAGTTAAACCATTGTTCACTTTATCTGCACCTTAAGGTCCGTTTTGAAAGTTTAGGCAATGGTTTCGTTGTCAGACCGCGACCCAGGAGGTGTTTTTGTTTGGAAGTGCTTCTAGGACGTGTCAAATCCCTTCGAAGAATTACATAACAGTACATTTCAAAGCATGTCGAAGCCACTCCATCTTATGATACAACATCTTGATGCGATCTAAATGCGTTTTCCTCTAGCTAGGTAACCAAGAAAATCATAATGGACTTGACACTACCGCACAAGTCTCCTATATCATTAAAAAGAATAGGCATCGTAACTGTTTCAATAGACCAAAAAGTTTCATCACTGTTATATCTTGAACATGTTCCATAAGATGATGCTCGCATCTACTCTTGTAATTTCAAACTCCATCAGTATGAGCGTTTCCATACAATTGCCTAAGATAACAGCATTGTTCTTGATAAAAACTGCCGATTCTGGTTGTCTTTTGGATAAAACCTTCCCCAATATCGAGCATATCGGTAAAGCCTTCCTATACCACTGACGCTTAGTGAAATGACGGCTATCACCTTACATATCTGCCGGTAGTCAGCGTGTCTTTGGAAACCGAAGACCCAGAGGGGCCGTATCAGAGTTCGTTCCAGACCACCGGATCATCCTAGATATGCCACATGACGTACAACCGCCCTCCAATGACATGAAATTCAAATGCTCGAATGTGAGTGTCCATGAGATCAATGCGGGGTATGGCAGTTGCAAGTCCATGTATTTTCTATGAAGTGTTCATGAAGGAGAAGATAACGATAGATTGTATCTTTTGAGTGATCTCTTGTGAGTACTGATAAGAATTAGTCGGGGGAAGATACGAGTTGCGGGCTATCATCTTTATCAGACTATAGATACCAACATAGGTACCTTAGATGTGGTTGTCAACACGTCCCGAATTGCCTCAAGGAGTTAAGCAGCGAGTAAACTCTAACCACTTCGCGGTGCCCTTCCTCATTCAAGACAGTGTGGCTTATCGCCCGCGCTGTCCAAACGGCCAACTTATCAGCTCAAGCCACTCACCAGAAAAGGACAGACAGGGCCTACTACGTACTATGATAAGAGCAAGACGATACAGTGCACAACGTGATACACGGAACCACTACCGTAGCGCTATCAATAGTGCAGATAAACTCAAGTTTACCACATGCAACCTTGCGTATCCAATGGTTCGCAGCTGGTAAAGAGTCTCGACGCGATAGAACGTGGATAGCTAGCTACTTGCAGCCTAGCAGAAGCTGGGGTAGAAACTGGGGTCAACATACGCTTTGAGTAGGTGTCGAAAAATACCGGTCAACCTTCATACCATTTTTGTGCTGGACTTATTCTTTCAGCCTCCAAACTTAAAGCTTGATATCGAAGATAAGTGATTCCAGCTTCGCGGATACTTTCCCGTAGAAACCAATCAAGATACGATCGTCACGATCGCCAATTTCCCCAGGTTTCGCCTCCGGGAAGAGTAGAGTCGTTCTGAGTGAACAGAGTATAAAGACTTGGGATCGTCGTCGTGCAGAAACCAAATCCTAGTAGAAGCAAGCTCTTCCACTTCAGAGCCCTCAGCTCTAAATCCAACTTGCATATTGATCAATTTTATCTATTATCTTCCTCCATCATGCGTCGGGAAAGCATTCATGATGTCCATACTCCAGGTGGAATGATGGAGAAGCCACGGGGCTCAGTCTCTAAAGAAGATGGCCTTGCCCTTGAGCCTACGCGAAGCATAGAGGAGGTTCAGGCTATAGAGATGCAGGAGGGCAAGCATGGCCAGTTTCATCGATCTTTCACCCCTAGACAAGTCCATGTGAGTAAAGCAATTCAAGTTCAACCCGGGACCACTAACACAGCTCTTTCAAGATCATTGCTCTAGGTTCCAACATCGGTTCCGGTGTCTTCATCGCCACTGGCAAAGCTCTAGCTACTGGTGGCCCAGGAAACATGGTCATCGCCTATTTCATGGTCTGCACCTGTGTCTGGGCTGTTCTACAATCCCTTTCCGAGATGACGATCGCCTTTCCTGTCTCGGGCAACTATATCGATTATGCGGACCGTTGGGTAGATCCTGCTTTGGCATTCGGAGCTGGTTTCGCTGAGTGGCTTGGTAAGTATTCATATATTTGATTAATGGTTATGTGCCCTGACTGCTACCAGGCTGGACTGCGATTGTGTCTGCCGAAGCTGGTTTCTTCCACATTCTGGTAGGATATTGGTCTAATGGTTCCTTTCCTTTGGCCGCATCCCGTAAGTCATGACTCTTATATCCCTTGTTTGAAAATCACATAAACCTAACTCTTCCATAGTCAGCATCTTCATGTTCGCTTGCCTCGTTATCTTCCTCCTCCCAAACACGGTCTTCGCCTGGTTCGAATATGTAACATCTCTGATCAAGATCTTCCTCTTCTTGATTATCATTACGCTTTCCTTGGCGTTGGTCCTTGGAGCTGGCCCTAATGGCTCTGTTCACCATGGAGAGACATGGACTGAACTACCAGCATTCCTGAATGGCTTCTCGGTACGTCTTAATATACATTCTTCAGGAAGTAAATTCACTTACACTCCCATAGGGATTCGCCAACTGTGCCCTGCTTGCAACCTGGGCAGTCGGTGATCAAGTCTTCATCGGTATCATGGGTGGCGAGGCAGAGAGTCCACGCTTCTCCCTTGCACATGCTACCAAGCTGGTTCCCTTCCGAGTCAACTTCATCTACATGATCAGCGTCGTTTTCATCACCATTCTGGTGCCCTCCAACGATGAGCGTCTCCTTGGCGGAGGCGGTGTTGCTGCATCGCCTTTCGTTGTCGCGGTCCAAGACTCTGGAATTCCTGCTATTGCTTCTATCCTCAACGCTGGAATGATTTGTGGTGTCCTTGCCATCGCCGCCGAGTCTGTGTATCTCTCGTCAAGAGTGCTGAGGACAATGTCTCACCAGGGTCTGATCTCAACACGTCTTGCTAAGGTTGATGACAAGGGACGACCTAGACTTGCTTTGATCATCACCTCAGTGGTGGCTGTTGTACTTGGATACATTCAACTGTCCGGTAAGTCTCAACCCTCTATTAACTTAAAATCATGAGCTTACACCATGCTAGCTGGTGGACTTACTGTCCTGAACTGGCTAATCTCCATTACAAGTGCATCCTTCTTCAGCAACTGGATCATCATTTCCTTTACCAACTACAGATTCCATTGTGCTCTCAAGGCTCAAAACGACCAGCTCTTCTCCGAGACATACGCCTGGAAGTCCGATGCTTGGCCCCTAGCACCAGCTTGGTTGATGCTTATCTCTGTCATGTTGCTGGTCTGCTGTATCTACTCTGGTATCAACCCGGTTGTAAGTAAACCCACCTCTCATTCTTTTCACAGACGCAACCTAGAATTGAACTACACATTGGATCATACGAAGCACAAGTTAACATCATTCACAGGGCAGCGCTGGCTTCACCGCCGAGAACTTCTTCCAGTACATGATCGGAGTTTTGGTCATCTTCGGCTTCACTCTTGGATACAAGCTTATCTACAGGACACCCTGGAGAGACCCTGCTACTGCTGACTGTCTCACTGGCCGACGACATCTCAGTGTTGATGAGATCAAGCAACTTGATGAATACTATTCCAAGCCCAAGTGGAGACGCTTCCTCACTTATGTCCAGCTGTGGTAAACGCAGCGGTTTGAAAGCTCGATGATGGTAGAGAGGGCTTGAGTACGGGCGTATTCTATAGGCTACTGTAAGCTATTGTCAATGTAATTATTGTTTCATCAAATTAGTGTTGGTCTTATCAATAAGTGAACGGCTATTTGTGACGCCTCTACAACAAACCGGTAGAATTACGAACCTGATGGAATATGAAGAACAGACCAAGAAGAGTTAATAGCTAAATGACTAGACAGCCTATACCCCCATAGGCATGACTCAGTATGAAGAGTTCATTATTGTAGAACTGCATGGCTCATTTGTAGCTGTTGGTCAACGAGATCAATGAGACCAGAAACCCGTCGGATAACTCACGGCTCCGTGCAAAATATCAACAATTAGGATGAAGTAAGCTTCTCTAGAACAATCATGCGACTGTAACTTGGCGATAAAATGTAGACTATCTTGGTGTATACAAAGCCCCTATGTGCCCTCAACCATCGGATCCTCCGGCCAAGGCCACGTCAAGCTATCTATATCCAGCGAGTTTGCAATATTCAAGAGCTGCTCTGCACTGAGCTCATAATTCAACCCCAGTCCAAACTCATCTTCGGAATCAAGGTTGAATGGTTCAGCATATCCAGTGATGGGCTCCGTAATAGGCTCCATATCTTCTACCAGCACTTCCCTTGGCGTACTGTTTTCTTGTGTCGCGATTAAAGATCTTGCTTCGTTGTTGAGCAAAAATCCTCGAAGCAGTCCTTCCAGCTGCTTCAATTCAGATGCTACCATGGGGGCGACCAGATTGCCGCGAGAACCCATCTCATCGAGAATTGCGTAGGCCCTTTGTGTCCAGGGAGAGTGATCGGGTAATAAGGACGAGTCAATTGCAGAAGCCATAAGAAGTGCGATTGTTGCGGTAAGTGTTGCATCTTGGTCGAAACGTAGGAAGGTCTCTGGTGAAGGTGTCAGTGTCATGTAGTCCTTGACTGTTGAAATACGAATTACTTGCCTAAAAGTCCTTGCTCAGAGAGACTTGAGAGAATTCTTAGGATCTGTTGTGCGGACTCTGTGCACATTTGAACCAGACCTTTAACACTTTCTGATTGCAACCAATGCATCAGAGCTACTTCTAGATGCCCAAGTCTTGAGAGCAGAAACGTATAGAGGAGGGGCCTGGTGGTTAAAATAATGCACTTGATGAGTTAGATCATGCTAAACGAGTTTAGATCAGCAGCACTCACTTGATGTTGCAAGACATGTAGATGCGCCGATATCCGAGATATACCAGCCATGCCTTCGCTTGTCTGGACCTCAAATGATTTGTTGAGTCTCTCAGTCACAGTCGCAATGCTTTTGAGCACTTCTTGAGTGGCGCCGAGATATCTACTGTCGAGTTTTCCTTCAAGTCCGTATACAGCTGCAAGACGTCAGCAAGCCACCTTACCCAAACAGACGGCATATACGTACTCTGATCTATCTTTGCAAGCACTCGGCAGAAATCAACATGTATCTTCAAAGCCTCTAATTTCTGTGGCTGTCCTGGAAATACAGGGAAGCGTGCGCTTATAACCTCGTCGGATATGCCTAACGGAAGTCCCTGAAGAGAGCCCATCTGGCGTTCGAGAATGTAAATTGTCCAGAACATGTGGCGACATCTCTGTACATATGCTTCGTCAAGAACACTGGGTTGCATTTCTGTGTGTATACCGTATTCTAACCCATGACGAAGAGCCGAGCAAACCTGGATCGTTAGCTATAGTATGTATCTATAGGACACGTTTGCCTACCAGACGATAGGCCTCTTGGATACGATCCACGCATTGTAGATAGAGGGCAGCGCAACACAGAACTTGCATCTCGTCTATGATATCGCACTCAAAAAAGTTGAAGTCTGGCATAAGCTTCATGGCCTGCACAAAAAAGTCACTGCCAGGAGGTCTTCTAGATTTGGTTGACTGCACGACAAAAGCTTTCCCAAGAGCCAACACCAAAAGGTAATGAACAAACCACAAGGGCTCTTCTCGTATATGCTCAGCACGGTTTTTGTGAAAGCGATGGAATCGCTTCATAAAGACATCCTCGTCGAATAAGTTGTACAGCCAGCTGCAGTGAAACTTGACCGAGTTGATAAGATAGAGGGCGAAATCCTTGGTAGGTAGCGTGGACATGTCTGGTATATCCTGGGTCGTAGATCTCCTTGTGCCATCCCATCTCAGATCGAATACCTTCCCTTCGAGGCCAGCAAAGTGCAGGTTGTGAGTTGGCAATGGAGTACCTGTGAGACGTTCGTGTGTCATGGTCAGGACCCTCTTGTTGAAGGACCAATTCGATGATGTTCCCATGAATACTGGGTTAAAGTTAATTCTGCTATATATACAGAAGGCGAAGGAACTTACAAAGTTGGCCTGTAATCCCCGGGACAAAGTCGTATGTGTGAAAGGCTAGCGGATTGATAAGGGGGGCTTTTGCTTCACTACCAGTTTGTTGATGTTGTGTTTCTGCTGGACCATAAGGCGATATAGACGCCGAGGGTTTTATTGTCAGTCCTGAAATATCATGGTTATCACCAGATAATGCGATACGTTCTGACTCTTGTTAACATTATATGTCAACATTCGATAAGAGTTGTGAAAACTTACCAAATTCAGGACTCTCCGACTGTCCAGCAGTAGCATCGATAAGGGTCTGTTGGTTAGCCTTATTTTCAAGAGATGCCAACTTCTCTTGAAGTCTGTTGATATATCTGCAGGGAATGAGTGAGTAAAGCCTTGTAAACGGACTTGTCACTTGGCTTACCCTCTCGAAACCACTACTTTACGAGACTCATCATCAAATCGACATGTCAATCCTCTCTTATCGCATTGTTGACACGGCTGAGAGCCTGAGCATCTAATCTTCTGATCACGACATCTTACACAACTAAGGATCCCGTCAGTTATGATACTGGACTTTTAATAAAATAAGAACATACGCTTTTGGGACACGCTTTCGGGCATTGTTAGGTCTTGCAGAACTAGCCCTCGTTGACGCTGACATCACAAAGACACACAGAAGTAATTGGAACAGCAGTAATCAAGAGTAATGATATTGTTGTTTGAATAAGACAATGCCATCTCTACAGTTCCCCAGCCCCAGGTTGTTTCAACAGGCAAGCTTCCGCCTAGAGAGCGGGGTAGATTAAGGGCCGTTGATAGGGTTCCAAAGCCGATAGAATGGAAGAATGGAAGCGCTTTAGAAGATGTGGGTATCTATGATTTAGTAAGGCGATTGGCCTCGATCTTGATGGCGGAGTTTGATCGTCTACGAGACCCAATTGCGTTTAGAGCCTTTGGTTTGTCACTAAGAATAGAGGAGCATATCCTACCCAAAACTGAGAATAAGACTGATTCTCATACTTACAAGATGAGGCACCCGATCAAACCCGTATAGAGTTACTTTTTAAAGAGAGTAGTACACCGCTAGCTGCAACGTTGAAAACAGGAAAAGTTAGTAATACACCTGTGGTGCAAAGCAGACTGTTGACTAACAACGTCTGTACTCATGATATCGGATTCGTTCCTTGTCATGGTCTCACCTAGTTATGACCTAGAAGCATAAAACAGCAATTCATTCGAGTAGACACCCTAATTGTTCCGATGGCCATGGATACAGCCGCCTTGTACAAAGTCCAAGCTAACGAGCGGCTGAAGCTGAAGCTTATGGTTGTTGGTGGCTTGCAGGCTGAGGGTCTTGTGCAACCGACAAATACGACTTTTCGATGCAGAACATTAGTAGTTAAGCTTGTATAAGAGGGAGTAACACCCACCTACTTACTCATCTACTTTTATGACCAACAATATCCGCTTCACATACTCCTACCTTGTCATCAATGCCAGGTTTCAATCTCAGCTACCAGTGGCTGCACTATACCCGACCCTCAGGGCCACCATCTCCAGCTCCTGAGGGTCTCGAGCGTCACTGGCTAAAAACACCCCAAGGCCGGATCGAAGTCCTCTCCAACACACCGTCCATCACCAGTGAGTCCAATGGCCCTCCCATAGTATTCTGCCACGGCGGAATGGGCTGTGCCTGGGTTTGGACGGAGTACATGCAGTATCTCGCTGCACGCGGCGTTCAATGCTACGCTGTTTCGTTGCGCGGCCACGGAGAGTCATGGCATCCATCTTACTTCCGCATGGTCTTTGCGACGCCCAGGAGCGCTCTGGCTTCTGATCTTGTTGCGGCGATAGAGTGGGTGCAGACGCGTGAGGAGAGCGAAGTGATGCTCGTTGGACATTCCAGTGGCGGCGGTTTGAGCCAGGGCGTTCTCAGTGATGGGCTGGCCAATGTTAAAGCGCTTGCGTTGTTGGGAGCTGTTCCAGGATTTGGATCGTAAGTCGTGATGCAACTCATACCTTAACCTCCAATCGAGATGCTAACACAGCTTTACAGAATGGGCGTGTACTTGAATTGGTGGAAAATGGATCCATGGTTCACCATTCGAATGATATTCCATCTGTGGCACTCCAACTCACCTCTTTCACACCCAAAGCTCACCCAACGCGCTTTCTTTGGCGACAAATTCCTGCTCTCCGCTGTCATCCCCTTCCAGCGCCATATGAATCGCTACGAGAGCTATCTATGGCCCTTCAGCATGATGTACAGCTTCGCATCTGCATCAAGTATCCTTAGACACATCCGCAACGAGGGCGCTAGCGGCGAAAAGGTTCTTGTGATGGCTGGGACACAAGATAAACTGATGACAGCACCAGTGACGGAAAACACTGCGACGTTTTATCGCGAGGCGGGAGTTGAGGCGCGAGACGGTGTGAGATTGCGTTTCGTTGAGGGCGCGGGACACCATTTACAGAATGATGTTCAGTGGAAAGACGGCGCAGAGAAGTTGTTTGAGTTTTATAAAGGCATTGCTTGAGGAGGAATCTCTTCCCTCTGGTTAGTCCTTGTCCTTGTCGGGGCGGATGTCCAGTTGGTTTGATGATACTTGTATAACACATCTCTATAGCGCTCGCTCGCAACTCCACGATATTACTCATAGTCAAACATAGACCTATGTCCATTGAAACAGCGGCAACGCTAACCAGACATAAAATGTTCGGTTCGATTACCCGTTAGCATTTACCGCTTTTTGAGGCATGTCGTGGATCGGTTCAATATGCCGAGACGCGACCGAATCAACGTGCCACTCTATTCTCGACTCCCGGTCCGGTAGCGGCCTGGAAAAGGCACTGAAGGAACTCCGTCGCTGTACTGAAAGAAGAAAAAAGAGGGGACGGATGACAAGGGAGTCCGGGGCTAGAGCATCTTCCTACAGCGCGTTGCCTAGGCGAAGTTCCCTTTTCTTTCCCCTGAGGCAATTCGTATCACTTCAATTCATCATCATCAAGCACGTCCATCTTCGGTGTCAAAAAAGCGTCTTTTGTTGAATCTTCAGCTTTCGGCACTTCAAAGCCCCGAAAACTCCGGCATCTACATCCCGGATTCGGAAGCCTACCGACCTTTTCGTGCCTCACAGAAACCTCTCGGGCTTCTTCCGTCGCATCGCCCTGCTCCAGTGAAAGGACCAGCGCAACAAGCAACCTAACCTACCTACACGCCAACCTTTTCGCCAGGGGCCTCAGGCAGTCAACCTGGCGCGCATTCAGCGGTTGTCAGCGGGGGTAGGTGCGGCCAGTCGTTCGCTCTTGCCAAGATCGGCATTCGTTATGGAGGGGAGAAAGGTGACGGTGCCCCGCGCTCCGGAGCTGTCCGCCGAGAGCCCCTCTTCGGCGGGCTTCAAGACATATTCGGCCGCTGGGTCGGCCGATAGGATCTCTCTCGTCTCAGGTCATTTGTCGCATCAGTCTTCTTCTTATAACACAGCTTCTCCTACTCAAGTTCCCTCGTCCATTCAAGCTCGTCGTCTCTCTACAACCACAGCCACAATGTCTTCTCAACCTGCACACGCTACTCTGCTCATTCCCGGGCCCATTGAGTTCGACGATGAGGTCCTCAAGTCCATGGGTCACTACAGGTACGACTTGGACCAAGTTTGCCTATTAATAATAATACCTCGCTTGCTAATACTTGTTCCGCAGTGAGAGCCACGTCGGACCCGGCTTTGTCAACACCTTCGGCGAGACCCTCACCCTGACCCGCAAGCTCTTCCAATCGACCGACCCCTCCGCTCAACCTTACGTTATCTCCGGTTCCGGCACCCTGGGATGGGACATTGTTGCTGCCAACCTTGTCGAGGCTGGTGAGGACGCCCTGGTTCTTAGCACCGGATACTTTGGCGATGGCTTCGCCGACTGCCTCCGCGCCTACGGTGCCAACGTTACCAAGCTCGACGGCGAGGTTGGTGGCCGACCTCAGCTCGCCGAGATCGAGAAGACCCTTTCCGAGAAGAAGTTCAAGATCCTCACAGTCACCCACGTCGACACATCAACCGGTGTCCTGAGCGAGCTCAAGGACCTTACCGCTCTTGTGCACCGTGTCTCCCCCGAGACTCTCGTTATCGTCGATGGCGTCTGTAGTGTTGCATGTGAGGAGATTGCTTTCGATGAGTGGGGTCTTGATGGTGTTGTTACTGCCAGCCAGAAGGCCATTGGCGTGCCTGCTGGTCTTTCTATCTCTTTCTTCAGCGGCCGAGCTGTCGCCGCTGCTCTTGAGAAGCGCAAGACTCCTATTCCCGCCTACTTTGCTTCTCTGAAGAACTGGACTCCCAGTAAGTGACGCAGCTTCGCAAATGCCTTTTCTCCCCTGCTAACGATTCAAAGTCATGAAGAACTATGAAGCCAAGAAGCCTTCTTACTTCGCCACTCCCTCTCCTCAGCTCATCCACGCCCTTCACACTGGCCTAACACAGATCTTCACTAAGCCCCTGGCCGAGCGATTCCAGGGCCACATCGAAGTCTCGAACAAGGTCAAGAAGGCCATCACCGATATGGGCCTCAAGATTGTTGCTACCAAGCCTGAGGATCAGGCCCACGCCATGACTGCTATTTACTTGCCCGAGGGTGTTGGTGCTCCTGATGTTCTGCCCAAGCTAGCTGCCAAGGGTGTCGTCTTTGCTGGTGGTATTCACAAGGCTATTGCTCCCAAGTACATCCGATTCGGCCACATGGGTGTCAGTGCTGTAAGTGTTATGCGAACTCGTCTGTTGTGAACTTCTTGCTAATACCTTCAATAGCTTGACCCTAGCCGCGACCACATCGAGAAGGCTCTTAATGCCCTCAAGGAGAGCTTGGCCGAGGCTGGGTACAAGGCTTGAAAATAAACAAACATGTAGCTATCGACAGGGGAGCTTGGTCTTTACTGTGGATTAAAAAAATTATATAATGATACAACGACTGGCCATGGATGCATATTTGGATAGACGATGGAACCGACTAGAGGGTTGGAAAGTATTGTCACATATTGATCTAGCGAGTCTTAAAAATATGATACTTTGATGACAGACGTGTTGAGCCATGGTTCGTTGTGTTTTATGAGCTATCAGATTATGCCTGTGACGGCTGCCTTCAAAGTGTGATATCACTCCCGGGTTGATGCAGGCTATTAAGGCTACACAGACGCAATGCAGGATATGGCAATCTTATAACGAGCGAACGCGTTTGAGAGGAAGTGCTCGGTCGGCACGTTTGTCGTTATCGAGAACACCCCAAGACACAATGGTGATTCGGATAGCTGCATGCGGCAAATTCAGCAGTACGTAACTCAGGCGTCGTTGATAAATCCAAAGCGAATCATGAGATCGATCGAGGGGTTATGCGCCCGGGAGGCTGGGAGTTTCGGAAGGGCCATGTACCGCTACAAAGATCCCAGCGTCATGGGTCTGACGAACTGCAGCCTTGTCGCTCTTTTGGGCTCTTTTGGTATGGGAAGAAACACAGTGACAGCATCAACCGCCATGACGGAGTATGTAGAGATACATTCAACGTGATAGTGACATGACATGACAGGACAGGACAGGACAGGCATCCCCGCTGCTGACAAAACCAACGGCCTGGAGCTTCAGCCTGAGACGCCTGAGACTGACGGGTTTAGAGATGGAGAACCTAGTACCTAAGCTCCAGAGACAGCTCGTTGCTGGTGGTTACAAGTGACGCAGGCGTGGCATAGTGCATACTGACTGCACTGCGGGGCATTTTTTTTTGGTCCTGGCACTCCACTAAAGGCGCTGTATTCACAGTGCACTTGCTGCTCTGCTTCCACTCCAACTCCACTTCGATTAGTCCAGTCCAGTCCATGGATCTCTTCACACTTCACCTCACCTCACCGACGTCGTCCACTTTACATTAGTTTGCTTTGCAACGTCCACCCGAAGTCGAAGTTTGCATTTCTCCTCTTTTTCATTTTTTCCAAAGCTTCCTCGCGACGCCTTGACCTCCTCCGACTATCCGTCTTTCACATCGCCATTTCCCATTCTCCCTCCTCTTACTGTAGAGTTGCGCTACTGCTTCCCTCTCTATATCTGCCTGGGGCTGGTATTTGCTTGTATCTCTTCCATCTCTCCCCCCGCCTCGCCTTGTCTCATTCAACCCACCACAACCACAACCACCACAACCTCCTCCAACCACCAACTCTTCTGTTCTCCCACGTAACGACCCCCTCGTGAATTCGAAATAAGCACGCAAAATGGCCGCCTCCATTGAAGAGCTGGACGTCCTTGTCCGCTCCTTCTACGAGGGGCGCGGTGAGCAGGTAGGTTTATCACCCGCGGTGTCGGGTTTTCCCAAACCGTGGACCCCGCGCGTCGAGATGAGGAACAAGAGCTAATCCCGCCTCGTGAATCGTGTAGCAAAAAGCCGCCCAAGCTGCCCTCAACCAGGTTCGTGCATCTCTCCAGCTTCTGGCTTGTGTAAAGCCTTTTACTGACTTGAGTTTCAGTTCAAAGAAGACCCCGATGCCTGGCTCATGGTCGACAAGATCCTCTCGGATGCGCAGTATCCTCAAACCAAATGTGCGTTGCCTCTGCTTTGCGCCACTTCCTAAGCTGTGCTGCACTCCAGTCAGCACCTACCTCCGAAATATGCGAACTCACGGCGTGTGAAACCACTCGACTAACAAAATTTGATAGACTTGGGTCTGCAGGTTCTGGACAATGTGATCTCGACGAGGTGGAAGGTTCTCCCCCGGGAACAATGTCAAGGTCCGTCTATTCCACGATAACAGCTTAACAGCCAAGTCTGACAGCTTGGGTCTTGTAGGAATCCGAAACTTCATCGTCCAGTTCATCATCCAGTGCTCGAGCACCGAAGAGTCGTTGCGCGAGCAAAGGACTTTGCTCAACAAGCTCAACCTCGTCCTCATTTCCGTCCTCAAGCAGGAATGGCCTCACAACTGGCCTACATTTATCAACGAAATCATCTCGTCCTGCCATTCCAACCTAGCCATCTGCGAGAACAACATGATCATTCTTCGTTTGCTCTCGGAGGAAGTTTTCGACTACTCGGCCGAGCAGATGACATCGACCAAGACACGCAACCTCAAGCAAACCATGTGCGCCGAGTTCTCGCAAATCTTCAACCTTTGCCAGGAGGTTCTCAACACCGCCACACAGCCTAGTCTGATCAAGGCGACTCTCGAGACCCTTCTGCGATTCTGCAACTGGATCCCCCTGGGATACATCTTCGAGACACCACTCATAGAGACGCTGCGAACCCGTTTCCTCTCGACCCCCGAGTTCCGCAACATCACCATGCAGTGCCTTACCGAGATCGGTGGCCTTCAGACTGGTGGCCCTGGACAGCCCAACTCATACGATGAGGAGCTGGTCAAGATGTTCACCGAGACGTTGACAACCATCGCTAGCATTATTCCGGTTACTCTGGATCTCAAGAGCACATATCCTAGCAGCAACTCAAGAGATCAGGAGTTTATCCAAAACCTGGCTCTCTTCCTTTGCAATTTCTTTGGAATGCACTTGAACGTAGGTCATGAAATGTGTTTAAAACTTTTAGGAAATTCTAATATGTGTATAATAGCTCATCGAGAAGCTTCCCAACCGAGATTTCCTTATTCACGGTCACTACTATCTTATCAGGATATCGCAGATCGATGATCGAGAAATCTTCAAGATTTGCCTCGACTACTGGCTCAAGCTCGTCCAGGAGCTCTACGAGGAGATGCAACAGCTCCCCATTACCGACCTCAACCCCCTCATGGCCGTCGGCGCAGGAATTTCTGGTAGCGGCGCCCCGAACCCTACGGTCCTCAACAACTACCCTCTTCGAAAGCACAAGTACAACGAAGTTCTGTCAAACCTCCGAGTTGTCATGATTGAGAAGATGGTCCGTCCTGAGGAAGTCCTGATTGTCGAGAACGACGAGGGTGAAATTGTCCGAGAGTTCGTGAAGGAGAGCGACACAGTGCAGCTTTACAAGACAATCCGAGAGTGTCTGGTCTACCTGACACACTTGGATGTGGTCGATACAGAAAACATCATGACAGAGAAGCTGGCTCGACAGGTTGACGGCAGCGAGTGGTCTTGGCACAACTGCAACGTTCTTTGCTGGGCCATCGGCTCGATTTCCCTTGCAATGAACGAGGAGACGGAGAAGAGATTCCTTGTCACTGTCATCAAGGACCTCCTTGGTCTTACTGAAATGAAGCGTGGTAAGGACAACAAGGCCGTTGTCGCCAGTAACATTATGTACATTGTCGGCCAATACCCCCGATTCCTTAAGGCTCATTGGAAGTTCCTTAAGACTGTTGTTAACAAATTGTTCGAGTTCATGCACGAGTCTCACGAAGGTATGTTTCGAGCTGCTTCACCTACGACTTACACGATACTAACCAGCATTTCACAGGTGTTCAGGACATGGCTTGCGATACGTTCATTAAGATTGCCCGTCAGTGCCGACGACACTTCGTTGCTCTTCAGCCTAGCGAGCAAGAGCCCTTCATTGAGGAGATCGTGCGAAACATGGGTAAGATTACATGCGACTTGACTCCCCAACAGGTTCACACCTTTTACGAGGCTTGTGGTTATATGGTCGCCGCTCAAGGCAACAAGCACCAGCAAGAGAGGCTCCTCTCCGATCTCATGGCCATCCCCAATGCGGCTTGGGACGAGATTATCAAGCAAGCAACAGTGAACCCTTCCATTCTTCAAGATGCGGAGACCATCAAGGTTATCGGAAACATCATGAAGACTAATGTGTCAGCTTGCTCTTCTGTGGGATCCTACTTCTACCCCCAGATTGGTCGCATCTATCACGACATGCTCCAGATGTACAATGCCACAAGTACACTGATCTCCGAGGCTGTGGCTCGCGATGGTAAGACTCAAATTCGACCATCCCGCTTATAGTGATACTGACAGCGTTTAGGTGAACTCGCAACCAAGATGCCCAAGGTCCGAGGTCTTCGTACCATCAAGAAGGAGATCCTCAAACTTATCGAGGTTTATGTTGATAAGGCGGAGGACCTTCAGGCTGTCCGCGCTCAGATGGTTCCTCCTCTGTTGGACTCTGTTCTAGTCGACTACAACCGCAACGTCGCTGGTGCTCGAGATGCTGAGGTGCTCAAGGCTTGCTCTACCATCATTACCAAGCTCTCTGTTAGTATCCCCGCAGTGGCATGTAAGATTATTAAACTGACCGTCATCAGGCTCTCATGGAAGACCAAGTTCCTACTATCATGCAGAACGTCTTCGAGTGCACTTTGGAAATGATCAACAAGGACTTCTCCGAGTTCCCCGAACACCGAGTGGAGTTCTTCAACCTCCTCCGGGCCATCAACTTGCACTGCTTCCCTGCTCTGCTTAAGCTCGATAACAACCAGTTCAAGTTTGTCATTGACTCGTGCTCGTGGGCTTTCAAGCACGACAACCGAGATGTTGAGGCTGCGGGTCTCAACATGGCACTGGAGTTGATTAACAACATTGCTGAGAAGACAGATATCCAGACCGCCAACGCTTTCTTCCAGCGATTTTTCATCACTATTCTCCAGGATGTGTTCTTTGTTGTCACCGATAACGACCACAAGGCTGGTTTCAAGACGCAGTCTATGCTGCTCATGAAACTATTTTACTATATTAACCCCGCAGACGGCACTCAGCCTAAGATCCAGGGACCCATCTACAACCCTGATCAGGCTGCAGCCGGAACCGATAACCGAGAGTTTGTTGCCAACTTTGTAGCAAACCTCTTGCAAAATGCTTTCCGCAATCTGCAAGCGTACGTATTAACCCATCCCATCTATACTACAATGTTAACCGTCAAACAGGAACCAGATCACAAGCTTCGTCGAGGGTCTATTCACGCTTAACACGCAGTACGATAAGTTCCGACTCAACCTCCGTGATTTCCTCGTCTCCCTCAAGGAATTCGCAGGCGACAATGCTGAGCTGTTCGTCGTCGAGAAGGAGCAACAAGAGCAGGATGCCAAGACGGCCGATATGGAGCGACGACAGAAGGTTGGCGGTCTACTCAAGCCTTCTGAGCTGGAAGATGAGGAGCTATGACTCAACGAAGAACTGCGGACTGAGTTTGCTCCCCAAGCCACCGAAGAAACGGGACCGACAGATGCAGCTGGGGATGGTTGGGAGTTTTATGGTCTTTGATGGGTTTCACCCAGGATTACGATCCAAAAGCCAATCTTGCCATCCCACGCACGCTATAGCATCTTGTCCACGCCCAATTTCATTCCTGCTATGATACCATATTCCTCCCATAGAAGAGTGGCCATCCGCCTATCCCGGCCCGGTGGCGCGACGCCCTTGTCTAAATCGCCCCTTGGAAGTCTCAAGGGGAAGAGTTAAAAAACAACAAGATAAAGATCAAGGAGCACTGGTTGAGTTTTGGTCGTTTTTGACCGTTTTATTTTCTGATTTGACGACGTTGCTGCTTGTGGAAGCCATTGCCCATCCGCTTTTATGAATAAAAATAAAGAGAAATGCCTTAAAAGATTCAGAGTATTCTGTCCGTGGGAAGGGGGAAAGAGTATGGGTTTATGTAGATATAGTTGTAGCTCACACTATGGTAACCCCACAGTGAAATGAGATGAAGGAAATGATAATCATCGATTCATTGTGTTACTTGTTGCGCGAGGTCTACTGGTTCAAGGAGATTGTGATATATGGCAGTAATGCAAGGAACTGCTCTTCCATCCCTACTTATATACTCCTGGCTTCGGGACTATGTCTCTATGTTTACATCTCGACCCAGATCGTCCGTCTGTCGGCGCTGGCTAACGTAGGACACCAGATTCATCTGAAAGATAGCCATCATGAGCCAACTCTCCTCATATCTCATATATGCAACGCTCGTACGATAGCTAAGGGTCGAGATGACTATACACTGTTCATACAACCAGGTGCGCGAAACCGACTGGTTACTGCATAGTAACAGAGTTGGGGGCTCTGGCACTGGGAGAGTCCTTCGTTGGATTGAAGTAGTTCCGAATCAGAATTGAGTATGGCTTACAGACCAGCCCTCGCTATGAGAACAAAGTCGATATAACTGAAGGTGGTGTCCGCCTCCCGTGTCTCATCCTTGATCATTCTCTAGCTCCTCAAGAGGCCAGCGCAGGGCGTCTTGCCAATAACTCCCAAGATGATCAGCAATAAGCCGTACCAGAAACGTACCCGCGTCACCAAAAAGCCAGAAGTGGCGACACCGGTGCAGGAGAACACCGTAGTAAGCCAACACCAGCAATGCCTCTGGGCGATGTTTGCGGGCGATCTCCACATAATCTTGGCTCAGTACAACCGGGAATGCCGATGCAGCTTGTATCTTGGTACTCGCCGGTAAGTTGCGGTGGACGTTGAAGGCCCATTGGAGTGTGCTGGCTGCATCGCTACAGGCTTCGACCGCCGCACCGCTCAAATCGGAGGTTTGGATAAACTCTATCAGTTCGTCACACTCGGATCCCTTGTCTCCGAGTTCCGCTGCGTTTTTCACGCCGAGGAAGAACGGCGCCAGCGGAGATTGTAGAAGAGATGGGTAGGATGGTGATGTGAAAGACCGCACACCCTGATGGAGAAGAACCGAGTTGCAGAACCTTTCGATGAAGATATGGAAAGAGCCGCGATACTGAGTGAATGTATCGTAAAGCATGTGTAAGCTTAGCAAGGAGGAGAAGAGAAACTGGGGCAGATTGCGGGTTTCGTGGCCGGCTGTTTCCTGTGTGTCTTTGTTGAAATATGTGAGAGCACGAGTCTGCAGCTCTGTAGCAGTTCGACGATAAGCGATCGAACTCTCAGGGTGTATCATGGCGAGGTGGTCTGCCGCAATGGCGAGCAGTTGGTCCAAGGCGTAAGGAGCCTGTGACGACCATTCGAGAGCAACGTCAATGATGATATCCACGTTCTCGGCATCGAACAGCATAGACTTGCGGAAGTGATGTAAGAGTATGAGATGTTTGCCGGTAAATACAGGCGTAGGAAGAGCATCCGGGAGTGACGAGGACAAAGGCGACTCAGCAAAGTCAAAGGACTCTGTGAAAGACGGGAGAGTAGTAACAGACGATCGATCATCAGGTTCAAAGCGCGGTCCAAGATAGGGCGGCGGAGGTATTGACGAAGGACGCTGCGAAGCCCCAGCGCTTGAGACGCTGTCAACAGGACTCTGTAATCGGCTGCTGCTCTTGTTCCTCAGCGGCTCGTTGACAGGCGATTCCGCGGCAGCCGGTTTAGGAGGCGTCGGAAAAGAGCAGGCTCGCTCACTGGTGACGCAGTTGCTGCAGTTGGGACGGTGCTCATCGCACTTGATGTGTCGCCTCTTACACTCCAAGCAGCCGTTACGGGACTTGCGATGGGCCCTTCGGAGCTTGCCAGCGGCGCCGGAGCCGGAACCGGAGCCGGAGGTTGGGGTCAAACCCTCGGCGGTGGAACGCGGGGGCATCGGAAGAGGTGAGGGTGAGAGGCAGAGTGAGTGCGGGTGTGGGTGCGGTACCGGGGGGCGAAAGAATTGGCTCGGTGGGATCAAGCAGCCCGAGTCATAGGTTAGTAGTCTTGGCCGCCTAGGTACGGATAGTGATGATGTCTTTCCCCTGGCGTTTCGCGTAATATGATTGGCCGGCACTGAGGTCAGAAGCCTCGTCGTATACGGATAGCAATACGTTGATAGTGATAACAGTGAGTGATAGTCGTATTGTTTCAGTAAAGTTTTTGTCGCTGGGGCGGGACGAGTCTAGCATAAATTCGAACGGAGTTTTAGTCATGCATGGGGTTGCCGTCTTTGGCCATGACCATGACTATGACCGCGATATTAGATATTATCCAACATCAACAACCTACGTCTTTGACATCACACTCTGCTGTATATAGGGAGAAGCATGGGCCGTTCCGCTCAGAATATTTTCTGAGGAAATGAACATGTTTAGCTTGAGGCTGTGGTGATATTACATTGAGACAAGGTCGAAATAAGGCGTTTCGGAATTATCCGTTGTATTTAATTTAACCAAAAATAGCAGTCTCATACTGTATCAGCCTCATATGGCTACGAATTTTTACAAAAGAGCCTTGTGACGCGTGTTATTGCGTGGCATCCACAGTACTAAAACATTATCTTTTAAAGTCGTTCCATTTCCGCTATCATCCTCCCAATTGGTGATATCATGACAATGATGTCAATATCTATATCCCCGAGCAAGAGCGGCCTAAGTGATTATCGATCTAAAAAGAGCATATACTATCTAGAGACCTACAATCCTCAAGCCTAAAGAGATGGGAATATCTGAAAGAATACCTACTTATTCAATTTCAACTATGAGGTCAATCCACCCACTTATAAAAGACCCCCCCAACAATCGTCACTTAGACAAATATCCGATACGCGTTCATCGGATTCAGCTCGAATTTTCGTATCCAGATTCAGAAAGCTATACGCGTATACTCACTCAAATTGACCAGAGCATTATAAATATACCCAGTCCATGCTTTACTCCGACCTGCAAAGCTTACGACGCCCTCACCACACCAAGGCCATTCTGCCTTGCCATCAGGTAGACCAATCCCAAAACAACAGTAACCAAAAACGGGGTATATTCTATATTCCTGTCTAATCGTCAAACCCTGTAAACTCGTCCTCCTTATCCTTTTTAGCCGCCGCGGCCTCAAGAATTGCCTTTTCGCGGTTTTGTTTTCGGATCTGAACAAGCATCTCGTTTAGCTCCATCTGCTTGATCTTCTCGTCCTCTGTCATGTTGGAAGTGGCCTCTGCCTCACGACGCTTGCGTCGCTTTTCCCTTCGCTCCACTCTCTCATCCTCCATCTCGTGCTTGGCGCTCCAGGCCTCGTTGTTCTTGCGCTTGCGCTTCACTTCCTCGCTCTTGTCCTTCTTCTTGCCTGCCTTCTCCTCCTCGAGGGCCACCTTTCTTGCTTGTTCGCGAGTCTTTTCCTTGTAGGCGTAGTTGTCCCAGTCTATCTCAAGGCCACACATCTTGTCGCCCGTGAAACCCTTGAGCTCGGGCATTCTAGGCAAACGCAGCAATCCCCATGCATTGCCAAGATCAGCCCAGTCGAGATCAGCCGCGCGGAAAATAGATGTAGCCTGGTGAGCGCCGTAGCTTCGAGCCCAGCTCACGAATCCTTTCTGTGCTTTGTCGAACAGTGCCCGGTCTGTCAACACAAGGTCCCTAATCTTCTTCGTAGCAGCAACAGCATCCTCGTCTGATGTGAAAACGGTTGGCTTCTCCAGTTTTACAATTGGAGTTTTGCGAATCTCTAAGAACTGGACGTAATCTTCTTCTCGTCCAGGGTGCAACATCACCACTGCCAGTCCCTTTCGGCCCGCACGGCCAGCTCTTCCACTGCGATGGATAAACACCTTGGGATCTGACGGGGCATCGATCTGAACCACCAGATCAACCTGCGGGATATCCAAACCACGAGCTGCCAAATCGGTTGTAAGTAGTATTGTAGGAGCGACGGAGTTGAGGAAGCGGTTAAAGTTTTTCTCTCGGACTTTAGCTGGGTGCTTTCCATGTAGGGGAACCAGGGCGAAACCCTCTGGCAGGATCAGAGGCAGAGCATGTTGGAAATAGTCGACAGCTGCGCAAGTAGAAAGGAAAACGATACTCCGTTGAGGTCGTACAGGTAATTGTCGAAGCAGTTCCGCAAGGGCGGGAAGTTTTTGGCTCGCGGGCTTAACCATGTATGTCATTTGCAGACTGGCAGGGGTCTTTCTGTCTTCGAGAACTCCACCATCCTTCATCTTGACCTTGACCTCGATTTTGACGGGATTTCGCAGACCGACTCGAATAATCTCGCCAACGGCCTCACTAACACTAGCACTGAAAAGTCCAGTTCTTCGCTGCTTTGGCAGGTGCGACAGAATCTTCTGGAGATCCGGCTTGAAACCAAGGTCCAGGAGACGATCGGCTTCGTCAAGGACTAGAACCTCGAAGGAGGACTGGGGGCAGTGGACGTGAGGCGAAGACAGAAGTTCGACAAGTCGGCCGGGAGAGGAGATGAGAACGTTCGGGCTGTGTCGAAGGAAGAAACTGAGATCTTGCGCCGTGGTCGTTGTGCCTCCTACGAGCAGCTGGGGCACGATGGCGGGTACGGTAGTAGAAGGTCGCTTTTCGTCGTCTTTTAGGTGAGGAAGGACTTCAGCGGAGGCTTCGTGGAATTGCAGCAGATTGACTAGGACAGTATGGATCTGAGCAGCCAGTTCGCGCGTGGGAGAGACGATGATAGCGGCGACATGGTGTTTCTTGGTGGGTTCGCTAACTCGTAGAAGTTTTTGGACAAGAGGAATGAGGAAAGAAAGGGTTTTTCCACTACCAGTAACAGCCTAGAGACAAGTTAGAACGTCAATCGCAATACCACCGGGTTGATAAAGGCCTACCTCGACAACAACATCTTTGTTTCCCATGAAATGTGGGAGTGTTGCAGCTTGAACGGGTGTCATCTGGGTGAAGCCCATAGTTGCGACAGCATCGCGAACCCATTCTGAGAGAGGAGGATCTAGGGCATCCCAAGCTCTCGGGCTCCTCTTTCTGGGCCTTTCCGGAGCCATTATTAGCTAGAAGTAGACAGAAACAATATCTTGTAATTATAGAGAGATATGGTCTATCAAAGATCCAAATCGCATAGCAGAGGGGCCGTCTTTGGGATCTTTTGCGCGAAACATTTCTTGAAATTTTTATCTTATCACCACGTGAGATCGACGCAAGCTTGAACTGTGGCGCAGACCTGTTGTGGCTGAAGTGCCATTTACTTGATAGCACGTGCTTACTGGAAATGATGTCTTTTTACTAACCTAAACAAATGATGTGGGATTTACTGGTCCCTAAGGTAGATGATTCAAATTAGAGTGAGCTGTGACAGGTGACATTACATCTTGATTGGTATTGGGCGAAAGACACATGCCAGATGGCGGAACATCCGGGAGACTGTTGTACCAGGATTAACAGATAATCTTGTTTTTTAATTTCATGTGCTTACTCTCAGAGTCTCGAAGAGTTATACGAATATCGATATTTTCCAAATTTTACACGAGAATATCATCAAAGCCGAGGTGTTGTTTAGAAAGACCCTCTTATTCAAAACCATCACATGCCAGAAGGAAAGTTGTAGACGTAGAGAAAGGCGGTGTCATTGCGGAACTGAACGCCACAGTTACGTATCTGCCCCGGCTCTGGACAAAAAATCTCCAACCGTTACGGATACAACGCCAAACTTGATCAAGATACAGCTCACGCCAGTTTGACGAACAAGACTCGCCCAGCTCAGTTTAGTTTCGGTGTCTATCTTTCTACTTGCAGTGTCACGCGACTCTTCTTCTTCTCCCTCTGCAGTTATTCCTCGGTTACTGTCTCAAAGCCCCTAGTCAAGTACCCGTTCTACATCACCCCGTCACTCTCACACGCATCCATAGTACCGTACCCTTCTGTACTGTACATGTGTGCGTGCCCCGGTCATCAACGCCTTATATCCCCGAACCCATCATGCGGCGGGGGATTCACCCTCCGTTGCACCCTTGTTAATCAATCTGGATTCAATAAACAACCACGGCTCTTACCATACCCAGAATCCTCGGCCAATACGTAACCCGAGCACTCCGAGCCGCAATTTGAGTCAGAGTCTGAGCCCGAGTCAGGGTTACCAGCTACATCATCAAGACCACCAGCAGGAGGACCTTGACTCTGAACACAACAGCCAGAGTCTACGCCACAATCAACGGCATAGCCACGACTACGTCTTCGGCCACCACGACACAGACAACCATCTTTTAGATCAAGGGATTCAACAACAACACCGTCCTGTTGACGAACCCTCTTATTACGATACCTCACACACCTTCACCATTTCATCTTCACCTGAACCCCCCGCAACGGTGCGCAGATCGCGCCGTGATAAACATCTCCACTCTACAACATCCAATATCCTCTGGCCACCCGGCCTCGACTCTCTCCGGCGCATAGTACTCGGTGCCGTTCGCTGCTCAGCACTGCCGCCCTTCAACTTCGCCATGTCCTTCCGATCCAAAATCCCGGAGACGCCCCGCGTCATCTCGCCGAGTCCCACGCCATCCGAGCGCGAAGCCGCCGATTACATGGGTCCCGTCACACGCTCCGCGGCCCGGAGACGGACACCCACACCCCAGCCGCTTGAGGAAGAGCCCGATGAGGATCTACCCGAGCACCCCGAGTTTCGACGCGCCCGAACCCGCAGCCGCTCGCCGATAGATACACAGGCAGTGACGCGGTTAACGAAACGCACAAGCACTGCGGGTAAGGCGGGTAAGACAGGAAAGGTGTCCAAAGACACTATTCCGGAAGAGCCAGCGACGTCAGATGGGGCGCTCAACGGTAAGAGCAATGGGAAGTCTTCCACGACAAATGGCCACCTTGCGCCGCCTCAGCCTACAACACCAACAGGATGGTCCTGGCGGGACTTCAGTCGTAGTCCCAGTCCCCTGGGCCTGATTCCCATCCATAGGCACTGGAGGACTTTTGTACACAAGCACGAGGTACCCCGCAAAGTGCTTCATGTGTCGATCGGCTTCTTTGTCATATGGCTCTACGTGACGGGTACTCAGACAAGCTCTGTAACACCCTGGCTCATGTCAGGTCTTATCCCTATCACAACAACCGACTGGCTCCGACACCGATATGCGTCGGTTAACCGCTTGTACGTCAGAGTCCTCGGTGCGCTGATGCGTGAGAGCGAGTACTCTGGCTGGAACGGTGTCATCTTCTACCTCCTGGGTGCCTGGATCGTGCTCTACGGCCTCCCTAAGGATGTCGGCATCATGAGCGTTCTCCTGCTTAGCTGGTGCGACACCGCTGCCAGCACCTTCGGCCGACTCTGGGGCCGATACACTCCCCGTCTGCGCAAGGGCAAGTCTCTTGCTGGCTCGACTGCTGCGTTCCTTGTTGGCGTTGGCACTTCGTACTTCTTCTACGGCTGGCTCGTTCCCACCACAGGTCCCTTCCCTGGTGATGAGAGCTTCCTCTTCAAGGGTGTTCTGTCACTTCCCAAGACCATCTGCGAAGCTGTCGGTGTCTCGCAAGAGCAGACGACCATCTCTGGTGCTGTTGCTCTGGGCGTCATGAGTGTATGGTCCGGCTTCGTGGCTTCTGCCAGCGAAGTTGTCGATATCTTTGGCTGGGACGACAACCTAACGATCCCCGTGCTGAGCGGTATTGGCATCTGGGGCTTCCTCAAGGTCTTCTCCTAAAGGGCATAATTCCTTATCTTCAACAGAGGGCAGAAACGCTATTTTATGAGCAAAATACAGCCGTCCCGTTATGTCGGATAGCGGTGCATATGAGACACTGAGCAATCGCATATATGGACGCATTAGTTTGACATTGTGCATGCATTGGGGTTTTATGTATACCCTGTTCTCTCCCCTCGCTTCTCCATCCGTTTTTGTTTCTTATCCCTTTTCCTTTGTGAAAACATCGTTCTTACAGAAAATGGGCTTACTGGAGCTGGGGTTTGTACAGGTCTCCTGTATTGAGGACTTTGTCTTTTGTTTGTACTTTATTTGTGTTAAGTTGCGAGATGAGAACGGCGCACGGAAGAGTGCAAGAAAACATGAAACCCTGAAGAAAGTACATGCCGGTTCTTCGTTTTGGGTACATGGCAGCGAACCTTAGTTTTGGGCTTACATGTGGTATTACGTCGGGAGAATATATACCTATTCTTGAGCAATGGCGGGAGGTTTTTGGGAGAGAAAAGGAACGGGAACAGCATGGTAGGGCGTGATACCTTGGGCACATAGTAGATAGAACGAAACTACTGGGTTATCTAGACGATAAGACGAAACGCATCTCCTTTTTTTCAAAACAACTCAGTATAAATTTCGTGATGACGGTTTGGTCGGGTTGCGCCACTTTTGACGTCTGTTGTACGAACACCGTACGGCATTTCGTATTGCTCACCTCTCCGTTCAACGGTCTGGCTGATACATCCGTACTACGGGTCTCAAGGCTGGGACTTTGCGGTGGTGGCTATCAATTGGGTTGAGTTATGTTTCACGACCTCAGAGGCTCAATACAAAGCCTCGTATGCCAATCATCCGGGGTTGATGAGGTTATACAAAAATGCCCAAACCCCTCTTTTTTGGCAGCTCGGAGGAATAATAACCTTGGTGACGGGTTTTTGTCTCTCGGTTATGTCCGGTCGTTGAAGGTGGACTTACACGACAGCGTCCATGTTGGCGGTAAGGAAAATGCGAACCGTTCAGTTTCGGAGGCGAGGTCTGCTTAGAAGATGGTTGTCGACGTCATGGGTCAAAGGATTGGAGTGAGATACTCATAACTCTCCTTCTGCATTGGGCAAATAGCTGGATATGGGCGAATGGCCAAAGTTGAGAGATAGATTGGATATCAGTCGTTCAGCCAGCAAAGCCTCAAGTCCTGCGCACACCCTACACACCATCTTTGTAAAGAGAAAATTCCATCTTTACTTTGCATCTCTCTTTAAGTTTGTCGTCCTATAAGACGGTGCCCCATCATCAAGCCCCCCTGCACAGAGTCGCATCTTCCCCTCCGTGTGCCTGGGCCACGCCTTGCCGCACGCAACGGCGCTGAGTTGTCCGTGCGTGATGGAGGGTATCAGAGCAGGGGAGGCGTGTAGAGGAAAGTAGGAACTGTATAATGTGTTAGTAAAATTCGAGATATGTACGCTTGGACAGTTACGTTACAATAAGGATTATCTGTTTTGTAACTCGTTTTCCTCTTATCGAATGGCTTGAAATAGTGAGTGAATGATATGTCCCGGCCAACTGTCAATGGCTTCTATGAGTGGGTATGCTGATGCGCTGTTGGAAAACGGCACCCGCCCTGCCATGCAATGCAAATGCAATGCGATGCGATGCATTGCACAACGCAAGTACTTGGCTTCTTGCGGAGAAACAACTCGTCGGCCTTTGTCTCTTCTCCAATCTCGACGAATCTCGCGTCAGTATTCGAGTCCAGACATCATCCATCTGCTCATCTCGTGGCCAAGGCCTCAAATCGATCAATGTGAGGCGGGAAGATCACTTAAGCTCAGTAGTCTCCAGAAAAGCAGGTCATTAAAGCACAGCAGCTTGGGACCAATCTGACGCACAGCTCGCAACGCAGGGCTCGCAAGTCATGCCACTTGAGCGATAGGCCCTCAGATTTGATCTCAGGACTTGCCATCCAGAGTGTATCATGATACGATCGCAAGAAGCGATACACGGCCAACAAGATCGCGACATAACTGAACAAGGATGATCCCTTCTGATACCGACGGTGATCGGCTGTGGCTTGTAAACATTCCAAGTCTGAGAATACAGTCATGTCGTTGTACTTCATGAACAGGCGACTACCCGCATCGGATGTGCATGAACCGTGACAGCTCTCGAAAGCCTAGGGATGGCTTCAGATTCTGGAGAGCGGATAGTTACAGGAACCGTTAAGAGCGTATCACAGCGGCTTCATGGTCATAAATCCATAAACAAGAAAAATAGGCGTCGTTGCTGCAGACCTCAGGGACTGTCACCATGAAGCTGCAGCCTTGAAGCTGCACAGAAACGGGGCGCCGTCCCCATTTGTAAGTGTCGTTAGATAGACCATGATTGTCAGTTGATGAGACACTAAGTTGACAGACATATCAATGAATATACCATCGGCGTGCTGATGTCTGGCTTTAGTGCTGTTGAAAGATATTAATATGGTGAGTTTCGCAGCTACTCGCTTGTCACATGGGCTTGGCTGCTTTATCGTGAATCGTAAGAAGACATTAGACAGAAATATTGAGACATTGCTCCGGTCTTTCAATCTCATAGTGTTGTTGTGATTACTGGTTAATCTCGAGGCCAACGTTGAATGCCCGGTGATTTCAGTTTGAAACGAGCCTTGGTGCTAGCTTTCACAGCCGTCTCTGTTGAACGACACCAGCCAAATTGCGTAATAAATCTAACATTGCTGTCATTTTCCTTGAAAGGCTCTGCTCGTCACTCGTCAAATGAATTCTTGGGCGCAAGATCAACCCAGGCAGATCTCCGGGCCTGTACCCTGTCACAGGCGGTTCGACCCAACTGTTCCAGCGCTCACCAAGGTCGATTGAGCCTAGGTGGTGGATGGTGGATCTCATCGCGTAGTTTGCAGTGACTGGCTGGTGGTAAGAAGCGGGGGAGGGGCGAGAAAGAGAGATAGAAAGAAGACGTTCATTGCAATGGATGCAGTCATGGTATTTGTCCAAGCTTCATCCAATGGAATATCGAAAGAATTTAGCCATTTTTTGCTCTCGCGATTTTAGGCCTATGGGCGGATGTCAGATAGGTACACAATCGGACAAATCGGGAGCACACAAGCCAGAGGCGCGAAGAGATGGATATGAAGCATGTAAAAAGGTCGTGTTGTAGTCGTGATAGTGGATCTATGGAGTTGTGTCAGAGCAATGGGTTCACTGTGATACAAAGGTCCATCAATTGCGCCAGAACGACTTTGACTGAGTACCATCACCAGAAGCCACCTCAGGGATGCTCAATGAGGCTCTGCGTAATTGAAAATTTTATACGGCACGTGGAACATATCGGAGCAGCCAAAAAGAAAAAGCAAGTCCAGGAAGGGTGACAGATTTGCCTGAGGTCGATATACATCGTTACCCTACGATATGGATGTTACTGTACCGCACGCACCTTCCTCCCCCCACCATCCACCACCTCCGAGTCCGTCCACCTTCCGCCCAAGCTGGGGGTTCTTTGGAGGCTTCCACTACCTACGTATCGCACCTGCCAAACCGAATCCTGCTGCAAAATGACACACCATCTCGAGGAAGCAGGTGCGAGAGACACCCATTCCATGATTGACCCCTCGATCCGGTCCCTGGAATTCAATAGCAACCCATGTCTTTTCTACTTGTCAATTTCACTTTACCCCATACATGATACATCCTACATCCGTCAATCCCACCGTCACGACAACGTCTGGTAATTATCTTGACAACGCATCACTACATTACTGTGCTCTCCTGTGCAGTTACAGAACAGAACAATGCCAGAAATCGCCCGACTTGCTGCAGCTCTACCCGACCCGTCGCCTTGCCTTCGCTTCTCAACCCACACCCTGTCAACCGAATTTTAAGAGCCAATCCTCGGCCAGGCCATTGCATGGTATTTATCTTAGCCATCGCCTTCCCTCAACATGCCCGAGCCTTTAGGTTAAACCGCCGACGAGAGAAATCCGACTGGAGGGGGGTGTGGGCAAGACTGCGTTTGGTGCTTCAATTTGACATGGAGAATCCAAGGTTGCTTTTTCATCGATTCTGTCTTTTGGCTTTGCTTAGCCTTAGCGTCAGCGCGCTTGTTTGCAACTCTCTCCGCCTCCGTCTCCATGTGCTGCCTGCTTGCTCCCCTGCACGGGGAACAAGACGCAGTCCCAATGCATGCCAAAATCACATGGCGGATACAATCAAGAAATCGTCAATGCTCTAGCACCTGTAGTCTTTTAAGTATTTCCATTGCTATGTATCCTCGCTCAGAAGACTTAAACTGGATACGGCGACAGAATGCCAAGGGTCTAATCGACGGTTGGTGATCTCTCACGGATGTCCATTTACACGGTGAGGCAACCAATGTCTCTTTTCCTTAACAACACCCACCACGAATGTTACCCGCTACTCCAAACCGCATCGGAACCCGGCCGATTAAAATGTACTCTGTATGGTACAGATATGCCTTTGTGAGGGTGTGGACATTGGTGTCTACTTTACTGACCTAGATCCATCTAGCCAATCGTCCAACCAGTCAGCTTCAATCTGGTCGTTCGTTGCGTTGTTCGTTTGGTCCTTTCTTACTACGATCCATTTACCTGCTTTCATTCTGCTGCTAGCTATCGCCAAAAAGCAGCGAGCCAGCCTAGTTCTACGTCGGCCGTGTCCCTCACGTCACTCGACCAAGAATCTAATCCAAGCTTGGCCTCGACTTGCCTCTTCCACTAGTCAACTACCGGGCTACCTACACAAACCCTCGACGCTCAGACGGCTAACACCATCCGTCTTAAATCGAGCCAGTCAAGCAAATATCGGTGGGAAAACGCACCGATCAATTTTTGCCCCCAAGACAAGTTCTACACATGGTTCTTGTCCCTTCTCAACACTTAGACCCATGGGCTAGTGCAGCCACTTGTGTACGTTGATGGACCCGGATATGCATAGCATCTTACCAGCATCTTACTTTCTTTTGCGCTTCTACTGCTCAACCATACGGTCTGGGTCGGGCCCTTCCAAGTCGGGTCTTCTCTCGGTCTCCGCTCCAGCACACAAGACGCATTTTTCTCTTATTATCAATTGTCCACTAGCAGCACATTGCATCGTCATGTCCTGCCCCGGCACCGCCTTTGACACATATCCACTACCTTTTCAAGCACATATCCCCAGTCAGCCAGTCTCATTCTTAAAATTGTCTGGCAAGTGCAGCTTTGCACCCAAGGCGGTCTCCATTTTTTTAGTTTCTTAATTGTTACGTCTTACATCTAAGATTGCGGTCTTTGCTCTCGGCATATGCACATGCCCTTGGTCATCCTAAAATGCCTTGTTACACCCAGCCAACGGCGTAGCTCAAAGGCGTTTACAATTCCAACGTCACTGCATTGCTAAAGCAGAAACCCTGAAGCATATTGAAGCCACACACTTTTCTCTTAGTTCCGTCTTCAAACACTGTTCTCTTCTCTATCTTCACCCTCCCCCTAAAGCCCTATCTTGAGCATGCTTTCTTGCTCTTCTCTATCGTTGGCCCGGTTGTCAAACGGCTGTTCGTCTCGGATATGTTTTTGTGCCATATCATTACCATCCAAGGCTCCTTTGCCGCTTCCAGCCCCCCTAGTCACCCTCCTAGTAGTCCTAGCTTTGAAGTTTTGTTACCATCCTACCATCCTGGCCATGTCGTTGCCATCCGTGATGGTCCACACTTGTGCATCTTGTCGTGATCGTCTCGTCTAGCCGTACATCCTCCTCTCGACCATAGCATCGTCCTGCCATATCCCATCGCACGCCCTTGCGGGCGGGGCTTCTTGTCCTCCGTTGACTCCCTCGTTGACGAATGGTGTCAAGATGAGTTATCCTCAAGTTGTTCCGGTTTGACCGGGGAAGGTCCTCTGGAAAAGTATAAAAAGGCCTGAGTTGATTGAGTTGAAGCTCTGTTCTTCTTCTTCCTTTCTCATCACTCCTCAACCAACTCCAGACTTCAAATCCCAACTAATTTGACACTTATACCAAGTCTCCTAGACTTGTTGTCTTGTTACAAACACTTACCACCTCAACTGAACTTCACTTTTCACAGTCAACTTAACGTTGAACCACCACCAGGGTTACTTATTAAAGTACTCAATTGGCACAATCATACCTTCTTCCTTCATCAATTATCATCATGTCTTCCCATTACACCCCTGTTGGCTATTCCATGCCTCTTCCTGTTCCCTCCAAGGGCTCCCACTACCCCACCTACAGCCAATATTCCGCCTCGCCTCCGGAATGTGATGACTCGGTTAGCTCCGCCTCGGGCATCCCCTCCTACAGTAACGGTGGATACTCTGCTACCTCGTCTGGCTACACTTACTCTGGCGGGTACGCTGAGTATGAGAGCACTCGCTCTGCTAGCGGCGTCGACTTCCAAGAGTACATGCAGGACCGCTTCGCCAATTCATTCGACCCCATTCCTCTTGACCGCAGCATGGCCATGCAGGCACAGACGTAAGTGGACCGACCCATCCCTCCATTTCCACAATAGTTGCAGAAAATCACTGTTTGCCAATCGATGATGGCACGGGATTGCACTATTGTAGTCACTGGGATTTATTGTACAAGGATATAACTGACTTTACGAACTAGATCTGGAAAGCTCAATGCCAAGCACCGAGAGCTTATGGAGCTACAGAAGAAGGCTCAAGCTCGTCTTGCAAAGACACGTGAGCGCTTCCAGGAGGGTATGCGAGATGCGCATGAGGTCCGCAGCGATCTTGAGTGGACACAAAAGAAAGTTGGGTAAGTTAAAACCGACTCCGCGGATTCTTAAAGCATATGGCGCAAACTCAATTGTAGTTCGCTATATGCAGCGAGCCTTTTTCGATGGTACTAGAATTCTGAGACTGACCAACTTCCACAGCTCTCTCAAGACCAAGGCTTCTCGCAAGCATGGCAAGGAGTACAGCAAGGCTCGCGCCCGATTCCCATCACCCGAAAACTAAATGTTTTCTGGGCTATTTCTTTGAAGTGGCATCTTGACATTCACCACCAAAATTTACTTAGCGAGCAATTTTTTTATTCACTCTTAACACACCAAAATTAGGACACAAACGCATGGTTCCACGATAAATGCAGGAACAAGCGATGATCGGATTCCCGGGTTTTCAAGTCTTTTTTTGTTACTTATTAATGCAAGCAATATGCACTTGTCACAACACCCTCAATTCGACATGCAGGAACGAGAAGTTCATGCAGGGCGAACATGGGGTGACGTTGGAATCAAGGGGCACTAGGCGCGGCAATTGAGTCGCTTGGCGCGCTGTGTCTTACTGCTTTTAACAAAAGCGACAGGGCAGGTGTGCGGGCAGTGCTTAGCCAGGAACGTCAACCTCGTGGCTTCTGGAGCCAGTGTGGGGGAAAACCCACGGAGGAGCAAATATGAGCGGCTGTTTCACGACTTATGGCTTATGATTGGATGAACAGAACGATCTAGGGGCGGTTGTTAAAAGTACACCTCCTCCCAAGCGTCTGTGGGGGTGCCAGGGTATGGCGTCAGCAAGTTGGCAGCGAGACATGATGTGTCGAAACGATCGCTGCATGGGAAACGTGTTTGGGAACCTCACTGGAATAAGGGTGACGCGGGAGCTGCCGAGGGCTGCAAGGCCGCCCAGATCGTGGGATTTGCCGAGGGGCGTGTATTGAGTGAGGAACCCTGGAAACCACTGAACCAAGACCATGACGGGAGGAGGATGGTAGCGGGTTGCCCAAGCAGTGTATCAGGGACGCTTGCCCCAATCAGGGGAGACAGCGATGTTGATATCGCTCCATTGGGTAACGCGGCGAGTCGGGGGAGTTGACGGAACCCTCTTTGGCAGGGTTAGGATCTGTAAGAAGGTTTTCTTTGTGGATATCTGAACCGGAGTATGGAGTCTACCAGTCTCATAGCAAGCAACATCTCGTTTCCCCTCTTTGACAGACAGCGTGAGCCCAGGGACTACATAATGTGATAACCCCCCCGTAGATGTGATTCACCTACTCCCCACGCCCCTCCGGACCATTGTAGACCAGTCTGAGTAAGGATAAGCATGTGATTTGAGGCATGTTGGCGTAGCGAGTCGAAGTCTCTGTAGTAGTGGTACTTGGGAGGTTGAGGTACCCCTGTTGTCGTATCACGTGAAATTGCACGTGACATGTATGTTGTATAAAATGACCGTAGAGTGAGGCAGCTGAAGTATAGTATGGACAACCTTGTGGGGGGCCTTGACTGTAGTCTAATTCCATAGAGATGCTCGAGCCGCCATGTTGTCCGCAGTAGTCAACCGTTTAGTGTATAGATGTTTCAAACCGGAGCATTAGCCTTTGACGCAGCGTTGTTCGTATTGCGAGGGATCCACGTTCCCCTTGTCGTCGAACCACGCGCCTTCTCAATCTTGTCCCAGGGATTTTCGTTAGATAGATGATCGTAGTACCCAATGTACCAAGTATCACTGCGCTCGTGTGGCGCCGCATGCTGGCCTTGGTGTGGACTATATGCCGGAGCAGGCCGTTGAGGGAGACTCGCCGGGCGCACTTGCGCTGGCACTGGCTCTCCAGAGTTGTCGTCCTCTTCATCATCGTCGTCAAGGGCAATCTCATTGTTGTTGGAGGGGGTGCCTAAGGCGGTAGAGTTTGCACCAGTTGCAGAATCCTGAGAAGGAAGTGCTGCATCTGCATTTGGGTTGTAGCGACGACGCTTTGATGGTGGTGATGCAGCGCCGAAGGATGAGAAGCCCATTTGGGCCATGAGGGCTTCGTCAGGGGCTTCCATGTCGTCCATTTTAGGGTGGCGATTATGATTGAGGGGCGGTGCACTGAATCAGAAAGGTGTGATATGACGTAGGAGATGTTGGATCGTGTGAGCACGGTGTTTGGAGATGGGATGAAACGAAGTCAAGTCAAGTGAGATGAAAAGAAATGAGTGAGGCGCGTTTGGTGAAGATTGACTCTGGGGTTGAGGTTAGTGGTGGAGTTGTGGCTGTTGGGCAGCTTTGTGGCGTAGCTTGTGCTACCTTGTGACCCTGACTGGCTTGGCATTCGGCATTTAGCATTTGAGAACAACAGGGATTAACAAAGGATACGAATTTTATTCAGATAATCAGATTCATAATTAATCACTTTAACTGTTTGCATATCTACTCCATTACTGTTTTACAGTGAACCCGTGCTTTACGGAGTAAAACAAGAACATTTTGAAGTAGGAGAAACGAAATATCAGTGACATCACAATGTCGTTCAAGACCTTGACCGCACCTAAATAAAGCGCAACGGGTCAGGATACTAAAGTTATGCAGTGCAAGGAGCGCTTCGGAGCATTTGACGAAAATCAGCGAATGACAGGAAACGCTCCCTAGTTCAAAGTTTGTCTATGTGACGGATCTACAGGCTCCGAAGCCTGGCGTGTTTCAATCCCTGGCATGAAGAAATTAGGTACCGAGCAGGGCATCGATTCAATGTCAAGCTGGGAATTTTTCATGTGATGTTGTGTTCATTTCTTCCTCTTTGACAATCCATATTCAATACTTACACTGTTTTTTCAATCTTCAAACGTCTTGCAAGTTTCAATATCGACATCCAGGAACGGAGTAGAAGTGACGCCTCCCTTCAACAGGAATCCCCACCAATACACATCACAACCAGCCAGCGCATCATCAATTCATCGCCATGGCCGAACAAAAGCCCATCAAGCTCAACCCTCCCACCAAATACGCACCATCCACCAAGAACTCTCCTCCCGTTGACCCTCCCACGCTCGACTGGATCACCACAACATGGTCCGTCACGCACTCAACGCTGTCCATGTGGCGCGACGCGCGCAACGTGCGCATCACCTACAAGATGCTCCCCGGCACCGCAGACGGTCGCCCGCGCATTGACGACCTAGTCGAGTACGAGCCCTTGTCCAAAGACGGCACGCGCAAATCAGTCGAGGGCGTCGACACGCAGGCCTCCTCCATCGGCTGGGACTGGCGAGGCAAGGGCTGGCTGAAGTTTGTCAACACCCACTGGGAGCTGCTGGGCTGGGGCGAGGTTGTCACGGCCGAGGGCGTCAAGGAGAGGTGGGCGGTTACGTGGTTTGCGCCGACGGTGTTTACCAAGGAGGGTGTGGATATTTACTGCGATCGCAAAGAGGGCCTCAGCGAGGAGACATATCTGAGAATCAGGGAGGCTTTGAAGGAGTCCGACTCAAAGAAGGTTTCTGAGCTAGTTGAGGCCCAGATGCAACCTGTCGAGATCAGGCTGCCATGGCTAGAAGCGACAGAGGCCTGATGCATTACGCAAGGTCGGGAGACGGCGGCGGAGATGTAATTTTGACTAGTTTGATGCAATATATCCTGTAGACCAAGGGTGCGACTAACGGGCATCCTCCATAATATCAGCACAGTACCTCTGAGCATTTGTAGTACAGTGGGTAGGCAAAAGTTCTGACAACTTCCTCTCTTCTAAACTTTATACAAGATAATACAAATTACAATAAACTCTCTTATTTTACATAAAATCTTGTGTAATTATATTCTGAGATTACTCAGAAACACTCTAGATATTGTTTATTTTATACATCTCCATATATATTCCTACCTTGTAGTTTCCTCGTTGGAACTTTTGCACGGGACTGTGCTCTCTTAACTAAGGGCTTATAAATTGCATACTAAACATTCTGAATATGATATCTCTATCGCTGTTACCGACTGTACATGAACGCGACATGGAGTACGGAGGGTATTTGATAGCGATTATGAGAACTGGCGACTAGTACACGAATCTGTCTCCAAGGCCTCTTTGTCGAAAGTGCACTGAACGTCTTTACTGTGTTTTCCTCACTGGCTTCACATAAGTCACTCCGATGAACCATGCCTACTTAGGTTCGAGTGGGCATTATGTCTGTAACTACGCTTCTAGTCATCATGTTTTGGCCTATATCTTACAACATCAAGCATTTGCTTACAGCGAAAGGACTCGTCGAGCCCCTGAATGATCCACACGACCGATCCTCTCATTCACAGATTGGAGCATGAACATCTTATGTTTGCTGATATGGGCCATCTTAATAGCTCCGATACTTCGAATCACAAAGGTACGATTTCGGAGTCTTCACATCCTACTGTCCGGGCGAGGTCAGCTGTAACTTATCACAATGCAGAAGACTTTTGGATTAGAAGCTTACCACATATGCTCATACCGGATATTTCGCTTCCAATTGAGGTTATTTTCCAGAAGGGTCGGCTTCGCAACAAAACACTTGATCTGGATGGAACTATATCATATCGGCTTTTCTCTGACGAGGGTCGTCTACTGAAGAACAGGAGGCGACACTGGCTGTGTCCACAATGCAGTAACTGCCAAGCTCACAATCTCGTCACCACAGCATGGAATCAAGAAGCGAAAGTGGCATTTCCCATGAAGCGAACATCAGTAGAAAGCTCCTGCTGCTCCGGCGAGTACGAACTCGGTACTGTAGTGTCAAAATAAGACACAGAGACTTTCTCGTTTACAACATGAATCTAACGAAGTTCTTACAGATTCAGAAAAGCCCTTACATCCTCATATATCTTTCATGTGAACCGCCAAGCAAACATATTGGCTTGCAGGCGAGATCAATCTTCTATTACTGGACTAGCAAACAATTGTAACAAGACTAGGGTCTTGTTTCCAGAAGCCCAGCCCCTATCTCTAGACAATACAAACAAACTAGCAATCAACTGGGGTATCTTTTACTAAAAACTATCGCGACTCTTGGTGATGTAAGCGTCGCTCTTCGTTTTGCTTTGGGGATCGCACGTCTCGATCTTCTCGAAAGCCATCATGCCTCCTGTTTCTTTCTTTTTGTGCACTGTCCTCCCGATGATGTTTTCTCCCATTTCGTGACCCATCTCTGTCTTGGCGTTCACGTCTCCGACTATGTGAATCTCCATCTCGGCCCTCCTCATTCCTTCTTTCTCTTGACCCATGTCTTCGCTCATGTCGACTCGTAGATCGACTCCCATCCCGGTCTCGGTCTCTACTGCTGTCCCTTTCTCCGTGCCTTCGGCGTCGTTTCTCACGGTGTCGTTCATCACGGCGCATCTGCTTCAACTCTGCTTCTCTTTCTTCTAGAAAGCGCTTTCTGTCCTGCTTGAGTTCACGAACCTTTGATGCGCCCTTCTTCATCATGGCCAGAGGATCATTGGATACTATGCGCTTAGTATCTCGTTCTTTGCGATTCGGGTCCTGATTACCCCATACGTCTTTTGACGAAGCATCAGGGGCCGCAGCGTCGGATTGTGAGTACCATGGCTTTAGAGCGCCATCCTTTCCTGGAGCATTCGAGAATCGCATCATGTACTGATCCTCATAACTCTGCTTCTTTTTCTTGGCCTCTTTCTCAGCCTCCTCGTTCTTCTCAGCGTGAGCCCTCGACTTTTCGTCACCCAGTAGATCAATATGACCATTGTGATCAACTATTGGCGCGGAACTTGTGCTCTTTCGCTCAGGCTCGACTCTTGCAATGGCCGAATTTTCACCTTCTCGGACTAGTCGCATCTCAAACTCGGTGTCGTCCTCACCTGGGCGCTTTCGCTTTCGTCGCATCCCCACTTTGTGTAAAGCGTCGCGATCACGAGGAGCGGACTCATCGGGTCTTGGTGGCTCGGCATCTTCGATAGGTGGTGGCGTCTCGCCACGTAGTATAGCTAATCTACGTTGCACATCGATCTCCTGCATGCGCTGTTCTTCCCCTTCTTCGGCAGCCTTTGCAGCGGCTTCATCGCGACGAACGCGAGCGATGTTGTCCGCGTTGTAGACATTCCAGGACTTTTTGCCCAGTAAATGACTATACCATGTTAGTCTTGCATGCCTTTATACGCTGGGGGTGGATGGACTACTTACAGTGGCATGGTGAAAGTGAAAATGATAACTAGAAAATACAAAGGATTTGGACCCTTCCATCATAATAATCGTAGAGAAGCTCATGCTCCACGGCCGGAATGCGGGGCCGGGCGGATGACGGAGGTTACAAGCTAAGCCCCTGACAAGTCGCCCCTCCAAGGTCGTCAGCTCACACGTGCTAGTTATGCAAAGTAGCAACAGTGTATACTAACAATTACGAACTTTTACCTATCTATTACTCTAAGGGTTATAATAACTTTCAAGGCAGGTTTTGGCACTCAGTACAAGTCTATCCTAGGTCTCGGTCATAATCTATCCATAACTTTCTTCATGTAACCCTTTTCGTGAAGAAGTAAGAAGAAACTGTTGCTAAAGTGGTAGCCAACGACCTGTTCTGAATACGGGAGAACTACGTGCCGAATATCCACTTTAAGACAGCTATCCATATCATGATTGGCTACTATGACGTTTCTGGTGCCTGTTTCCCACAGCAATGTGTGCATTATTCAGGCTTAGGTGCTCAGCGTCAGCGTCTGGGCTGGTTACAGCTGCCCCAACACGACACGACACTCGTTCCAGCCCTCTTATAAGTAGGGTCTTCGCCTCTTCGATCCAGACCTTGACATAACATCCACAACGAGACTGTGTCAGAATGTCTAGAGCACCTTTCAGCGGATTCATGGGCGGCTCGCGCCAGGGTGGCGGCCAACAGCCCCCTCCTCCTCAACAACAGGGCTATGGCGGTCCGCGATACAACGATCCTCGCCAGCAGCAGCCTCCCCCGAATCAGCAAGGCGGTGGGGGTGGTGGTTACGCAGAGAAGCCTCGCGCCCGACAAGTCCAACTTCGGGTCGAGAAAGTCACAGACAAGTCCCTCCAATCGAGGTTGATCTACGGTAACCTGTATGTGTTTATCCATCTTCAATCTGGCCTTACTACGCAATCAAACTGACATAATGACTTGAACAGGTGCGCTGTTTCTCCCGAAGACTTTCCTCCCAACCGCGATGGATCCGATCTGTACATCCTCCTCCGAGGAGGCCAACCCGTTGGCGAATACGTCGTCACCGCAAAGCCCGTCCCCGGATTTCCACAAGGCGGTATCAGTCTGTCAGACCCCCAGCGATCATGGGCCGGCATCACCATGCGAGATATGTTTACCGGAGAGATCTACGACCCTTTTACGGCTGGTGGGAAAGCTTACCTAGGCTCCGTCGACCTCGAAATTGGCTTTGCTTCTCCCAACAAGAAGACCGACGTTCCCTACGATGAGGACGAGCTATCCAAGTTGTTCATTGATGCATACCAGAACCAGGTGCTTTCACCTGGCCAGCGCATTCTCATGGACCACCGAAATATTCCTCTTCTAGTCATTGTCAAGACAGTCTCTTTGACAGATTTGGCCATGTCTTCAGATGACTCGTCAAAGAAGATATATAGAGAGCCCCAAGCAAAGGGTATCTTGACTACTCAAAGTCGGGTGCTCTTCCACCGTGATGCAAAGGGTGGCTTCAACCTCAAGCCCTCAATGCACAAGCCCAACTCCAATGCCATTCTTGCTCCTGACTTCAAGTTTGAGGACATGGGTATCGGTGGTTTGGATGATGAGTTTGCTACCATCTTCCGCCGTGCATTCGCTTCTCGTATTTTCCCTCCTGGCCTGATTGCCAAGATGGGTATTACTCACGTTAAGGGTTTGCTCCTGTACGGTCCTCCAGGAACTGGAAAGACGCTCATTGCTCGGCAAATTGGTAAGATGCTTAATGCCAATCCACCCAAGGTCATCAACGGTCCTGAGGTGCTCAACAAATATGTTGGTCAGTCTGAGGAGAACATCCGAAAATTGTTCGCGGATGCAGAGAAGGAGTACAAGGAGAAGGGAGACGAGAGTAGTCTACACATTATCATCTTTGACGAGCTTGACGCTGTGTGTAAACAGCGAGGCTCTGGATCTGGAGGCGGTACCGGTGTTGGCGACAGTGTGGTGAACCAACTTCTCGCCAAGCTTGATGGTGTGGACCAACTTAACAACATTCTCCTGATCGGAATGACCAATCGAAAGGACATGATCGACGATGCTCTGCTACGACCTGGACGTCTAGAGGTGCATCTCGAGATCTCACTTCCTGACGAGGCGGGTCGACTCGATATTCTCAAGATTCACACTGCTAAGATGGCTTCCAATGGTCTACTGGACTCCAGCATTAACTTGGAGGAGCTGGCTGGTTTGACTAAGAACTTTTCGGGTGCTGAGATCAGTGGTCTGGTCAAGGCAGCAGCATCTTGCGCATTTTCTCGACACACCGAAGTTGGTCAGCTTGCGGCAGTGAAGCAGGATGTTGCAAGCATGAACGTAAACCGCGAAGATTTCATGGTGGCGCTTACTGAGGTTCGACCTGCGTACGGTGTCTCAGAGGCCGAGCTAATGGAGGCTCTCCGTCTGGGCATTATTCCTTATGCTCCTCACATTAACACGACCATTCAGCAGATGTCTCGTGTTGTAGGCATGGTCAAGGAGGACCCGAACAAGTTCAGCACATCTGTTCTTTTCCACGGCCCCATGGGATCTGGCAAGACAGCTCTCGCTGCACACATTGCATTGCAGTCAGGTTTCCCGTTCGTCAAGATGGTTTCCCCGTCAGACCTCGTCGGTTACCGCGACGATTTTGCCAAGAAGGACTACATTCACAAGGCTTTTACAGACGCATACAAGTCGCCTGCTAGTATTTTGATTCTGGACGACTTTGAGCGCTTGATCGGATGGAACCCTATTGGACCCCGTTTCTCAAACACTATGCTTGAAGCATTGACGACTTTGATCGTCTCCAGGCCTCCCAAGGTAAGTTTTTTCATGGTAGTAATTTACGAATAACGCTAACGCGATATACAGGGACATCGTCTGCTTGTTTTTGTAACAACTTCAAAGGCATCTGTACTCCGAATGCTCGAGATTGATAACGACTTCGCAAAGAAGGTAGCTGTGCCTGGAGTGTCTAACCTCCGCGAGTTGGGTACAGTGCTGCAGGAGATGGACAATGAGTTCAGCTCCAACGATATCAACTCAGTAATCAACGAAATCGGTCATCAGACGGGCTCAGACAACGTTGGAGTGGGTATCAAGACGGTCCTGGATTGTGTCTTTGAGGCCAAGCGCGACCCTGAAGGTCGGGTCACAGAAGCATTCACGGAACTACTAGTGGGAAAGATCAATGAGTTAAGAGCTTAGATAATATTGTATGAAATATGAGAAGCAATTAGATAGACTTCGAAGTGGTCTGACTTTACTGACTGTTTATCCTAACTCTGCTAAACTGTGCCTGGTTATGATAAATCATGGTAAGGTCAACTGATAAGAGTATGTGCTACACTCATCAATGTTCCTGTCATACGGCAAGATGTATAATATGATTGGATCACTATCTTTGATGCAAACCGATACCATAGCACGTATTCCTAGCTTGCGACAAGGGCTTCATAGTGAGAACGTCGATGCTTTAACCTCAGTCAAGACTAATGATCTTGTAAATTAATGACTTCATATTAGTTCACTTAATTTGTAACATGCACGGCAGTTCAGGTAAACACGATAAGAAAGTACAAATAAAATATGATAAATAACATATAATAATAAGGTTTAGGATATAGGATGTAGGATATGTCAACAGTAGACACAGTGCTCAAGGGTAGCAAAAGTAATAATCAGTGGTTCTAATACACGTACTGTTTATCGCCGGTGATCGGCCAAGTTTATTCAGAGTTTACCCTTGTAGGTGAATTAACAAGCCGAATTGATTGAGCTGAAGAATACTGGTGCTGGTACTTATGCAACATTGCCGTTGGGCATCATGATCGCCTTGATCTTCTCGCAAGGTGTTACTATCTGCGGAGCACCAGTTTTTAAGATACACGAATACAAGGTTTGGCTGATCACATGGCTGTCGCTCTAAGCGGACGCAAGGTAAAAAAGACAAGCCATGCATCAGAAACACGACCTGAGCATGGACACCATGATAATTAGCGAGCACGCGAGAATGGATACCTGTCTATACTAGATTCCGCATAAACGAGTTCAAAAAATACTACTCTACATCCGTACACAGGGCGAAAGAGAAAGAAAGGAAGTGGCTGGCTCTGAATGGTCCGGGCGGAGTAGTTCATCGGCGCGGGCCTTTTCTTGCTCACGAACTACTCTGCTAGATCTTGACTCGGCCGGGGCAGCGGCTAAGCCACAAGGTAGCGTTTCTGGAACTCAAGATAGGCGTCAAGAGAGAGGTAGAGAGGTTCTCATGCGTGACCTCGGCCGAAGACCCCGCTGAGGGGGAAACATGGTTGGGCAGTGAAGGTTGGAATGACTCGTGGTGATGGGGATTTTAGTGGTTGAGCGGTTGTGTACACCGCATATTTGGTGAGGCAAGCGAGTGCCATTGGACTCTTGTGTTAGTGATATGCACATGGATGGAGAAGTTGATCTGGCGCTCCTTGAGTATTGGCAGTGGTCTTGGGATATATGTCGTAATAGCGCTATGTGACATTAAACGAATTGGTATCTATATCAGAGTTGGTGTGTTTTGGAGAAGAGATCTTTGGGCTCACGATTCATGGTCATGGTCTTGTGTGCTGACAGACGAGTCACGGAACACAATCTGCTACAAATGCAGGTCAAGCAGGGCAAACAAGGCTGCAGGTCTATTTATGCGATACTTGTTAGACATGCATACAAATGCGATAGTCAATAGTTATTCGCTTTGGAGCAGTGAATACGTTTACCCTAGAGTTAGAGCTAGAGGTGGAACTAGAACTTAGACAGGAAAGACCCACGGGATGCTTCCCCGGCACCCGAGCATTTGGTGTCGAATCAGATATTAGAGTTTGACTTGGATCTAACTTGGATTCGGTCTCGTTCTGGCGGACTCCAGGGATCATCGTCTCAGGCTTTGCCATGAAAGGATCTCAGGTAATTATGGCCTCTTGCGCGCGCGCGTGTGACAAAGATGGAATGATATTTATCATTCACGCAGCAAAGAGAGGATAGAGGAGATAATAGTGATTGATGCAGGTTGGTGCCAAGAGCAAAGAAACGTGATGGGATCATGCATGATGCATTAGCTGCGCTACATCCTCGGTCATGGGATTCTGTTTCTGGAACGATTCCTCACTTTTTTTTCTTATTTACCCCCGCCCAAAGTTCCCGTGCAGCAGTTTCTCGTACAGTATCCGTATCAGTCAGACTGCAAAAATCACCATCACGGCACATTCCGGTAGGTATTCTTTGCAGCGAGGAAAAACTCTGTCAGAATTGATACCCAAGAGATGGGGAGAATATCCTCTGATCGACAAAACTGGGCATTAATTCTAGACGCCTCTCCCGTGGTCGCCCAATACCGATCTCTCGGAGTTGGCCAGAAACTCTGAATGCATATAGAGGGGGAAATTGACTCGACGGTCCGACGCAAGTGTGTGCGTGTGTGTGTGTCTGGAGTTTTTCTGGGTTGCATGGCTCACGCACAAGTAGATAGTACATGGTGATATCTGGATGGCTGGGGCTTGCAGGGGTCGTCCCGCGTGTGTCTCACTGGCCGAGCTGGGGACCGTTGTGATGCCGCTGCAGGTACTGAGTACTTTGACTCACCAATCCAGGTTATGAGGCTTGATTGAGATCAGGAAGCCTGCCTTGCCGTGTATCCAACGCCTTGGACATCCCTGTTGCGTATGGTCCTTTGATCTGGTCTGTTGGTATTGCCCTCATTTCGGTGCTTGAGTTGGTTCGGTCAGCAACAACAATTAGGAAAAGAGAAAAAATTGATTGATTGCTTGCAGCTGGTTCATGACTCTCCCTTCTTTGTTAGTACACGAGGCAAACAGTTCGTCTCAAGCCTAAGCTGTCACTACGATCACCAATCAGACTGTTGATCACGACTCTGGCAGCCGGCAGAGAGCTGCCCGGAGCTGGAACCAGAACCCGCTATTAACCCTTCCGCCGGGTTTGCTGGGGCCGGAGGGAAGCTAAGAATACAGCGGTTACAGGTATCGGTGACTGGTCAGCTCTGCTTCGGTAGCAGCAGGCTAGAGGTATAGCGACATTTCTTGCCTGAATCGATCAGTGCTATTCTTAAGTGCTAGGTTATTTCGTGCTCCACACCCTCTTTTTGCTGTTGCTCTAGGTTCCGATTGCCATGTGCCAACCGCAAAGGTCAAGGCCAACTTCAAGTCAAAGTCAAGGCCAGTCTAGCCAGTCCAGTTCAGTCCAGGCCGAGCCCACGCCATTCAAGGCCCATTACCCATCTCCCCGGCCGCCCTCGTCCTCACCCTCGCGCCTCTGTAGAGTTTCTCCCAATTGCCTCTAAAGGTGTCTTTTGTTTTTTCTTACTTTTTTCTCCCCCTCCTACCCCATTCTCTTTGCTTTTCTTGAGTGTGAGACAGACAAAAGGGCTTTGACTAGGGTCTATTGTTGTATCGCGTGCCTTTCATTCGTGAGGAATTTAGTTACACGTCTGTTTTTTTCGCCTACTGCGCGACTCTGGGATTGCCTTTACGACGGGGACCCCTCTGTTTTTGATCGCTCGACGATCGTTTTCATCCGGTCGAAAATATCCCGAGGTACGGATACGGATACTTGAATGGCAACAACACCAACAAAAGCAACTCTACACTAGCAAAGAAAAGCATTGAGTCTCGTCTCTCTGTCTACGAATACTTTATGGCTTTATCATGTAAGTTGATTTATCCTTCCTTTCTCTCTCTATGACATCAGCTCCACCCTCTCAAGGTTGTCCTATTCTGTCCGTGTTGGAAACTCGACCAGGTATTTCTGGTCCATGCCTTGGCTCGTCTCGCCAGGCCTCAGGTTGGTCGGTGCAGTAATTACAGTACATAAAGTACTAGCATAACGGCAATTAAACGTTGTGGATGGCGAATGGTCCAAGCAAGCACTATTCCAATTCCCATCTCTCTTCCTTCATACTCTATCATATCTCCAGTTCGGACTCGCCGCGTTCCCTCTACCAAACCTCCTCTCTCTCTCCTTTCCCCTCGACCTTTCATCTGGTTCTTCTCTTATTCCCCCACCATCGCGCGCGCAAAGACCAGCAAAACCCACGATATGCGCGACGACTTCTACCGATTTTCAAAGACTCGCTACTAACTCAATGCCTCGGTCCTCAGCTCCTCGATCACTTTGAGCACCGTCAGCTCCGAACTCTCTCGACGACAGGCAACGCGCCTGCGAGCGGCCGTGCCTATGGAGGCCCTGGAGCCTTCGTCTGCAGACCCGCTGACACCAGCGTCTGGTCTCAGCGCGACGCCCCCCGTACCATCGCCTCCAGCAGCAGCAGCAGCTTTCAAGGATCCGACGTCGACCAGACTGAAGGGCCAGCAACGGTCTCGTTCTGGTTCAGGCACTGTCGCAGCCCCGACTGCTACTATAGCAGCACTCAAGAAAAAGGAAAACACCAGCCCTAGTTTATCGACGCCTAGCAAGTGGCCCTCTGTGAGGTCCACCACCACCGCGCGCATGCCTACGAGTACCGCTGTCGCGAAACCCTTGGTCCCTCTCTCAGAACGAAGAATTCACTTAAAGAAGACCACGACTCGAAGTCTCAAGGACTCAGATTTCAACGCCGATAACCAGGGTAGCCTGTCTCGATGGGAGATTGCTCCTGATGGTGGATCAGCAGGTCGTGAGGGACGACAATTCGCCGTTGCCAACGTAGGGAACAACGGCCGGATATATTTAAGGTGAGTTAAGATCTCAACGGTCTTGGCGCCTCATCTCTCCCTTGGAGAAATATCATTGCACCAGCCACGTTATCGCTCTCCCTTCGCTCTGCGGTCTTTGCTCGTGCCTTGTGGGGAGATGTTTTAGTCCGTCCTACCTGCGATTCTGCCTGTCGCCTTGGGGATATTGTAACGTGGCTGGCACTGACCACGACGCTTGATCGTATTCATATTTGCGTTCCACAGACAACTGACTTCCATTCTTCAGGCCGACCGTCCGCCCTGCGTACCAGCGATGTCCTCAGCCTCAATTCGTCTTCCCCATTACACCACCCAGCACCGCAGGTTTGGACACAATCTCTCATACCAAACAGATTCAAGACGAAACCAGCGAACTTCATGTTAGCCAGTGGACGCCGACCCCGGAACCTTCGCCTTATCACAGCAAAGCCTATTTCGACCGCGGTCCCCAGTATCCGCTCCGACCCGTGAAACACCGACGCGCCCTTTCCGATAGCACGGTGCACGAGGTAACCATTGCGAAGGACTCGGAACCCGGAGCTTTCAAAATTGTTATTTCCAAACCGCTGGAGGAATATCGACCCCGAACTATGGAAGATTTCGATTCTAATTCTGATCCTCTCCTCGACATTGCGATTCCCTCCTGGCGTATTGGCGTTCCCCGGTTCACGGGCAGAGGTACACCAATGATTCGCGGATCATCGTATGCTCCCACCGAGGAGTTTCGCTCTAGCAGCGCCTCGCTACTGAGCCGATCTCAAGGTGTGCTTAACAGCTCTCATCCCGATATAGCTTCGACAAGAAGGCCAAGCTCTATGGCAGTACCGATGTTACGAATTTCTCGAAATGTTTCCGCCACAACTCAAACTCCCACAACCTCACAAGTCTCCCGACTTGTTCGCCCGAGCTACCAGTCAAACTCCAAAGTTGAACCCGCTATGTTCGACGATCTCACCTTCAAACCAGCCTGCGACGATCGAACATTAGTCAAATATTCAGCAGCAACCGGGGCCGTCACAGCTGCCACGCCGCCACGCCTCGTTGCCGAGATCACATCACCTAGTTTCCTCGATTATGAGCTCATCTCCGACTTTTTCTTGACCTTCAGAGCGTTTCTCGAACCCGTGGATCTTCTTCGTATGCTCATTGCGAGATTGCGGTGGGCTTTGTCTCGCGATGACGAGACAGGTATGGTTGTTCGTGTTCGAACATTTGTCGCCCTTCGACACTGGATTCTCAACTACTTCATGGACGATTTCGTTGTGGACCACAATCTTCGAGCCACTTTCTGTGAGCTACTAAACGACTTTGTGGACGAACTTTCGCAATGCAAGAGAGCTCTGAAAGTTCAGCTCAAGATTCTTGGAGAGTTGAAGAAATGTTGGCGCAGGGTTTGTGCGTTATACTGGGATAGCCCGGATTTCGACGATACTCTGGACTCTAGTGTACCGATCACACCAGGTGGTATTGTTGGTCACCGAGATCCCAGTCTAGACCCATCTTTCTGGGAAGGAGAAGACGATGGAACGCCTCGCATCGAAAGTATGCTACCGCTCAGAAGGAGCCTTGCCGAACGAACTAGTTTCATTGCGGATGTATCTCGAGCTGGCCATGCTGGAGATTCTGTCTTGGTTGAACACCGTCCGTGTACTCCTGAACGACAAGTCAGAAGGGAATCCATGGAAGGAGAGCAGTTATCGCCAGTTAGCATGACCAGCATGGATATTGTTTCATGCTCCTTTCCTAACAAGATCAAACCCGCTCATCCTAACCAGACGAACCCTTTGGCTGCTCATCCCGTTACCACCACTACAACTCACAATACTGGGCCGGTAGCTACAACTCCTCGAGCACTCGTTGGCAAGCGTGTGCGACCTCAGGCCGCACACAAGCGTAACAACAGCTTGACTGACTCCCTACGGGATCACAGCTCGGACAAGTTGTCATTCCATGATCAGGAGTTCATGATGACTGCCCCCTACGCTGGTAGCCTCGTCCGAGGAAACCTGTTACCTCCAGGTCAGGCCTTTGTCGATGTTGAGCCGGACGAGTTTTCCTCCATTCTTGGGCCTACCACCAGCCTTCGCCCCGAAAACCAGAGCATTGTCAAGGAGAGGATACCCGCGGGTGCCATGTCTGGACACGGCATGAAGAAACTGCTGGGTAGCGTGCGGAGAGCATTGAGTACCAGAGGACAAGGTGGCGTCTCTTCAAACCCAGGGAGCTATATCAACATCAACAACATGGGTCCCCGTGGCGCTACAACAAATCGCATTCCTGGAACAGCTGTTGTGCCCCAGAGCCGCCACAAGCCCAATGGCTCTCGTCCTCCTCCTGTAAGAATTGACTTACTCGGTGCTGAAATCGTGGAAGATTTCAAGAAGGCTGTGCGTGATGAGGCTGCTGCTGAGGCTGATCGTCGTGGACTGCCCCCGCCCATGTCCCCCAACCCGTCTATCACTCCCACTGGAGACTTCCACTATTCAGCTGCACACATGGACTCGGTCACTTATGATGAGATGGCACATGGCTACAGACACCGGCCAGTTAGTGACATGGCTATCACTACTGGCAGCAAATCCATAGTGATTGTGGACGACACGACACCCTTCGATCCATCACTTCTCCACCGAGGTCCTCACAGCAACGCCTCTGTTGAGGCCTTTGCCGATACCTTTAGGCTGACAGGTTGTGACCCGACTCCCCCGTCTACTCCTCCTACCGGTAATGGCTCAGGTACACCTCGACGCTCCTCATACCTTCTCAATCAACACGTTGTACGTCCATCGTTGGACGAGGATCCTCTGCCTCCCTTTGTTCCTGACTTTGCAACCCTGGCTCCCGTCACGAGCGCTCCGGTTTCAGAGGATGGCAATCGAGTATCGTATTCCACAGTAGCCCGAAGTATCCGCCAACACCCTCCAGTGTCCTATCAGAACCATCGTCGTAAGAGGTCCAACAGAACACATCGATCGTTGAATTCGATACTGCATCGCCGTAGCTCACTCAGCAACGGTCTTGCCCGTCGATCTACAGTACAGAGCTTCGACGCTACAACAGTTTCTGCTGCTTCTATCGCCGAGCCCGAGCACAATGAGCCTTCGCCACAGCCTCTTCGAATTCTTCGACGACGACCAGGAGGAGATCTCCGAGCCGCCACGAATGTTGGAGAGCTGGACCCCGTTACGCTTAGGAGATCACAATCTGTGGGCTCGCTGACAACATACTCGGAGTCTATTCGCAGCTCTTTCATTCAGAGCCCCCGTGTGACCTCTTTTGGTCGTGGTTCTTTCGGAAAAGGAGAAGTTGTCTCGATTGAATATGCGCAGCCCAAGAGTGAAACTTTTTCCGTCGGCCAGCTTGCAGAGAAGCCGAAGCGAGATCTTTCACTGTTTAGTACTCACTCATCCAAGCCAGTTATGCGCCCGTCTTTCGAGAAAGAGGCACAGAAACTAGCTCAAATACCAGATGACGAGGATGATGGTGGCATTGAATCCGCGTTGGCAAAGTTGGAAGGCAAGCTTCCTTCAAGGAAATCCAATATATCAGCTGTCAGCCCTCAAACTGCCCATTATCCACCTGGCGAGATCATTTTCGCAGATGAGCCAGAGACTGAACAGGTCAGAAACCATGAGCGACAGCTTGTTGTTCGAGAGACGTTCATGCTGGATGCCGAGGACAGCGATGCCGAGCCTTTGTTCGAGTCCCAAGACCAGCATCTGACGCCTCAACGACCAACCACCGAGGTAAGGTCGTTCCTAACTGGCTCTTCGCGAGAATCATACTCTTCTGTCCCTATTCTTGACCGAGATTCAATGAAGGCTCGTCCATGGACCAACATGTCTATCCTTGAAGGCTCGGACGAGGAAAACACACCTCGTCCACAGAAGTCCATGTTGTATGTTGACGATGAAGTTGACTCGCAACACACCTCTTACGACTTTATTGAGAAGACTCAGAGTATCGAAGGTATCAAGGTGGGCGAGACTGCTCCATCAGTAGCCGAAGACCAGTCATTCCTCAACGACGACAGCGATCTTTCATCAGAGATGTCTGCGGATGAGCTTGACGACGAAGAGTCTGAATTTGGCGATGCCGTCCTGCCACGGGTCAAACTTCCTGCTCATCCTCTTGGGTCACCAGCTCCCAAGCGCAACCCTCCATCACCGCCTATGACTCTTGTGCAAGCACTGGAGATGTCTCCACCGCAGTTTGTCCATGTCCCCGAGTTACATGAGGATCAAGTCTGGGGCTTGAAGCCCCTTCCTCCAACTCCCGAGACTACACCGACTGCTCCATACGCACAGGCAGCTGCACAAACTTCAAACGACGCGCTTCGCCAAATTTCCAAGGCGGACTCTATTGAGAGCAACAAGTACTCTGCTCACTTGCCATTCATTTTGGCTTTTGATTCAGAGATCCTCGCACAGCAGTTCACGCTCATTGAAAAGGATGCACTGAACGAGATTGATTGGAAGGAGCTCATCGACATGAATTGGAAGGATGCTGCTCATAGTGATTGTCGCTCGTGGGTGGAATTCCTCCGCAACTCCGATGCCCATGGTGTTGAAGTGGTTATTGCTCGCTTCAACATCATGGTCAAGTGGGCAATCTCCGAGATTGTCCTTACGCAAGGTCTTGAGGAGCGAGTACGGTGTATTACTAAGTACATTCATATCGCCACTCACTGTCGTCGGTACCGCAACTTTGCTACCCTTGGCCAACTCACTATTGCCCTGTCTAGCAATGAGGTTGCCCGCCTTTCCAAAACTTGGCAGCACGTCGCCCCTCAAGATGTCAAGACACTTCATGATCTTGAGAAGCTGGTTACTCCCATGCGCAACTTTTACAACCTCCGTGCTGAGATGGAAGTTGGCTCAGACCAGGGCTGTATTCCATTTGTGGGCATCTACACTCATGACCTCCTTTACAACGCCCAGCGTCCTTCTGAGATGGCTGGCTCACCTACAACACCCCCTCTGGTCAACTTTGAGCGATGTCGCATTGCCGCTGCCGTTGTCAAGACATTGCTTAGGTTGTTGGAGGCCAGTACTCGATACAAGTTTCAACCCATTGAAGGCATCACGGAGCGCTGTCTATGGATGAGCGCCTTGAGCGATGAGGACATCCGACGCCACTCAGAGATGCTCGAATAAACCGCTACGACCGTGTAGCACCACATTTCTACAACACATTATACATACAGGAACGATAATTACGACTTATGACTCACCGACTCGACGGCGTTTCATTTCCTATGTTTCAACACTACAAGAGCATACCAGCATGCCTCTGCATTATACCCCATCTCCTAACTGGCATAAGCACCATCAAACAAAGGAACTACTTTCTTTATCTCGATATTAAACATAATCATCATTATTACCAACAGCATCTGGGACAAAGCAAGGAGTTGGGCACTTTTCTCGTTTCTATTTCACACAATTCATCTATGGAGGCTTCTTGGCCTGGTTTGATCATACCCACACAGCGCAAGCGTCATGTTGCGTCTGCTTAACTTTTTTTGGAGTCCTAATTCATAGAGCGGGAAGTTGGCCGAATGGATGGTCACTGGGAAGTTTGGATTCACTCGAAATAAGTGGTTGGCGATGGTGGGATAGCAATGGAGTTGATATATCACGGGGGTTTAGGGAATGAGCAGATGTAGTGAAGAGTTCAAATAATTGATACCATGTTTACGATGATGACTTGTCTCATGACGTAAAACGAATTGTTACCTATTCGGAAGACATGGCAATATGTGCTGGTAACAGTTACAATTTTTCGGTATCGTCACTCCATGTGAAGATCTCGTCTACTGACTACGCAGGCATCACAAGTCGACAGTAAGTTGCGGTACACTTGACACATTTATCATGGGTAAACGCGGGTTAGACGACTCATATTTTGTCTCTTCTCGCATCAATACAAATTCCACAGAAACAAAGGCGGGATAACGATCAAGTCCATCCCCTCGGCAGCGCAGGGCTTTCCCTCTCCACCCTCTTCACAGATATGAAAAGGAGGCGAGTATCTTTCCCTCATTAGCACCGCCAAGATGAAAACCTTCAATTCCCAGAGAGAGTTCGTAAAAACAGTGTCAGCAAGTAATAGAAATCGAAAGGGAGGGAGAAACGAAAGGTTGTCGAATAGTTTGATTGAACACCACACATCCGTCAATGCTTTTTCATCTCTCATCTCTCTTTCTGCTCTTCTCGTCGAGAAACCACATCCCAAATAGTGACAAATTCAATTTCTTCTGTGTTTGAATTTGCTTGGTATTCTCTTTTTTGTTTTTGTTTACCACTCGATAGCAGGGGCAGCTTCGAGCTGCTCACCATTGCCCTCCTGGGCCTCAGTACCCTACCACTGAGACTCCTTGGGGGCCTCGGCGGAAGCAGCCCACTCGGTGTTGGCGGGGGCAGCACCCCACTCCTCACCGGCAGCGCCGTCCCAGCCAGTGGTGGCACCAGCGCCGGAGGCACCGGCGAAGCCAGCAGCGGGAGCCTCCCAGTCGGCACCAGCAGAAGCCTGGAAGCCGGACTCGATGGCGGCAGGGCCCTCCTCCTCAGCGCCGGGGACCTTCTCCTCCTCAACCTTCTCCTCGGCCTCAGCCTCGGGGTCGCGGTCTGTATAGTGTTAGTATGCGTTTGCTTGCGGGTGACATTAGTTCGGAGAGGTAAACGTACAGAAGTAAAGATCGACCATGACGTCCCAGGGAGTCTCGCGGTTGTAAATGGTACCACGGAGGCGGAGGACCTCACGGGCGAGCATCCACCAGACGGCACCAATGGCGTGGCGACCCTTGTTGTTGGTGGGGATAGCGACGTCAACGTACTCGGTGGGAGAGTCAGTGTCGGCAAGGGCAATGACGGGGATGTTGACGTAAGAAGCCTCCTTGATGGCCTGGGCATCGGTACGGGGGTCGGTGACGATGATCAGACGGGGCTCCTTGAAAGATCGGGTGATGTAGTTGGTGAAAGAACCGGGGGTGAAGCGACCAGCGATGGCGGTGGCACCAGTGTGGGCAGCGAACTTGAGGACGGCACGCTGACCGTAAGGACGGGCAGAGATGACACAGATATCGGCGGGGTTGTCGACGGCAGCGATGATACGGGCGGCCAGGACGATCTTCTCCCTGAAGTGCACTGTTAGCATTTGCGCGCAAGTGTGGTGTTTCGCATCTAAGCTTCTGTGCCCCTCCTCCGAATAGCTTCATTTTCCCAAATATGAAATCCGCAATTCAAAATCCTGCGCGGCCCTTTCTGAAGCCCAGCAATTCCACCAAAATTCCAGTTTATACGTACCAGGTCTTGCCAACGTTGATCACGTTAACACCATCCTGACGGGTCTTCCAGAGGTAGTTCTCCATGTGAACCTGGAGGTTCTTGGAGCCGAGGTGGCACTGAGCAGCCAGGAGGGTCTCAATGTCCTGGCTGGTGGCGTTGAAGATGGAGGGAAGGTTGGAGGGAGCCATCTTGACGGATTTCTTCTCTTTGTCTTGGGTGACGAAAAGGGATGGCTTGAGAATGGTGACGGCGAAGAGGATTGTGGTGTTGCGTGCAAAGACTCGCAAACCAGAAAGTTCGCGATCGAATTTTGAGACCCGAAAATGTGTGTGGTGGGAAGCCCTGATGGCCCGCTTGTCCGCTTATGGATTAGTGGATTGATAAGAGTTTGGCTGTTGTATCTCCACGTGATGATGTACTAGTACGCTTTGGGTGGCGGCTCGTTGGTGGTTCGGTATCGGCCGTTTGGCTAAGGGAAAATTTGGGGCGAGGTTTAGACGACAAGCCATCAGTCTCTGATATTAAAGCAGTTGCAGGTTGATGCTTCAGTCATGCCCCCCAGAATACCGGCGCTGCCACGCCTAGGCTCATTGAACCGTATGTTCTTCCTGTAACGATTCACTTTGCCAATGTTGACCAATTGCTCAGTCTGCCTCCGACCCGCTACGAAGCCCGCTACACCCAACTTCCTACCCATCATCCAGACGGCCAACCTCTCCCAGCGTGAGAAGAAGCGCAAGGCGAAGCAAGACCCTTACCGATGGGCTCAGGCTCAACAACGAAAAGCCGCCAATGTGCAAAGGCGTGAGGAGCTCTCTCGTGAGCGAGATGAGGCTTGGGGTGATCCTATCAAGGGACAGACAACACCCTTCATAGAGTCTCTCGAATCAGCCGGCCAGAAAGCCACTCGCGAAGCTGCCGAGGCTGCTAGCAACGAAGCCGCCTCTACCCAGGAGCTACCAATATCTCCGGAGCTGCGAAATTACTTCCTTACCAACTCGGAACTCGAAGAGGCCGTCAAGCACGCATACACTCTCACCAAACCCATGATTGGCGTAGTCGAGTCGCAGATGGAGCCCGGAAGCGGAGAGGACAAGAAGAAGGAGCACGAGGAACGGCATGAGAAGGCTATCGAGGCTCTGCGCCGTATCACAGCCCTCAACAACAGCAGCGCAAGGGACCGATTCCACGCCAACGTCCGACGCATTGTCGATGAGTTTGGCCGCCACAACACTGATAAGACGCTAACGCCCAAGCCCAAGTCAATTCATCCCAACACAGTCCCCATGCCCGGTCGATCTGGTCCTGATACCGGCAGCTCTGAAGTCCAGATTGCCATCTTGACGACTAAGATCCACAACCTCTCTCAGGCCCTGCAGATCAACCGAGGATACAAAGATAAGCATAACAAGCGTAACCTGAGATTGTTGATGCATCGAAGGCAGAAGCTTATGAAGTACATGGACCGCAAGGAGAGGGGAAGTGAGCGATGGACTCACATGGTCGAGAAGCTGGGCCTTACACCCGCGACCTGGAAGGACCAGATCTCACTATAAGAGAAGTCTGGAGCTGTTTTTGTAGAATAAGTTGTTTCTCTCTATGTACAATACAAGCCACCTGAAAGATGAGCGACGATGCCGCCTTTTGCATCTACCTATCTCTTGTCCTTTGCGCCAGTGTGGAAACTATTCCGTGCCATTACGAGCTCAATTGCTGCTATACTACACAAAATCCTGCTAAAAATAAAAACAAGGTACTGATAACTCCAATCAAAAGACGCTGATGTAGTTGCCGATGCGCTCCTTCTGGTTCTGGGCTATGCATTCGGCAATCCAAGTGATGTTGCGGATTTCCTGTCAATTTGTTAGTTTGCGGTAAGACATGAATATGAGGAGTTACTGACCTGCTCCCGCAGTTTCACCCAAGCATAGACGATAGCGTGAGTGAACTGCCTAGTGAACGCATTCTTGGAAATCTCCATCTCCTTCTGGTAAAACATGTCCTCCAGAGTCTTGCTCTCACCAGCGCCGCCGCCCATGTTTCCGGGTCCTGATGGGCCGCCACCAACAGAGACGGCATCAAAGAAAGACTTGTAGTCATGAACACCGTCAACTGCCAGGCGAACACCTTCAGGGTCCTCAGCTCTCGAGAGCATTAGAGTTCCCTCAGGGTATAGTTTGCCAAAGCTGGGGTAGAGTTTGTTACGATCCTGCTTGGACAAATCTGTGCCGAATGAGTTGAGGGTGATGTTGATGGCTCGGCGGTCAGCCTCAAACTCAAGAATCTCGGACATGACCTCAGAGGTTGGTGTGCCAGCCATCTCGGGGTGAGTGTTGACAAAGTTGTAAAAGTCCTCCAGGTAGTTCTTGTACAGGGTGTTTCGCACAATCTCGATGTTGAGCTCGTCAAGGTCCTGGTGGCTAAGGCTGCCCTTGAAGTATGGAGCAAGAGGGGTCTCGATAAGCACGCTGTTGTACAGCTCTTCGATGTTGGTAGCAACACAGAGAACAGGCATAGTCTCGAACCAGCCGAGGGGGTGGCATCTCTCAAGAAGCTCACGAGTATCGCGCTCATGGAGCGTGCCGGTGATAAGAAGGGCGACATTGTCAATCATGTAGCCGTAGGTGACGTAGTCCATGAAAGTGGCAAGAGAGCCGACAGCCTGGGCGCGTACGTATCGGAATTCTGAGATGAGTTTGTCGGTCGTCTTGGCCGCAAGAGCTGAGGTTGAGGGGTTAGGTGGTAGAGAAGCGAGGAAGTCGCCGTAAGAAGGACCAAGCTGGAGCTTGAGATCTTGATGCTGTTAGCATGAATGACAGGAGAGGGCATTCAGTCATGGTCGCGTACCATCGATCGTCTCGCATTGGGTCAAGTTGTTGTAGGCTGGGCCTGTAAGAAGGCTGTTGCGGTAACCTCGAACGATGCCCTCGACGTAGCTGTTCACTGTGGTTAGTCTTCATAACTCCTGCATGAAGGTTCCATCACTGAGCTAAGACGCACCCGCCGTTGACATTGTAGAGAAGGCCCTCCATCTTGTTCGTAACTGTTGACGTTTTCTTCGGATATAGGGTATCGTATTTGAAGTCTGGAGGATGAATGGCCGTCTTTGTGGCCGAGGCGATGGATTACTATGTAAGTCGATCGTCAAAGTTGGTCGCCTAACATTCGAAAGCCTGCGACGGAAGCTGGACATCGCGAGTGGAGACACGTGAGTGGCCAGGAGCATCGGCGTGGCTGGGGTACGTACACGGCAAGGAAACGGGATATCATACCGCCGAACGCCGAAACACCTGCATTACACTTTCCACGGCAGGACGAGACCAAAAAAAGTTGAGTGGATCCTTCCCAAGCTTCTTCTGAAATTTTTCCATCGCCAGCCCACCCTCGAACTTTCCTTTCGCAGCCGCGTACAACAAACCGGACTGTGCCTCGCGAGGAAGCCACGACACCAATCGATTTGAGCGAGAATAACAGGAAGGAACTAACTAATTCACCATGTCGCTCTTTGTGCTTGCCGAAACGCCGGCAGGGTAAGTCGCGACGCTTCAGCCTCGACCTCGACCTCGACTTTCATGATGGCGAGGCAGGTGTAGGTTTACTAGGAAATGAGCTGACAATTGGCAGCTACGGCCTGTTCAAGGCTACCGACAAGAAGATGCTCAAGAACGAGGACCTCGCCGCTGAGCTTGGACGACCCGAGAAGGTCGTCGAGATGTAAGTTTTGAACAATTTTCATTTGCGAAAACCTTGTCCATTGAGCACCCGAAATTGTTTTTTCAGGAGCAATTGGACGGTCGCAACATCGCCACCACCCCAGAAACGCATTCACTGACACCTTCCTTCATCACAGGCTCAAGCTCAAGAAGTTTGTCAAGTTCGACAGCGCCGCTACTGCTCTCGAGGAAGCTGCCTCCCTCAAGGAGGGTAAGGTCCCTGAGCTTCTTACCCAACTCCTCGACGACCTCAAGTCCGAGAAGAAGGCTTCGCTCGCCGTCGCCGACATGAAGCTTGGCACTGCCATCTCTAACCTCTCACTCAACATCACTCCTATCTCTGGCTCCAACACCATGGACCTCTTCCGTGGTATTCGAGGTGGAATGGCCAACCTTTTCCCTGGTCTTGTTGAGGAGAACTTTGACCGTATGGCTCTGGGTCTCTCTCACTCCATGTCGCGTCACAAACTCAAGTTCTCTGCCGACAAGGTCGACTCTATGATCATTCAGGCTGTCAAGCTCCTCGACGATCTTGACAAGGAGCTTAACGTTTACGCTATGCGAACCAAGGAGTGGTACGGATGGCACTTCCCCGAAATGGCCAAGATTCTCAACGACAACTTGGCTTACGCTCGCGTCATTCTGGCTGTTGGCATGCGAACCAACATCGCCGACTCCGATCTCTCTGAGGTCCTCCCCGAGGAGATCGAGGTTCAAATCAAGGCTGCCGCCGAGATCAGCATGGGTACTGAGATCACCGATGAGGATCTTGAGAACATCAAGCTTCTCGCTGACCAGGTCATTGTCTACTCTAACTACCGGACCCAGCTTTCCTCTTACCTCGAGAGCCGTATGCGCGCCATCGCTCCTAACCTGACTGCTCTTGTCGGAACCCTGGTCGGTGCTCGTCTCATCGCCCATGCTGGATCCCTCATCAGCTTGGCCAAGTCCCCTGGTTCCACCATCCAGATTCTCGGTGCCGAGAAGGCCCTCTTCCGTGCCCTCAAGACCAAGCACGACACACCCAAGTACGGTCTCATCTACCACTCTTCACTCATTGGACAGGCCACTGGCCGCAACAAGGGTAAGATCGCCCGTATGCTCGCTGCCAAGGCTGCTCTAGGTCTCCGTGTCGACGCCCTGGGCGATTTTGAGGACGATGTGGATGAGGAGGAGCGCGCTATTCTTGGCCTCAGCAACCGCATCAAGCTCGAGAACCAGCTCCGCAAGCTCGAGGGCAAGCCTCTTCTGCCCAAGGGTGCCAACGTCACCCCCGCTGGTGAGATTGTTGGCGCTGGCCAGTTCACCGTCAAGGAGACCCGCCGATACAACGGTGATGCCGATGGCGTTGCCGACGACGAGGAGACCAACGGAACCACCCCCGCCAAGAAGCTCAAGAAGGCCAAGAAGCTCATCGAGGAGGTTGACGAGGAGATGAAGGATGCCGAGGAAGACGAGAGCGACGATGATGCCGCTACTCCCGCTAAGCCCAAGAAGCTCTCCGAGGCCGACTACGAGCGCCTCGCCGAGGAGGCTGGCATTTCTGTCAAGAAGTTCAAGCGCAAGTACGAGCGAGGCGATGTTGAGATGAACGCCGATGGTACACCCAAGGTTGTCAGCAAGAAGGAACTCAAGAAGTTGCGCAAGGCCGAGGAGAAGTCTACACCTTCCAAGGCGCAACCCGCTGAGGAGACTGATGGCAAGAAGAAGCGCAAGCACGACGACTCAGAAGACGAGGCCGAGCCCAAGAAGGAGAAGAAGCAGAAGAAGAAGAAGCGTCACTCTGAGGCTTAAAGCCCTGAGTGAACTGTCACGGCTAACGTCGTGACAATGCTGAATCGGACACAACTGTAGGACTTCGAGATTATTAATCTCATCCTACCTGCTTTTCTCTTACTCGTCTAAACACTGACGACGAACCATTTCCAAATGAAATACCACAATAAAGTCAACACAACAGACGATTGGAAGGTTTCCGATGTGTAGATATATGATACCTGAGAGACTCCTGGCATGGCAGCTTCTGCCCGCATCTTGTTTCCTGGCTGGCTGGCGTTTGGGCGGAGGGCATATTGGCGTGATTTGGTTTTATCACTTTTTCGTATTTTCTACTTGACCCTCTGTTCCCCGTCCTCTGGATGGATGCGCGCTGAATTTAGGAGGGGGATCTAGTATGGACTGATGTATCTTACGCGAGGGTGAACAGAGGTGATATAGAAGAAAAAGAATTTGTCAAGTTTAAAAGTTAATCCTGAAGTTTGGCCCTGCTCTGCCTACATGGTGTGATTTTACAGTGACTTTTACAATGATGTGAATGGTGATGGTGTATGAGAATGTGTTCAAATACCTTTGACTTGCCGGTTACAAAATGAAAGCTCAATGCCAAGCTTTTCCATCCACCGTACGTAGACAACACTACTGTGACTCCCAGAGTTAAAATGTGTGTACTCTTGGTGGCGAATCAGAACAGTTGTGTGCACATCTATACATTCACTTCGTCACAAGAGCGTCGTTGCAAAAGTCTGAAACAAAAAGGTATAGTTATTGGTAGCGATTGGGTATTTTCCATAAATTGTAATCATCCAAGAATGTCTTCATTAGAGACTCATCTGAGTCACGGGTATCCTTCAACAAAGATTAAAGCACTAAGCCACATCATCCCTTCCCACCACTCTCGATAAAAGAGAAGAGCAAAATACATACAACTGAAGTTACAAAGAGCGATGAGCGATAGCGGTAGTTGTTGAGATGGGTATCAAGGTGCAGCAGAAAAAAACAAAAGCGTGTCAAGTCATTCAGCTGAGGCGAACGACGAAAGCCGGGGTATAGCGCGAATGGAGACGAGAAGAGAGCAATGAGAACATTGCTTTCGATCAGGTAGACCAAGCTAGAACCCTCAAGCGTTAGCTGGACATTGCCCCAGACGTGGTAACACGAAGAGAGAACGTCTGGGCTTAGATGTTCTCAACAACGCGGGCGTTCATAGCCTGTTGGAAACCCGAGTCCTGACCTCCAAAGTCTTGATCATGGCTGAGAGCATGAGAGCTGGATTCGCCGGTCTCATTGCTCAGAGCAGCGTTAAGAGCACCTCCCATGCCCTGGCTGGCACCGGGCAAGAAGATGACCTTGCTGTTAGCAGACTTGGCCATGGCTTGCATAGCCTCGAGATATCTGATCTGCATGGCAGGAGCAGAGCTAAGAATGTCGGCAGCCTGTCGCATGAGCTTGGCGGATTCGACCTGAGAGTTTGTTAGTAAATGCGCAGCAAACAAATATGGGTATAAGCTTACCTCAGCCTTAGCAGCAATGATCTTGCTCTCACCAATACGCTTGCTCTGGGCAGCCATGGAGAGAGACTCCTGCAGCTCCTGACTGAAGACAATATCCTTGATGAGCATGCTCTCAACTTGAACACCCCAGCCAGCGGCAACATCCTCAATAATTTCTCCGATGGACTGGGCAATCTCCTCGCGACGCTCGATGACATCCTGGAGAACACGAGCACCGACTACATGACGGAGAGTGGTCTGAGTACGCTCCATGAGAGCCTGCTTAACGTTGTTGATACCGAAAGCAGCCTTGTGAGGAGACACGATGTGGTAGTAAATGACTGAGGTCAAACGAAGAGTGACGTTGTCCTTGGTCATGCAGATCTGCTCAGGGACTTCGGTGGTCTGGATCTTGACATCGATCTGTAGGAGTCTCTCGCTGAGAGGGTTGATCTTGACCAGACCAGGATCGACAGCCTTGTAGAACTTTCCAAACTTTGTAACGAGACCGACGTTGCCCTGGTTGACTTCCTTGTAAGGGTTGGGGCAGATGATACAGCAGGGAATGGCGCCCATGGTTCCAACGATGCCTCCAAGGACGTTCACTGCTGGTGTTAGTTTGTGGTCTTATACCAGATATCAAAAGTAGTACTCACTCATGCTTCCATACCAGTCGTTGGGACCGGCTTCGTGTTCGACAACAGTGGCATACTTGCGCTGAAGATCCTCCTTCTTGGGAGGCTCGACTGTCATCTTATTGCTGGGAACGAAACCACCATTGCCATCTCCAGGTGCCGGTGCCTTGTGGTGCGCGGAGGAGCTTCCGCCATTGATCATGCCCTCAGTGGACGACATTGTGAATCCTGTTGGTGTTGTGTTGAATGAAGAAGTGGGTGCTTTGAAGCTTTTTATTGTTGTTCGAGATTGATGCTTTGGTCAAATACAATGTGTTACGTGTGTTACAAGAAACTGTTTCGAAATGGGGTGGGGAGGTGGTGTTATTTAATCTTGTCAGGAAAGTCCAACCCACCCTCAGCTCATGGTTGAGCAACAGCCGCCAAGTCCATTGACGTCGGCCTCATTGGAAGAGCGCTCAATGCCACACAAGTTTGGCATAGTGAACCCTGTGCTGTACAGGTGACACGGGGAAAGAGTGATCTTCCTGCGATAAAGTGGATACTGTATGGTATTCAGAAGCTTTATTGGAGTTTCTGATAGGCTCACACGGAGCTCGAGCAAGGGTCCTGTGTGGAGCACAAGGCTTGGGCGTGCTGGGCGTGCCGCTAGGCTTACAGTCTCCAGGTGTTGCTGCACAAGATTTGCAAGGTTGAAGCTCTACGAAAATACGACCAATACGATGGGGCAGGGAACCGCGACTTATCGGATCATGAATTAACATCCACAGGCTCGTTAAAGTGCTCAACTTCAACTAGAGCAGACACGGTCTAATGCGAGGCGAAAGATGCTTCGTCAATGGGAATAACACAACTCAGCTAAACTCCATGATAGGGCCAAGCCTTTTGGTTGCTCGGCATCTGGCAAACCCGGAAGCGATGTGCGTTGGCCAAGCAGTGCTAACAACCACCTGAGGGACATGTTCAAGGCAATTCCGTATCTCTGCTTCTGCCTCGCCAATTTCCAATACTTTCTCACACAAATATCATTGACCATTCCTACGCTGTACTTGTACTGCTACTGCGCGGAGATAACTTCATACGGATGATGGACTGGAACAAACACTAGCTCAGGACGAGAGGCAAACAGTGCAGATCGATAAATCAACTCAGCCTCTTCGACGGTAACGGCTCTGCAGGGCCGCGATACTTTGGCTAGCACATGTCTTGTCGCCCGATTCATGTTGAGTTCAATGACCATTGGACTTTAGTCTACGGAGAACCGGCAGAGCTACTTCGAGTTTGACCAATCACAATGTGATCGCAGGCTCACATTTCACTGCGACCGCAACTGCAGGGTCTGGAAGCGATATTCTCCGCGGTGTAATATCATTGGATAAAAGCCGTGTGACCTACTGCATCGCCTCTGTAATTGTGAGTTACAATGTTGCCCACTTGTCATTGTTGGTCATGTTTTCGGCTTGGCAATGCCGCGATGACATGGTGAGTTCAACTCGATCTGGAAATGCCCGGCAGCGACATGCCGTAGCTGGATGAGACATTATTCTAGAAAGCTTCCCGGCGGTAATATTGCATGTTCTGGATATCGAAATCTCCAGTTCCGCCCGGCTGTGCCTCAATGCCATCTTGCCACTCGTCGATATGCCCCCGTGTAAACACAGGCAGTCAGGCACTGGGTCCCTGATCATCTACACCCAAGAAACTAAGCCTTCAGGGGATTTCCTACTCCACAAGGCGGAACGCTAATCTACAACCTTCCCTGGGAGTCATCTGATGAACAGGCACGCAAATGACAGCGAACAGTTTATCGACTAGTCAATATTTCGGCTCAGCCTCTGCACAGCCTGAGTATCCAGTTGTTTGGTATCGATTAATCCCTGAGCTAGACCGGGGCCGAGCCCGAATTCCGGCCCCATATTTCGATCACGTCCTCCGAGCCCCGGCCGTATAATCGCCGCCACACTGCAGCAATGACGAAAACTGGCATGAAGTTCTCCAGATAAACAACCCGAAGGAAGCATGAGGTCCACTATTAATCTTCTAGAAAACTGCCAACTCTTTTAGGGTCTTGTACAAGGCGGCTATGCAAAGGATTCATGTAAGCCTCTACAAACTCAAAGTGCGGTAAGAGGTAGAGAGGTTCAGCCTCAATGGAATTAGCAAGGCTAAACGTTTATAGCCTTGAAGATTATTCTCATGATGGAAATGGCCGTAGTAAGACAGGAGTTATGCGCCTCGTCGAATGCGCCCAGCCAGGTGGTCACTGAGTATAGGGTATTTCTCGTAGATGTTCGGGCTGTACCAATTGCGAGCGCGTTAAACCTTAAAGGACTGTAACAGTTTAGTCGATTTGTTAATTTGATAGCAGGTAGAAGCCCGTACACTTTTTCAGACGTCGACTTTGGTATCGAGGCTACACAGGCTTACATTTGTGCATATATGCTGATCAAGTTACATAGCACAAGTATTGAGAATAAATGGGACAAAGCTCGCCAACTGACCAATGACACAGATTAGCCCCAATGCATGCCGTAGCACGTAAAAGAAGAACGATTGGTGGTACATCCTGTTTGACAATGGAAGTTGCTGTGCTATCATCAAACTCAACAATTCATTCCTTCCAAAATTTTGCACTTGCGTGGTAGAGTGTAGCATGGCTGTAGGGACGCTGTTAACGCCACGCCTTTCAACAACAACCCAATATCCCCTGTGGCTTAGTTGGCTAAAGCGTCCGACTGTTATTAAATAGACAATCGGGAGATCGGAAGTTCGAGCCTTCCCGGGGGAGTTGAACCTCTCTTTTGCCAAATTCAACTTTTTATCGGTGTACAGTCAAAGTTTTGTTGCTTGATATGAGTGAGATTGTTATGATGTTTGATGGACAATTGATGCGACTTTTGTTTAATCACTCGAGCCAAGTCGATTCTAATCAGCAGCTGCATGTTTTTGTAAGTTTGACTTGTTTGCCAAGGTGTCATGAGAAGTTGTTGTTCCTCATCACCTAGCGGTTAAAGTCCCAAATAGCACTTACACTTAGGGAAGAAAGCAGGTAAATCATTTGGTGAGACATATCTGTTCAATTGACGTAGAAGTACATATAAAGATTTATCCAAAGTCCAAAGGGATCTTCAATAACCAGAACTAGTAACGTGACCAACTCACCACTTCCACCTTGTTCTATCTCTTGACCCGACTCTCAGAGCCAAAGACAGTAAACCGTTTAGCTCTACGCTTTCAATCCACCACAAGTGAGCCATCGTCCTCCACCTCAACATGCACAACAACATAATGTCCAAATCTCAGGCGGCCATCATCAAATCAGCTCATCCCCTGTGGCTTAGTTGGCTAAAGCGTCCGACTGTTACTTGCAGACAATCGGGAGATCGGAAGTTCGAGCCTTCCCGGGGGAGAGATCTTCTCTCCGAGATATCCTTTTTGGTAGTTGTGGATATTTTTTGGTGTTGCGGACTTCTGGCCCCACTAGGGCTGGGATTGTGAAACTGAGGTGAAATGATATTGCCGAGTTTAAGAGAGTAGGAAATGCGAGACCAAGTGTCGAGTGATGTAGAGGAGTTGCTGGTATGTGTATGGCTTTAATAACCTGTTGTGAATGGGTGATAGGCGAGAGATAGAGAATGTGTCAAATGCACGGCCAACCGGGTCAACAAGTAAGCCGATCTCAAGACACAGGTTCTTTGAGGTATATTGACATCCTTTACTTGTATCGTACATGCCACCCCTGATCTATATCATTCATTCTAGTGAAGCATGTGACAGACAAACTCATTTGGCTTGCGGTGTTATCCTTCGCGTTGCCCATAATCTGACCGACCTCCACGGCTGCGCTGAAGCCACGCCCTTCACAACCGAAGGCGAAGGCCATCTTTCACTTCCCGCAGGCTCAAGGTCATAAAGAGAGATGAAGACGGAGACATACATGAGCACCTTGCGCAGAGTAAAGTCAGAATCATCACACATGGTCAGTGACCCATCTAGAAACGTTGGTCAGTACTTGGTCAACATATAGAAACAATGGACATACCTGATGCTCTGATTGAGTAGGGGTTAATCCTCTGTGTCTTTACAACTTTTTCATTCACAACGTCTTCGAGGTAGCGACCAACCTGCCAGATCTTAGAATCGGTAAAGCTTCTAGGGTCGGAGTGATGAAGATCGTTGACAACGTGGGCAAAAGTCCCCTTCTTCAAGACGAAACTCTCTTCCTTGTCTTTGAGTGTGACGTCCTCCTTCAAGTACCTCGCCGACCATCCTCCACCATACAGCCTCAGTGTTTCAAGGTAGACTCCTTTAAGTAGGGGGCATTCCGTCAGAAGACCTTCCAAATCCAGCTTCTCAATCTGAGGAGGAATCCAGACAGCACCTCCGAACTCATTCTTAGGCAGAACAATCTTGACAAATGGAGTGATTTGTTCACGGATCTGCGATAGAAGAACACGGTCTTGGTAAAGCTCGAACAAAGACCACGAGATGAGTGACGTAGAGTTGACAGTCGTGCTCCAGAGAAGAGCTACATCGAATGCAGCGCGTACGTCAGAGGATAGACCATGCTTTCGGTAGACTTCAGCCCTGGCGCGAACAAGCGGGCTGACTGTGTGGAAGTCTTGCCATTTCGTTGCTGGTTCCTCATCACTGAGAAACTTGTCGAACTCATCGTGAAACTCGCGCATGAAAGTACGCAATCTTGAAAGAGCGAACTTAGCCCTCTGGGAGCTTGGGAACGGCGCCCAGACAGGAACACCCATGGCGAGAGAGTGGAAGGCGTCGTTGAAGATCCAGAGATGAGGCCAAATGTCAGGGTAGATCTCGACAAAGTCCGTGCCGAATACGGAGATGGTGGCAGTTCTGGCAATGAAGGTCTTCATCAGCTCGAAAAAGTCCAGGGCCATTGTCTTTTCTTCCTTGTCCTCCAAAAGTTCTGCGTTGGCCATTCGCTCCCATTCCATCTGGTCGGTAGGATAGCCGTTGAACGAGATTGCATCAGAAGCATTGTCGTCAAGGTCTCTGAGAGTAGCTTTGGAAAGGTCATCCAGATGAGAGCCACTCAGATACTCTTTGGTAACCTGATGAACCTCAGCAGCGGCTTTATCATAAGCTGCAAGATCCCTCTTTGAAAGACCAAAGTTAGTCATCATAAGGCGCCTCGCAACATACTCCTTATCGGCGACAGACTCTGGCTGCTCAAGGAGACTAGCAGCGAGCGACGGTCGAAAAACAAAAGAGTGAATGCTCTGGAACAGTCGAATGGAAAAGACCCCCTGGGCATATCGATTCCTGAGGCGCGTCAAGGCGGAAGAGGGACTGATAAAGATACGTGGAGCATGACCGAACAGCGGCACCCAGAAAGGCGCAAGAGGTGGTGTTTTAGATCCATCTTTCCGAGAAGAAGATGATTTGCCTGTGAAGAGTCTCGTTGTTATGAAGAGAATGATAGTCGTGACGAGGATAGCGTGTAGGGGGTATCGCCGGGCTTGCGGGATGATGGCCTCACTGAGACGTTCCCTTAGGCCGTCCATCGTGGAAGATGGAGATGAAAGAGGGATTGAGAGCCTTTGAGATGACTTGGGATGGAATCATAGAGGTATAAGATATTGAGTTGATGAAAGTGAGGCAATCTGTCAATTTTATTGCTGAAGATGCAAACTCGAGCTCCTGTATGGACCAGACCCGCCCGTGCTGACTGGCATTGCTCAGCCATGAGTTGTAGGGGCTGTGCACTGTAGTTGGAGTGTTATAGTGGACGGTGTATTTTGGTGGAGGTCATGATGGAAACGATACCCATAATGACCTAACTAGGAATATGTATAATTATAAAATAAATGATAATTAGGATAACCTATAAATAATGTTATAACAAGATTATATAATATTTCATAAAATAGGAGAATTTATTATATTTTATATTATCTTGTATAAAGTTTAGAAGAGAGGAAGTTGTCGGAACCTTTACCCACCCACTGTATTTTTTGAGAAGACGTTGGATACAACAGGCATCGATTGCTACCGATTCAAGTTATTTCGAGTTTCTATTTCTCGGTAACTAGGAAGATGCCGGGCTCATCAACTGCATGCCTCGTCAGTTCAACATCTCATCACCATCTGCGAAATACCGGACCCAGCAAATATACTGACTGTACGCCATTTCACAGACTCCCACTCTCATTTGGAACATCCAACACAACTCTTAGAAAGCAAGTGCAGAACCGAATTGGAGCTTCAATTCATTGTACACTTTAGTTCGAGATCATAACGGTTATAACTTACAAGAACTAATTTAACGCTGGTGGTTTGCGATAGAGGGCGGGTAGGGCTGCATGAAATGTGTTTGGCGTAGGGATGTTATTGGTTGATTGTACTGGCTTCGGGGAAATGGGCGCAAGGGATGTTTTCCTTCTCTCGCACTCTCATGAGACTCGAGCTGTTGACCAATAATGGCACTGAGATGTAGGGATTCTATCATGGGATGTGGCTTGTATCATATGCATAGTGTATGCCAATCTTTTGTGGTTGATTCTAATCATGCTTCATCATGACTGTTTAACACCAGATTCGTGTCTTCTGCACAGGGGCCTATTGAACGTTGAGTGAGCGTTTAACTATTCCAAGAGAATAACAGTTACCGTTGAGATTAACCTCTGAAGCCAATTATACCCTTAATCCAACGTCTATTCAATTGACATCAATTGATATTCATCCTTTAAGTCAATTGTCTGCTCCTGCTCTCTCGGATCGACACTCCGATCATCGGCTGCCTCAGGCCTCAACTGTTGCATCATCCTGCTAGATCTGGCAACTTACCTTAGGTGAGATTCCTCATTGCTGCTTATAAAACTCTCTCCCAGCCCAAGATAGACACTTACCAGCTACTAGGTAGTTAACAGACACCAGACACCTCTTTGGTCTGCTACCGATTCGTGGCCGGTACCTTGTTGTCTCAGTCTCGCTTGCGTCTTATAAACGCGCTTATCGCCGCAGCCAAGTCTGGGCAGCTCCCCCACCATCACCAACCCCAGACATCCCATGATGAGCTCTTCTTGAGCCGAGACGGCCAGTATGATACCCCAATTACTGCAGCGGTCGTCGAGGGCATGTCCCCGGCGTCCTCTTGCACTCTATCGATTGTCTCCCGTGTCTCAACGACCCGGTCTAACACAGACATTCTGGACCTCTGCCCCGCGTCGCGAACAGCTTCAAACACCCAAACCCGCGCCCACACAAACGGATTCAAAATCCACGACGACAAAACCCTCGGCCGTGTTTCCTGCAAAGAAGCAACCGACAAAACAAAATGATCCTCTTGCGACGGTGGAAAAGTCTGCGACGGAGCAGCGCAAGGCCGACTGGGCCATCATGAAAGAGATGACTCGGTATCTGTGGCCCAAGGATGACTGGGGCACAAAGCTGCGAGTCGGCCTTGCTGTCTCGCTGTTGATTGGCGCAAAGGTCCTGAATGTTCAGGTCCCCTTCTACTTCAAGAGCATTGTCGATTCCATGAACATTGACATTGCTGCTGTTGGAGGTACTGCGACAACAGTCGCTGGAGCCATGATCCTTGCATACGGCGCATCCCGTATAGGCGCAACCATATTCCAGGAATTACGAAACGCCGTATTTGCCTCTGTCGCCCAGAATGCTATTCGAAGGGTCGCTTGCAACGTTTTTGATCACTTGCTGCGTCTTGACCTCACCTTTCATCTTTCCAAGCAGACCGGTGGTTTGACAAGGGCTTTGGACCGCGGTACCAAGGGAATCAGCTTCATTCTATCTAGTATGGTCTTCCACATCATGCCGACTGCGCTTGAGATTAGCATGGTTTGCGGAATTCTCACCTACAACTACGGCGCCAAATTTGCAGCTCTCACCGTTTTGACAATGGTTAGTTACACTGCCTTCACTATCTGGACTACTGCTTGGCGAACCAAATTCCGACGACAAGCCAATGCGGCCGACAACAAGGCTTCCACTGTGGCAGTCGACTCACTCATCAACTACGAGGCCGTCAAGTATTTCAACAACGAAAAGTTCGAGGTTGCGCGGTACGACAAGGCTCTTCAGCAGTATGAAAAGAACTCCATCAAGGTTGCGACATCTCTGGCTCTTCTAAACAGTGGACAAAACATCATCTTCTCTTCGGCACTTACTGGTATGATGTATCTTGCCGCCAATGGCGTTGCTGAGGGTACCCTGACTGTAGGCGACTTGGTCATGGTCAACCAGCTCGTTTTCCAGCTTTCAGTCCCTCTCAACTTCCTTGGATCCGTCTACCGTGAACTTCGACAGTCTCTGCTGGACATGGAGACCCTCTTCAATCTTCAGAAGGTCAATGCCAATATCCAGGAGAAGACCGATGCGAAGCCCCTTGCTCTTTCAAAAGGTGGCGAGATCAAATTTGAGAACGTCAACTTTGCTTACCACCCGAACCGCCCTATCCTGCGTGATCTATCATTGACCATTCCCGCCGGTAAGAAGGTTGCTGTTGTTGGTCCTAGCGGATGTGGCAAGTCTACCTTGTTGCGTCTTTTGTTCCGATCTTATGACGTCCAGGGTGGACGAATCTTGATCGATGACCAGGATATCCGAGATGTAAACCTTGAGTCCCTTCGACGCTCCATCGGTGTTGTTCCTCAGGACACTCCTCTATTCAACGACACAGTCGAACACAACATCCGCTATGGTTCTATCAACGCTACCCACGATGAGGTCGTTGCTGTTGCCAAGCGAGCCCATGTACACAACACCATCCAGTCATTCCCCGATGGCTACGACACCAAGGTCGGCGAACGAGGACTCATGATTTCCGGTGGCGAGAAGCAACGTCTGGCCGTCAGCCGTATTTTGCTCAAGGATCCCCCTCTGCTCTTCTTCGATGAGGCGACAAGCGCCCTGGATACCCACACCGAGCAAGCCCTTATGCTTAATATTAACAGCATTCTAAGGGAGAGGGGACGAACAAGTGTCTTTGTCGCTCATCGTCTCCGAACCATTTTCGACTCTGATCTTATCATTGTTCTGAAGGAGGGACAAGTAGCAGAGATGGGCACCCATCGGGAGTTGATCGACCGTGATGGCGTTTACGCCGAGTTGTGGAGTGGTAAGTCCAAACTCTTTTGTGGAGTATCATGACGCTGACAATGTCTTTAGCACAAGAGACGAGATTCCAGGAGGATGGAGTAGAGAACGATGAGGGTGAGGAAGAGAAGGGTGACCAGAAGAGGAAATAAACATAAGACTTACGTGGATACGGCAGAAGAAAGCTCGTACCTTATTATTGCTAAAATGGTACGATGAAACAGAAATACTTCTATATGAGATTCATTAGCTGGTTCAGAAAGGGTGATCAAGATCATGATGCCGAGTTTTCCAAGATCCGGCGAAGAATAATTTCCCATGAGATAGAAATAGGAGAGCTGCGTGAATGATGTACCAACATCTGAAATGGCACTCGCCAGTCAGTCAATTGGACCCCAAACTTGTGCGAAACGACTCTCTCAGGGACAATGAAGTCTGCAAGAGTATCTCTTTCTCGTTCCTCGAGGCCATACCGTATTCCCATGACTCGGACAAAGATATGGAACAAGCCCTGTGTTCTTGTGGCGACTCCTGACGTGACAACTTGTGAAGCTCATAAGAAATCAGGGATCTGGGCTTAGAGAACTGGACTCTGATCGCATATCTATCCTGCTTCCTGCCTATTCCCTTTCTATCATGTGAACCTATCACCCGCCGACGCCGCCTGTGACGTAGAACAGAGGAACGAGCGTTGGAGTCGTAACTCGCTCTCGTTTCGTATTGATGGGATCGTAAAATCTGATTGACTCAATGTTAGCTTCCTATCTCCGAGTAGAGTCTGTGTCTAAGATGTTCGCATGCGTTCCAAACTCGTCTCCCTACCGTCTTGGGATGCTCAAAGGATCAAGGGACTGCAACGGGGTCGAGATTGGACTTTGTAGCTCGACACAAGGTACAGATTGGTAAAAAGAAACTGAGGTTTCCAGCTGTGTGTACGTTGAGAACGAGTCGAAGGCCACCATCAAGCCCCAATTGACTGATTGCCCACACCGAACTGTTGTAAGAATGATTGATCTGTGTGCTACTTGGTTGTAGAACCGGTATTTTTCATCCTCTATGTTAGATCGAACTTCGGAAGTCGTGAAGCTAGGCGTCTCTGGCTGAAAAGTGACAACTGTTGTAATGTATTCTTTGAATACTTTACCTCTCATGCCAACATCATGCGTATAAATTGCGAAATGGGATGTGATTTACATATCAAGGAGTAGTCTGAGTACCTCAGTGTTTGCTCGTCTTCTGTATCTTTCTGGTCTTTGCTAACCAGAACCATGGTGGACGAGAATGCCCCCCTGCTTTTCGTTGTCCATACGAAATCTAACCTCTGCAGGGTCAAGTGTCTTTCAAGGCCCTGAGAAAGTGGGTAATGAGATAAATGAAGCGTGTTAACCCATATAAAAGGCTGAGTCAATAACCTTGAGTGAATGAGCGTGGGGAAGATTGTGTGTGGCCTAGAACAGGAGGTGGTAGCAATGAAATTCGATGTATTTGCGACCGCATGGCGCTGAGTATCCTTGTAGATGTCCTCGTGTTGTTGCTTTCAGAACAGGGAAGTGTTCGAGTTGCACGTCTCTTCTAAATCAATGGGTATGGAAAACGAAGGGGTGCTTCGAAATATTTTGGTTGTTCTCCCTGTGGTTTGAAGGAGGACTATGGGATGTTGAACGGTAGCACATGGGGCATGGCCACAGGATTTCCATCTGTTCAAGGCTGCTCAGTATTCTCTTCCAACACTTTCGTTTATGGATCATGCTGCTCGTAGTCATGGTCGTTTTCTAACATCACACGGGGGTAGTCCCTTTCTGACGACATGATTCTCTTGACCGACGCCGAAGGTAATCTGCCCCTTTTCGTATCAATCCCGATACATTGAGATGGTTTTGTAATTCAGGGTTTCAAATTCGGAATCCCTTCATCCCTTTACTGGGCAGCTAGGCCAGACATCTTCTCGGTTGCTTGTTTCATATAGACTGGTATTGCCTCGCATACCGGGACATGTGTCGCTTGGTGCTGACTCTTGGGAAGCCCTTCATCTGTGTTGTCAACAGGTCAGGGATCTCGTAGCTGTAGGTTCTTGCTTCGCCTGTTGTAACATTGCCAAATTGTTGCCAATTTCTAGATTGAACTGGTCAGCAAATAGTCTGTACCACCAGAAGCTTCCAAAACGGCATACCTGCCTTGCGATTTTGATTCCAGCCAAGGCAAAAACCTGTTGTTTTTGGTTTCAGAGCCTGCCTTGCCTGGTGATATCTGATTCGCCTTTTTACTGGAATTCTTGTAGGTTAGGGACTGCAGTACATTCGGGAACGGGGCTCTCTGTAGGCACCGGGCATTTTTCTGACCGATCCATGGTGGATAATTAGAGGAAGTGAAGTAGAAACTGCGGGATCACCTGTGGACCAGGATTCGAGTGGCCCGTGATGCTGCATTTCTTGATATCGCTTTCATGCTGCAGCAGTTTCACAGTTAGTGACCAGGCCTGGTAAGGTCAGACAAAGGTAAGAAACCTAGACCAGGCGATTTCATACTTTAGAGAATGCCTGGAGTATTCTGTGTACTCGAGGGTAGATTTCTCCCCAGTGTAGTGAGGCCAGACAAACATTGTTGCGAGCGATACCTTGAAGAGGAAGAGGGTGTTCGGCTCAGATTCTGTTTTCATACAGAGCAGCGAGAAAGCGATTTGAGTGTTCGAGGTCAAGAATCAAGAAAGGTCTGGATTTGAATGTGACCAGTTTTTTGGGTTATCAAATGCGAGCTCGTGTACAATTCCCCTCAAGGTGAGGGTGAGTTTGTGAAAAGGTGTGTTGAGATTGTGAAGGTTCCACCGGTTTTAATACACAACTCACAATAAACTTATCCAAGAAACAACTTCTCCCTCACATAAACAAGCTGACGAGATTGAAACCATGGTAATGAATTAGAGCATTGTTTTATATCACTTATACCACCAATAAACCAACAAGGGGGCTGTTTACCTTACAACTAGTAGCACCGGTACAGGGTAGCCTCATTCTGACTAATATCTGCTTTTCAACGTCTACCTGAACCTACGTATAACTGCAATGCGATTGAGAGCCTAGACTGCAAATGTAGTCACAATAAGAATTGGATATTGTAATATGTGATCCTGGGCAATACGATATAATGCTCGATGCCAAGATCTGCATGATTCAACCTGCCTGAATCGCCACGTGTAGTGTAATTGTGCCCCACGTTGGAGAGTCGATCCATGTAAGAATATCACTAACAACACAAACCAGCCAATCCATGCGATCCCAATTCCAATTCCTCTACTGCCAGAGCAACACATCATGAAAATACTTCTGCACTCCCACTTCCCAGCAGGCCATGCATATCCCATGCAAGCTGTGGCACAGTCCCTCGTCCGTCGAGGCCACGAGGTCGTCTGGCTCACCAGCGCCGACAATGAAGCTCGCGTGCGAGCCGTGGGAGCTACCTTTGTCGCAACACACGCTATTGCCATTGTGGACGCTCCTCTGATAGCTCAACACGAGACTGGTATTCTGGACAAGGTGTACAAGCGGCTTGAAATCAGGCTCATTGCGCAAGTGAGCGATTATCGTCGGGTATTGCGGGGTTTCAAAGCAGATGTGCTGCTGGTCGATGTGATGCCCTACGGCGCAAGAGCCTTGTACGAACTCGGCGAGATTCCTGTGTATGCGACACTGGGCGTCATTCCCATGTACATGTCGAGTTGGGGTGCACCGCAGGCCGTTTCGGGGGATAGTCCTTCGACGTCGTTGCTTGGATTGATCTGGAACTTTCTACATCATCTTGTTAGCCAATGGATTCTCTTTCCATTGCTCCTGCGACCCGTGATAAACGCCCAGAGACAAGAGATGGGATTGCCAAACTTACCATACGGCGAGCCTACCGAGTCTTTCACTTACAGCCCCTTTCTTCATATCCAAGCGTCGTCTCCGTTGTTGGAGTTTAGGTTGCTGCCGAAGCCAATCGAGCAGAAGCGGAACACCAAATTCGTTGGCCCAGTTGTCACACAAATTGAAACCAGCTATGTGCAGCTGCCTCCCCAATGGGACGAGATAGTGGCACATCCCCGTGTAGTTGGCATTACACAAGGCACATTGGCAATGGACCCGACGTCGTTGATAATACCAGCCATCGAGGCCCTCTCAGGCGATCCTGATCTTCTCCTTGTCGTGGCATCACCCCACGTGGAGGAGATCACATCAAGAATAGGAGAGCCGTCCAACGTACGATTCATCAAATGGATCCCATACCACCTCTTCCTCCCACAGCTTTGTCTTCTCATCACCAACGGAGGTTACGGGAGTATAACGCAGGCGTTGTCACACAAAGTACCCCTGATTTGTGCTGGACAGACAGAAGATAAAAAGGATACGGCGGCTCGTGTGAGCTGGGCCAGGGCCGGCATTGACTTGAAGACGGACAGTCCATCAACTGAGCAAGTGAGAGTGGCGGCGAGGACGATACTGGATGATCGAGGGTACGCGGAGAGGGCTGGGGTCTTGGGTGATGAATTGAACGAGCTTGGAGGAGCGGATCGGGCTTCGGAGCTTTTGGAGGAATTGGTCGGCTCTAAAAAGGGATGATAGAGTTAGCAATGTTACCCTTGTTACTCAGGGAGCTTGGGGGAAGTTAGATATGCTGATACCACCTAGAGGCCATGTCAGGTCAGATAGTTGATGAACATAACGAATCAAACGATGTTGGTTGGGAAACTTGTTGTACAATAAACAGTTCATATAGCAGTCAATTCTGGTAGGTACCTAGAATGTCGAGTACATGCCAAAAAATGCTGTATCAGATCCACCGGTTGCAATCGCATCGATTGAGATGTAATACCCCTGATATAATTCCACAATGAAAACACGCTATATCGACGACCGCTTGGATGAATGATGCCCCTGAGATCCGGAACTCGTCGCCACAACGGCCAAACCTATAGATCCGTAACTGTTCTGTAATTTGACAGGACCTTGGAATATGTCAGTATTGCGATCATCATACTTTACGAACTGGGGACTCAAGTAAGAGAAGTGACGTACCGTAAGGACGCAATAAATATTGCGAAGATGCCATCCGAGATGTGATGATATGCTAAGCCCAGAGGGAGCCGCGGGCGTACAAAAACTTGAGGAGGAGCATCGACTCCAGCCAGAGAAGAAGATTCCCCAAGGACACTCGCGACCGAGGTGAGATCTGATGGCGTGTCGTTGCCGGATTTACAGAAGTCGCATTCTGTCACTGCAGTCATGCGACTCGACCAAAGGCCAACCGATGAGGCGCAGGAGCCAAAGAAGCAATATGATGGCTACAATGTCGTACATGACAATATCGAGGCGGTAGCCTCGGCAGTAAATGACTACAGCTACCATGATGGGCAAAGACCTTGGCGTTAGACGGGGGTAGAGGGATTACTGGTCGTGTCGAGATACGGTTGGTGATCAAGGAAGGGGTGATATTGAAGAACTTTGGACCAGGAACAGTTCGATGAAATAAAGAGGGAGGAAATCTTGAGTGAACTGAGAACAGACGATACGGTTAGCGTTTTCTGAGTGTGTTCGTGGGATGAAGAACATAGAAACACTGACCAGAATAGATGTTCGGATGGGGATAGTGGATGATAGTAGTTGTTCAAAACACCAGAGAAAAGAACTTGGAATTTCGGTGTATATTTTGGGGTGGGTTGAAAGTGTGGGAGGGGGAGAAATGTGAGTGTGCCTGGGTTGTCCACGAGTGCAAAAGTGGGAGAACTGCCCCTCAGAAATGCCAACGCCAGAGCGAGCAGTACGAAGTCTGAGAATGGATGAACACTTTGCACCAGAATATCATTGATCAAACAATTTTTGATGTATGGAATATCGAAATAATATTTCTCAAGGAGTTCTGCTACGGTGCAGTGTCTGCTTCCATGTGGTGGCCTGCCATCACGTCACGTCACTTGCGAACTACGATGCGGCACGAGGACGGAAAACAACAAAGTGGTAACAAATGACTACGATGGAGATATCTAGATGCTGTAGCTACGTATGCTGTGTCTAGTGAATATTATATGAGCGAGTGTCACGATATTGCTGGCAAGGCGTATGGGCGTCACTCGAGCGAGTGCAGGATATTTCGCGCCAAACCTCCAACAGAATGAATCGTGATATCTCAACAGCCTGCCAGAATGTAGGCATATCCTTACCAAGACTCCACGCCCACACTATGCATGTACGTCCTGTTCCGCCCCATACATCTCCAACACTGCCCCATCATACGTAGCTCACCAAGACATTATCACAGTCACAAGGAAAGCAATCTTCTTCTTCAAGCCACGGTACCAGACCATGGACCCAATGAAAAAGGTGTATAGCAACCAAAAATTGAAATAGCCGCCTGCTTGCACAGGTCCACACCCCAGCACCGCAAGGGCACCAGAATGCTTCGCAGGCCCCGGGATTCATGAGCTCCGAGGACTACCGGTCGTTTGGCATGAGGAAAAGAAGAAAAGAAGAAGGGATGCCAAGGAGAGGGAGAGGGGGTTTATATAGATGACCAGACCAGGGCGGTGAGAGATCTACTGATCTGCCGCGCGAACAACTGCCGGTTGATCACTCTGGGGAATTACCTGGTCCAAGTGGAGACGAGTAGGGGTCGATTCAATGCGGGTGAGGTGATGTACAGGCCGTTAGCTGTCAGGCCAGGGGCGTTATGCGGGTGAGCGGGCTGTTAGCGTGGGGTCGATGGACGACATCCCAACGACCACGCCTGACACTCAGCTGTGATCTTGCGATCACGAGCAATAGGAAAAATAGACCACCATTTTTCGTTTGATCTGTCGATTTTTAGCTTCCGGGACATATTTTGAAAGTGATTTTCAATTGTTGTGGCGGTTGCCTTGAGACTTTTGGAGGGTGCATTTTGGGGCATATCTGCGTCCAGCGTGAATTACAGAATTGGCGGGACGGTATTTGCACTAAGAGCTACACCACACCAAGCGCATCGTGAGAGGAATGGCAGAACTATATCATGAGGCACTGGCAATAACGCCCATGGAGAAATCGATGAGTGTTGGAGCGTGTATGCATATCAAGTTGTACGATGAGGACTGTAGATCTACACTACGAAATTACAAGTGATGCAGATGCAATCAAATCACGAGAGTACAATGTTATCAATCCAGATGCATCAAATATGATTGCATCGTATCTACAAGTTGCTGGGACTTGGAAGTGGCGAGTAATCCCACGCGGGCTCACCCCAGGGGCGGGCAGGCTCTCGAGCCAGACACCAACGCCGCTCCACCACCACAATGAATCAGAGACTATTGTATATCCCCCGATGCAGAGAAATGCCCTACTAACCTATGATCTCAGGCAGAAGTGAGGTAGCCAAGGCAACACTCGCCTTCTCGCCCCTCGGCTCTCGGCTTGTAACACATCAGGGCTCGTCTCTTAAGGCAGCCCTCCTTGGTATTGTCACTGCCACACTGCGCGCACAATCACTCGTACCCACAATTCCCAAAAGTCTCAGCTATATAATCCCCTCCTCCCTCCCATCTTCCCTCTCTTCTCTCTCTTCCATCTTCATATCTCATCACCATCTTCACTCCCAATCCTCCTCCTCTACCACATCAAACATCTTTATCATACATCATTATCATACACCCAAACAACATTATCATGCTTTCCCCTCACACACCTTCACACCTTCATCACACCTCCATCAACCACCTGGGCCATGCTCAAGGTCATCCTTGACGCCTCTCCACTCACCACAACTGCCTCTTCTGTTATCGGAAGTGCTTGCAAGAAATGCTTCAGAGCTGGGGCGGGGAGGCCCCGTGCCCACTTCTCCCACCATAGGTACGCGGCTCTGGCCAGGTCACTACTGGCCCAACGTTAGTGATCTCTGATGTATTTGTTTCGATCTTCGCTAACATACATAGCTCGGGGGCGTTCTCTCACTCCATTGCTGGGAGGCACCCCCGGGGTCGCCACCGGGTCTACCGGCGGGGTGCCTCCTCTGTCATCGGAAGTGCTTGCAAGGTAAGTTCCAATCCCACATCGTTACGACACATACTGATCCTGATATGAGTAGACTCTCCTCCGCGAGAGCGACCTGAGCATATCTCTCCTGCCAAGTCCATCGAGGACCTGAGCGGCTCTGGCCTCGATACTCTGTTCGGAGGCCCTGCCCCTTAAGGGGCCCCGCCTCGGGCGTGTTTGCAGGAGCTGCACTGGACGCCTCGTTGTGAACCTCGGGTTCATGATGGGATATCCAGTACAGCACTTGCAAGCACTTCCGATGCGCGGTCCCTTAGGGGGTGGGACCCTCTGATCTTTTGGGATGGGACTTAGGATAGGACTTAGGATGGGGGACTAAGACAATTTGACACATCAAACAATTCAAACTCTTCAAACTCATTCTGTTGACATTCGCTTTTATTTGTGAAACTATCTTGCTTGTGACAATTCAATGCTCAGTGATAAAACTGGCACATGAACATTCCAGTGACGCTTCACCCCAATCCCTGCTCAAGTCACCGACAGCACCATCCCTCTTGAAGTTGTGAACCCAACCGGCTACACTGTAAAATCTACCTGGCTACCTAACTATCCTCCGTCCCAAAGATAAGCAGATCGTCGTCTACATCAATCAAATCGCCCACTCGCACCATCACGGCGACACACCTCCCAGCCAAAGGGCTACGAATCTCCACCTCCATCTTGCTCGATTCAATATAAAGCTTATGAACAGGTCAGTCTCAAGTCACAGTCATTGCCATTGTTAAATCAACATCGTGGACTTACCAGAATATCACCTTTCTCAACGTCAGACCCTTCCTTCACTACGACCTTGTAGCATCGCCCAGGCATCGTTGCTTTGATCCGCTCACCAGAAAGACCCGAACTGCTCACGCCGACACCAAGGCTATCGCCATTCGTATGGGACTCGACTTCATACGGACGACACAACTCCCCTACGAATGGCGCTTCAGCGATGGCATTTGCCTGTCGAAAGGCTTGTTTAGAAATATCTTCTTTGTTCTCCTCCAGCCACGCCTCGTATTGTTCAAGGTCGAGAACACCATCATCGCAGATCTGCACAAGCTCGGACGCGGGCGTATGATCAAGAACAGCTTCGCTGACAGGATAAAAGGAAATGCGATCAAAGCGGCGGAAGAACCAAGCTGCAGCATTTCCAGCGTGAACGAGGTCGGAGTCCCAGATCTCGATGGTTCGTCCCACAAGCTGGTATCCCCCAGGAGAGTCTGTCGCATAGATACACATGTACTGCCCCCCGATGCCCACAGCTCCACGGGGTGTGAAAGAACGCGAGGGGTTATACTTTGTTCCGAAGAGGCGATGGCGAGGATCTAGAGGAATTGCACATGGCGAACCCATGAACACATCGCCGAGACCAAGAACCACGAATTCTGCATCACTCAATACCTTAGTCAAGTCATCGATTCCGTTCAGCTTTTCCAAGAACTCGATGTTGCTTGGGAGCCACGGGGCGTCGCTTCGAATCGTAGCTGCATACCGCTCGATAGCTGCGCGGCTGACACTATCGTCAAAAGCGATGGGCAGACGGACACTTCTCGAGGGAATGCGGGAAGGCACTTTGTACGAGCCAACATGATCTATCAAACGGGACATCATGGTGCTTGGGGATAGACCACGATTATAGGTAACGTGGAGGCTGAAAACGCCGGGGGTGAGTTCTTCAACACCAGAAATGGGCTTCTTCTGATGATGCTCGCAGAAGGCATAGATACCAAAGTTGTATCGAAGATTGAAGGCAGTAGTATCTCCGAATTTTAACAGGAATGCTCGATCTCCTGCTTGTCGGACTGTTATGCTTTGGCCGTCGTGGTCAATGGTTCCAATGGTAGCAGGGGCATCTTCGATCCTTTGCGCCAGAACCGCTTCGTCAGTGGAGATTATCTCGGGGACTGGAAGAGGTGAGAGGGTCTCAATAGCATGATCGAGCTGCTTCTCTAACTCAATCGCAGCTTCAACATCAATAGGTTCAAACCGAATGGTATCTCCAGGCCGGACCTGGCCCATCTTCCACAAATCTGCCGAACAGACGACACACAGCACTACAAACCCACCAAGACTCGGACCATCACAGCCAAGAACGACTGCTTCATCCCCGGTGAAGCTCACGCTACCTATCGAGTAAGGGGCATCATGAATGTTGGATGGGTGTAAGCCTGCTTCACCACCGCTCGGGCGGGACCACTCAGGTTGAGGACCTGTGAGACGAACACCAAGACGGTTGCTATTATGGTGGACCTTCCAATCGCTCATATAGAGCGACCTTGCACTCTCGAAGGTAAAGTAGTCCGGGGCGCCATGAGGACCGGGAATTACTCGAATGGTCCAAGAGGCCTTGGGTTGATGCGGAATAGGCATTGGTGAAATACACGGGGCACTTTCACTGACATAAGTATTGGATCGAGGATCGAGAGGCAAAATATCACCTCGTTGAAGTTTGCGGCCGCAGAAGCCCCCGAGTTTCCCAAGTTCGAACGTTGCTTGACTGCCCATCACGACAGGAACCTGAATACCTCCCCTAATGGCAAAATAGACCTTATGACCATGCTCGACGACCCCGAGACTCAGGGTCTGGCCTGCTTTGATCATGAGAGCTTGGTTCTGAGGAGCAGGCACATCGTCGATAGTGACTGGTGTTAAACCCCCTGAGATGGCAACAACAGCATCGCAATGGAACTTCAAGGTTGGACCATTCAAGGTACATTCGAGCCCAGCTGCGTCAGATGGATTGTCGACAAGTCGGTTTGCAAGTCGAAAGGAGTACGAGTCCATTGGCCCACTCGGAGAGACACCGATATCCCAGTACCCAGTACGACCAGGGTAGTCTTGGACTGTTGTCAAGGCTCCCGGTTGGAGGACTTCAAAAGAGTATGATTCGATATGGAAGTCATCCAGCGACTTTGTAGTGTACTCGCCAGATGTGAACATGGGGGAGGCTACTATCTGACGCAAGTACTCGAGGTTGGTCTGCACACCTTCAATGCGCGTAACTGCAAGGCCGTTGGCTAACTTCTCGATAGCTTCCTCACGGTTCGTTCCGAATGCAATGATCTTTGCAAGCAGAGGATCGAAAGAGGTGGTAACTTCAGTTCCATATTTGATCCAGGTATCGACTCGGAGAGTAGAAGGGAACTCAAGGGCAGTGATACGGCCTGAACAAGGTCGGAAGTTTTGAAGAGGGCTTTCTGCGTATACACGGACTTCAATGGAAGCACCCGAGACTTGAGGTGTGGCTTCGAACAGCTGAGATGCATTTCCACCTGCAATGTTGAGCATACACTCCACGAGATCTAGGCCAGTTACTGACTCAGTTACAGGATGTTCGACCTGCAACCGAGTGTTCACCTCAAGGAAGTAAAACTCCTTTGTCTCGACATCATAAATGAACTCAACTGTACCGACATTGCGATACTTGACTGAGGACGCCAGTCTCAGAGCAGCCACTCGCATCTCTTTGCAGACAGTCTCAGGAACCATAGAGGCAGGACTTTCTTCCACGACCTTCTGATGGCGCCGCTGCAAGGAACAGTCTCTCTCGCCAGCTGCAATGACACGACCGGTGCCGTCACCGAGGATCTGGACCTCAACGTGCCGTGCGCGTTCGACAAACCGTTCAATAAACACACCGCCGTTACCAAAGTTCGCGACAGCTTGCCTTTGAACGCCCTCGAATGTTGCTTTCAGGCTTTCAACGTCTTTGCAGTAACTAAGACCGATACCGCCGCCACCAGCGGTACTTTTGAGCATCAGTGGAAACCCAATCTTCTCACCTTCCACGAGGGCCTCCTCTAGCGATGTGAGGAGGTTATCATGCCCGGGAACAGTTGGTACATTGGCTGTTATCGCAATTGCACGCGCCCGATGCTTGAGTCCCAGTTCAGCCATTTGCTGTGGAGTTGGTCCAACCCAAATCATGCCCCTTTCTTCAACAGCGGTAGCGAATTGTGCGTTCTCAGACAGAAAGCCATATCCTGGAATAATAGCATCGGTTGAGGACTGTGTAGCAAGGCCTAGGATCTGCTCAATATCCAGGTAGGTCTCGGAAACAGAATCACCCTTGAGTTTCAAAGCAAGGTCGGCTTTGCCAACATGGGCAGCATCTGCGTCTGTTTCGGAGTAGATGGCGACAGCCCGAAGACCCATCTTTTGAATAGTCTCGATGATACGGACAGCAATCTCGCCTCGATTCGCGACAAGAACTGTCGAAATATCACGTTTACCAGCGCCATTCGGCAACGGTCTGGCCTGTTTCTTGAGAAAGTCGTGATAGGCTCTCCAGCCGCCATGATCTGTGATATCGATAGCGCCATCGAAGCCATACCCCTCGCATACGAATCCCTTTACCCAAGACCCGTCACTGAGCTCAATTGTGCCGATTGCAAGAGGAGGAGGAATGGTGGACATGAAGCTCGCGAGAGAGGTCTTTGGAAGATTCCATACTTCGACCTCGATTTCTCCGCCTTCACCTGAAGAGACTCGCTTGAGGCCAGGCTTTTTTGGGCCATTTGTCGTGTCCAATGAGTATAGACGGTAGGTAGAGGATGTCTTGGCTGCCTTCACGAGTCTGCCGCCGCGAGATACAACATCTTTATTCAGAGGATATCCTGTAAGGTGAGCACCTACAACCGCGATGGGGATGTACTTGGAAGATGCTGAAGATGCTGTAACGCTAGGTTCATGCGCTCTGGAACCAGTCGCACCCAGCAATCGTTGTTCATCACCAAACCATTCTCGAGCCCACGAAAGAAGATGAGGCTCTTGCCAACGATTCGATATAAGAGTCACCCCAAAGGGAAGCCCATCCGGCCTAAAGCCTGCAGGGATAGAAAGCGCCGACCAGTCGAGAAAGTTGACAAAGTTAGTATAAGTGCCGAGAATTGAGTTCTCCACCACGGGACTCTCAGATAGCTGAGCAAGTGTGGGAAAAGTCGGAGATGTGGGAACGAGAAGCCCATCGAACTGAGCAAATGCACGTTCGATCTGACGAGTAAGTTCTTGACGGAGGTATTCACCCTCAAACACTTCTGCTGCTGAAAGAGATTGAGCTCTGATGATGATGCCTCGTACAACAGGATCCATCTCCTCCGGGCAGGCCCCCTCGATGAAGTCGCGGATGGCTTCGTACCTCTCTGCAACCCACGGACCGTCATACAGTAGCCGTGCAAGTTGGAACAAAAGATCGAAATCCACTGGAACAAGGGTCCAGCCCAAGCCCTCTGCTTTGGCTAAAGCTTTCTCGTATGCTGGACGGTGGCCATCGCGACCGAACCAATCTGGCGAGGCACAAATAGCCAACTTGGGCTTTTCCAGACCAGCAGAGCCGCCGAACTCATCGAAAGGAACAGTGTCAGGTTCAGGTCGAGCTCGAGAATAGGCGTCCTCGACATCATGCCCCTCGGCCATACTGAGAACTGTCTCTGCATCGGCAATCGTAAGACTGAAGATCGAGATGCAATCAAGAGTCCTGCATGCAGGTACGAGTCCATGATTGCTCAAAGCACCACGCGTGGGCTTCAACCCTACGATATTGTTGAGTCCTGCCGGGATCCTACCAGAACCAGCAGTGTCTGTGCCCAAAGAGAAAGGCACGATACCACGAGCGACAACAGAGGCACTTCCAGAGCTGGAGCCACCGCTGACACGGGTAGGATCGAATGAGTTCGGTACAGCACCATATGGCGACCTCGTACCGACAAGACCCGTGGCGAACTGGTCGAGATTCGTTTTACCAATGAGGATTGCCCCAGCAGTTTTGAGTTTGGCGATGAGCGTGGCGTCTGAGGCGGCCGGGACAGAACTAAAAGTTGGACACCCAGCGGTTGTGATGAAACCCTCAACGTCGATGTTGTCTTTCGCAGCGAAGGGAACGCCGTACAGTGGAAGGGAGGTAGGGTCAGGACTAAGGGCTTCAAATTTTGTCCATTGAGCTTTGAGTTGTTCGGGAGAAGCTAACGAGATCCAAGCATGTGTTTTCGAATTGTTTGCCTTTTCAGTTTCGACGAGCGAACAGAGTCTCTCAAGACCATCGCCGGCAATTTGCGCAGCTTTCCATTGAGGTATCGTCAAAGGGACTGTTGGTTTCCTGCCATCAGTAACATCATTGGTAGCAGGTTCGAGTGCATCCATGGTGATATATAAAAGCGAAAAGAAAGTCTGATGAGGTTCAATAAGCAAAAGCAAGCAGTTGTTGTAAGGTATAATACTGAGGACTTTCTCAACCGGTTTGGCTGCTGGTAGCCAAGATTTTATACTGATTCTCAGTGAGCAGATCCAACACGATAAACCTGAATATAACACTGAATCACTGCCTTGACACGACCAAACTTCCGATGTTCTACAACGTGCACAGCATCAAGCAGCCAAAAGATCTCATAATGACAAGATACCGATTACGCACGAATACCCTGTTTGATCAAGGAACAGAGTAAGATACAGCTTGCCCGAAGGCCCGGCGGCCGTAGAGACCTGCCCGAATGCACGATATTATACGGATTGAGTGTCTGATATATGCACGTTGAAACGATGAGAAGGATGAAAGATTCTGGGGGTTTGGGGGTTGAGGTTTAAGTGGGAAATTCCGGTATCGCCGAGTCTAGGCCGTTTTTTATTCCAGCTAGAAGTTCAAGATATACACCCTTTGGACATTGGCTACGACTATGGACAGTAGGTTAAATTTCTACAGAATTGAATCTTCATATTAGACGATTGAGGCTCTTCTATTCTTTACTAATTATTTGCGAATGCAGAAGGAAGCTCGAGAATCGACGATAAGAAGACCCGGTGTTGAAATCGACCAATCACGAGAATCGCCGGCGGCTCAGGCCAAGGTGATCGACTCGCTGTATGTTATTAGGCCGGCGGCGACCTTTTCTTGCAGTAAGTTACCCGTCAATTGAGGAGAGACTGGTATATCCTCTTTCGATAGATACATTTCTTGGCATTTCGAGGTACAGCATACACAGAAGGTCATGCAATGCTATTGGGTCCTTGGGCTTGGGTCTTGAAGTGGAGAGACTTCTTTCATGCTGTGACACATCAGACGGGCATTTTATTTGAACTCAAAAATTTGGAGATATAACCAGAGTTAAGGTTATAATAGTTCAAAATGCTAATAAACACTCTCAGACTAGACCAGGACAACTACAGCTCAGGTCTCATCGCATAGACTCGTCTACGGATATGTCCCGGGGCTATCCGTTTTCCCGTATTCCCGACCCCCGTGGGGGTATGACAATTCCGTCCAAGCCTGTCTGACTTCTTATCGTGCTACATCCTTGGCCTAGCAAGACCCGACTGATAAGAGAACAGCCGCCGATGGCGGACCCAAAGCATCAGGCTCATGCTGTGCGCCCGCCCTGAACAACACGAACCTCTTCGCCTCGCTTCGTCAACTGCTTTGGCCCACACATACTGCAGTGCACCAGCAAGAAAATGGGCCCCTTGTCTCTTCCAGCGCAGCCACAGACCTAGTCACCCAGACGTTGACTGTGGGGGCCATGTTCTCCCGGCCGCTTCATCCTCAGTCTTCTCACCCCGGGGCCGCTCCGCCTGATCTATCCCGGACCGGATCCGGAAGTGGCCGTCCGTTGATGGCCGCCGGCCCGAGCGGTAACGGCAATGGTAACGGCGGTGGTCCGTCTTCTTCATCCAACGCCCGCTCAAGACCATGTGACACGTGCCGTGTTCGCAAAACGCGCTGTGTAAAGGAAGAAGGCCAGTCGCGATGTGTTTTGTGTACTTTTCACAACCAGCCCTGCACGTTTCTGCGCGGACCTACACCACGTCAGAGAAGACAGAACCGGGATAGGGAGCGGGAGAAGCAAGTCGAGGCTCGAGATGGAGGGGATGAGAATCAGGGCAACGCTGCGACTTCGCCGCCTGTTGCTGGAGCGTCGCCGTCCAGTCGACACGGCGATGCGGCTTCTACTCCAGCAAGCGTGGAAAGTAACCAGCAGGCCACTCAAATGCAGCAAGTGATGCCATTCGAGGACAACATGCCTGAACCAGCCCGGCCTAGCATTCTCAGCAATACTCTCGGTCTGGATCTGAAGACACATGCAGAGTATGTCGGACCTACCGACTATCGTGATCCTATTCTGCTCGATCTACATCGTCCGAATATTTTGAACCAGGAACCTCCGCCGTTTCCCATATCATCAACGTTTGCTAGACGTCTGGACTATCAAACAGTATTTCTCGTCCACCCTGACGAATCTACTGCGTCGGAAAGGATGCGCATTGCAGATCTAGATGCAATCGAAGCAACTGTCCATCCGCTAGGTCGCACTTTGGTAGATCTTTACTTTAGGATTGTTCACCCTAGTTTCCCCGTCTTGCATAAAGACGTGTTTATCAGCAAGCATCGTTTATCGCATCGCCATTTTGCACCGTCTCTGCTAGCCGCTGTCTACCTGGTGGCTCTTGACTGGCAACTTTACGACAGTTCACTTGCTGGACGCGAGGTTGAATCTATCCCTGATCCAGCAGCTCTTGAGGATTTAGCTGAACGCACTATTGCTCAGGACATGCGACGGCCCAAACTCAGCACCTTGGAGGCTGGATTGCTTCTACTACAACGGAACCGCCGTATTGTCGAATCAGGCTCTCATACTCATCCCATGTCGAACCGTATGTTCACGGCTCAAATCGTCGCCATGGCTCAAGATCTGGGTATTCATATTGATTGCAGCTCTTGGTCAATTCCTGCGTGGGAAGTTGGTCTTCGACGAAGACTGGCCTGGGCATTATACATGCAAGACCGTTGGGGAGCATGCGTTCACGGCCGACCATTTCTCATCCATGATACCGACTGGGATGTGCGTCCTTGTACTGCATCCGACTATCCCGAGCTTGACCAGATGGATACAGATGTCAACCCAGACCATGCCTCCCCTATCGTTGTTGGCTGGGATTTATTCATCCGTCACATCGAATTGACACAGATTCTAAGTGATGTGATTCGCACATTCTACAGCGCTGGAGCTACTCGCGTGGGAGGCACATTGGATCAGATGGGGGTTGTTGCTGCTGTCGAGCTGGCAAAGCCCCTGGTTTTCCGTCTCCGAGATTGGCACGCCAATCTACCACTTCGACTCCAATTACAAAGTACTCAACTCAGAGAGCTATGTGCTAATGGAGCTCTTCATCTCGCACATGCAGCTGTTGAGATTGCTCTTCACCGGGCCCTAGTACGAATCACGACACCAGATACGCCCACATCTCTTTACGACGTCCTGCGATCAACAGCCCGAGCCAAACTGCAATCATCTATCGAACTACTTGGATCTCTCCGTCCTGAACACACTGCTGCGTTCTGGGGAAGTGCAGCGGCGTACCAAGCAGCTGAGATTGGCTCTTTAGCCGGACTACTATGGGCAACTGCAGACTCATTTGATGAGATGGCATGGTGTGCATCTCGTATAGAGGAGCTCAGATGGGCATTGAGAGTTCGAGGTGCAGCGACTCCTTTCGCTAGGGAAGCTTTGCGCCTCTTGGAGCGTGATATTGGTGGTCTGGGCATGGTGAAGACTGCTGCAGACAGTATCACATGAAGTACGTTGCGACTTACAAAAGGTCTCAGCCACACTGTCTCAGTTGCAACAAATGAATGACGCTGCTTCATGTGGCTTAACCTAAGACACGAAGCAAACACGAAATTTTGGTGGAAGCAAATGTCTATGACATCACCTGTGTGACGCTTTCACGCGACGCGTCCACTACTACCCAGACAACCTTCCCGTTTCTCTACGCCTTTAACTTTTGTCTCTACATCCTCTCAAATCATCAATTGTGTCATATACAACACTGTTGACTACCAAAAATGTCTGATTCAAAGCCCGATAACGTCGAGAAGACCAGCAATGGAGAGGAACAAGCTGCTGCAGGCGAGAAGCATCAGATCGAGCACGAGTCGTCTGATGCGAAGCGCACAAAGACAGATGGACAAATGACTCTTGATGAAATGGGAATTAAGTCTAATGAGAAGACTGACAAGACTAATGGGTCTGCCGAGAAGAACAGTGATGACGAGAAGGACGGCAAGACCAATGGATCTGCCGAGAAGACCCGTGATGACGAGAAGAACGACAAAGAAAAGAATGGTGACGCCGAGAAAGACGAGGACACCGCCGAGTCCAGCAAGAAGCAGGATTCCAATGGTGAAGACGCTGTGCAGCCTCACGAGGAACCCGATGTTCCCTCCAGCGTGTTGGAGAAAGGCATCATCTACTTCTTCATCCGTGGTCGCGTGAACCTTGAAGACCCCGAGAGCGTCGACGATATTGCCCGCTCCTTCATCATGCTCCGTCCCATTGCAAAGGACGCTCGTCTCGGCGACGGCACCATCGCCGATGCAGGAAACACCCGACTTCTCGCCCTCCCCAAAAAGACCCTCCCAGAAAGCGGCAAAGAACGCTACATGGTATTTGTCGAAAAGTCCGGTGCTTCTTATGACGAGATCAAGAAGGAGTTCTTGTCTGCAGACGAGTATGATACCAAGACAGCTGGTACTCGCCGGACACCACCTGCTAAGCCTGTTGGTGAGGGTGTGTATGCTATCACATCTACTGGTCGGGAGAGCCATTTGGCATACCTGACTACTCTGCCTGAGAAGCTTGGCGAGGTTCAGAAGGAGCTTGGCTTGAAGGAGAAGGGCAGTTTTATCCTCAGCACCAAGAACCCGCAGTTCCCAGGACCGCAGAATGCACAATTACCTGAGACGCCCGACTTTCCCAAGGAGTAAGTAACATCCCCTTCATCTCCAATGCGGTCACTAACAAGTACAGAATCATCGACGAGTTCCGATCTCTGCGCTGGCTACCCTCCAAACCAGCCCACTTTGACTACGTCAACACACAAATCCTCCTCATTGGTGATTCATCAGGAATTGAAAATGCCGTTGAGCCGCAGAAGAAGGACCAAAAGAGTGGAAAGGAAGACCCCGAGACGGTCCTTGAGCATCTTGAGGACGACGATGTGAAGCGCATGAAGCACCTCGCTGAAGATCAGTCGGCTGCTATCTATGCTGACCTGCACGCCCAGGCGAAGGATTATCCTAAGCTGCAGACAACATTTTAATGAGTTAATGATTTGAGATGTGGAAGATGGCGAAATGGGCTGTTCGATAGAAGTTGTGGTCACGTAGACCTGACCGTGTTTGTTCAAAATAGACCGGTAGGATCACGAAATAATAGATGGTTTTCGTATGTACTATGAATGTCTCTGCGAAGCTGTAGTCTTAGGAGCTTCGATATTCCAATGGCATTTGCGTTGGAACAATAATTATGGTGGTGAATCGGACTCTGTATGTGCTCCATGTCAACCTTGTAATATTTTCCCAAGCATTCTTGGCTACATGCTCTTTTATAGTCTTCAAACACAAGATAAATGATTCTCTTTTAACGATAAACCATGACTCTTGCTCATAATTGACCTATGTCGATCCCAAATGTGACCAAAGTTTACCATGTTAGACAACTCCACCAGAATTGCCAGTATGCACTAACATTCCTTGGCGCGTCAATTTCCATCTTCTCTGGTCTGGGATCCACCAGCCATTCAATCATCTATTCAATCTCCCCCAAGCTTACCAGTTCTACAAAAGCCGAAATGGACGTTCCCATCGCTGCCAATATCCTTGGCACATTAGGTGCAGTAAGTAACTGATCCATTCCTCGCCGATAAAACAGCTTCGTTAACAATATCAGGTGTGCTGGTCTATACAAGTCCGTCTTCCACATACACACCATAAACATAGCTGATGACTCACAGCTGATTCCTCAAATCATTGTCAACTACCGTCGCCATAATGCAACGGGTCTTCAGCCGTCTATGATGATGCTCTGGGCGTGGGCTGGTGTCCCGCTTGGAGTCTACAACATCGTCAAAGAGTACAACGTTGCTCTGCGAATTCAGCCTCAGGTCTTGACGTTTCTGAGTCTCGTTACGTGGATTCAATGCTATTACTATGAACGGGTATATAACACTGTCCGTATTGCCACGCCGTGAACTAACGAGAGGTAGAAATGGAGTGTTTATCGCTCTTTACTCGTTGTCGTACCCATCGCAGCTGTCATGGGTGGTATACAAGCCGGCCTAATTATCGCCCTCCGCGTTGCCAAATCTCACGACTTGGAATGGCCTCTAATACTCATGGCCTCTCTATCAGCAGCATTACTCGCAGCCGGTGTGCTAACTCACTACTGGGACATCTGGACACACCGAACCGTACGCGGAATCTCCTTCCTTTTCGTCGCCATTGACGCAGCCGGCGATGTATTCTCACTAGCATCCGTGTTCTTCCAGCCTGAGCTGGATGTTCTTGGTATCGTGATATACGCGACAGAGTTTGTTCTCTGGTGTGGTGTTTTTGCGTGTGGCGGGTACTACAACCTTTTGCCGTGGGCGAGGAAGAGGTTTGGGAAGGAGGCCGAGTGTGAGGCACAGGGGGAGGGGCGTGGGGAGGTTGTTATGATGAATGAGATTGAGAATGTTTCGTCGAGTTCTGTGTTTCGGACGGTCAGTGGGAGTGAAGGAGTGAGGGCGAGGAATACAGCGCGTGGTTCACAGGATGTTGAGTGAGAGTACCTAGGTATTTTCTTACACATGTGCTAGGAGATTGCATATAAGATGATTAGACAGTTAGTAGATCTTTAGGATGAGATTATATAAAATTTCATAAGTTAGGAGAAATTACTAAAGCTTAGTAAAATTCAGTAACTAGATAAAGCATATAAGAGAGGAAAGCATCAGGACTTTTACGCCCACTGCACATATGATAAGGTATGTTTAGACAGGACGCATGTGAGTATTCAAGTTGTCTTCAGTCTGGTGACGCGGGAAGTCAAGACTCCACTAGTCTTTCCCACCGTCCGTCGACATATCTCTTTCATGGTCTAGCTTAAGCCTCTAATTACCATCATTCAAGACGTTCTTGTACGAATCTGGCACCTGTCCGTTGCGATACTTCCACAGTCTACTCAGATCACCCATACTGGGAACCTCATGCAGTCCGATCATCCCATTCGCCGCATCATCTCTGCTCTCACTAAAGCCCAGCGGAAGCTCAGCTCTGGTGATCTCTTTGATAGTACCGTCCTTTCTGCAGCGAATCTTTCGGCTCATGAAGTCTCCCTCTCTAACCTCCCTCGTCTTGCGTAGGCTTTTATCCAAGGGAAACATATCGTCGAGATAGTGCTGATTGAGCTGATGCCCGCCACTTCGGTTGATGAACACCTTGCCTGCAAACCGGTTCTCATTTTGGGTGTAATTCCTAGTGAAGTTAAGAACACCGAACCGGCAAGCAAAGTCTTTATCGTTGACGTAGTGTTCAATGCGCGGGATGACAGGTAAGCTGGGATCGTTGCCGCGGCATGGGTTGCTAAAGTGATTGGCGATATTGCCAAAGGTATAGACTTCGAGCTTCTGGAGGTTCTCAAAGGGCATTTCGTCCAAGAGCCAGTCAATGATCATTCCTCCTTCGATTCCTCCCTGCGAGTGGAGAATAAAGACAACCTTCTTCTTGCGGTCGTCGAGAAGAGCGTTCTTGATAAGGACGTAGCAATCTCTGACGTCCTGCGTGGCGTAGAGCAGAGCACGTTGAATCAGGCACTGGATAAGGTCGAATACGACGCCAGCACTCGAGATTTCAGTATTAGTTATCTTGATATGAAGACCTTCGAGACTTACGTTCTGTTGTGAATCCCAATAACTGGTCGATGGAATGTTCGTGAAATGCGGTCAATGTTCTTCTGGAGCCAGTTCTTGCTACAACGCATAGTCAACTTAACTGACACAAAACAGCGATCCGAACAACTTACCCTACGCAAATGCCATTGAGGAAAATCCAAGCTTCGTCATCATGGCGAGGCCAACGTCGAGTAAACGCATCTTCCGCTGATCTGAGACCACTGCTGGGGATACCGTTGTTGAAATGCCAACAGATGAATTCGTTTACTGCTAAGAACACAGCGATGTATCCGATGTAAGTGAAAGTTGGGAGAAAAGCTAGCGTAACAAGGGAGACCAAGAATGTCAACTGGGCCACGGAAAGTAACAAATGAAGAGCAATGTCTGTTAGATTATCCCGTGATGGGTACATCTCACACAGAGACCCTGAGCGCCATGGATAAAGAGGGATAAAAAGGTAGGGAAGGTAGAAGAAATTTTGAAAGAAGAGTTTCACGTCGGAAATGAAGATTAACCATGGTGTTCCGGTGTATGGAGGAGGTATCTCGATGGCTTTGAGACCAACATGAGATGGAGGTTCGATGTAGGGGAAATGTGATTCGGGATCAATTCGAGGGCGCATCTTGACTATATCATATTAGGTTTTTGGCTGCCAGATAGCTGGTTGCCCAATTGATAAGAGTGATGTAGTTGTCGAATTTGTTAAGATACACACGTACAAGTATTGGAGGTTTGAGGTAGGAGAATCCCACCATTAAGCTTCATGACTAAGAGGGTAATGACGATAACATGAATGGCCAACAAGAAGCCACTCATATGTTATAAATAAACTCGTATCCTATTGGATGTTGATTATCGCCTGTTTAACTGAGCGTTTAAAAAGAGAAAGGCCATTGAAAATGACTGGGTGAGGCTGAAAGGGGCCGCCAATGTTCTAGCAAACAATGATTTGGTTCGATGTGAGACTTTTAAAGCCAGGGAGTTTGTACTACATCTAAAATGCCACAACTCTTCTAAAGTCGCAAAACACATGTCAGTACGAGTTCTATATAGATTCTATAACCAATATCATTGCCGGCTTTCTATCCGAACTTGGCCGTTCCCATTGTCTTCGTAACTCGTCTGGAGAGGTTACCCTATTTTGGATGGTGTCTCGTATAATCCAGCCACACTTTCGGCTTCCTGAGATTAGCCTGCTCAGGATAACCTTAAACTGTTCTCCGTAGCTTGACATCTATCACTCGTTCCTCATTTTGTCTCTATCAACATAATGGAATGGAAGAATGGTTTCTAGACTTGTTCCAGAGCGTGATGATTGTCGCGACAGGGGCTTAGTTTTAGTGGACCTCTACCCCTAGATGCGTCACCCTAAGAATATTCCCTGCTTCCCATCCTATTCCATCATGTCTCTTGCAACTTGCGCCTCAAACCAACCCTCACATCGACGTCCCTCCCAAGGCACCCAATAGCAGCATAAGGCCCGAGTGCCATGTCCGAGACTCAGCTGCGATGCCCTCAGTCTGGTCTTCCTCCAGCCGGCGACTGATGCTTAACAAGCGCTTCAGTCGCATGGCCATCGCTGGTCTTTGCACCATCATCTTCCTCATCCTCGTCTTTTGGGGGGCTATTCACGGTAGCTATGGCGTGTCCGAATACTACTCCTTCTCCACGACGAGTTCCTTCTATCCCGTATCCGTCGATCCCGAAGGCAAGACGACACAGGATCTTTGCGCTAGCTTTCCCAAGCACATGCTACAGACAATACAGCCTGTTCTGAAGATGGGCCATGCCGACACGAAAGATAGACTTGACGCTCAGTTCGACAGCGTTAGTGCCTGCTTTGGCAAGGACGAATTGCTCGTCTACTCCGACCTTGACGAGGCAGTACACGGCCACCAGGCAATCGATGTCCTCGCCGATCTACCCGCCATTTACTACAACGACAACCCCGACTTCCAAAATTATCTATGGCAAAAGGAAATGCGGGCAAATGGTACATTGGACGTGGATAAGGAGGCAACTGCGCGCATCCAAGGATGGAGGATGGACAAGTTCAAGTTCCTGCCCATGATCGAGCGTGCGTGGAAAATGAAGCCCAACAAGGACTTTTACTTCTTTTTCGAAACCGATACGTAAGTCTCGCCAGCCTCCACAACGTTGCGCTGAAAAGGCCACTAACAGATTATCTACAGTTACGTCTTCTGGGACAACGCTTTCCGCTTCCTCCAAACCTTCGATCCCGATGCGCCGCTCTATATGGGTTCTCCCTCGCCGGGTAGGCACGACGTTAAACAAGACATAAGGACATGGTTCGCCAACGGCGGGCCCGGGTTTGTGCTCAGCCGTGGCGCAATGAGGGCACTCCTTGTTCGTAAGACAACGCCCTACGGCCAGTACGTCGAGCCCCCGGCTGCGGAGAAGTGGCTTCCCATGCTACGGGACGATTGCTGCGGTGACAGCGTAACGGGCTGGGCTCTGTGGAACGTCAGTGTGCCGCTGCGGGGATACTGGCCGCTGTTCAACCCGCATCCTCTGCACAGCATCCCGTTCAGCGACAGGTACTGGTGTCAACCTGTCATGACGCTACACAAGACGCGACCGGAGGACATGGTCAACGTATGGCGGTGGGAGTTTGCCCAAAGACAGCTCGGGGTAAGTAAGATCTTGGTTAAAGTTTGTTTCACACGCTGACTGTTACAGCGCCCGCTCCTCTACTCTGATGTTTGGAAATTCCACCACCCAGGCGATCGCGAGATTGCCGAGAACTGGGACAATGGTAAATGGGACTTTTGGGTCGCGCCACCCGAGGCAAGAATTGACTCATTCGAAGCCTGCCAAAAACACTGCAAAGAGAGCAGTGATTGTCTACAGTACAATTGGAGAGGACGAGATGAGCAAAAATGTGTTCTCTCGTGGTCTTTCCGACTCGGCGAGCCAAGACAGGCCGAGAAGATCATTGAGCCCGAGGTCAAAGACGACAAGGGCAATGTTATTCCCCCACCACCGGATCGTAAAGATCGATGGGTGGACTTCAAGTCAGGATGGCTCACCGATAGGATTGAGCAATGGAAGCAGAACAGGAATTGCTCAGAGGTTCAATGGGTGAGACCTAGTATCAAGAGAATTTTCTGATATACCGTACGACAATTGGAGAAAAAGATTGTTGAATATAGCCAGGCGTTAGGGCGATTAACATTACGGGTTATAGGTTATGCATATGGTGCATTTGGCTAAGCGCAGGTTGATGTTTTCTCTAGCCAGGTCTTAATTCTTAGCATGGAAGGTTGTGGATCTGGTCTTATAGTTGAGTTGAGATTGTCTCGGGCGATTGTTTAATATGAGGCAACACAATGTTGTAAATGACGGCCATGCCTTGTTACCTTTCAACTGTTACAATAAGACTCATCTCCCTCACAAGCCAACCTGAATTAATCCCGGCTCACATCCGTAGCGAGAGTCGAGACCATGAACTAACGAACGGAAAACTCTGTTGTTCACTTTAGCTCACAGCCCAAGCCTACAAGGGTCCTCAGTGCAGGTGAGGCTTAAAACGGCTATCCATGGTGCAACGATAAATTCGCTCATTGAGATCATGGTTATATCATATGATGCATTGAATTGCTTGGCTGGGATATACCTCAATCTAAATAGCCTATACTTAAGGTAGTCATCCATTTTTAAAAACCGTATTGTGTTTCTATCATGACCAGTGCAACCTCATATACTCGCCACATTTCTTACCTCCGATATCGCTGCAATGGTAACGTCTGTAAATCAAGCAGATGAGGCTGCGCAGGGCGCGCACAGCAAAGATGAAGCTATCGCCATTGTGGGCGAGGAGCGACATGCCATTGATCCTATCGTCGCTGCGCGCGCGGTGAGGAAGATTGACATGTTTCTCATACCAGCCATGATCATCGGCTGTATGTATGTTGGTACCTGTATATAAACTCCCACTGACGAGTCGCAGATGGTCTAGTTTACTACGACAAAGCAATTCTTGGCTCAGCCGTTCTCTTTGGCATGACAACTGATCTGAACCTCACCATCGTCGACACCTCAACTACACCACCCACCGTCGACACCCGCCGTCTCAGTTGGGCCACATCGCTCTTCTACTTCGGCATGCTGGCAGGTCTGTACCCCATGACATTCGCCCTGCAGCGCTTCAACATCGGCCGCGTCCTCGGCGGCGTGGTCATCGTGTGGGCAGCCATCTGCATGCTCACTGCCGCCGTGACAACACACCAGGGCCTCTACGTGCAGCGCTTCTTCCTCGGGTTCGTGGAGAGTATCATCCCCACCGGCTTCATGTGCATTGTCTCCGGATACTACACGCAGTCGGAGCAGTCGCTGCGGCAGAGCTGGTGGTTCTCATCAACGGGGATCTTCACCATCATCGGCGGGTCGCTGAACTACGGCTTTGCGCAGATTACCAGCGGCGGATTGAAAAGGTGGCAGTACATCTACCTGCTCGCGGGATCACTGACGTTTCTGTTTGGGCTGTTTTGCTTCGTCATGCCGAATTCGCCCGTGTCGGCGTGGTTTCTCACCTCGGAGGAGAGATTCGCGGCGGTGGAGCGGTTGAGACATGGACAGACGGGTGTGCGGTGTACGAAGTTCAAGGGATCGCAGCTGAAGGAAGCTATGCTCGATGTCAAGATCTGGCTGATTGCATTGATGATGGCGTCTGCATACACGGTCAACGGCGCCGTTAGTGGCTTCGGGCCTCTCATCGTCTCGACATTCGGCTGGAGCACGCTGCACTCTATCTTATTCCAGTTCCCCCTGGGTGGACTGTGCTTCATCGTTATTCTCCTGACAGGGTGGCTCGGCTCCAAGTTTACCAACATCCGCATTTTCATGCTCATCTTTACATGCTTGCCTGTAATTGCCGGATGTGCAATTATCTGGAAGAGCGAATGGTCGTACCGCGCTGCGGCGCCTGTGGTGGGATATTCGATCACGGGCTTCTTCGGCGGGACGGTGAGTCTGATTATCACGATCGGAATGTCCAACGTGGCTGGACACACAAAGAAGAGTTTCATGGCTGCTACGATCTTTGTTGCGTACTGCGTGGGTAACATCGTCGGACCGCAGCTTGTTTGGAGCCAGACGAAGAAGGATCATTATCCTGCTTTGTGGCTGGGCTTGATTATCTGGTATGTTTTGTGACTCGTGATTGTGATTAACTCTGACTGTTTATAGCTACATTATTTGTATCCTTGCTTCGACAGCATTGTACTTTGTTCTCCGTAACGAAAACAGGAGAAGAGATGCTCTGGGTATGGGAGATGAAAGTGAGCGAGCCAAGCTGGCTTTCCAGGACTTGACGGATAAGGAGAACCCATACTTTCGCTATGTCTACTAACCACAAGCGTGATTACGATACAAAAGTGACTGAAATATTGATAGACGATAATAATACATAATAAGTGCTTCCGCACAACACTCTGGAACGAAGAACGGAACAAATACCCTGAGTCATAAACTAACGCAGTTTTAGAAAACGTCATGATATAATCATTAACTAACTTTACGTAAGGTATCTATCATAAGCAGCAACTGAAACACATCTCTAGTATTAAAAACCCCTTTTCATTCCCTTACAGCTTAGAAGGCGTCTCATTGTGGTTCTTGATCTCAACGATCAATTTTCCTATTTCCAATTAGCATCACTCCCTCGAAAACAATTACTCTTATAACATACCTGTGTTGATACCCTTGTACAGGTCAACAAGAGCCTGCTCAGCAACCTTGAGGCCGCCTCGCACAACAGTCTCGGTCTTCTTGAGCTTGCCCTCGGCAATCCACTGAGCCAGCTCAGCGCGCGCGGCGGGGAACTCCTTGACGTGGTCGAGGACGATGAAGCCCTGCATCTTGATGCGCATCGTGACGATCTGAGAAAAGGCTCTGGGGCCTGTGGGCTTGGCGGCGTTGTACTGGCTGACGAGGCCGCATTCGACGAAGCGGGCGTGCTCCTTTGCGCGCATGAGACACAGGTCGAGAATGTCGCCACCGACTATGTTTTGTTAGTTCTTGTAGATATCAGTGATTATATAGAGCCTTACCATTATCGAAGTAGACGTCGATAAAGTCCTTGGTAGCCTCGGCGAGCTTTTGCTTAAAGTCATCGGCCTTGTAGTTGAGCGCAACATCGAAGCCCAACTCCTCGGTGAGCCACTTGCACTTATCCTCACCACCAGCAATACCCACAACACGAGCACCCTTAAGCTTAGCGATCTGACCAGCAACGCTACCAGTCGCACCAGCAGCGCCAGAGACAACAACGGTCTCACCAGGCTTGGGATCAGCGATCTTGGACATGCCCACCCAGGCAGTCAAGCTGGTCATGCCGAGCGCAGAGAGCATGTCCTTGGGGTCTTGCACGCCGGGGTAGTAAGAAGCAGGCTCGAAACGGCCCTCGGGGAGGATGGCGAACTCGGTCCAGCCGGTCATGGCAGCGACAATGTCGCCCTCCTTGGCCTGCTTGCTCTTGGAGGCGAGGACACGGCAAGCGGTTGAGCCACGCATGGTCTGGCCGATCTGAACAGGAGGGAGATATGAGCGGGCATCTGAGACATCGTGTTAGTCACGGTGAATCTGATTAGTCGACAAATTAGGAACACTAACCTCGAAGCCAGCCTCGCATGGCGGGGTCTAGAGAGAGGTACAAAGTCTCGACGAGAATCTCGCCATCCTTGAGATCAGCCGGTGTAGGCGCAGCTGAAGTCTTCTGGGTAAAGGTCTGGCCGGGGATGATGTCGGCAGTGGGACGCTCAGCGAGCACGATGGAGAGGTTTTCGCGAGACATTGTGGAACAGGAGATATGAGCTGGTAATCGAATTAGTTTGTTGTTTCTTTATTTTCTTCTTTGAATTGTGTTTGGAGTCGTGTTGTGTTGTATGCTGTGTCTCGATCTATGTTTCGTAGGACAGCAGATCGATCCAATGGAGGGGAGTATTTGTACCTGTTTTGGACTTGTTGTTCACGACAGAGACGTAGTGTATCACGATGTACTCCAAAGACAATCTGATTCAAAGAAACAGTGTGACTCTAAACAAAGATCTAGTGCGACAATGGGTATAGTATAGTACAGTTTATAAACCAGAGAAAGCCTCTTGCGTTATCGGGGTCCAGTCTAGGTATTTGTACCCTTTGCCCCTTCGTTCCCACTCACGTCCCTTCTTTAGACCGAAACTAAGATCCAAAAAAAGCGAGCGACTAGTGAGAGTCGTCATGTCTATCTGGGGTTGTTATCTCCGTCTGTAGACCGGTACTAAGCAACAGTACGCCTTCTTTTTCCTTCTCTCTTTTCTATTGTACAGACAGAGACTAAATCCTCTCACACTAGGTTAGCTGGGTTGAGAAGGATGCTCCGTGCAGCCCCAAAAAACGCCTCCTCCGTGCCCGTTGGCCGGGGCGCTATTCCCATACGGATATATCCCCGGGGTGCAGCGTACCATTCGGCACCGGTGGCCTTCGGGGATCGACGTGCTAGCCCCGACTGGCTCCGGGCCCATCAGAAGCTGGGGAATTGTTGAGGGGAGAGTCTGAGAGGCCGTTTAAGGCTTTCAGGGCAACTCAGCTGAAAGGGACAATGCCCATACAGAGAAACCGTGTCCGGACAAAGATGCAAAAGGGGGTCAATGCCGAGGTTCGGTCATGCTTTACCAGAGCGGTAATTGGGGCCTTTTGGATACGCACGTTGACTGTCTGAATGGAACTGCACCGAACCTTTTTTTTATGAGACGTGTATTCTGTGTCATGTTTTGTCTGTCTTTGTAATCCTCTCCGAAGGAGACACACAGACGACCCGTCCGCGGGGGGTGGCTTAGAGGCTTAGACGGGGTTTCGGAGTACGGGAGGTGCCTATCAAGGTTATTTAACTCGATTCATGTGATGCCGATCACTTTCTTTTAATGACAGAAACGAAGATTGTTTCATCAACCTCGGGACCCTCAGCGGCCGACCGTTGACCGAAGCTTGCTCGACTGTGGAGATGGCGGTAGACGAAAAACCCTCCGGAGCCGGAGGTTTCGGCCGGGCATTTGTCCGCTTTCGACAAGGGGGTTGATCTACAATCAATTGATACCGTCGGTACTTCAGGTTACTATAGATGCTGAGATCTGATATTATCAAGCGTTTCCGATGCGGTAAGCAATTTCTTACTATAATTTGATGACAATGATCATTCCAATTCGCAAGCACGGAAGCTATCCTCTGGTAGTATCTGCACCACAATTCGACACATGAGTCTTGCAGCACGATTATGCAATACATGTTTTATTCTTCAGACATCGGCTGATCGAGTTCTCATCGTATGCATGCCGTTATGCATAACGTAGCATTGGACGAGCCTTGCATGATGCAATAGCGGACTGCCGAGGTTACGTACATGACAGCAAGTCCCAAAGTTCCTCAGCTTCTTTTCTTGGCAATCTTCAGCCGATTGAGCCTCGGGAACGGCCAGAGACGGTATATACACTGATACGGGGATGGTGTTTATCTTGAGGCTGGTATCATGCAATGGTGAATTTATTCCAAATATCGGTTTGAGTCGAATCATTACCTCGTTGTCACCCGGGTTCCTCATTGGGGTCCTTGAAGTGACGTCTTACAATTTGTCTGATGAATATGTTGGGTATGGGTACTTTTCCGCTGTTACCAGATTATTGCTAGACGCAAGATGGAAGCTGCAGGAAAGGGAAGTTCAGCTTTGCATATGCGCGTAGTGACCATGATGATATCCGACTTGTAGGCAATGACCTGCCTATGAAAGACATGGAAGCCGTTTGTGATCTACATCTGTGAACTGGAGAATACCAGTAGCCTGTGCTCGTCTCTTCATCGCAGTACTCCAAGTTGCGTTTAAGGATCTTTCGATATCTTTACAGGATCCGCACTTCTTCTGATCTCCAACGGGTATCGGAGACAGCCATGCCCTGAAGTAACCAAGCTTCATGTACGACTTCGCTTACATGAGCAAAGGAAACTCTAAGATATGAACTCACCAACATGCAAATTTCAGTGCAAACACTCTTTATGTTCAGCTTCATATCATATTGGAAGAAATATGCGTAGGTCTGACATGGGAAGGAAAGCGTTGTGTAAATGGGGAAGCGTTGATAGTAAAGTACAGACCTGTGCAAAAGTAACAATGACGCTGCAGCTCTGTAAATACTAGGCTCTTGTCTGATATTACTGGCAATAATAGAGGAATATTACTTAAAACACTTCTGAGCAAGATTGCGCAGATTTGCCCCTAGAGCTTAGAGATGACCCCAGTCCGAGACATCCGAACGAGTTGGTGGTCGCTAACCTAGATTTCAGATTCAACGGGATCTGCTTTAGTATTCTAAAGGAAAACATGCTCTTTCTATCGATCCAAGGTCTATGTCCACTGAGAACGATTTATAGTCCTTGACATCCAGTCTTCTCACTTGATACAATCCACCCTCGAATTGGATAGCTGCTGGTATTATATGCACGATTATCAACTCGCCCGCTGGAAAGTCTTTTACGGATCCGTCAATCTAGATCAGAGTTAGTTTTCAATTTTCTTGAGATCTTGACCTCATTTGACTATCTCAAAAGGGCCCTCCATTAACTGGACACGAAAATAGCCACAAAGGACTTGACAGCACCACGGCATAACAGATTCTGGCCTGCTCACCTGTCCCTATTGATCCAGAAGAATACCAACTCCATACCATAGATATTTTGTGACGAAACGAGCCGGGTAGTCCTTGAGTATGCCATACGCAGCAGAGTGACAATTGATCAAGCGCTTTGTAAGACACTCGGTGATCCGTCACATGGGATCTCGATACTGCTAGGTCCTGGCGACCGGAGTTTTAAGTTTTCCTTTATGCAGTGAATTTATAACTGCCTCTACCGAGAGGATCAAATTGCACAACTCTAAGAATCATTATCACTATGCATCCTGGGGGTGTCAGATAGTTATATGTCCAACACTGAAGGCTGTTGGTCTGTTCTACAATCCATGTATTTCTTTAATGCCAAGTTCTAGTATCATATCGATTCGAAGTCTTAAAAATGGGATACGAACTCTTCAGCACTTTGAGTAGTCTTATAATTATAAAGAGACTTGATCGCCGATGATCCTGTATATCATCGGCAATGCCATTGCCTCCCACACTGGCGGTACCTACCTTTTCTGCCCTTAAAGCGAGGAAACACAGTAATATGCGATATAACAGATAGCCTCGCCTTGTTGCTATTAAAAGTTGAGATACAAAAATGATACAACATTGCCAAGTACATATTTAGTTTGACAATAGCCTCAGCCAGTCTATGTAAACAAAGACGGACCTGATGTTCTTACACTATGTAACATTGAGATACTACACGGATACACGAGTTGGTTATATGTTGCAAACTGCGGAACGCCGTAGTAGACAAAGCGACGACATTCAGCTACAACATCGAATGGCTGCTGGTCCAGCATGTCTCCGGTTTGGTGTCATAGTGGATGTGCAAAAGCTTCGACAGATTCCTCTTTTCTAAAGTATATATAAGATAATATAAATTATAATAACCTATTTATTTTATTTATATAATATTATACAATCTTAGGATAATATTGTAGATATTCCTGGTTAGCTCGTTATCGGAATTCTTGCACGCGACTGTAGTCAGTCGGGGTCTAGTCAAGGGTGTAGTCCTACCTTTAGAAGTCGCCTCTGTAACCTAGAATGGGCCATGAGACTAGCTTTCAATCCCAGAAACATCTTGGCCTGAACATAATGCAGAAAAGAATTAATGCTGATCTTATACTCGAAGGCCGCCGAAGAATAACTGTAGCATTAGGATAGTAGTTTATCCGCTTTTAGCATCTTGCCGAGTTTCGATTGGCCGTTGACCTAAAAGCTTAGCCGCAGGTGCCAGTGCGATTGGCCATACGCATCTCTGATCTCGTTGCTGTCAGCGAATGACCAATTTGTTGACTAGTGTACCCCAGGAAAGAAAACCGGTAGCAATCTTGGCGTTAGGTGATATACGATTCTTAAAATTGTTTAAAGAAACTGAAAAAGCATTGAACCAGGGGAGCAACCTTGATAGGCCTCGTTGGAAATGAGACCCTCCCACAACCGTTTCTACTAGCCGGGGCCCGATCACGGATACAACTCTAAGATCTCATCGACGCATTATCCGATTTCGAGCCTATAACAGGCCATATCAACCACTCATCCACCTCTTCCAGTCCAACCTGACACAACCTCCCTGGGTGAAGAAACTCAAATCTGCCGATACAACACTCCATCACCAACCCAAGAATAAGACGACCAACACTCGATGGCATCGGCTCCATCAGGGGCCCGAGTTTCTCTTTTTGGCTTAACTCGACTGTTTCCCGTCATATCAACCCCAGTTCTCTACCGCAGTTTGGCGTGGTTATCCCTGCAACCACGCCCCATCGCGAAATTAGAAGGATCGTGGAACGTGTATCAGCCCTACCGAAAACGGTCTCGATCTTGGAAGTTGGGCCCATTGCAGAGGCAAATGTCATTTCATCCTGCAGGAGAAAGATTGGATGATGGTGCCGGGATCCGTGAAATTTGCTCATAGAAAAGAAGACTTGTTCCCTTCTTGTTCTGCTTTCACTTACTCCTTCAAATATTTTCTCTCATTTCAGTCACTCATTCTTTTTGACACCGAGACTCTAGACGATCTCTCGGCTGTAGTCCACTCATTCATTCATTCATTCATTCATTCATTCATTCATTCACTTCTGAGTACTTTACGCTTCCCTGTCCACCCCTTGTCGTGTTGGATTCTTGGCAAGTCCTCGAAACATCGCATATCCAACATCCTTTTCGAACATCTGAAACTCGTCTACGTTGATCATCATGAAGTTCCTTCTTCCCATTCTTCTCGCTGCTCCCGCCGTTATGGGCCGGGCTTGCAGGGCCCCCCAACCTGCCCATACCCAGGGCTCATCAGCTCCCGAAAACACCGCTGTCGTGAGCGAGCCAGTCATCTCTGAGGCTCCCAATTATGGTTACCAGAAGCCTTCTTCCGTCATCTCTCATGCTGCGCCTCTGTATACCACTCTAGCTGTCCAGGCTGCTCCCAAGAAGGTCGTCAAGGGCACTTCCAAGCCCAAGGCTGCTTCTAAGCCCAAGACCGTGTCTAAGCCCAAGCCCAGCAACTCCGGCTCAAGCTCAAGCTCAAGCTCCAGCTCCAGCTCCAAGCCTCTTGGCAACGGTGCCTCCGTCTCGGGCTCTTCCACCTTCTACGGTGGTAACCTCTCGGGCGGAAACTGCATGTTCTCAACCTACACCCTCCCCGCCGGCATTCTCGGAACTGCCTTCTCTGGCCAGAAGTGGGACAACAGCGCCAGCTGCGGTGCCTGTATCGAGGTCACCGGTCCATCCGGAACTGTCAAGGCCATGGTAAGCATCATCATCACCTTATTCACAAGTACAATCCGCTAACTTCAATAGATCGTTGACAAGTGCCCCGAATGTGACGCTGGCCACCTCGATCTCTTCCCCGATGCCTTCAAGGCAGTTGGCGGCACCGACGGTATCGTCAAGACCTCTTACAAGTTCGTCGAGTGCGGCATCACCACCCCTCTTGTCCTGCACAACAAGGAGGGCACCTCCGCCAACTGGTTCTCCATCCAGGTCGTCAACGCCAACGAGCCCGTCAAGAGCGTCGAGGTTTCCACCGACGGTGGCAGCACCTGGAAGACGACTGAGCGCAAGGACTACAACTTCTTCGAGAACCCCGCTGGTTTCGGCACCACCTCTGTTGATGTCAAGGTCACCAGCAGCACTGGAAAGACCGTGGTTGTCAACAAGGTCGGCGTTACCGCTGGCGCTCAGTACAAGGCCAAGACCAACTTCTAAGAGGTCAAAGGTCTTTGTTGAATTCTTTTATCAATATTTGAGTGGCATGAGATGTTCAGATGGGTACAAGTTGGGCAGCTGGCTGCTTTGATGAATCTGTTTCATCAAGTTGTGTACTCGGGCGATGAGATCCATGACACTCACTATTGGTGAAGGAGTAGTGTAGTTTTATCTTCTAGTATATAATTGATTGGAGAATACCACTCCCAAGTTTATATCTCCAGTGAGGATTAGGATATGACTGCCACATTTTCCTGAAATAATAGATCAGGCATGAGAACACAATAGTGAATCCAAGCTCTTATCCAGGTGTCATAAAGACTCGATCATCTCTACGTGCCCAAACAAGTATCAAGTATTTCGGAACTATACTTATATCTATCAAAATTTATATCCAGGTCATCTCATTTCCATGTATCCCAGTAGACACAAGCTAAGCTATCTACCACGATCCACTTCATGATCAGTGGTCCAACATCCCTTCTCGCTGTCAGAGAAAGTCAGATACCTGGTGTAGGGTAATAATAGATTAAGGCTCAGTTTCCTTGTTAGACGTGTTGAACTCTTTTTCCATGGGAAGTCCCCATGCCGGATTGAATGAATCCGGAAAGCCTTCCACTAAGCTCGGAGCAACGACCACTCCTAGATGTTTATCCTTCTAGATCTTTACGTGAACAATCTGAAGGGTCAACAGCAGCATTGGAAATACTCGGGCTGGGTTTCAACGAGATTGGCATTAATGCTAGCGCTCAGTACAAGGCCGAGGCCAACTTGTAATGGTGGAGGTCGGAGGTCTTTCTGATTCACAGTTGGCACTCCGGACACCTGTCTGCTAGCAAGTGACAATACCAAAGTGAATATGAATTAAAATTGAGGCGGGTTAGATTAACAAACCTACAACTTTCTTATAATCCCACTTCTCATAAAGAATTCCTTTCTTCTCACAAAGAATCTCCCACGCCCTCCGCCTGCACAACTAGATTCCATAGAGCACAGAAACGTGAGCTTTCCAGCCATTTTTTAGACGATGAATTGAACTAAACACTTATCTAGATTGTCCACGAAACCTCTTTACCAACATCCCGACATGTCTGAGTTTACGGCAAAGACCATGCCGGTCATTCCGCTGCCGGGATCCTAAACATAATCATTTATTGCCACTTTCCTACCCTAGATAGAGTAGTATAAAAGGGGAGAGGTTTAGAGGATCATCAAAAGGATCTTTAATTTTTAGGATAATTTAGGATAACTTAAAATATTTCAGACTAACTTAGAGTAGTTCATTCCTCATTTAGGTTCGGTTTAGGATAACTCACCTTGAGAGAAGTGGTAGCTTTAGGGTCTGCCTGTCCTCTGGTCAGACAGAAGTACGAAGTCTTAGTCTAAATATCTAAAGCTTCCCCTAAGACATGGGTTTACACAAGCATTGCCATGACGATTCATCCATCTTTCGGAGCCTTTCCTTGCCAAGGGAGAACACCCGTTGAAGAACAGCATCTACTCTTGGACTTGTAGTCATCAGCAAAGCCAACCCCCTCTTCGCTTACTACTCCTCTCTGAGTAAAGTTGGAGTAAAGTTGGAAACAACAAGATGCTCAACCCGAAAGCAGAGAAACTCAAGCAAGAACCCAGACGCTAATCTCTCGGCCGAGCCAACGAGTTCCAATTACTCCGTACATCGCAGAAACAATGCAATTGTTATTTAGGCAAATATATCTGTGCAGCTTTGCCAAGCCGGGAATTTTACTTCAAGACGGGGGATCTCTGTAGTCTAGGCGAGATGAATGGAGTAATGATCTGAGGGATCCATCGACTGCTCTTGAGACTCCTGAGACCGGGTTTCCTCAAAGGTCAAGAATTTTGATGGTTGAACGGGACAATCGAAGGATAAGCCAAGTGCTTGTGTATCTTGGTAGAGCAGCTGCGCCAACAACACATACTCCTCCATTTCCACAGTTCTTAACTAAAGAGCGCAAACAGTACAACGTCAATCGCAACTCTTCATCACAAGCTTCATCCCCCAGTCCTCGTTTACCCCGAATAATTTGGGGAATTTGGGGGAGCCTGAAGATAATTCGGGGAATGGAGAAAAACTGGGCCAGCATTTCGGCCCTTTCCCCACAGCAACTCGCTGATGACATAGCCAAGATCTTTTCCAAGTTGTCACTTGAACCAGTTCTTCTCTCTCAATCTTTCTACCGCCCCTGTTACAACAAGCCTCGGCACTAGCCTTTGATTTGCCAGCGAAGACCTCTTAGATCACAATGTTCAGCCACTTATCTCCAACAGGAGGCGGGATCGCATTAGCCAGTGGAGCCTCGTGTTAGAGGAAATGCGAACAGACACACAGCGCGACGATCATTGCTCTTCCTCATGAGCAATTAAAAGCATGCGCTCCAATCATGGCTCAACTTGATCATTCAACTCTTCTAAAGAGTTTCTCGAAATCGTACCGCCAGAGTAGAATCACCACGGCAATGGCAGTCGTCTCGGCAGACGAGTTACTCCAACGTGACATTGTATTCGAGTGGGCAGGGCTCCCTTGTTTGCCATGATATCATCCCCCGGGAATACCCTCTCTACGCGTTTTAACCCGCCGAGCCGCTCAGCCGCTCAAACTCCTGCTTGAGGTATTTGGTCAGGGGATGGTGATGTACTCTGAAGTTTAGGCAGAGAATATGTGGTTATGCTCGTGAGGACTGTAGTACTGCAGTGGGCGTGTGAAAGTTCCAATAAGTCCCTCTATTCTAGATTTTATATAAGATAACATAAATTATACTAAGATACTCTACTGAGTTTAAATAAATTTATCCTGAGATTATATATCAAGTCTTCTAACTAAACCAAATCACCAACACTCTAAGCCAAACCACGCCATAACTCGTAAACCTAAGCCAAGCCCAAAGCCAGGGCCAAGAGCCAAGAACCCGCAGAACAAGCCCAGCGCTATCTTTCCTCAAGCGACGATCCTCCCCATGGGTAACAAAACGTTCCCTCCACGAGATGCATGACGTCCAGAGAGCAGCCCCATCGAAATCGCAAATCCTCACTCGCGCGCTTCTAACTCCTTCTCCACGCTATCCCTGGACACTCATAGGCTTTGTGAATAAGTCGACAATGGGCCTTTCATATATAAAGGAACTGGATTACGGCCTGGGAAGATTTTGATCTTTTTGGTTGTCAGTATCGTTTCTTCTTCCACTGAAGCTTCTCACGGTATATCCACCATGTATCGAATTTGGAACATCTACGGTATGATGATAACCCCCTATGAAGCAACGATGTATCTCGACTAACACATCACAGCGCTTGCCGCCATTGGCACCATTGGCGGTATGCTCTTCGGTTTCGACATCAGCTCCATGAGCGCCTGGATTGGCTCAGACCAATATCTCGAGTTCTTCAACCACCCAGGTTCAACAGAGCAGGGCGGCATCACAGCGTCCATGTCAGCCGGATCCTTCGTCGGCGCCCTCATCGCTGGTGTTATCGCCGATCGCCTTGGTCGACGAAAGGCTCTCATGATTGCTTGTTTTTTCTGGATCGCTGGTGCTGCTCTCCAGTGCTCTGCGCAGAATGTTGCCCATCTGATTGTTGGCCGTATCGTTAGCGGTGTCGCTGTTGGTATCACGAGTTCGCAGGTTCTTGTGTACCTCGCTGAGCTTGCGCCTTCGGATATTCGAGGTCGTGTGGTTGGTATTCAGCAGTGGTCTATTGAATGGGGTAAGCCTGATACCTCCCAGCCTGTATGGTATGTTCACTAACATCACAGGTATCCTCATCATGTACCTCATCTCCTACGGCTGCTCCATTGGCGTCGATGGCCCCGCCGCCTTCCGCATCGCATGGGGCATCCAAGCCATTCCCGGTTTCATCCTCCTCGGCGGTCTCTTCTTCTTCCCAGAGTCACCCCGATGGCTCGCCCAGCACGACCGTTGGGAGGAGGCTCACTTCAACCTTGCCCACCTCCACGCCGGTGGTGATCTCGACAGCCCCGTTGTCATCGCCGAGATGGAGGAGGTCCGCGAAGCCGTCCGTATTGCCCGTGAGTCCAAGGACATTGGCTATCTCGGCCTCTTCGCTTCTGGTGTCTGGAAGCGCACTGTCGTTGGTGTTAGTGTGCAGATCTGGCAGCAATTGCTGTAAGTTTACCCCTGAAAACTCTTAATAGGAACCTGTACTAACTTGAGTTCAGTGGTGGCAATGTCATGCTTTACTACCTCGTCTACATCTTCAACATGGCCGGAATGACTGGAAACACCGCCCTCACATCCTCCATCATCCAATATGTCATTTTCCTTGTCACAACAGGTCTTGTCCTTCCCTTCATCGATCGTCTCGGTCGCCGACCTCTTCTCATCGGCGGAGCTTTGATCTGTGGTATTCTGCACTTCACCAGTGGAGCTGTCATGGCTGTCCACGGCTACCCCGTCGACGGTATTGAGGGTAAGTCCTATTTTATCTTACAAGCTACTGCAAAAATACTAACTCTTTCAAGGCAACGACATCTTGACTTGGGCCATCAAGGGAGCTCCCGCAAAGGCTGTCATCGCCCTGGCATACATCTTCGTCGGAGTCTACGGTCTCACCTGGGCACCCGTTGCTTGGATCTACGCCAGTGAAGTCTTCCCCCTGAAGTACCGCGCCAAGGGTGTCGGTCTCGCCGCCTCTGGTAACTGGATGTAAGTCACACTCACTCCACCGTAACAAACAGATACTAACACATACTCAACAGCTTTAACCTAGCCCTTGCCTTCTTTGTTCCACCATCCTTCACCAACATCCAGTGGCAGACATACATGATTTTCGGCACCTTCTGCATCGCCATGACCTTCCACGCGTTCTTCACCTACCCGGAGACCGCACGCAAAACCCTCGAGGAAGTTGAGGCCATCTTTGACAGCAACTTGCCTGCTTGGCGTAGTACCAAGGCCAGCGGTGGCTTTGGAGACCGGGTCGAGGAGGCCAAGCGAACGGGAGGTCTCAAGGGAGAGGTTGACGAGCGGGAGACAACTCACACTGAGACTGCATAGTGATTGGTAGTTTGCTGTATTTTAGTGTATGAGTTACGGAGTTTGAATATACCCATATGTCCAATCATGTATTATTTTGCATCTAAGAATGGAGTTTGTTATGCAGTTGTCCAAGTAAGTTGTACCAATTCGAAGCTGTGACTCACATCGTGTCTATGCCATAGGGGGTTCGATCTCGATCCTCCTTGATCTTGACATGTTAGGCAGGGGCGGACACCTCCTGTTTGCGTAATGTTGTTGCTGACTTTGTTGAATTGGTTGTTGTGTTATCTGGTATTGTGCATAACGCCTCCACTGTAATGAGGCATGATTGAAAGATTAAAAGTCCTTGTTCGATATCTCGGCGACATCATGCACAGATGAGAAACAAAATTTCCACTCTTAACAATCTTATACACTCTTATTCACCTTTGTCAGTCAGAGCCTTTACACGTAACTGTATGAAAGAGGGTACTACAGGAGGCCAAGAGAGTAAAGATCAAACCTTCCTTGTCAAACCCACTCAAGAGAATTGTACATAGCTTGAGTTTGCTGGGTGATCTTGGCGTCAGTATCTACAATCCAGAACCCAGTGGACAGGAACTTCCGGTACAAGCCATTTGGTGAGAAGACTAGCCCTGTCCTCCGGCAACCAACTTTTGGACAATATGTCAAAGCTCGAAAGTAGGCGGAAGGCCGTCCGTTTGTTCCACCTACACTGCATTACCAATAGCTCTCAGATAGATTTTTCATTTCATGCTGCAAGCTTCCAAAAACACATGCGCCATCGCTTTTATGCTTTGCCAACAGCAAGAAAACTGATGCTCATATTGGTCTTGTTGGAAGGCATGTTGCCTAGCTTGTTCCAAACACATTTGTGAACAAACACTTTAGTTCCGGTGAAACCCTCAGCCTTGGACAAAGCATGGGCTATAATTGATTTCCGGATGGCTACTGTTGGTATGGCCACTTGTCAGTGTCTAGGGAGACACAATGAGTCATTGGTATTGCAGTTTGGGTTTCCGTCACGTGCATTTGTTCTGAAGACTTACAAAGTTTGTGTTTCTTTGAGTTTGCATATTCACTCTGAGTAGTATATTACTATCCCGCCTCCTTCCTCTATTCCCTTCTCTTCGGACTTATTTCTCTCATCCTCCTTTCGTATATAATAGTCTGCTTTCTTTACTCTCTCTATACCTATATAAGAGTGAATCTTTAATAGTCTCGTGCTGAGACCTACGCCAAAGTACACCGCAACTGGTTGTCAACAGTTATATAAGGGCTGGCATAGCACTTACTTCAATCAGCAAGTGCTAAACAAGCTAAATTGGGAGCTTTACTATGTAAGAGTCTAAAATACCACCGTACCATCTTATTCGCATATTTCTAATGAACTTCCACTTATAGATACCTAGTCTCCCTAAAACATTTGCATATATACGACCAGGAGCCCGAGATCTACGGGTCATCAAGGCCAGGATTACAACCCTCTGCCGATGGCGCCTGGCCAACCATATGGATGAGAATGATCTATTGAAGCAGGAAGTCGGCCACCCAAACTCTATATAATCTTCTCGGCCTATTCTGGCGCACATATTTCTCCGGAGTATGTCAAGAGTGCCCTGCCTTCCTGCTACTTAAACTTTCGCTGAACTCTTTTCTCCAGGTGCACCACAACTTGCCTTCTCATACACGCTTTCACTTCATCACACCATACTTAACCAAGATGCCCATGTTAAAATCAGACGACGAGATCAAGCGTGGCTGGGGCCCGCTGGAGAGATCATTTGAGAAATGGTACGCCGACAACCAAGAGGCAATCAGCGCTACAAGGAGAAGAGGGTCTTCAATAGGCGACTTCGACAGACTATGGTCTAGGTCGTATCCGCGTAAACATCACGCTGCCTTCGACAAGTGGTGCAATGAATGGCTGGGCCGACACTTGGAGAGAAGATCACGCCCAGTGCGGCCTCAAGAGTTTATCCAAACAGTCTTGAACACCAACTTCACGGACACGAATTCGGCGAGCAATCTTTTCTGGAAGATGGATGCGTACAACATCTCGTTCATTCCTCTTGGCCGATCCAGTTTCGGCAATGTCCCAACATACTATGCTTTCAGGCCTACGGGAAGGTTTCTTCAGCCAGACGTCGAAACCGAAGGGCCAGGTATCGCTGGCAACCAGATACTGGCCTTGAACTTGATCGATGCAATGCCTGAATCGGGTTCAGAGACTGGAGACACTTCCAACCCTCTCTTGTCCGAATCAAGCACGCCTACAGCCGCTGTTGAAACTCTAACTGACAAAGCCCGTGGAGAGATTGATCCCAGCCACTTCGTCTTCGCTCAGCTTGGAGCGCTCTACGTCTTTGGAGAGAAGTGTGAAGATGATAAAGAATACGATCAATCTGCCCTCAATAAAGGTCGATGGTGGTCAAACGGCTTTGCTGTTGTAGTTCGACTCAGCGAGAAAGGTGTTCCCGGAGCTGTCTACACCATTTACAACCACGGCAAGCAAATTGAGTCTATAGAGGATGATGAAGAAGATGATTACGATGGATCTCCAGAGGCTGTGGGCCATATACCTGGATACCTTCATCCGCGTTGCACTGAGGGGTTCAAGTTTGCTAAGGTTGCCGACAATGTCGAAGTGTTGGGGGATTTCGCAAAGCGTTTCACCTTCATACCCATCACCCAGAATGAGAACCAGATAGTTCGCGCAAGAGTCTGGCAATCCGAAGTCAATTATGAGGTGAAGGAGGGAGGGAAAGTCTGGGACTGTTACGTTGCACCTGTGAATGGATCTTGGAAAGAGCCTACCAAGCCAAAGAAATAAGCTGGTCACTGCAGCATACTATGAACAGTCTACGAACAAACCTACATGTTGCGACACCCGACACAGACTGGGAGGAACATGGTAGGAGGACGTCTGGATCCGCGTCGCTGATATATCTACGACAGATGGAGCATGGACGCTACAGATTCACTCTCCTGTCTTTAGTGTTACCCGTAGTCAATATCATACCATGAATGCTATGCCTTGAGAATAAGTCAGCTCTCTGTGAAATAAGTTAAGATGGAACTGGGTGGTTGGAGTAGCCTCGATAATGGATTTCACTTCATGCAGAATCTAAGATTGGTCATGCATGTTATTCACCTTGGACAGGTTTGACTTGCTGAACAAGGGTCTTTGCTTTGCACCAACAGAAATGCCTTTTCTGACCAACAAAACGTCTCTTGAGGAAGAGATCCAGCTATCCTAATAAAACTCGCCGAAACATCAACGATGGAAGTCCCTATACTGACGGACCGAATGCCGGTAATATGAATTAACAAGGTTTAGCCCGACCCTCCGCCGTCCCAAACCTTGGATTATACACAGCATGGGGTGGATGACTTTTCGTTTCCCTTTGAAGAAAGGACATCTCGATAATAAAATGATATAAGATTTAGAAGAGTTTATGGTATTATTCCCTAAGTTTTAGACTCTCAATTAAACCTCCGCAGCTAACCAACTCTTCTTAACATGATGTACTTGTTAGTGCAAATGCAGATGTTTGTTGGTATAAATCACAAGGTTCTTGAGTAAAAGAACACTGTGAGAGAACTTTTTGTCCAAGGGGTAGAGTGTAGAGTGACTCGTTCCAGGATAGCTCTCAAGTCGATTGAACGAATAGTTGCACTCCTAATAACTTCCTCACATCAGTTTACTGACTCGGCGGTCCGGCATTCAGATCTGCGCCCTCGCTTCCTTTGTTCAGCCTCGGGCAAGCCGTTTCTTTATATGCAGCCATGATCAGTTCGAAAAGAGGAAATGTGTAGCGAATTTTTCTTTCTGTTTATGTGGGGTGATATCAAAATATTTATGATTATACGCTGCCTGGCAGTGCTATGCCAGTGGCAGACTGCTTGGAGTGCCGACTATGAATCAGAGGCCGTGGCAGCCAAATATCCTTCTATAAAGCTGCCAACTGTTCGCATCTCTCTTCCTTCCTCACTCTTTCAACTTTCAACAACAATCTCATTCTTCAGATCATCACATTCCGCGAAAATCACTTCTCTATCTACCCAAAGCCTCGCGTCATCATGAAGTTCGCAATCACTGGTAAGCTACTGACGTTCCAAAGCCTGGCACAAAGACTTCATCTGTCTGACTACCTGTTTCGCAGCCCTGCTTCTCCTCCTCGGAGCCGCCAACGCGATTCCTTCCGAAGTAACCACCAAGGAGAGTACCCAGAGTACCTGCAACGTCCAGTGCTCCATTTGGTACACCAAGTGCTACCGCCGCCCCTGGGCCTACCTCTGCGATGACAGCGGCAAGTTCGTCCGCCGAGGATGGAACCCCGATTGTGAGAAGAACTGTTGGTGCAACTGCGATGCCAAGTAGAGAGACAGGTCCGAACCGGAGATGGATATCGTTGGCGATGGTGGAAGGATGAACATCGACTTCTGGTGGCTTTTGTCTGGGGAGAAATGAATGCTTCGGCTAGTATGTGCCATCGAAGCTAAGGATGACAGATATCAGGAGCGAGTAATAAATCAGAGATGTTTACTCGCAAACTAGTTGAATGATCGTGACCTTGAATATGCTCCGAATGCGTTACGCGTTGAACAACAGTGCTGGACAGACACACTGCGTATTCTTCCTTGTTGCTATGAAGGTTTATTATTCTATCTAACACATAACCAAAAAAGAATCGAACACGTTGCCCTAGTACAATCGCTGAGCCAAAAAGCACATCTCGCTCACCATTACTTCTCAACGTCGTTTTGTGAAGATTCAGAAACCTTCCTCACGGTGTTGTTGAACACTGGGCCTGGGTGGCCGATGCAGAGACAAAACACGGCAATGACAACGAGCCTGTTCAAGATCAACATCAGTACCTACTAAAACATCTAGCAAAGATCGATGACTTACACTCCCTCAAGGGCAATGAAAAGCCCCTCGTTCGTAACAAGATCCGAGTCTTGGTATCCCTCGCTCAACTCATAACATCGGAACGCGCATCGAGCAAGAATGAGAATAACAGCGGCGCTCACAAAGCCAAAGAAGATGCGCATGCGGTTGTCGATAGCGCCAGCTGCACCGCTACGGAAATATCGCCATAGGTAGTCGCCGAGGAGAGCGCAGAAAAGAACGAGGATGACGACCTGCAGTGAAAGACCAGCCAAAGCTACATCAATGCCCGTCTGACTCGAGCCTTGGCTGATGGTCGAGAGAGCTCCGCCCGCGGCTTGCAGTACAAGGCATGTGATGTCGGCGGGGATGAAGAGCCACCAGACAAGCTCCGGTTTGAAGCGGGAGACTTCGGGGGCGAGATATTTGATACTGCGAGCAGTTAGAAACAGTTTCTAGAGAGCCAGGGGAAGAGCTCAATTACATCTTGGACAAAGTAACGTAGACAGCAGCTGTGTACCACACAGGACCACTTGTGATAAACACAATCTGAACCATGAAGCCTCCAAAGTTGAAAGGGTTCTTGTACAGAATGATCCTGCCAATATACCCAATGATCTCAAACAAACACCCGACCATCATAAAGCTCATGTAGAACCACTGTTTCCAGCGAATCCCTAGGAACATGTGCGCGCCCATGGCGATGGCGTAGAGGACAATGAAGGCGATGTTCGCGGCGAGCGAGGGCCGATATTGGTAGACGCTCCATTCTACGGGGCATAGTTCGAGGGTACAGTTTGCATCTGGTCCGAAGACGATGAGGCCGTCTGGCGGTGCTCGTGACATGGTGATGTGAGGATGAAGATGATACTGGTAGGGCTGAAGGAGGTTTGATGTTTTGGATAGGTGGGAGGGAGAGTATCTATATATTTACACCCGTTTTCTAGAATAAACCAATTATCTCCACGAAAATAATCTCAATATCCCAATCGGATCTACAGACGACGTTCCAATTCGCACTCGTTTAACCTGCCAAGGGATGTCAGCTTCTCACCCCCAGTTCATTCTGGCCCTCGCTCAGCCCTGCGACAAAAGCGAGTGCGAGACACAAGCCAATGAAACGCAGCTCCAGTGAAATTGACTGCGCGGAAGCTAGACACTAGATCCTGGACTAATCTGCTTTGAGAAAACCATTCGAGGCGACTAGATTGCTTTTGGGAAAGCCTTTCGAGGTGTGTTTGTGAGGGACGTCATCTAGCAACACCATGACGGCTTGATAAAAAGTGATTGCTGGAGGAAGCATTTTAGGCTGGTGGTTAAAGGTTTAGATTTGCGGGTACCTAGACTGCTAGATAACATTGTCTCAGGTGATCATGCTAAGTGAGCATCTTGCCGCTGTCAGAAGTTTAACATCTAGTTAATCTAGGAACTGGTTTTACCATAGTACTTACAGTTGGTGTGCAATTCCTCTTTTTATAAAAGATAGAATAAGTTATACTAAACTCTATTGTTTTACATAATATTATATAATTTAATGACAAGCTTATGGATAGAAAATTCTAATTAATATCGATATTAACATATATATTCCTAACTGACTCGTTGCTGGAACTTTGGCACGGGACAGTACAAGTACAGGCACTATTCCCATCTTACTCATCATCAAAATCTTGAAGTTTTGTACAAGTACTCTCACCCTGCTTGAAATAACCAACGACCAATACCATTCGCCGTTACTGTGTCAAAGTCATTGCATGCCATAGAAATTTAAAGTAGTAGAGTATATCCACATTTGAAGCTCCCTAGTTCATTCCCCGTTCCTTTTGAAGTTCTTCGGTCCCGAAAACAACGATCAGCAATCCGAGCATGGCCGCTTATTCCCCAGCACCACCACTTGTTTTGGCACAATTATTCTCGGAAGCTACAAATGTCATCGTATAATAAATCATAAAGTATGTAGACAACGGTTTCAGCCTCTGCCGCATGGCGACGGGAGCCGTTCACGCCATTCTGAAGCGTACCAGTAAGTCAAAGACTCGTCACACCCTCGGCGACTGTTGACAACCAATGCTTGCTTACGCAGTAGCCGTGAGACAACTGTACTCAACTCTATTCCTTCGGGATAGTCTAGATTCTCACTGTTTGAATCTCACCCTACAACTCCTTTACTCACTTCAGCTTCGCTATTTCAAGCAGAGATACCCGCCTCACTCTCAATCTCCTCCTTGCTAGGGCACCACTTATCCTGTAGTTCCTTATCCGTAGACGTCTCGATCACGCTCTTCTCCCACCACTCACCCCAGCTGGTCAAGAAGATACGGTCGCGGTCCTCCGGGAAGTCACTTCTCGTAAGCGCCGCAAGGACGCTCTGTGCACCTGTCACACTTTCAGCAACAATCTCTCATTAAACCAGCAGAAATGAAACTTACCTTCAGGAATCGACTTTGCGTCGGGCATATTGGCTTGAATGCCCATTTGTTTGGCAAGGCCTGTACCGGGGATCAGACCGGGCGAAACGGCAACAACATCGTTGGTGCCGGCGAGTTGACGGCGCCACCATTGCGCACCGAGCAGGCCGGTGAACTTGGTTTTGCAGTAAATAGGATGTCCGGACACGCCAGAACCGGCCTTGAGCTCCTCTTCAAGCTTGCCTGTACATGCATTAGATACTGAAACAACCCGACGAGGGGACAAACTTACTTGGATCAGAAACGGTGCGAACGGCGCCAGAGGAAACAAAAACAATCCTCGACTTGCTCTCGACTAACTTTTCCCGCAGGAGGTGCACAAGATAATGCTGCGCTGTCAAACGTTAGTCAACGCCAAACTTTGTATCACAGGTGCATTTACACAGGTGGTTCACAACATGCGCTTCGCACCATGGCGATCCATTTGGCCCAGATTTAGTATTAGTGTCACCACTGGCTCCCGCATTAAGCAGTAAATAGTCAATCTTTTGCTGGCCCAGTCTCTCGAGAGTCTGCTCGGCAAACGACTTGACGCTCTTGAGGTCGTTCAACTCCAACGGGAGGATAGCAACCTCATCCAAAGACCGGTCATACTTGAGCTCGTCATAAGACTTTTGCGCTCTCTCCGTGTTGCGTGCTCCAAGGAGGACTCTGTATGGCTGGCTTTGCTCGAGGAGCTGTTTGATAGCTTCCAGGCCCTGGTGCTGTTAGCAACGTTACAATCTAGAATTGGCTGGTTGTGCGTACGATGCCGGATGAAGTGCCGGTTGCCACAATAGTCCTCAGAATAGAGCTCATTTTTACAGAGTCAAGTTAAAAATACTGTCTGGTTTGGCCGAAATAATTGGGAATATGTAGTGTATTTAAGGAGAAGAGGTCCAGCGGGGTTCATCGGCGTAAGTGACGTAAACACTGAGATTAGAAGAGCAGAAGCAGTTGGTCAGCAATAAAAATATCACACCGACTCATAGAACATGCTCACTTTATATGTCTTAACTGCTGCGTTCATCTTGGTTGAGACGGTTTGTAAGCAGAATGTCAGAACCTTGTTTCTAACCCTGCAAATCATATATACACCAGAGAGCAAAAGGGACCCGTAGTACAGTTCTGTGCAAAACTCCCAACAATAAGTCAGCTAGGGATGTAGAGAACATTTAGAAGACTGGGGGTATGACGTTAGGATAAAACAATAGAGTATTATAAAAAATATAAAAATGAGGAAGTTGTCAGAATTTTTGCATACCCACTGCACCTATGTGTAGAGCGATGGATTCATGAATAAATACGCCGTACCTACACAACACTTTCCCTTGAAGCCGATCAGAATCTGCAATCCTCCCCTAACTCCTATAATCCATATCAAACCTCGCTATTAATTCCGTATTCATTTTGGAATGGGACCAAGGCCCAGTCTTTTTATGCTGTCAGTACCAGCGCCAAGATGTAATTCACAGAGGTCATGCCGAATATGACTTACATTGCCTTTTTCCATCCCGCGATGGTGCTCCGAGGAATCTTAAAGTGATACTCGGCGTCCAAGGTGGAAGGCGGCACCATCTCGCCTAGACGCTCGACCCGATTATGGACCATCCACATAATAACCTCCTCCTTCTTCTTCTTGGAGTAAGTATTCTCCTTGCGAACAATTGGCGTCGTACGCAACAGTTTGCGCTCTGACAACGGCTTGGGCTTGGGCCCCCTCCGCCTCTTTGATGGGGGGCCCATGTCGCTTGTTGCCGTTGCTGCTGTTCTTGTCCGCGCAGCAGGATCTGGAGTAGACGTGGATTCGCCAGACTCCGGATCTGGCGATGATTCGGCAGACTCAGGGGCCGGTGTAGAAGCAACAGTTTGAGGCGCAGGAGTTCCCTCAGGTGTGAAGAGAGGACTTCGGGGAGTAGCGGGCGCTGGTTGAGGTGCCACGCGAGACACTGGATAAACACGGCGAGGCCCTGGTTGAGAACGGCGAGCTGTTTGGGGAGGCTGGGCAACAGGAGGTACCGGAACCCCTCCAGAAGCCTGTGCCGGGTAGGTAGGCTGGACCATCGGCGGAGGATGAGGAAAAGGAGGCTGCGGCACGTTCGGATGCGGAGCGTAGACCATATGTTCAGGGTGAGCCATCATAGGGTGAGCCACCGGAGCCTGGGCCATATGATGCGGCGGGTGAGGCACATGAGGATGCGAGTACCCCATGTAAGGAGGTTGCTGGTGGTGGGGATGAGGCATAACTGGATCCGGTTGAGGGTAGTACGCTACTGGATAATGGTGATGAGGAGGAGGATGAGGGTAGTATACCACTTGATAAAAGTGATGAGCAGGAGGAGGAGGCACGTCCGGGTTCAGATGGGGGTAGTACACCACGGGATAATAATGAACCATTTGAGGTTGTTGCACACCTTGAGGTTTTTGCACACCTTGAGGTTTTTGCACACCTTGAGGTTGTTGCACACCTTGACCTTGAGGTTGTTGCATGCCTTTAGCCTGTGGTGGATGAGCCAAATTGTGATGAATAGCCTGAGGTGGAGGTCTGGCCGCAAGAGGTCGCTGAACCCGTTGAGGTGCTTCAATGACCCGAGTCGGCTGAGCGACTTCGGGCGACTCGGTCGCTTCAGGTAATTGAGCATCCCGAGGCGGTTGAGATTGATGCATCTCGGCCTGAGCCACCGATGGTGAATCGGCAGGTTGGGATTCCTCAGTAGGCTCGGGTGAAGAAGCCGCAGACGCTTCACCCGCTCCGAATGTTTCATCCATTGGCGAAGAGGCTTGAGATTCTGGGGATGCCGTCATCGCATATAAGCAACTGCTTGAACAAGTGATGGTAGTTCTATAGGTAGTCTTGAAGTTGTGGATAGCATCAGAGAGAGTCGAATGGATAAAGAAAGTAATGGACACGTCCCTTGACGAATGTGAGAGTACCTGATTGGAGAGGCCTGTGCGGGACAAAAGTAGCGACACATAATCCTGCTTATTTTTGCGGAGGAAGACAAAGTAATTTTGTCAGGGTCGAACTAGCTTCGCGCTAAGGTGGCTGAGTTTGTCGGGTTTTGTGCGGTAAGTCATCCAATCCAGTCTAGTTAGGGGGGAATAAAACACTGGACGCCATTTGGTGGCAGATCAGCCATTTTTGGTGTAAGCGTGTTCGGTGTTTTTCTTTCCCCCGAGGGACCAGTGATTAGCATAAAACTTTCCTCATACCCCTAACCAAGAAGGTCTTGGGTTGGCCGTTCTGCAACCTCTTGGGCCTGTTGCTCAGAAATCATTGGCGACTGGTGATTGGAGATAATAGGTTTCGCTGGTGCACTACAGCCAAGGCCCGGTATTGATGGCAGGCAAGGTAAGACTTGCGTCAGAAGATATTAGCTCATTTGTTGGAGGTGATGGGTAAATTTCACATCTACGTCGTAAATGGCCCAAATATGCTTCATGATGCTGTTCTCTGCAGCGTTCTATTCCGGTCTACGAAACCAGTCCGACTATAATTCATAAATGGCACTTTTAAACTCTCTTGGTTCGCAGGGACTCAGGCAGCTCAGCAACCTTCTCGTTGAAGAGCTTCTCGGCGTCAGCCCACACTCGAGAGGTCTTGCGGTCCTTGAGGGTGAGGAGAGACTCCTTGAGACCCTCGCTAAAAGCCTCACTGGCCTCACGGGGCAGCATTGAGGGGAGGTGGTCGATGCTGATGACGGAGAGGGGAAGTGAGTTCTGGTCGTCCTTGATCTCGACAGGGACAGTGGGCTCCTCGAAGGTAGTGTTGATGGAGTAGATGGGGATGGGGTTGTGGGGGTTGGTGGTATCGCAAGAGACGTCGATAACAACAGCCAGGTTGCGGCCGGACTTGGCAAGGAGTTCCTGGTTGATGAAGGGAGGGATGGGCTTGGAGAGATAGATAGCGTTGAGGAAGATATCAGCCTTGGCGATCTCCTCATAAGGACCTTCGCAAGTTAGCTTAGTACCTTCAAAAAGAGTATACAGAACTTACCATCTCGGTCCTTGGTCTCGTTCAAGTCCCAACGAGTGATGTTCTCATCGGGCATACCCGCCTTGAGGAACAAGTCAACGGCACCCTTGCCGCATCGTCCAAGAGCACCAAGCACAAGGGCGGTGGGCTTGCGGCCGAGAGACTTCTCAGCCTTGGTCAGGTCCTCGCTGATCTGGCTGACGAGCTCATCCTCGTTCATGTAGTATCCGCGACCCTCAGTAAATGTCTCGACAGAGGGGAGCTTGGAGGAGGGGTCCTGGAGCTGGTGGGCGAGGGTCTTGATTCCGAGCGCAGCACCGGCGAAACCGGCGTGGAATCCGAAACTATGTCCAGTTAGAAAATGTGTGGTCCAAGGGTTGTGTGTGAAGCTTGGGTCTCAGAGCTGGAAGTGGCAAGTACAGTACTCCATTCTCTCTCCTCAAAGTCAATGGTATGTGACATCATAGTTTGTGCGGTACATGCCACTTCCAGGACTCCCAATGGACAGTTTTCGGGTTTCATGGGAGAGATAAACTTACGCAGAAACTCGGCGGCCCTGCTCATCGACTAGGAACTCCAAATCATACAAGACGCTACCGCCTTGAGGGAAGCGACCGAGAACCTTCTGCCATCCGCCTTGGTTCTATAAAGTGTCAGTTGGCGCCCTCTCCGATTCGGGATCAAGGTCGTACCTTGTAGCAGTGGGCAAATGACTAAACCAAGTTAGTATGTAGCACATTTTGCTAAACGGATTTCAAGCATACGATGTGGTCGTTCTTGAGAGGGAAATCATCCTCGGGAATTTCCTTGAGGCCAAGGATCAAAGTCTTGGGCTCCGCCTGGGGCCAGGTACCCTCGTTAACGAGGCGCGCGCCAGCCTTCTCATACTCGGAGTCCTCGAAGATACGCTTGAACTTGGGGTCGGTAGATGATCGCTCGACGGAGACGGGGTACCCAGCATCGACAAGAGTCTTGATAACTGAGGGGGAGAAAGATCGATGCTCGAGGGGCTTCTCCTCGGCGCGCAGAAGGATGTGGGGGTATTCAGACATGATTGCGACGGTTCTGAAGCTTCTGAAGCTATAGGTCCTACGATTTCGAAGATGATTAGCAACTTGGTTTGGGTATTGCGATCTGATTGCGGAAGAAGGATGCAAGTGGCGGAGAAGTGTGCAACGGCTGAAAAGGCTCAAGGACGGCTCAATTGACGCTAACGAAAACATGAAAACGGGGGAAACGCACAGGAACAATGGCGATGAGATTTGCGAATTAATCAATTGATGTTTCCAAGGATACCGCGTACGTGGTGTCTTTTCAAGTTTTGTATGTTTGTTTTATCTGAGTCACAAAAAAAAGAGTCAAGGGTGAATGTCGTCTGCTCCTTGATCGGCCTTGACGCTGCGGCCCCGGCGAAAAATGGCCCCGCTCCCGCTCCTGAACAACCCCGCGGTGGGGCCAATGGCTTCTCTCTAAGGCTTAGCGAGGGGAATTTGAAGCTTCTTCGTCAATTGCATCATCTGCGTCAAAGCTCATGAGAGTGAAGATGCTGAGCTTGAGAGTACAATATGCGTATCTGAAGGGCAGGTTACATGTATTTTAAAAAATGACATAAATGTTCCTTGTCACGACAATGAGAATTGGTTTCTAGACAGTATCGTTGGAGCTTGTGTTCGTAAACTCAACATTTATACTCGTGAGCTAGAGGTAGCTCCGATCGGTCAAATATGATTGGGGCCGGGTACCTGGAACTTATGATCTAGACAAAAGTCAGGCCAGGCACAAGAAGCAAATACGACATCGGTATTTCAACATTATCATGTCTAGAAGAAGAGACCTAGGCTTTGTATATTTTGTGCGACTATTCATCGACCGTAGAATACTGTTTCAACCAATAGAAGTTATCTGTGATTACGACTTGTAAGACAGCATGAGAATAATCGAAGGCCAACGATAGCGTCCAAGACATTGGGAAATAATGAATAGTCAATTGATGTATTAATGTTCTTTTAAACTAGATTTTATGGTTATTTTCGTATATGAATCAATCTGGGATCTCAGATTATTACGGTTTATTCAGAGCTTCGAACATTACCTAATTGAACTAACGAAAACGAGCAAACACCATCAATTGTCAACGCGCTCCTGAGCTCAATGCTCCGGGCCACCAACATCGTCATTCCCTTTATCCAATACATTAAATTAGTTAGCTTGTCTCAGCTAATCAATATATAAATCTAGTTCCTGGCCCACTACCCAATCACCCAACCACCCTCGAAAGTGATCGCCGGAAATGATGCGCACATCGGTGAGATCGGATCACGTTCCTTGGACAACACTCAAGACAGCCTTTGGATCGCGTCCTACCTTGTTCAGCTGAACCCCTGCACGCACTTAAACGTCAGGGCCAAGTTGTGTTGATCGCGGCAAGCTACTTACGCCAAAAGCTCGAGCTCTGTAAATTGACCGTGGCTTTTCTATGACGCTACGATCGAAAGCTGGCTGCCATGACGACACGGCGCAACCCAAAAGCAATAACGATGCGGTTACAAAACGGGATGATGGGTCGCGCAGGTATGGTCGAAGCTGATCAATTCATTTTCGCATTTACTCGAATCAAACAACATACATAGCACAACGTTTGACTTGAGAAAATCTATCAACACACTAGCAACCATGAAGGGCAACGACGAAGTCACCCAAGAATTCAATGAAGTCGTCAATATGACGGCCTCAGATCTTGAGAAGTGGCTCAAGTCAGATGACTCCAACAGCGCAGGCTGGCCCAAGGAGGACGAGAATGGCGAGACTGTTGGCCATGACAGTGGTCGCAAGATCGTGGAGATCTTGAAGGAGAACCCCAAGAAGGATCCTAAGAAGTACACGGATGAGCAAATCCAGCATATGCGCAAGGTTGTTTCATACTGGTAAGTGTTACCGCACCTGACCAAGTGTCAGATCAACCCGGGCGGCCAATTGGAGGCTAATTGTATGCAGTAAGCGCCATTTAGCACAGGAGACAAAGTCAAACAACGACAAGTCCCCCGAGGAGGTCAAGAAGACCAAGTCATACGCATCGCTTAAGAATTGGGGTCACGATTTCCTCAAGGCTCAAGGAAAGCAGAGCGGCAGCAGCAAGAAGGACGACGAAGAAGATGAAGAGGAAGAAGAAGAAGAAGAAGAAGAAGAAGTGGACGAGGATGCTGAAGAGGAGCAGGAAGAGAACGACGATGAGGAGAAGAATACTGGCGAGAAGCGAAGAGCAACTCGAAGCCAGACTGGCGCTAACAAGAAGCGAGAGACCCGAAAGGGAGAATCCACAAAGTCCAATGATGATGATGAAGAGGAGGAGGAGGAAGAAGAAGAGGAAGACGACGATGACTCCGAGAAGAAACAGGCACAGAAGAAGCAGTCCAACAGCAAGAAGTCCAACGGCAACACAAAGAAGTCTGAACAGGCCGAAGACGACGATCAAGAAGAGGATGACGGTGGTGACGACTCAGGCGCAAAGAATGGTCCGAAGAAGGGCGATACCGTAAGTTGGAACTGGGGTCAGGGACAGCCCAAGGGCAAGGTTTTGGATGTCAAGGCTGAAGAGTAAGTCTGAATATCTTGCGTTTAAGAGTTTAGTTGCTAACATAGTGCCCAGTACTTCCATCACAACCAAGAACGGTAATGAGGTCTCCAGAAAGGGAGATGAGGAGGATCCAGCTGTTGTTATAGACACGGGCAAGAACAAGGCGATCAAGAAAGCTCATGAGCTGAACTAAGTGATACCAAGTAGGCAGGTGATTTATGGGTGGGATATTGTACTTCATTTAAAGCTTTAATAGTGGAATGTCAATTTCTTTTATTCACTACCATCTACCTCTCTCAATTGCATCTCGAGAGTGTAACGTCAATCCCTGGCATACGCGCTCTGTGTGATCAAAAGCAATCTTTCACATGCGTAACCAAATCCTCACACATATTTCAATGAACAACATTCTCAAAGGAGTACATTTGCAAAAACCGCAAAAAGAAAGCACATCTCAATCAATGAATATGTAGTATAGGAACAGCCCGATGCGGGGGTCGAACCCGCAACCTTGAGATCGCGTACTCGTAAGAGTCTCACGCTCTACCGATTGAGCTAACCGGGCGTGCTTACGATTTGTTGAGATAACACGCAGAACTCTGGTACTATACAGAGGTGGTCAAGTGGTCTCTCTCTTTTTGGCCAGATCATCGCATCTGATACCTCCTCACTGCGCTGTTGATTGATATGAGGCAGGCTTGTCGCAAGAATATCTGTAGCATACATGAATAGCCAAACGGTCTCCTATTGCCGTATTAGCTTCAGAGAAATGTTTCCTCCCTGCGTCGCAGAACGCCATGATGAAAGCTTCTGTGAGGTGATCTGTAGCTCAACTCACCCTTTTGATTCGGTTGGTCGGAACAAAGCAACGATGGAACAGTAGACGACCATATCATCGCTACATTCTCAGTGGAAGGAAGAAAATATACCTTGAGCCATCTTCGCGTTGTGGTGGTAACCCAACAGTGCACAAGCCATCTCTTGATGCATTGGCGTCTAGACATGAAGGAACCAAGTTCATCTACAGGGTAAAGGAGACGTTGAAGAGACCCCATCGTCAAAAGCCCAGGAGCATGACAGCGCTTAGAACAGTGGGGTTGAGCTTAAGCTTCCATAAACTCACAACTTGACCGTATGATATGACGATTTATCCAAGCAATAAGATAATTAATTTATAAAAAAAGAAGCTTCTAACATCATTCCTTTTACTTCTATTTTCTATTGGCACTATCATACCACCTACAGCCATCTCCATGGCGGCTTATCATGCCAAAAGCTTAGCTCATGCGGAGCAGCGGATGTGGGGCGCCTGTTTCATGACGAGAGTTCACAAAGGCTGAATGCGGGCGCAGCTTAAGCTTTCCCATCCCATCTCACCATCAACGGGTAACTCTTTTGTTGATTCGCTTCCCCTCTTTCGTTCTCTTTTCCTTCGATCCAGCGTTTTTCTTTCTTTTGTGCCTCCATTCAACTTATCTTCTGGCTATATACTATCATTTCTTTTGTTCTTCTTCCAGCGACTTTCATTTTTTCCGCGACTTCGCGACATGCTCCTGGTCTCTCAATCGCAACCGTCATGACCAGTCATCCTCCAACATGTGAGCTTTGCCAACACTACGATCGATATGCAATTAACTGACTGTCGACAGGATTGAACCATATATTCGTGTCCGTCGGGCAATACACGCCAACGATGCCACTCTTCTCTACCGCATTCTCAAGACACATCCGAGTCTTCTCCTCAACCCCGATTTCTCCCCATCCGGCCAATCCAACTCGAACATGCATCTGGCAGCCTCTCTAGGCCACCACGAAGTATGCGAAGTACTTATTAAGCTCGGCCACGAAGATCCCTGCCCTGCGCTTAACGAAAGCCATCAAACCGCGCTGATGCTCGCCGCAGTTGGGGGCCACACCGAAGTCGTCCAGATCCTCGTCGAGCACGATAAAACATGCATCCTTCGTCGCGATATCCGAGGGCGCGATGCCGTGATGGAGGCTAGTCTTGGTGGACACGATACCATCCTGCAACTTCTCCTTACCCATGTCCCCGGTGGGCCTTACGAAGCAGTTCGCCGCGCGGATGTTGAAGGCAATACGGCGCTACATTTTGCGAGCGGCAATGGAAACCTGCTAGTGTTGCGAACGCTGCTGGCGGCGGGCGCGGATATTCACAAGCGCAACATCTGGAGTTGGACTCCAGCTGCCTACAGCGCTACTGTTCAGGCCGAAGTCTATCTGAAGGGCTTGGTGAATGAGGTTGGAAAGCGACAGCAGCAGCAGCAGAGAGAAATCGAGACGGCCAAGAAGGGTGGTGGAGTTCGAGTTGTTGAGTCTACAAGCGACGAGGAATGACGTGACATAGTTCACCATTGAATCGTCGTCCAAACCACAGCTGTGAAATGTTACCTGATGGCCATTTTGTGCACACATGATCTGGTGTAGACATCAGCAGAAACATGGGTTTTCACAGAACCAATCATTGCCGAAGATTCCCTATGGTCTGCGTTTCACTATCTCATATTATCTATCTGAAACTACACTCAGGCAAACTAGCGAGGAGTTACTCTGAATTGAACTGCTTTTTGGTCCTACATTTCAGCCTCATTGACTTAGGCTATCACTACCCAATACATCGCCCGGTTTGTAGGGTGTTGCAGCCCATTCGCACTATGTCCTATCCGTATGCACACTTACGGCAGTTTAAGTGGTCTTAACGAACCAGAAAATCGCTGTTTTGCCAGTCTGACAACCACTACCAAGCCCAGTCAAGTGATTGGGTACCGGTCAGCAATCGAAGCTGTGTGCCATGCCCATGTGTGACACACGACACGCTGACAGGGTGTACCATCTTGAATCCCTGTTCGCCCGTTCTGCGTATCACAGTTGATATGACATGGTCTGGCCTTGGAGTTTTGCTTCCCGGGCATTTTCACCCACACGAACCGAACCCCGCGTGACGGCTTGTCCTGGAACAGCTACCAGGTTTGACGTAATGGCTGGTGAATCACCTCCAATTCATAAAGCGGCTGATTGTTCTGAGGACATATACTCACAAACAGTCCCACATTTTGATAACTCTGACTATCTTTCCGAACTGATTCATTGTCAAGGACATAGTTGACCATGTTCGAATCTAGTACTATCCATAGCATAAATAGCAGCACAACCCTGTCCTACAGACTTATTCCTTTCAACCAGTCGTCCATCAAAGTCTTTCAGCTCACTTGCCAGAGCCGTTCTTCATGTCCAACTCAACACCAGTTCGCTGTAGGACAATTGAGAACGTCGATCTTCCGGCACCCGCGACCAAGTTGATCATCACGCAACATCTGAAGGCTTCGCGAGACTCCCCTTATTGGGCTTGGATCATTGTCGGTGCCTTTTACGACAGCAACAACAACGTTCTCTGGAGCACAGAGGTCTTCGCTGGTCGTTTGGAAATTGACTCTGACTCTGACGAGGAGACTGTTGATAGTGAGAGTGAGAGTGAGAGCGGTTCATCAGAGGCAGCGAGCGACACTGAGGATACATCTTCAGGTAAGCCGTGGACACATGGCATTGGTTACAGACATTCATATACAGAGTGTTCTATAAAAACGCCTTTCGCCCTCTCGCGAGTTGGTCTGACTTCGTTTAGACATCTATCCTCCCTACCAACGCCCTGTTAACCCTTTCAACTATTATCAAAACGAAATTTCGCAGCCTCAGCAATCGTATCCTCACTGGTACCAAAGCTCACCATACAGCGTACCACCTCAAACTTGGGACCCAAGCCGTCAGGGACCTGTACCTGGTTACTGGAACGCTTCGTTCGACCCGAACCTTCGTCGTTGGGTGCATACCTGGCAGCCTCTTTGTTGACCCATTCCTCCCCATCCCTCCGTATTTCCCCGATCTCTCGTCATGTCTGGTGGTTGGAATCCCATCAATGGCCGTGATGCCACGGGTACGCGTCCCAACTTCGCTCCCGTTGGTGGTCCTACGCCTGCACAAGGTCAACCCTACATTCCTCACATTGGTGGGCCTGGCTATAACTTTGGTTTAGTTGCTTCCCCTTATGGCTATATGTACGGTGCTGGTGCCGCATATGGTCAACCTGCGTACGGTCTTCCCCAGGCACAGATCCCTGGGTTTCAGCCTCAACAAACCTTCTCCCATCAGCCCAACGGCGCGGGCAATATCCTTCCTCGACAGCCACAGGCTCAACCTCACGTTGACACCCAAATGCCTGCTGCTCAGCTAACTAACTCATCCGGTGGTGTCGGCTGTGAACCCGGCTACAACTACTTCTTCCCAGCTGCCCATACCAAAGTCCACGTTTTCAAGAGCGATACTCCGCCCTGGCAGCTCCCAGCAAACGCGCAGATCCCCTTCATAGCATCCCACGTCCCCACGACCACTAAGCTGGGCGACTTGCTCAAGGGCTTCGGCTGTACTAACTCTAACCCAAAGAAGAACAAGTGTTTTGAGCTATACAGCGGAGGAAATGGCAAGTGGTACAAGGGATATGCCTTCACCGGTGATGAGAAGGACGAATGCGACAAGACGATGGATCAGGTCGGTTGGGACTCGACCAGAACTGGAAATCCAGGAGAGAAGCCGGTTGTCTGTCTCTGGTTCTGCAAGAGCTAATGGTGATGAACAGTGTGGGGATTGAAATGGCGGGAGACATCCAAGATAGGGCGTTTTTGCTACTCTACCATTTGGGAGGTTTTGCTAGGGATGCAGTGAGATTTCGATCTTTAGGCGGCGCCATGGCTAGGGAAGAATCGGAGTCGCTGGCGTTTTTGGCACACTTGCTTTTATTTCTAGTTCCGAGTCCTCGATTGCTTTAGTCTGTTGCTGAATTGATAACTATCTGAGTATGTACCTATTCCTGCTGATGGTTTAATTGCCCTTGGGACTGTAGCGCAATGATTACTCACTGGCTCACCCCCTGAGATAAGATATATCAATAAAATACAAGCGTATCAAACCCAAAGTATACCGGATAGTACGTAGTGCATTGTATTGTTACTCATATGCCGTCAACCTAGGAACCCCTGTACGAGAGTCTTGGTATACAGATGATCGGCACGAAGTACCAAGTCTATTTCAACACCATGTACAGTTCCGTGCAAAAGTTCCGACAACGAGCAAACAAGAGATACTTATATTAGGATAGATAGTATTAGGTATATCATACCAAGAATACTGTATATAATCTTAGACTATAAAATCTACAATAGAGGAAATTGTCGGGAGTTTCGCACGCCCACTGTACAAGGTCACACTGAAATTCGTGAAACTTGATATACGCGTAACAAATATCTCCAATTGTCACATGATGACAAGAAAAGAAAGTTAGACAACAAGTAGACTAAGCCCGCTTGGCACAGTTCAACTAGTAGAACCATTGTATGGCAATTGTTTAACTACTATATTGTACATGTTCACTGCTCATGCGCTTTCGGAATTGTTTTTACAACTTGAATTCTTTTGTGTATACTAGGAGCATAGCCCCTGGGAGTCTTACCAGGCATTGTCTACACCCATCACTTATTTTCCCTCTCCTTCTTCCTCCCCTTCCAATGCGTCCTCGCAATCCTTAACAGTCCCCAAGCAAGAAGTCTATAAACTACCACACAAGCCGCCAAGCACGCCACGTTAACCACAGGATCGACATCGAAGTTATACAGCTCTAGCACATCCTGCCCCGTCTCGATCGGACACTTCCCGTTCGCTAGTCTCTGGTCATCGTTGCACGTAAAGGTAAGACCGCGTAGTGAATACGGCGCCACAGCACGTGTGCCGTACCGGATAGGCGAGAGGTAGTTGAAGGCTTTGAAGAGGTCCGGCATATCGATGGAGAGGATACCAGCCATTGTGTTTGCGAGCGCGAGGAACACGCCCATGATGTTGACGGCGAAACCGGTGTGTCCGAAGAGTGTGTTGAACATGATTCCAAGACTCTCGCCACAGGATACAATGCCAAAGCAGGCGAATACAGAGACGAAGTAGAGTGTTGCCGTTCGGGGAAGATCCACTGCAATAACACCCAGGACGCCAAAGATCATGCAGCTTATAACCTCAAAGGGCACTTCAAGGATAGTGTACGCAGCGAGGAAAGCATCAACGCTATAAACACCATCGTCATCCTCTCTGTAGAACACATCGCGCTCATTCGGATAGATAGCTGTGTTCTGCAGCATTCCCACAAAGTAGAACGCACCAATCTCCTGCACAAAACCCATCCGGTTCTGGACGGAGTAGTAATCGTTGTCGAAGGGTGCAAAGAATAACGCCAGAACAAGAGCGAGACCGATGACTTGCATGAGACGAGCGATGATGAGCTCTGGTTGGCGGTAGGTGTTGATACAGGCGCGGTGGAGAAGAAGGGGGAGGGCTGTTGTGATGGGGGCGCGTTTGCGGATGAGGGCTCCTAGTTCGGCGGGGGTAGAGAGGTTGGCTTTGTTGAAGGATCGACGCTGTGGTGTTGACGATGGTGGAAGAGTTGTATCCTTTGGGGAAGCAATGGACATGTCTGTTTGGTTGGTAGGATCCGGCTGGACTTCATCCTTCTCTTTAATATCAGCAAGGCCTCCTCTCTTCGTCGATGAATCCTCCTCTTTCCAATGGTCGATCAAAAGCTGCACTCGCTTCCGCGACTCCAACTCTTTGCCCTCCTGCTGTAGATCGATAGTAATCATATCCAAGGCAAAGTCCGCGGGGTTTGTATGCTGAGGACACTCATAGCCATGACGTGCAAGATATCCAAGCATGTCCTTTCCAGCACCAGAGTAAACCTGTGAGCCACCTCGTGCCAGAAGAAGTACGTTTCCAAACTCCCTAAACAGATCAGGTCGAGCTTGATGGATTGTAAGAATCAGTGTGCGGCCTTCATTAGCCAGACCCTGAAGCACTTCCATGATAGAGTTTGCAGTAAAAGCATCAAGTCCCGATGTCGGTTCGTCCAGAAGTAGAATGCGAGGATCAGTAAGGACCTGGACTGCGATAGATACTCGGCGTTTCTCTCCTCCAGAGATACCCTTCACAAGTTCACCGCCAACCAGGTTATCAGCACAATCTTTCAAGCCCATCTTCAGGAGAACATCTTCTGCTCGACGGTTCTTTTCCTCTTTACTCATAAACGACGGCAATCGAAGCCCAGCTGCAAACCGAAGTGTCTCGCGGACCGTAAGGGATGGCAGCAGTGCGTCGTCATCCTGACAGACATAAGAACACACCGATCGAATAACCGAATCTGAAGGGACAGCACCATTGAAGGTCAGTTTACCCGCTGGTCGATACTTTGTTCCCACAGAATTGCGTAGTCGCAGGGCCATTGAGTTGAGCAGGGACGTCTTTCCACTTCCTGAAGGTCCCATGATTACGTTCAGTACTCCAGCACTAAACGCCGCCGTGATGGGGTTTAGGATGATCTTGGTGGGCAGCTTCTTCCCTCTTTGTGATCTCTTGTCCAGAGCCAATGAGAATTGATCGAGCTCCAAGTCAATAGCGCGTACATCGGCAACAGAACGTGCAGTCATCTTCTCCTTACCCGCCGAAAGATCTGTATCCGACACACGAGCGCGAGCAATCGTCATCTCGACTTTGATGATATGCAGTCCGATGACTGATAGCACAATGAATAAAATGACAAAGGCAAGGAGCACGAGAATAGGTTTGGCAACCCAATCTTTGGGAAATCCCAGGGAAGACATCACGTACGCTCCGGTGTACTGCTTGCATCTCGGATCAGACTCTCCACCCGAATAAGGACAATCGTAAAAGCTTCCTTCAAATTCGTTTCCTGCATATGCACTAAAGACGTAGAACTGTTCAGGTTAGTATAAAATCAAGATGATGGGACCAAAGATCATACCGTGTAAGTGAGCCACTTCAGCCAGCGGACATAAACTGGCAGACTGTTCACGTTGATGAACATGCCACAAGCCATACTCTGCAAAGTAAAGATCAAGTTGGCGATCACACTTGCTCCAGCGAAGTGTCTAACCGTCGCAACACAGGTCATAGCACACGTAACAGCAATGTACTGATTCAACAGAGTGACAGCGAAAAAGATAAAGAACCGTTCGACATCGCGCTCAAATCCAGCCATGAAGTAGAAAATCACGGAGAAGAGGAAAGGCGCTGTTACATCTTCGGTGATCATGCGGGCGATTCGTCTCGAGAGGACAAACGGTAGAGCATCGACACAACCCTCTGAGTTCTCGCGGTCGAATGTTGGGATGTCGAAGGTCATACGGTACACTTCGAAGATGAGGATGAGGTAGCCTTGAAGACCGGCGGCGGTGTATAGACCACCCTGGCGAGATCGAATACCGGCTTGGTCGCGGCCGAGGTCGTAGAACATGTATCCAGATACCAGGCCCATGAAGACAGCTTCGGTGATAGAAGCTGCCATACCGAGGGGGTCTCGATATGTGACTTTAAGCGTACGATCGGTGAGAACGGTGAGTTGTCGTAAAAAGCCTGCATGTTCTTCAGGTCTCTTATCCTTCTTTTTCTTTCCATCACCAACATCAATCGAGTTATCGAGCGGTTGGTATCGCTTCAACGTCTCCTGACTCCAAGCACTCTTCAAACGCTCGACCTTGGCTGTTGTTTCCTGCTCCAACTCGGGTGTTCGGTTGTCAACAGCGGCAATATCGATGATGAACTCAGCAGGGTTGACAAAAGGGGGCAGTTGGAAGCCCAGCTCGCTGAACCACGGGACGGCATCCTTGACAGCCCCTGAAAAGACAGGGCTTCCCTTTGTTAGAACGATCAAGTTGTCGAAGAGATCCCAGATTTCAGACCGAGGTTGGTGGATGGTTGTGACGATCGTGCGCCCCTTTTGCGCAAGCGTCTTGAGTGTTCGTACAAGCTGGTACGCGCTCGTTGCGTCAAGGCCGGTGGTGGGTTCGTCGAGGAAAAGGACAGACGGATTGGCCAGCAGTTGAACACCAATACTCGTACGTCGCTTCTCACCACCTGAACATCCGTGATGTTGGGAATTCCCGATGCGTGTGTCGGCGCATTCTTTAAGACCTAGTTCAAGAATAACTTCCTCAACAACCCTCTGGCGTTCTTCGGCCGTGGTTGAAGGCGGGAGTCGCAAGTCGGCCGAGTACCGCAGAGTCTCCCTAACAGTCAGAGTTGGCAGCAGGATATCTTGCTGCATAACATAGGCATGGCGCACGCTATGCACTCCAACCTTACCGTTAAAGGTGGCGATACCCTGTTGGCTTAGCCTGGAACTCAAAACTCTTTCTGCTACCGTGTTGAGCAACGTCGTCTTGCCTGAGCCGCTGCCTCCAATGATGGCTGTTAGTGTTCCTGGTCGCAGATCCGCGTTTACTGAATGAAGCAGGGCTTTCATTTTCGGAGCAGTGCTGAATTTTGACGAGAACAGATCTCCGTAGGTCGAAGGGGCGAGCCATGACGGCGCTGTGTCAACTGAGACGGCCAGTTCGTGAAGCTGGACATGGACAGCTTGTACATCGTCAAGAGACAAGTTACCGCCGCCAGATATCGACAACCTCGAAACATCGCTGGTGTGAATACCAGGATCTATCGAGGCATCAGGCGAGCTTGGTCTGTCCATCTTTTCGATATCGATGTTACCGGAGCGGTCGCCGGTGGCATTTTGATGCATCGCTGCAGTGTTTGGTGTAGGTGAAAGCGCAATTTGACGGGCGATATTATCTATTCGTCCACGCTCGGGACATTGTGGTCTCGTGTTTGTGAGAGTGAGATGGAAGGAATCGAGTGCTTATTATTACTTAGATATCAGGCTGTTGTTGGGTATTAGAACGGGGGTTGGTCTATGACGCCGAGGAATATAGCCGACTTTGGAGACAAGAAGCTAGGTCTGACAGACAATTGAGAAGAAAAGAGAACTCGGTCAGATGCAGATGCAGATGCGAATAGGCACAAGAGATTCCATCTTTGTCTCGTCTGTAGTATAAACCAACCCACACGTAATAAACGAGCTGCTCCCCCATGGGTAATAGACCATAGACTACCTCACCTGGTCCCATAATACCCGAGAGTGGCACTCCGTACTCTAATTCGTCCCATCGTGTTAAATTTCCAAGCTCAAATCCGAGAAGAGAACGAGACTGATTCAAGGTGTCCGTCAAGTGGGCACCCTCCGAAGCGAGGTTGCGGGGGGTCTTTGCAAGGTTCTAGACCCTGGCAGCCTGGGCAAAAAAAAGTGATTCAAAAAAGAATTGATCCAGAAGCAGAAGTTCAAAGTTCTAGTCTTGATTAGTGGGATCTGTGTTGGTGGGCGGGCGGCCGATGCTGACGTGGAGAAAATGGGGGGAGGACATTTCGGAATTGGACTCATCCGAGCAAGGGTTCATATGGAAGAGGGAGGTGAACTACAGTGATTGTTGGTGGACACTAGACACTCGCCAAGATGGATGCATTCTAATTCATCTACAGGTAAGATTCCTTCCACCAACAACAGTCAAACTAATCATCTTCTCTCAACCAAAAGCACACATTTTAATACCAAACCCCTAATACAAAACTCCATAACAATACAACTTGTATTTCCCATTTTGACCCTTCGCTTATCAAATCCCATCAATCCCTGACCAATGTCACCCTTCGCTTGCATCTCCCAACTCGACGCGATCGTTCGCTTGGCATAATTGTACCCACGTCGGTTGCGAAACGATGCAACGGCTGTCTCGCTTAGGCCGAGATTTGGAGCTTAATAAAGTCTCTAAACGACTTTTTTCGCGAGACAAGGTTTATTTCGTATTTGACTGATCACGGGAAACCTTACCCGATGTGTACTTTGCTATTTGGCGGTGACAAGTTGGTGATATCTTGTCTTTACTGCATGTGAACGGAGGACGTTGACCTCTCAGGCTGCAATTGGACATGTATGGGATCGGATTCAGTACAGTCACATAGAAGTGAGAAATGGATAATGCATTGTAAACCGATCATTGATATGCCTCTATTCCTCATTTCCCCCAGGCATTCTCAACTCAGGGTACAAGCACGGAGATTATCCTCCCTAATGCCTCACACCAAGTCCCCAAATGCCGACGGAACTATCATCCACCCCGCAATTTCTCCAAATCATCTCTCGTCCTGCTCCTCCTCCAAGACAAGTCTCACATGCACATCACATCGAGACATCCAATGACGCCACAATCACATTAACTTCTCCTCATTACTCGTGTCTTGTATAGAAGAAATAAACAATGCAACAAACAACAAGACAATGCACATATTTCTAATCGCCATCCCTAAACGCCGTAACCATATGTTGTCTATATCATCAATCATTTCACACATCCTCGTCTTAAACCGTTCGCTTCTCCGTGATGCTCTCGCCAAGAGGCTTGCTGACAACGAATCCTGCATTTGACGCACCAAGCTCAAACACCTTGTTGCCGCGCAGCCACGTCTCCTTGACACGGCCTGTAAACTCGTGACCCTCCCACGGCGAGCATCGGTTCTTCCATCGCATGTCGCCCTGCGTGAACGTCCACTCGTCGGCATCGTCGAACACGCAAATGTCTGCGTCCATGCCGACTCTAATGGCGCCCTTGCGGTGTGAGAGACCGACCTGTGCGGCTGTGGCCTGGCAGCACATGCGCACGATGTCAGTGATGCTGGGTGTCTTGGAGAAGTCGGCGCGCTTCTTGGCTGCTGAGTAGAGGATGGGGAGACCGAGCCCGACGGAGGAGATACCACCCCAGGCTGCGAAGAAATCTCCACGCGCCTTTTGCTCTACAGGGTCTTGGACATCAACCGCGGCCACGTCGATACCTGAGTCGTTGTGGGGAATGTTGGGTCGTCCGGTATCGAGATGCTGAGGAAGGAGCTTCAGTTGAGGTGTGCAAGGTGAGTGATCCGACACGATAGTCTTGATGCATGAATCCTCCGCGACGAGTTCTTCCCAAAGACCATCACGGTTCTTGCCCTCCCGGATAGGCGGGCAGCACTTGTGTCGAGTATCGCCCTCCTCGATCTCCTCAGCAGTCAAACCGAGGTAGTGGAAGCAGGTCTCGGCTGTGATGTTGATACCCGACTTGCGAGCGGCCTTGAGGAGAGGAATGCACTGCGTAGCCGAAAGATGAACGATGTGAAGGTGCAGCGACGGGGCGATGTGTGCTTGGCTAATAATCTCCTCGACGGCGTATGTTTCGAAAGCAGGGGGTCGAGATTCGAGGAAGGTCTTGTAAGCGTTGAGTTCACCAGTTGGGGCGAGAGGGGGTTCAGAGGTCTGCACGTCGTCGCCCACGGACTGGGTGATGGGAGGAATCATCTCGGCGTGGAACATGAGGGTAGTCGGGGTGTCCTTGAGCTTTTCCATGGCCAGGGCGATATCCTTGGAAGAGACGGCGGGGAACTCATCAACCTAGTGAGTGTCAGCTTGCGACTTACTTACAGCTTACAAAAGATAAGATGAACTTACACCAGACTCAATCAAAAAGCCCTTGAAGCCTCGAACACCAGCTTCAACCAGGGGCCTCAACTCATCGGCGTTACCAGGGATCACACCGCCGTAAAAGCCAACATCGACCCAGCACTGTCCATGGCTGGCCCGAAGCTTCTCCTCAAAGCCATGAAGAGTCGTGGTGGGAGGGATGGCATTCAGCGGCATATCCACCACAGTGGTCACACCACCACTTGCAGCAGCGCGGGTACCAGTCCAGAAGCCCTCCCACTCAGTACGGCCAGGCTCGTTCAAGTGAACGTGAGCATCAACGAGGCCAGGGAGGAGAAGCTTGGGGGTATGGTCGACATAGTCTGTGCCAGCAGGGAAGCTGGATAGGGGGAGGACCTCGGGAACGACTGAGACGATCTTTCCGGTGACGGGGCTGACGACAATAGAAGCGGGAGTGATGACGAGGGAGTCATTAGGAAGGGTAACGACAACTCTGGAAGAAACGAGGACTGAGAGAGGACCCTCTGGGTACTGCTCAGCGTTGGAGGTTGTCATGATGGGCAGATGAAGGGACGTGAACTTGTAAGAGATGCAAGAGTAAAAAGAGAAGGGAAAGAAGAAATAAGCTATGCAAGACAAAAGACAAAGCTACAGGACCAGGGCTTGTCCAAAATCCGGGGAAAGCTGGTTCAGTTTCACTTTCGAATCCCGTTCCGTCGATTCAATCCCGATGCGCGGCCGTTTCTCTCTATTCTTATCCCTTATCTCTACGACGTTGGAGGGGCAGGGCCACGGATTGGTGGGGTTGTGGAGGCCAGAGATAAGGATAAAAGGCGCGGTGTGGCAGATGATGGAATGATGGTCAGCGACTGAACTGATAAGGAGCTTCTATCAAGTTGATTGGTATTCTTATCAAAGGGACAAAGACAATTGGTTGCTTGGCCTTTCAACGAGTGTTTGCTTCTGGAAGGTGAAGAAGAAGAAGAATAAGGAAGAGGACGACCCCAGAATACTGGCTGTCCACTTCTTATCATGAGTTTCTTCGGCTCGGTATTTCACGGGAGTCCAGATTCAAGGAATCGTATTCATTATTCGATCAAAACATCATTTCCTTCCAATCACTTTCGCCTTACTCTATTCCCCGTCTTCTTTCGTCCTGTCCGAGGTTCCCATTCCTGTACATATCCGGGCCATGTCGTACGTAGTAGGTCCCACTTAGAAAGCCGAAAAGCTTAGCTTATCACAGAGAAAGAAAAATCGAATATTCAGGGTCCATCGGACTCTGCCGGTCGCCGCCAAACCAATCAGAGACTCGAACAGCTTGGCCGATGACGGCAGTGGGTGATTGAATCGAGTAAATATCGAGTAATACAATGCGAAGAACTGCGTGAGTGGGAGAGCGTGAGCGTGAGCATAGCGTTGTATTTAATGTAGCCGTATTTACTCGGAAGAATTCGCTCCCTTTTTCCACTTATGGCTTGAGGCTGAAGTTATTCGAGGCCTACAACAACAATCGGTCAAGAGCTGATCTGAGGAAAGCCTCGTGAGAAGATGTTGGTATCATCACAGTCACCAGACATTTCCTAGCACATACAGCTCATAATTGTGGCTCCTTGGTCCTTGTCGTGTTGTTGGCATATGACTCTCCAACACGTTTCTATCGAGTAATGAAATCGGGATCTCATGGTGGTTTAGTCCTAGTTCCTTTAACCCCCGCGGAGTTGCAATCCCTCCTATAGTCGCCCTTTCGGCTCTAGCTCTTTCTGAGGATTACTCGATCAAAACACGAAGTTGAGCCAATTGCTTATACCGAGGTTACAGAGTCCAGAGCGTCATCCAATCACTTCTACACCATGCTGGCTTCGTCACCACACCCTCAACGTTATAAGAATACGACTTTGTCCCAAAACAGAAAGCCACTTATACGCAACAGCGTCAAATGTATCAGTATAATAGAAATAGTAAAAATAGTACAAGTACAATCAATCATACATGCATAACTTCTCATAGCCGTCTACACCTTGGTTTTCGTTGTTCAAAGACAGACAAAGCAAGCCTAAAAGCACAATCATACACCGCCATGATGGCCAATGCTCTCAACTCCCAGTCCCATCTGACCCATCCGCCATCTTCCAATTCTTTGGCTTTTTATCCATATGTTGCTTTATCTCCTTTATCGTGAAATAATTGTGATGTGATATGCTATTTGTACACGGCGGAAGAGCTGGGCAACTCGTCCCAGATCATTTCCGCCTTTTCCCCTCCACAGCATCTTTACTTCTGTCGCTTCAGCGACTTGTGTGCCATCTCAATCAATCCATCCTTGGCCTCGCTATCGGGAAAGTCTGCAATCGATGCAATAGCCTTATCCACGTATTCTTGTGCAAGAGCCCGCGTCTGCTCGATGCCGTCGCTTTGGAGAACCAACTCACGTGCCTGTTTCGAATTAGCATGGATCGTCTCCAACATCCCCAAACAATGTGATTTGTCAGGGCCAAGAACATGCAAGCCAACTTACCCTGTGTACGTCACCCTCCTGGGCAAACTTGCGGCCAACGAGAGCTCCGAGCTCCGGCATCTGCTTCCATGCAAATAGCAGAGGCGCTGTCGCCAGGCCCAACTCCAAGTCTGCCCCCGCAGGCTTGCCCAGATCAGATCCGGTCTGCGTATAATCCAAAAGGTCGTCCACCAGCTGGAAAGCCAGTCCCAGGTTTCGTCCATACGAGTAAGCAGCATCAACTGTCAGAGCATCGGTGTTGCCTAGCAGAGCTGCGGCCCGACAAGACTTGGAGATGAGAGACGCAGTCTTGAGGTAGGTCTTTTGAAGATAGTAGGTGACCGTCTCCTCAGACCACTTGGGATTTCTCTCGTCCCGCTCGGTGTTCTTAAGCTGCATGAACTCGCCCTCTACGAGGTTGGCGATAACTGTAGCTAGCAGCTCTACAACCTCGGGGTTACGAAGACGAGCCAGTGCGACAGATGCCCTGCCGAGTAAGAAGTCACCTGCCAGGACAGCCATCTTGTTGCCGAATTCCAAGTTGGCCGATGGCGAACCTCGTCGAGAGATAGAGTGGTCGATAACGTCGTCGTGAAGAAGCGAAGCCGTGTGAATAAGTTCCGTGATTTCGGCAAGCCTTCTTTGACTGGGAAGGATATCAGAGTTGCTGTCGGGGATCTCTTGTTCGAGGGCTGAAAGAGGCTGCGAAGGGTTGACGTCGGCGAGGATTTGAGCTGGTGATATTGAAGCATCGATGCCTCGGTGAGTAACTGTAGGATGTGTGGGGGGTGTCTTGGGGCAGAGATAGGTGGCTCTGCTCATGAGGAGAACGATCAAAGGCCTGACATGCTTGCCCTCAGCCTGGGTATAATATTTGGCCGCACGATCGAGCGACGGATGTCCAGAGCCCAGAAGTTTACGAATGTTGCCTGTCAGAAACTTCATCTCCTTGGCGACACTCCGGAGAGGGTCGATATGCATCGCATCCTTGGAAGCCTTCTTAACGACGTTGCTCACGACATTGGAGGCGACCTGAACGGCAGCACCCCACGCAGAGTCCCTTCGCGGGCTGGTATGCAACGAGGCGCTATGTATCCTCGTAGGAACCCGACCGACGGTCAATTGTCTGCACAGAGCACATGCAGGCGCTGCTGTCAAGTTCGTCCTCGTCCACATCGACTGTCTAGCCATGGTGCCTCGCACCACCGAGGCCCCCGGACGGAGCATCATCGCAGGCGTCTGCGCACACGAATATATGGAGAAAGAGGAGAAAGTCGGGCGGTAAGAGAGTCTCGTACTATGACCACATTCGCCGAGTATATATGAGCAGGTCGTAAAGGTCGTCAATGGAGGGGTAGTCGAGATCGATATCGCGAGGGAAATTTGTCGAGATGGGATTTTTGGCCTCTGGTTACCAATTGATCCGACCTCTAAACTTTTCCAGCTCTAGCTGTGTTCTGCTAAGCCGGGGTGGTAAGCGGGCCCGTTCGGCGAGCACCCGATGGCAGCCCGTGCAGAATAGGGCACTGATTGGACAGATGACGCTATGGGGCCGTCGAGCTAGGCGTCAGCGGATGAATCGCTACCGAATGTGAGGAACTGGCCTAGAATAGATTGCAACTTTGGCTTTCCATACCTTGTTTCAAGTAAGCACCTAGAACAAGAACTCTCATGAATGGTCCGTCCCGGCAGTAATCTTGCTCTATTACCTTTTTGTTTCCTTCTACACCATAGAACAATATGGTGCTACTCACAATGACACCCTCCATCGTGAAGGCATTGACAACTGCTGGAGCGCCAGAGACACCACAGATTGAGGATCACGATAGCGAAGCCAAGTCCAACGAACCACCACAAGCAACCCTAGAGCCTTCCTTGGACGAGCCTGAACTCGGAAAGCCCATATCGCATAGCCAAATAGTCGGCCTATGGAAACGCTTAAAAGCTCAAGGCAACGCAAACTACACTCTCGAGCAACTACTTCGCGGCGCATCCGTCTACATCCCTCCTCCGCCCCCCAAACCCGAACCTGTAAGTCGATCGATGAAGTTCTAAGCCTCCCATGCTAACCATGCGCCAGTCACCCCAGTACAAAGCCCTCATGGCCCGCCTCCGCCGCGACGAAGAAGCCCGCTCCTACGAACGAATGATCAACCCCGTCCCGCAACAAGAAACCTTCAAGACCCGCTTCCCCTACAGCGCCGCCGGTTTTGCCGAAGCGAACCGCCCTACATCAGCAGCAGATATCGGCGACGAGGACATTGCAATGGAAGAAGTGCATAAGCAAGTCACGCTGATCATCAATTTTCTGGTCAGCATTGCTGGTGTTGCCGGCACGTTATGGGTTACAGCGCGGTGGTGGAGCGTTTCATCGAGGTTATTTTTAACTATGGGTGGAAGTATTCTCGTTGCTATTGCGGAAGTAGTGGTCTACAATGCGTATGTGTGGAAGATGGACGAAGGGAGAAAGAAGAATGTGAAGGTTAAGGAGGTGAGGGAGGTAGTCGAAAGTTGGGTGCTGGGTGATGATGGTAATAAGGACGAGAAGACGGTTTTAATTAAAGAAAAAGACGATACGGGGAGTGACGGGGTTAGGAAGAGAAGGATGGAGCAAAAGGTCGAGATATAGATGTGCTATGAAGGGAATAACTTCACAAATATGACTGAATGTTCATTTTCAACAGGCAAATGAACAACAGATTCCACGCGAAATTATCGAACTTTGACGATTCTGCTTAAGGCGAATTTTCTTTGCAAACAACGTAAACAGTTGTTACCTATAGTAGGTAGTTTGAATCACCCTGAACATATGGAGTACATGGACGAGGTATCATGATGGTGGTGATATCATGGCTCAAAGTACACATGTGACTGCGCGACAGACGCGTTAAGACGCGTCTTCTCGGATGGTGGGGCACGCCTCTCATTAATGACTCTCTTTCTCTACGATGCCTCAATTCCGGTATCAGGCCTGATTCTTCTCCGTATTTATTTTTTACGACACTCTTTTACCCTTTTATAGCCCTTTCTCTATTCTTTTTCTCTATTTACTTCTCGTTGAGGGTACGTGGCTAGGTACCTACCTACTGAGCGATCTATTTACATTCTACCCCACGCGACAACACCGATTCGATTGGTCTTTGGCAAAGCATAGGTAGTAGCTACGTGAATGCGAAGAACCTCAAAATGTATATTCCCACGCTCTGTTAGATACAATTAGTATGATATTGACCTTAGTAGGTCTTCAAGTCCAGCACTAAATGGTCGGCCGCGAGCAAAACCACTACGAACATACGGCAAACGAAGCATTCGAGATGATTCCCCGAAGGAATCGAATACGAAGAAGCAGCGCGTATCGAGTGAAGCAACGTCCTCAGAAACATCAATATCCAAGAATACAAACACGATAGCACAACCGCTTCCGAAGATTATTGTGGCGGAGACCAAGGACACAACCGAATTCACCACGAATACAGACAAACTTACCGCCAATCCTCCTAAGAAGGGCTCGATCATGAGCTTTTTCAAGCCCATTCCCTCATCATCGTCAACAGCGGCATCTAGCCCCAAGAGCGACGAACCACAGCCCGAAACAACACCACCTTCTTCACCACCTCAACCGGCTAGGATAGAAACGCGAAAGAAGCCCCGGTTGCTCCGCTTTCGCGGTACCTCACTACCAGTACCCGACAACAAGAACACAGAGGATGCCCAAGGAGAGCTTACAGAAGCAGGGGACAGTAGCTCGAGATCGGCAATACGAGACAGCTCGTTGAATCGAGAATCGAGCACGGGTGATGTAAAAGCTGGAAAGAAGGCAAAGGCAAAACTATCGACTGTCCAGACGACGCTTAACCTTTCTGCCCAAGCAGCGTTCTCGGAATGTAAGATATGTAATACGGTCTGGAATCCGTTGTATCCGGATGATGTGAAATTCCACACCAAGCAGCATGCTGCCGTTTTGAGAGCAAGAAGGAAGGAGAAGGAAAATGAATTATAGGGCTTGATACCAATTTACGATTAATGAAATAATATTAATACTGCAAGCTTCGGTGTATATTTACTGATTGGGTTGTGTTCAAACTGATTTGCAAACACTGGGAGGAAATCACTGGCTCGTGAAATCACTGGCTCGTGAAATCACTGGCTCGTGAAATCACTGGCTCGTGAAATCACTGGCTCGTGAAAATACTGTTTCGATCAATTATTCAATTTGCACTCGAAACGACACAAGATTCAACTCGGCAGGAGATTTTTGTTTATTGTAAATAAGACTCTTGGAAGGAAATCGTAGCATGAAGTTCAGTGTCGTCGGGAGTCATGATGAGACGCTTAGTGATACCCAAAAATTTAAGACTTGGGATCCCTGCTTTGGGTAGGGCTGAGCCAAACTAACATTACGTCGATCACCCTTCTTGCAGCATCATAGCGTCGCAAGCCTCTCCGGACACGTCAATGTATGATTTAAGGATGAAACGTGGGTGGCATCGCGTAATCCTGGCTATATTTATCCATCCATGGCTATGCGGGTGGCTGTGCTGATGATAATTATCAAGAAACCCACCCAAGAGTCATCTCATTCAAACCTCTATTATTCGAGCTGTATTTCAATAAACGACATAAAACCCAATGCCAAGAAAAGCAGGGACGGGTTGTATCACCTGTCGGTAAGTCTTAGTACTCTGCGTTACTCGCTAGTAACTAATATCTGACAGCATACGCCGTGTCAAATGCGACTTGGGTAAGCCCTCGTGTCAGCGCTGTCTGACGTCCAAACGCCAATGCGATGGTTATCTCCCTGAGAACTCAACAGTAACCCGTCGTCAACTAGCAGAAGCAGCTCGTGAGATCTCGGTGATTGGGCCAATCTCACGGGCTCTGTCTCAGTATCCACGACAGGGCAGTGGCAGCCGATCACCGACACCGCCGAACTTGTCGCTCTTTGATGTGTTCCGCACTTTGACGGCGCCGTCAACAGCGGCGTTTATTCCATCCCAGTTCTGGACGAGAGAGCTGCTCCAGCTGGCGCATAGTGAGCCTGCAGTTTGGCATGCTACACTTGCGCTGGGGGCGCTGCATCAGCGACATGAGTTGTACTGGCAAGGTCATGGGCGTCACACAGGCGAAAGGCTCTGGACTCAGGCAGCTGAGAACTACGGGCGCGCGATATCCTATGCTCGCGACGTGAAAGATCCGGTAAGACTGCTCTCGCTAAGTCTTGCCCTTGTATCAATCACGCACATGACTGGTCGTTGGGCAGACAGCCAGGTTCACATCATGGCTGGCCATCGTCTGCTAAACCAGGCGGGACATAGTGTGGCGACATCAAGCGCAGCTGAGGTTCTGACGCGACTTGACCTGCACGCCATGACATTCTCCGACTCGAGCGCTCCGTATCCTTTCAAACAAGCACCGAGCAGGGTGTGGATTGACGAAGTCATGCTGAAGACTTTCAAGCTGGAGAGCTACGCGCAGGCAGGCACAGCATTATTCGGGCTCATGAGAAGGATCATGATGCTGGGCGAGAGAACAGCAAATTGGGATGGACAGGCTATAAGCAATGACCAGGAAATGCTTGAGGACACGATACAGGATCTTGTTGCGTGGGAGTACAAGATGGGTCAGTTCGAGATGGGCCATCCGAAATCGCATGACCAGAGAGGCGCTGTATCCATCAGGCTCTACCATACGCTGTTGCGCACATTCTTGGTAGCGGGAGCTTTTGGGTTAGAGATGCGATGGGATAATCTACTCGGTCTTTACGAGAGGATCCTCACACTCGCGGAGACGTTATGGTCTTACACGCCAAACTGCAACGTTCACTCACCTCTCTCACTGGAGCCAGGAGTCATCGTGCCGGTCTTCATGGTCGCGCAGCGATGCCGCCATCCATGGCTTCGCCGCCGGGCGATTTCATTCCTCCACAAGATCAAGAGACAAGAAGGCATGTGGTTCAGCGACGGCGCAGCAGCAGTCAGTCAAAAAATCATGGAGATTGAAGGCCAGATATACTTCGAGAGCGACCTCGGCAAGGAAGAAACTCCATGGCAGATCGCAACAGAGAACATGCCCTGGGAAGCCTGGGCGAGTGTCGACTTGCAGAAGTTACCAGCGAATACGAGCTGGGCTGGGATTGAAAAAGTTCCTGAGGAGAAAAGGATGCGTGAGACGATGGTTATGGTCCTGACAGAGGAGAAGCGGATTGAATTGTCGCTTATAATGAGTTCTGTTGAGAATCCGGGGAGTTATGGCAACGTGCGGACGGAGACGCTTACATATGGATGAAGCTCAGCCATTTTTGTCTAGTATCAAACTTAGTACCTAAACGCCATGTAAAATACCCGTAGTTTTCGTATTAAGATCGTCATAATCGCGTTCGTATTCGCGAACCACACCATCCCCAACAACAACAAAACGACAACAACAGCAACGGGCCCCGAAACCCCCGAATTTCCATCGTGACATTGGAGAAAAAAAAGGGGGATCCACCGATTCATAAGGCTTTTTCAAGGTTATTTGCTGGACAACCAATGGAATTGCTTGTCTTGTCATCACTGTTCCTGGGGGAGACACTATGGTACGACTCCGGATCTCAAGTGTCCGATATTGCCAAGCATTTCGCTTGGAGGGTTTGGAGATCTACCTAGTGACGGTGTAAAATATGGGGTTCTAGATGCAGAAGGGGGGATAGCTAGGATAGCTAACTGGGGATAGGTAGAGAAAGGGCTACGTTGATCCAATTTTGAGCTAAGGACCCTGTTTCTACTTTCCTGAAAGTCGGACTACTTAAATGAGAGGCGTTTGTACTAAAAGAAAACCTTCATCCCGTCCTCATCACTTTCAACTTTCACTTTTCATAGTACAACTACACGACATACAATCGACGCCATGAACGCAACTATCGAGACTCCCTCTAATCCGTACTGGCCGCTGGACGCCGCCCTCCCGGTCTATGTCGCCAACACGATAGATTCTCGCACTCTTGTGGGCACGTTCGTAGCTGTTGCAATTGGCATTTTTGCAGTTACGCTCCTGTTCATCCAGTCTGCGCGCCGGACGTTGTCCAAGGGAGAGGTGTTTGCGACGATGTGGTTTGCGATTTGCGGATGCATCCATACCTTCTTCGAGGGTAAGTTTTGCTTTGTTCTTATTTTCAGTGGTGATACTAACAAACAGCCAGGCTACTACGTCTACAACTTCCTTGACATCTCCAGCAGATCTCATCTCTTCGCTCAATTGTGGAAGGAATACGCCCTCTCAGACTCTCGCTACCTGACTCAGGACTCATTCATGGTCCCTATGGAGGGCATCACCGCCACCCTCTGGGGCCCCATGTCATTCTTCTGCGCCTGGGCTATCGTAACACAGCACCCTCTGCGCCACCCATTCCAGCTCATCATCAGCGTTGGACAGATTTACGGTGTCATTCTCTACTTCGCGACATGCCACTTCGACGAGATCGTGCACAACATCGTGTACTGTCGCCCTGAGCAGTTCTACTTCTGGATGTACTACGTGTTCTGCAACGCGATCTGGGTTTTCATCCCTTCTGCGCTGGTCGTGCAGAGCGTCAAGGCCACGGAGGGTGCTTTTGCGAAGGTGCAGGCTGCCGAGAAGACGAAGAAGGCTCTGTAAGCGGGACGTTGGGTTTATTAGTGGCTGTAGGGTGGATTGTATATGCATGGTTATGGGGCAAGAGCGGTTAGAGAGCATAGATGGTCTATTTATCGTGACGAGGACCTGGTGGTAAAAGTTATTGCGTTGTATGGTAGAGCGTTTCGGTCATTGGAGGGCAAAGAGCAGCAAATGAAATTCAATCTGCGTACAAGATCATTTCATGACTGAGTGAGTGGCTGTGTCTTGATGTCAATGTCCTGGCCCTGATAACAAACAGCTGGTTGTAGAACACATACACCTCAATTGAACACAAATCACAATTCACAACTGGGACACTTTGAAGTAACTCGTTCTGCGATTGGCAAAACTCAATTAGTCTGGAACTCCGTATGTTGTGTTGCGAAGAGCCTTATCCGAACGACGTATAATTCCCCACTGCTCCTTCACCTAACCTAGACTTGCCAGTGTCCAGACATTGCCTAGCTAACAGACAGTAAACCATGTTGCTAGTGATCAACATTCCACAATGTCTCACTCGTAGTAGGCAGGGTTCGAAGGCTCATCGTCAAAAAAAGAAATTACACCTAGTATCTTTCTCTGAGAAACATCTCATGTGCAATTGGAAGACATCTCGACTTATGAATAGGTACTATCTCGATCGCTGACCAGTCAACAAGACTTGTCGGTCAATCAACAGAAAGGGCATTGAGAAAAAAGAGCATAATCAACCAAGTTCAGCCCGAATTTATCAACCCATGCCAGAAGTCTGGATGTCTCAATGATTACTGTGCCCTGCAGGGCCAGCCTTTGCCTATTGGCATAACATTCTGTGGCGTCGACTACCCTCGCATCTCAAACATCCCTTGAGAACTTGGGAAGCAAGTCTTGGCTCGACACCTCGCAGCTCCAATAGCTCGACATCAGTACAATACAAATTACTCCAATTGTATGTGAGCTGGTATGGCCCCCTTATCTACTCGCAATCCAGTACCTCCAGCCGACCAATTGTTGACCATAAGCATACCTTGAGCGTGTAGTTCAATATGGTGGCGTATCTCAGCTTGTCTTCAATGTCTCTACTTCCTTCGCCCTTGACCTCAAATTCCCTTGGGTCCCTCCTAGTTATAATCAAATCATTTCTCTGATTGTCATTCATGTTTCTCTGCAGGTTTCAACCCTCCATCTCACCGGCCAGTCTGCTTTCGGTGCGGTAACCTAACCAAGATGCTGGCTTCAACGAACCGTCTGCTCAGGCTATTGCCAGCTATTCTTCTCATCATAACTTGCTTCTTGTTCGTGTCGACACTACAACAGGGCAATCAAGAAAATGCTCTTGGCGATAGTTGGTGGGCTTACAATGAGGGCCAGAAAGATGCTGAGAGCCCTGCGACAACAACTCCGCTAGCATCTGAAGAGAAACCAAACCAGGACTACGAGAAGGACCTGGATGATATGGATAGGGAACTCGAGGAGTACGAACAAGAAATGACCCGGGTCTCTGAGGATGGTAAAGAGGATGGTAAAGAGGATGGTAAAGATGATGAAGAAGATTACGATGATGATCGAGATGAAATTCAAGACTTGGATGCAGCCGGTGGCGAAGTCCCAGACTTTACACGCCTGAACAACAGCGTTCTGTATCCTACCAAGGATGGAGTCGACTGGGGCAAGTTTGCATACATACAGTATGTCACCGATGAGGACTACCTCTGCAACTCAGTCATGGCTTTCGAGACACTAGATCGTCTGCGTAGCCGGGCTGACCGTCTCATGATGTACCCGGGCGAGATGCTTGCCCCGGACGCCGAAGAGTCGGACACAGTGGCTGGACAGCTTCTGATCAAAGCGCGCGATGAGTACAACGTCAAGTTACAGCCTATTGAGATCCAACGTCGAGAAGGAGACGATTGTAAGTTCAAGCTACAATTTCAGTTGTATGGCACGCTTTCTAACGGAGTTATAGTGACGTGGGCCGAGTCTTTCACCAAGCTGCTCATCTTCAACCAGACCCAGTACGACAGAGTTCTCTACCTCGACTCAGACGGCATGGTTCTCCAACCCATGGACGAACTCTTCAAGCTCCCACCCTGTCCCGTCGCAATGCCACGCGCATACTGGCTCTACCAAGACGAGCACCCGTCCAAGGTCCTCTCATCGCAGCTCATGGTCGTGCAGCCCAGCAAAGTCGAGTTCGAGCGCATCCTGGAGAAGATGGAGACCATCGAAGGAAACGACTACGACATGGAGATAGTCAACGAGCTGTACCTCGACAGCGCTCTCGTGCTGCCGCATCGCCAGTACAACATGCTCTCGGCCGAGTACCGACGAGAGAACCACAGCGACTACCTCGGGTCTGACCGCGAAGAGTGGGATCCTATCGCTGCTTACAACGAGGCTAAGTTTGTGCACTTTTCAGACTGGCCGGTTCCGAAGCCTTGGATTCAGGATCTGGACTTGCGCCTGGAGCATGAGCCGCAGTGCCATATGGTTAATGAAGAGTTGAGCTGTACTGAGAGAGAGATTTGGAACAAGTTGTACACGGATTTTGCTGTGACGCGCAAGGTAAGTACTCTGTTTGTAGGCGATTTGTTGATGAGGTGCTGACTTGACTGTACAGAGAGTGTGTAAAACCGTTGACAAGAGTAAGTTGAAGGAGGAGAAGGAAAAGGCAAATTCCTGGGGCTTTGGCTTTAGCAGAAACTGATTAAGGAAAGAAAGGTCAGGATTGATATCAAGGGCGATATTTAGGATGTGAGATTGCAGTAATATCAAGCGTTTTATTTGCAAGAGCATATTGGGATGCTTGGAGAATTAGTTCAAACACTCTAATATAATTATATCCAACGGTATGGATTCCTCTGCTTCTAAATCTACATGAACTTCATGACTTTCATATCATACTATCCCTTGACCTATTACTCGTGATAAGCTCGACATTAGAGCCCTTATATCTCTCACTATTCGCATCGCCCCCCGTCCTAATGTTCTCATACACCACAGTAGGAGATACCTCGCCGTCCACCGCAAGCGTATATCTCCCACTGCTCGTCTCTCCCACCCTCAACTTTATCTTGCCTAGCTTATCACTATTGGAAAAGCCTACGTGCGCAAGACTTGCACCGCCTTCAGACGCTGCAATCATAACGTGGCGGATGTCCGAGGGGTCAAACTCCGTCATGCCCTTCCACCCTCTAGTGCGGATGGCTTCGAGGATGAAGAGAGCGACGACGACCATGTTGAGCGCGAAAGCAGCGAAGGCGAATTTCTTCTCGCCAATCCTGATGGCTGTGACGCGGACGAAGCCTTGAGCTTCATCTTTGAAATCACCGACCATGATTTGCGCTGAGGAATATGCGACCAGCATGTCGTCCACCATGGCAGTAATTGCGTTCTCGATGCCTTCGAGGGTGACGTTCTTGCTCGACCTGGAACTTAGAGTGTTGTTCATCTCGAGACGAAGACGATGGTCGGCGATAGAAGTGTTGAAAGCCGTGCCAACAGTTGACACGTACAGATTTGTCTCATCGTTAGCGATCAGCTCAAACTGCCGGAGCAGAGTACCCTTTAGCCAACGAGATGGATCGATATCAGGAACGTCGGTATCATTCGTTGGCACGACGGTGATGTTCTTGCCCCGACTGCTAACCGTGATATTAAATCGTGTTGGTTCAAAGTTCACTTCGCACTGCGCCTTGTGCAGAAACTTATAGAATTCTCCAGCTGCGAAGCCGATGTACTTCCTCACAGGGGCGACATCCACATCTTTGTCCTTGAAGTGCGCAACTCCCATCGCCACGACAGCGTTACCGTCTCCAAAGCCGATATAGTTTGAATATTCGTATCCGTCGTCACTGTCTGGAAGTTCCCCACGCGCAGCCCAGCGAATGTCCCCCTCGGTTTGGAGTCTGAAGTCGGCTGTCTTGTTGTAGATGCAATTGACTTTGGCGTGATATCCCAACTCTTGGTATTTCCATCCCAGCACGCTACGTCCAGTTTTGTAGTGAACTTCACCGAGTCCGGGAGAGGAACCAACCCCGTATGATCGCCCGACGTAGCTGTAGCCAGTTCTGTCCAGCTTCTCGTGGTTGCGTGTCGAGTTGTGGATAGGCGATGCCGAAGCTGCACCAGCGAGAAGACTTCCCAGCATCTGGATGCCCACAGAATACGTAAACTTACCCAGGGCAGTGTGTTTCCCGGGACCCTCTGATTTAACTTCTGAAGGATATTCTCTGACGAAAGTGACGTTATCCCAGGCTGGAACCTGAACAGTGCCTTTGATGAGCTCCGACTTCTCAACGGGCGTCATAGCAGCAGCCCATATAGCGCTCAGCACCATAGACACAGATACAAAAAGACCCAACAGAAAGATGTATCCTATCGGCAAGTCCCAGTTGACTCTTGGTATCATAGCATCCATCCATGCGCGCATCTGGTTCATGCTCATACTTTTCGTTTTGAGCCGTCTCCGAACCCCGAGGTTGATGACTCTACAGATGGTAATGACCTGGAGAGAAGACATGAAGTTGGCAATGATTTGAACAGCGAATTGGACCGATGGGCGGTTCTCATCGACGAATTTGAGAAACCCGCCAGAGAAGAGTGTTTCGTTTAGAGAGAGACATAGTAGAGTTGTTGCGAGTGGCGTTGTGAAGACGAGAGAAATAAAGGTATTATAATCAGAAGAGAAGAAACCAATGAAACCGTTAGTTTTAGCCATAGCGACAGACAGAACTTCACCAAACTATGCACAGCACAGACAGTTGTTGGTACATGGCCAAACTCGAATGGACAGACGAACGGGAGAAGCGGGAGATTGGACGTTAAAAAGAGAGATTTAACCTCCCCCTCTCGATATCTACATGTTGGTTCAAGGCACAGCAATGAAACCTGTGCCTCGATTGCATCATGTACGCAAGCGGGTTCATGGCAAGGTGTAGCCGCCCAAGATGGGCGAGTTGTCGAATCACGGCTGTACACGGCTTTTATAAGCGCGTAAGACCCTGGAGATTTCTGGTTTCTTCACTCCGCGGGATGTCGTGCATGGTCCCCGGCGCTTAACTGAAACAGCGGGTGCAGGACGGGAGGAATTCCGATGAGGAAGTGTCTTTTACTGCCCATGTGAAGTTCATATTAAGAAGGATGTTTTGTTTAGATTAGGGTTATCAGCTGAGGAGCTGTTTAGGTTAGTAGTTAGAGCTAAGTTACGTGCCACATGCCTCAACTGCCGAGTCAGAGATAACCCACTTGATACTCCGATATGCGGTATGACCAGGCGAGGAAGCAGGTGGTCCAAATTAGACACTTCGAGCCATGCAGTACCACTGAGGACGTGGAAGGTTTTTTTTGCACGATTTATGCTCACATCGATTTGTGTTCCTTGGCATAAATCGTCGTCAGTATTGCCAACCTCAGGATCCCGGGTTGCGGGCACTTCTAGAACTACGGAATATCAATGTACATGTTTATAACAACTTCTGAAATCAATCTATCTGCCGTTGTATGAAGACACGAGGCTAATATTCAAGTCATTTTTCTTCCAGTTATTAGAACTTGCGCTCATTCCTGAGATTAAACGCGGTCGGATTGGCTGTACGATCCCACGTGTGCCAGGCACCCGACCACCGGAATTGCAGCGGTAAGCACGCCATAACAACCTACTTCCAGGGGCCCCCAACGCCGATAAAGGCTCTGAAACCACTGACCACCGACGTCATTTCTTGTTCTCACCTCTCACGAGGCCCTCACAAGTGCGACTTACACGATAAGAAGGCTTGAAAATAAAATCTTGCCTATCAGGGCTTGAAGAACTCAGTCCTTTGGGACAACCGACAAAATACCATGTTAGGAAGGTTCTTTACCCGCTCTTCGGCGGCCATGTCGGGCGGCGGAGAGTACCAGCCTCTCGCACAGAATGATAACGGCTACGAGACGGAAAACAACATGGCAGGCTCTTCGGATAGCCAAGATGCCAGGTCTAGGAATCATCGCGACGCTGCTGCCATGCTTCTCATCAAAATGGGTCGCTCTCCCGATGAGCACATCGCCATTTCCCCAGCTGACGACGCCCGGATCCTGCGTCGCATCGACCTTGCGCTGCTCCCTTTGATGCTCTCGGTGTATTTCCTCCAGGCTTTGGACAAAGCGACACTATCATACGCTTCGATATTCGGCCTCATAGAAGACACAAACCTCGAAGGCGACCAGTACTCATGGCTCGGCAGCATTGTATTCCTCGCACAGCTGATTATGCAGCCTCCGCTTGCGCTTGCGCTGGTCAAGCTGCCCATCGGAAAACTCACGAGTGCCATGGTGTTGGGGTGGGGAACGACGTTGGTGCTCATGACCTGGGCGAAGGAATTCCGAACTTTGATGGTTGCGCGCTTCTTTCTGGGGGCTTTTGAAGCTAGTATTGGACCGAGTTTTATTGCTATTACGCAGATGTGGTGGAGGAGAAGGTATGGATTATTTCTGATGACGTGAGCTGTGTCTAATCCATACAAGAGAACAGACGTTGAGAATAGGATCTTGGTATTGTATGAATGGGTTAACGTGGGTGGTGCGTACCTTGTCCTGTTCTTTTGTCCGGGCATTAGAGCTAACACTTGTTTACAGCTTGGTAGTCTCATTACCTACGGGCTTGCAAGCATCGATTCAAAAATGAAGCCTTATCAGGTATGTCGACGCCATTCATACCATCTCTGCTCTGCTAACAATAATAGATCATCTTCCTCTTCTTTGGTGCCATTACCATAGGAGTCTCATTTGTAATGTTCTTCTGGATGCCGGATTCGCCCACAGAAGCCAAATTTCTCACCGATGAGGACAAACTCATTGCAATCGAGCGCCTTCGAAACAACCAGATGGGCGTCATGTCACGCGAATGGAGGACCTCCCATGTTGTCGAGACATTGAAAGACCTCAAGACTTGGTGCTGGGTGGCTATGATATTTTGCATTTCCGTCCCTTCAAACGGCATCTCGACGTTCGGTCCTCTTATCATTAAGTCCTTTGTATCAGATCCCTTTGAGACCATGTTGTTTAACGTGCCCGTCGGTATCTCACACATCATCGCGGTCTCGGGGAGTGCCTACATCTCCATGAAATGGAAGCTCAAAGGCCCAGTCATTGTTATGCTGTGCATCCCTCCTATCATCGGGTGCGCCATTCTCTTGCACTTTGCGCACAGTCTCGAGAACAAAGCATTTTGCCTAGCTGGCTATTTCTGCTTGTGCACATTTACCGGTATTAGTGAGTAGACCCTCAGTCGTTGTTCAAGCAAGATCTAACAAACTACAGCGCCATTGATTTACTCGTGGTCAGCACAAAACACAGCCGGCGACACGAAACGCAAATCCACGTCGGCGCTCATCTTCATCAGTGGTTCTGCAGGCAACATTGTCGGTCCTCTACTATATACGCCCGACGAAGCACCATCGTATACCCGCGGTCTGCGCGCCAACCTCGCACTTTATATCCTCGTCATCGGCCTCGTCGTAGTCACCTCGCTACATCTCGCTCGCCTCAACCGACTTCACAGCCATCGCAGGGTCGCACTTGGAAAGAGTGCCGTGCTCATTGACCGAAGCCTCGAGACTGCTGAGGAGGTGGAGCGAATAGAAAGCATGGAGCGGACGTTGCGCGGAGGGGTGCTGCGGGAGGCGACGGGTGGTGAGGATGATAGGATTTCTCAAGTAGCTGAAGATTTGGAAAGAGATAAGACGGATCAGAAAGAGGGCGACAAGGGTTTTGAGGACATCACGGATTTGGAAAATGAAGATTTCCTATTCGTGTTTTGAGGGTCTCTTGAAACCGATGAAACGAGTTATGACATTTCACATAGAGCTAAAGATCGCGTTGGTATTTACGGAGTACTAGGCATTTTATTTAAAATCCACAAAGCTTCTCATTGTTTTCTTTATGAGGTGTGGAGAGGGCGGGCATTAATGTTCCAGGGTTTTACTTCATGATATCAAGTTCCTTCGGCCTAGCATTGATCTATTGCATTTATACTTTGCCAACCCAATAGCGTGATAACGAACGGCTAGTTCATGACAATGGGTATGCTATTCTTGGACTCAATACCTGCCAAGCTGCCAATGCCGTTTGCTGCCGATTCTGCTGTTGTGTTGTCCATGCAGCTAACCCCAAGGTACCGATCAGTTATTGCCACGCTAGCCACGTCTAAGCACCGCCACGCTTGGCCGCTCAGACCAATATCAACGCCGCAGATGACGACGCAGAGCATGGATTGGAAGCTGGTTTGGAGCTGAAAGTTGAATTGTTGGCGGCTGAGTAAGAGTCTTGGATGCCTCCACGTTTCTTATATCTGACTGACTATCTGCTAGACCTTTGATATGCATCTACTTTGTTATTCACTATTGACCTCTCAAAGCTGAAGTGATTCCCCACCTGCAGCTTGCAACCCCTCTAAGTGCCCCTCCATCATTACGGATCCTGCACAGAGACAACCAAGATTTCGACCTAGGAATTGCACCTGGTCAAGTCTCCTACTTATAGGCGCCATTTTTGCTGCATTCATAGCAGTATTATCGAAAACCTATACCCCTAGCACTTTTGCTGTCAAAATGGGCGGCGGTCCAGAAGGTTTCCGCACCGTTGCGTACTTCGTCAACTGGTACGAAGCTACTTACCCTGTATTGACACTCGAGCTCGTCAGCTAATGCAAAGCAGGGCTATTTATGCCCGAAAGCATCGTCCTCAAGACCTCCCTGTAGAGAATCTCACACATATTCTCTATTCATTTGCCAATGTCCGGAGCGACTCTGGCGAGGTGTAAGTCGCCGCCATTACTCTTCCGCAACATTCTCAGCTCACACCCTCTAGCCATCTCACCGACTCTTGGGCTGACACTGACATTCACTGGGATGGCGACTCCTGGAACGATGTTGGCACCAACCTGTATGGATGCATGAAGCAGCTCAACCTTTTGAAGAAACGCAACCGAAATCTTAAGGTTCTTCTCAGTGTTGGAGGATGGACCTATAGCAGCAACTTCAAGGCCCCCGCCAGCACACCCCAAGGACGCGACACTTTCGCCAAGAGCTGCGTTGATTTGATCAAGAACCTCGGTTTTGATGGTATCGATATTGACTGGGAATACCCTCAGAACGCTGATGAGGCGAGAAACTATGTTGAGCTGCTCGGTGCTGTTCGTCACGAGATGGACGCTTACTCGCGGACATTGAGCCAACCCTATCATTTTGAGTTGACTGTGGCCTGCCCCGCTGGTGCGCAGAACTTCCAGAAGCTCGATATTCGCGGAATGGACCAATATCTTGACTTCTGGAACCTCATGGCTTACGACTACGCTGGCTCTTGGGATCAGACTGCGGGACATCAGGCCAACCTGTACCCATCTCGAGACAACCCCACAGCAACCCCCTTCTCTACATCTGCGGCCATCGACTTCTATGCTCGCAGCGGCGTCAACCCCCACAAGCTTGTTCTCGGCATGCCGCTCTACGGCCGAGCGTTTGAGAACACTGACGGCCCTGGTCGTCCCTACCAGGGAACTGGTCCGGGCACCTGGGAGGCGGGAGTGTACGACTACAAGAAGCTTCCTCTCGAAGGCGCGCAAGAGTTTGGCGACGGAGCATGCTGCGCAAGCTACTGCTATAACCCCCAGACGCGCACTATGGTCACTTACGACACGCCCCGAGTCGCGTGGGACAAGGCCGAGTATGTCAAGAAGTGGAAGCTCGGAGGCGCCATGTGGTGGGAGAGCAGTGCGGATAAGGAGGGTGATCAGAGTCTCATTACAACAGTTGTGAGGGGATTTGGAGGACCGGGAGCACTCATGAGACAGGACAACTGCATTGAGTATCCCGCGACCAAGTACGAGAACCTGCGAAATGGGTTCCCGAACAACTGAGCAGCCAGCAAGAGTGGAGCTGGTGGGTCAGAATGAGTGAGATGAAAACTGTCAATAGTTTGAGTTCAGCTGCTTTTTTACGAAAGAGCACATAAGTACATGATTAGTATGAATATCCATTACGGCCTTGAACAGAACCTTCAATCAAATAAACATTCTTGAAATTGCTACGCAAAACTTCGTTGAAAGTATCTCCTCCACTTCAGACCACGTGACCTGCTCACTAGCCACACCAGCCTCAGTTGGCCCGTGCACCCAGCTCAAGCTGCCAGAAAATTTCCACCTGGAAAAAAAGTGTGAAAATCTTAAGCCTCGAGCCATCAACAACCCATTTCGACGCGGAATCATTCCCAATTGCGGCACCGGCAGGGAACAACAAGATGTCGCATATCGATTACGCTCTCTACGAATCGCCCGTGGGCTATGCCCTCTTCAAGGTGGTGCATCAGCAGGATGCGGTCGGATTAAAATTGAAGGAGACTCAGGCCGCCGTCAATGATCTCGCCAAGTTCGGCAAGATGGTCCAGCTGTCCAACTTCAGCCCTTTCAGGTATTTTTTGTCTTGTCTACGTGATGCCAATCGTTGCGCGATTACTGACACTGCCAAGGGGTCACGTCGAGGCTCTCGAGAACATCAACCTCGTCAGTGAGGGAATCGTCTCGGACTACCTCAAGTCTGTCCTCGAACTCAACCTCCCCAAGGTCGGCAAGAAGGCCAAGGTTGTCCTCGGTGTTTCCGAGAAGAACCTTGCTGGCGCGATCAAGGGACTCTTCCCCGGCCTCGAGTGCGAGACCGCCGATACCTCTGACATCGTTGGCGACGTTATTCGCGGTATCCGACTCCACGCCGACAAGCTTCTCGGCGGACTCAAGTACGGCGATGTCGAGAAGGCCGGTCTGGGTATGGGTCACGCCTACTCCCGCGCCAAGGTAAAGTTCAGCGTTACCCGCAACGACAACCACATCATCCAGGCCAGCGCGACCATCGACTTCCAGGACAAGGGTGTCAACCAGTTCTACATGCGCGTTCACGAATGGTACGGCTGGCACTTCCCTGAGCTTGTCAAGATTGTCTCCGACAACTACACCTACTGCAAGCTCGTCTTGGCCATTGGCGACAAGAAGAGCTTGAACGATGACAAGCTCCACGACATTGCCGCTCTCGTTGAGGAGGATGGTGAGAAGGCCCAGGCCATCATTGACGCCGCCAAGGTCTCCATGGGTCTCGACATCTCCGAGGCTGATCTCGAGATCATCCATAGCTTTGCTGAGGCCGTCGTCAAGCAGGCCGACAACCGCAAGTCCACTTCCGCCTACCTCGAGAAGAAGATGTCCGACATCGCCCCCAACCTGCAGACCCTCATTGGCACTCCTGTTGCCGCCCGCCTCATCTCTCACGCTGGTTCTTTGACCAACCTCTCCAAGTACCCTGCCTCCACTCTTCAGATTCTCGGTGCTGAGAAGGCTCTCTTCCGTGCCCTCAAGACCAAGAGCAACACCCCCAAGTACGGTCTCATCTACCACAGCAGCTTCATCGGCAAGGCCGGTGTCCGCAACAAGGGTCGCATCTCCCGATACCTTGCCAACAAGTGCAGTATGGCCAGTCGTATCGACAACTTCTCCGAGGAGCCTTCAACCCGCTTCGGTGAGGCTCTCAAGCAGCAGGTCGAGGACCGATTAGAGTTCTACGCCACTGGCAAGAAGCCCGCCAAGAACTCCGACGTCATGGTAAGTGCAATCTGATGCGGAATCACTGTCCAGTGCTAACTATTTATACAGAAGGGTGTCATGGACATCATGGACGGCGAGGATGCTGGCTCCGATGTCGAGATGGCTGACGTCCTTGAGCCCGAGTCTGCCAAGAAGTCCAAGAAGGACAAGAAGGAAAAGAAGGAGAAGAAAGACAAGAAGGAGAAGAAGGAGAAGAAGCGCAAGAATGACGATGATGAGGAGGCCCCCGCCGTTGAGGAAGCCGACGGTGAGAAGAAAAAGAAGAAGAAGAGAAAGTCCAAGGCTGCGGATGACGAGTAGAGCTCTTCCAATTATTTCACTGCGATTGGACATGTTGCCGTGTCTTATTAGGCATGAGCATGTTCCAGAGCTGAACGTTTCAGGAACGAGGATAACGGGAGATGCATCTTCAGTCATGATAGACGTTGCGCAAGGGTAGTCGGACTCGGGATTTAGGCCAGGATCTCCCGCCAAGCACGCGACTCCTCATTCATCACGATGTCAACTCGGCGTGGAACCAGACAAGGAAGCGGCACGAGTCTTCTTGCGAGTCTCTCCCGCCAGAGTTTGCGCTCCGACATATAGCCAGGAGAGCAGGAGTGGCGCGTGGGGAGATTTGGCATTCCTTGAGGCCCTTGCGCAATTGTTTGAGGAGTTTTTGTAGGATCTGATCTGGCTTCTGGCTTTTGGGCGTTTGAGGGCATTTGGCTTGATGTAAAACTGTTTTTCACTACGAGGGAAAACTCATACCCTTTGTTTACAAAAACACACTATTAACTGAAACTGAAGACTGGGCATTTCGTGACTAACTGTGATTGATGAGAGTAACATTGACTACCTAAGTATCCAGTGAGTATGATGGTGACAGGCTTCAACTTGTACAGAAGATAGCCTCAAGTAAGAATGATTACAAGATCAATGGGCCGAGCATACCCGTCCACAGTAACCCATCCGGACCCTCTCAAACACTCCCCACTCCTCCATGTCGGATCGCTCTAAGGACATGCCCCACCAGGGCAAGCAAGGCTCTGGCGAAATGAAATTTCACGAGTGGGAACCAGGAAATTCATGCGAGGCTATGAAATTCAGCTGATAAGGATTGATACGGATGCATGTGGGAGTAAGTCTTGGCGTTCACAGATAGTGAATTGACTATTTTGCCTGTATAATACTCATGTTGATATGATGCATATTGCAGTCGTATAGTTGAGTTGTCTGTTGTACGCAAGCTTGTGGCAAATACTCGCGGCACAAACATTTCAGTATGACAATCACAGTTCACAGAACAAATATTGGTGGTATCAAGTTTGTGTCGTCTCAATCAAGCATGCATTATCTCAGAAACCGGATGTGCTTTATGCTACAGCCTCATAACGCCCTTTTTTGGCACCCAATCCGTTCCTTCATCAATCCCAATCATGTCCCTTGGTGATGCATTTATTGCTTATCGAAGACGTAGGTCAGGTGGCAGCGACCGCAGTACTGGCGATCCTGCATGGCAGCCATGAAGACACCAGCGCCGCACTAGAAGAGGAGTTAGTCATCTGTAAGAAATGGCAGAGTGAAAGATGGTGCTTACAGTGTCGCTGGGGCACTCGCGTCGAAGTCGCTCGATCTTGCCATCAGAGTCGACCTTGTAGTACTTGAGAACAGCCAGCTTGGTCTTCTTGCGCTTGTGCTTGATCTTCTTGGGGGTGGTGTAGACCTTCTTCTTGCGCTTCTTGGCCATACCACCACGGAGGCGGAGGACCAGGTGGAGAGTGGACTCCTTCTGGATGTTGTAGTCGCTCAGGGTGCGGCCATCCTCGAGCTGCTTACCAGCAAAGATAAGTCGCTGCTGGTCCGGGGGAATGCCCTCCTTGTCCTGAATCTTGGACTTGACGTTGTCAATGGTGTCGGAAGACTCCACCTCAAGGGTGATCGTCTTCCCCGTGAGGGTCTTGACGAAAATCTGCATGATGCCTAACTGAGAAGGTTAGATTCCTGATCCAAGAGTGTATTTGCGAAGCATGCGCCAGTGTCGTGGGGGCTTCTCTCGTGTGCCGTTCTCGAGTTTTCGAAGATGAACTGACGAGGCTCAAAGTCGAAGCGTCGAGTATGCGCGCGGAGGAGGGGGGAATTGCGATCGTAGAAAACAAAGGGCAATTCTCAAGTGAAAGGCAGTGAAGCCCTCACGACAGAGACGGGTATTTGCAGCATCTTTCAGACGTACCTCGACAATAAAGCTATTGCCTTCCTAAGCAATCCTCAGATGGTGCGAATGGGTTGAAGAAGACCTTTTGGCGGAGGTGGCGCCCGCTCAGAAATTCACAACCACTGAAAAGTGGGATCACATGACCTAGGGTTCTCGCTGAGCCAGGCCCTTGCCCCTCGCTGCAGTGCGGTGGGGTCCAGTTGAGCTCTGAATTCTACTTGCCCTAGAGCCCACCAACCTCCGAAAAGTGGACTGCAGTGAGCGTCGAGCATCCTTTCGCCAAACGCACATTTTAGTGAGTCTCTTCTCTTCTTCTTCCCTTTCCTTTCTTCACTTGCGTGACCTGAATTAACCCCAGCAGCAACCGTCAAGATGGTCAAGAAGAGAAAGAACAAGTACGACTCCCCCTCCTCCAGCCAGCCCGCCTCCAATCGCCTCGCATACTGTCGCCGACGAAGTCTCTCTCGACGAGCGAACGCCACGTCGCGATGATATTCGACGACGATTGAACGGCTCTGGCACCTGCGCATCTGAACTCCAGTGCTAACAAGCTTTCCAGCGGCCGAAACAAGAAGGGCCGAGGCCACGTCAAGCCCATCCGATGCAGCAACTGCTCGCGATGCACTCCCAAGGATAAGGCTATCAAGAGATTCACCATCCGCAACATGGTTGAGTCTGCTGCTATCCGTACGTTTTACCTCCACACTTCTGATACTCGTTCCGAACAACCGCTTACAATCCCTTAGGTGACATCTCCGATGCCTCCGTCTTCGCGGAGTACACCGTCCCCAAGATGTACCTGAAGCTGCAGTACTGTGTCTCTTGCGCCATTCACGGCAAGATTGTCCGGTACGTTGTCCTCCCCAGGAGTGTGACGACTGCGCCATGGTTGCGTATGTGCTTCAGATGAGCCTTGGTTGTACCATATGCCTTTGAAACCCGTCCAGCCTGCCCCAGCGCAGCCGTTCGCACTCCGGTACGTCTTTGACCTGTTCCGAATGCTGACCATGATATAATAGTGTCCGATCCGTTGTCGGCCGCCGCAACCGTGCCCCTCCTCCTCGCGTCCGCTACAACAAGGACGGCAAGAAGATTGTCCCCACTGCCCCTAAGGTCTAGATGGGTTGATGTTTGGGATGGAGTCCGGTTATGATAGCAACATTCAAAAAATGGATGGGATGAATACCTTTGGGATCATGAGTCTAAGAAATTCCAAAATTCAATCGGACGACGTTTGATGTCTCCACGTCTTTGACGAACATTATATGGTTCCTGTAACTTTCCTCGCTTGATATGTGGTTCTAGTGTTCCTAGTGACGTATGATTGCTTGCGATTGAGATCGTTGCATGTCGCCCCGCGTCGAGAGTCCTCGTAAATAGGGCTGTGCATCGATCAGTACCATCGTGAGCAGTCTTGCTCCACACCAATTGTTCATAAGATAGGTGACTTCACAATGTACTGGAGCCTTGTATACTCTTTTGCATGACCTGAAAGCATTGTTAATGTTCAGGCTTGCATGTACCGTTCAATTGCTTTTTTGCTAAACCTCATGTGTAGAGTTTTGCAATTCAACATGAAATGGAAAGTTATCACAACTTCGTAACTCACAAACAGCATTTGCAAAGAAAGCGGATCATAAGCTATGATGTTCTTTTATAAAGAGAAAGAAAAATACGTGTATTACTTAGTGAATATTGTAGCACGTCAATCGCCAATGCATGATGCTCTTCGCCATTACCGTCTCTTGTAATTTACACCCAATCTACCCTAGAACACCCCATCAAACTGCACCAAATCAGTGCCATTCTCCGAACAAGTATACGCATCGACACAAACTCCCCCACCACAACAACTTTCTGTCAAGCACAAATATCCATCACTGCAATCCCCATCAGCCTCACAGCTTCCAGCGTAATTCCCGCACTCAGTCCACTCAAACGCGATGCCTACACCCCCAGCACTCTTACCGCAAACACACCCTGTGCCTGGGATGATAGCTTCACGTGGATAGGCGCATTCAGAACCTTCACCTTCTGCGACGCTGCCGTTAGGACAACATGCGATCCGTGAAGAGTCTTGCACGGTGATGTTGTAAGGCCGTGTTGATTCTGGCGCCCAGTTGAGGGTGGTTAGGGCGGGGATATGAGATGCGCCAGCGATGAGAGTGAGGTTGAGAGGAATCTCGCCTTCGTGGAGGGATTGGCAGATGTCATTCTCAAAACTTCGGTGAGCGTTGTACACGTCTATGTACTCCTCCAAAGAGCCTGTGGAAGACTCTGTGCTCTTGGAGAAGAATGCACCCAGAGCTTGCCAAAGCTGCGTATACGCGATGACAGCTTCGTCTGCTTCTCGTTTTGCCCTGTCGGTGGACAAACCCTGGTTGGTGAGGTCCTTGCGAAGTTCCGATGGATCAACAATATCCTTCCCCGATTCTTCAAGGGTGGTAACAACGGTAGACAGATCCGGACATGAACCCCCAAACGGATCTATTGTAATGAAGTCGATGATGCTGTTTTTGATAGCCCACTGACATTTCAAAGATCCAGATTGAGACCCAGGAAACGTGCAGTCAAAGTCCCATTGCCCCGTTTCTCCATCAACAGCGACATCTGCGCAGACTGTGTCGCCTACGAGAAGCTGAGGATACTGTCTGAGCGACCTGTCAACGACGCTACCACATTGATCATGCAGGTACAAAACCTGGCGAAAGTTCAGATCGTCGGCACGCCTTTTGATAGCGGCGCATTGTACACCAGCCAGGTCGGCTATCTGCTCGTACATGTCGTCAATCGTGATGGATATGTCGTACGTGCAGTTACTTCCCGAGAAGTGAATACCTTTTGCGTCAAGTGTTACCAAGTATCCAGCAGGATCAACCACTGAAATCTGTCCCCGCCGAGAGATGTCAACGAAGTACATTCCTCCCGCTTCATCGCGGACGGTTATGTAGAGTGGATAAACACCATCACCCTCAAACTCGACAGACTCAATGTACGGTATGGGGATTGAGACATTGTCCTCGCGAAGTCTGGCGTTATACAGTAACGCCCGGCGGGTTGGGCCACCATCTGGGTCGCTTGTCAGAGAATGGCATGTCTCTTCCGAGAGAGCTGCGGTACGTGTAACATGCGTGAAGTTGGCAGCAGGGAACTCGGGAATGCCAGTCGTCGTAGCGTTACCGCCAGATGCAGAGCCGTTAGAGACGCTACCGGATGTTGAAGCCGTGGCCACAGGACTCGAGAAGGATGTAACAGACCCAGTGTTCCCTGGCGTAGAACTTGTGGTGTTACTACCAGGGACAATGGTCCCGCTTTCAACACTGCTGGAAACTTCCCATGAGTCTGTTGGGAATGGTAGACTCGGGAGGGGTACAGGGATTTGTGAGGTTGGTACACTGATTGTTGGTACAGACACAACGCCTGAGATGGATGATGTGAGGTTCCAACCGAGATCTCCGCTCTGGGTGGTACTGGGAAGGACCCCGGAGTCTGTTGGAAGAGACACAACAGGTCCGGACTCGAGTGAGCTGGTAGTCGGCTTAGAGCCAGGACCTCCTGATCCACCAGTTGTAGTATTTCGATTCGGCACAACGCTTCCGCTTCCAGTCGAGCTCGACGTTGACCCAGGCACTGTCGGCAAAGAGACACTGGGGAGAGAACCTGTTGTGAAAGGTCCTGACGTTCTAGTCTGTGAGAGACTGATTGTCGGAACAGAAACGTTACCTCCTGTCGGGAAAGCAGTACCATTCAGGCCCGGCACACCACTACTACCTCCCGCTGAACTTGTCAAGTTCCCAGAATTGGTAGACAGTGATTCGGTCGGTAGTGGTAGTGTTGGGAACGGTACAAAACTACCAGTTCGAGATATGCTGATGGTCGGTATAGAGAGATTCCTGCTCTGGGAAGAGGCAGTACCGTTCAGACCTGGGAATTGATTACCACTCGTTTGAGAGCCTGTGGTAATGGACTCGCTCGGGAAAGGTAGAGTCGGAAACGGTACGAAAGTGCTAGTCCTGGATATACTGATCGTTGGTATCGACAGATTCCCACCTAGAGCAGAGGTAGTGCTGTTCCAACTGGAGGGCACGCTTCTACTGGCTCCAGAGTCTGTTGTAAGGGACTCAGTTGGGAGTGGTAGACCCGGGATGGGGGCAGAAGTTTCGGTCAGGGGTATGCTGATCGTTGGGACTGATGCGTTACCCCCAGAAGGCAAAGAAGTACTATTCCAGGTCGGAGCGAAGCTACCACTCGAGGTTGCCTCTAAAGATGATTGACTCGGCGATGACAAAGTCGGAAACGGCACAAATGACCCACGGGATACACTGATGGTCGGTATCGAGTCATTGCCCCTCGATGCAGAGGTAGTACCATTGATACCAGGGACCACACTCCCAACCGAAGAGACCTCAGAACCTGTAGAGACAGAGATCGTAGGGAACGGCACAGTTGGGAAAGGCACAAAACTCCCTGTCCCAGAGATACTGATGCTCGGGATGGTCAGACTTGAGTTCCACCTTGTGAAAGTTGAGCCGGTTGGACGTGTGCCACTATCCGAAGCATTCGAAGTCGAGTTTCCAGGAATAGGCCTCGGTAGCGAGCCGCCCGTGGTGCTGGAATGCGTCATTGCAGGTTCGTGAGTATCTGACGGTTGTGATGTTGCTCCTATGCTGGATTGGAGAGTTTGGGACTGGTTACCAGATCCGGTGAATGATAAGCTAGGCTGTGTGCTGGAGGTTTGATTCTGAATGCGTGAGGTTGATGTCGAAACGGGACCGCGAGTATCCGAAGGCTCACCAGAGGTGGTAAAGTTCCATGAATTCCTAGACCCCGTTGAGCCCTGACTGAGTGTTTCCGTAGCAGATATACTGGTGTTGGTATACGGGCTCGTCCTTGGAGTATCTCCTGTTGTTTCTCCGGCAGAAGCCGAAGTTGATCGAGTCCCATTCCCACGTCCAGATGTCGTTGATTTGACTCCAGTCGTTGAAGTCTCGGTATATCTCCCAGAGCCGGGTTGTCCCACTGACGCCGACGTCTCTATATCCATACTCTGCGAGTCCGAGTACTCAATCGTAACTGAGCTTTCCCGCGCCGTCGTTCGGGACGAGTTGCTCGACGAAGTCATAGCATCCGTAGTAAGAATACACTCGCACTATATCACATAAGTCTCTCTCCACAACACCTCAAAGAGCCGCTCACATAGGATGCTATCCGCGTTTGATTATACCTCACATACTCAGCAGGCGTGCTGTACCCAGCACCGCAGTGGTTCCCTTCCAGAACACTCGAGCAGAAGCCGCCGCCATCTTCAATGAGAGAGGTATATAGTGCATCGCGGGGACAAGCAGTTGTCTCATTCCAGTTGGCGGGGAACGCAGCGGCGAGGTGAACAACGAGGGCGAGTAGCATCCACATGATGCTGGCTTAAAACGAGTGTATTGAAAATGATGAGTGAAAGATAGCGATATCTGACGGGATTGTTTGGGAGTTACTTATAGGATGTACAGATGCAGCTGTCTCTTTACGAGGCCAGGTCTTCTTCATCGTAGGCCTCGCAAGAAAGACCATACACGAGGCCGCCCATTCTCTGAAGACCCCAGAATCTGAACGGATGCTCGAGACTGGTTCCAACACCAAAGACAGAGCAGAATCTGCCGAGACACGACATCCCTGACATCCAAGACTCACATGCAGAGCCGAGAAAAATCGGCACTTCTGACGTCCCACAGCATGCGCATCTGCCAAATCGAGCCGGGTATCTGCATCGTGTCAAAGAGACACCATGGACTCGCGAGAAACTGGACCAGAAACGAGCGATCCTTAATGTCCCAGGTCCAGGTCTAGACGCGCTCAGTGACACGGGAGCTGGGGGTTCTTGGATCGTGGGACGCGAGTGTGATACAAGTGGCGGTCTTGGGAGGACGGCTTCAGGTTGAGTCTTGTTGACCTGTGGTTGACGGGTGATGATGGCTTGATCACGGAGGAGGAATTGGCGAGGGGCTTAGTCTGGGAGTGTTAGTTGATCTTTAGTATTAGGGAAATCGGCGTTTGTAGAGGAGATGCAAGTGAGAAATCGTATCGACAAAGACCAAACATGTGGATACAATCATAAATCTAACCTCCATCCATATTTTAATCATCAAGGTATCCGCAGCCAAACCAACCCAATTCCATATTCATCATCATCGTCATATACAACAAGTATCTTATTCACCACCCTCATCACCGAAACGGCAAGCTCGTCGTATTAACACCCGTCTGGGTCTTCTGCTGCTGCTGTTGCCCTTGCGGTCTCACGATAAAGTCCTTGTTCTCAATCGTCACACTCTTGGTCATATGATTGACCTTGTACACGCCAACCAGCCGCGCCGCGAGCTCAAACATGTTGTTGCGCAGCGAGATGACGATGAACTGGGCGTTCTTGGTGCGCTCCTTGATGTAGTTGGCAACGATCGAGACCTGCGTACCATGTTAGTCAGAGTCAGAATACGAACGATGAAGGGTTCGATGTGGAATGCCCACGCGAGAGTGAACACTGGTGGTCGAATCGCAGCCGAGTGTCTTAGGGCGAGGGTGGTACTTACGTTTCTGAAATCCAACGCGGCATCGATCTCGTCCATGACATACAGAGGAGTCGGCTTGTAGTGGTGCAAGGCGAAAACGAGAGCCAGGCTGCTCAGCGTCTTTTCACCACCAGAAAGGTTGCTGATGTTCTTCCAACTCTTCTTTGGTGGCATGACACTGAACAAGATGCCTTCGCTGAAGGGATCCAGACTGTCGACAAGTTCTAGTTCTGCGTTTCCTCCCATAGTGATCATTTGATACATCTCCTTGAGTCGGAGGGAGATGGCACTGAAGCCTTCCATAAAGCCTTCCAATCGTAGACGGCGTAGGTCGTCGCATCGCTTCTTAGCAGAATCTCGCTGTTCGATGGCAGTCTGGAGATCTGAAGATCGAGCCAAGTGCTCCTCCACTCTCCTTCGGTACTCGGAAAGGACGCCGAGGTCAACGTTGACGTTTTGAGTCTTCTCCTCTAGAGCTGCGATCTCGCCCTTGAGTGTTCTCTCATTCATGTCGGCAAGCTCATCAGGTGTATATCTTGGTATCTCGTTGGGCTGTGCGCTGGTTGTATCTCCTTCTGCTTCCTCGTCCTCTTCCTCCCCATCTTCCTCAGGAGCATCTGTCATGTCTACATCGTCTTGAGGAGCATCCTCCATGTCGATATCTCCATCATCACCTGCTTCAGACTTGGGTTGCGACTGGGGCTTTGGTTGGCTGCTGGATGAAGCTCCAATAAGGTCGTCGATGTTCTGCAGAACAATCTTGGACAACTTGTCGTTCCAATGACGGAGTCGAGCTTGGTTCTCAGTAAGGGCCTTCTGGTTTTCTTCGAGTTTGTTGCGCATCTCGATTTCGACCGCCCTTGTCTCGTTGAGTTCTGCTGCCTTCTCATCGAGCTCACCCTTAAGTGCCCTGAGCTCCTTCTTCTTGGAGGCCAGCCCTTCTTGAGCTTCCTCGACTTGAGCTTGAAGCTCCTCAGCTGTCTCGCCTTGGTTGTTGATGTCGTTTTCAAGCTTCTCAAGATCCCGCGAAGCAGTTGTCAGCTCCTTGGATGACTTGGCATGGTCCTTCTCGAGCTTGATCTTCTGCTTCTCTGCTTTGACCTTGCGGACCTCGTTGTTGGAGATTTCCTCGTTGTTGGAAGCGATTTCCTCTTTGATGGAATCAACCTTGGCCCTTTGTGCACGAAGCTTCTCACCTCCCACTTCCATGATCTTGTCTTGCAGAGCCTTGATCTCATCCTCTACGCTGGACGTCTCTTCGCGGAGCTTCTCGACCTCCCTGTTGTATTTGGCGATCTCCTTCTGAAGAGCAGCAATGCGGCTATTGTCAGTTGCTGAAGGTTGATGCTCCTTGCTAAGTTCCTTGATGCGTCGTTGCATGTCAGCAATGTTCCTCTCCGCACTCTCAATCTCTAGGCCAATCTTCTGCATCTTGGTGTCAAGCTGAGGAATCTGCTCATTCAACTCCTTCAGGCGAGTCTCACACTCCCGCTGGTACTCTTGGAATTCCTGGAACTTGGCCTCCCAGCCATCACGGTCGGTCTCGAACTTCGCGACCTGCTCCTTGCTGACATCCGAGACAAGCTTAGAAGACATGAGGCCTCTCTTGACGGTTGTACCACCACCAGACATAGTACCAGACTTGTCAATGAGCTCACCGTCAAGGGTGACGACTCGCCATCGCTTAGCGCCGTATGCAATTCTGTTGGCTTGAGCGAGGTCGGAGGCGACAAGAGTATCTTGCATGGCGTGGTAAAAGGCGGATCGGAATTTGTCGTCCTGTGCGGTGACGAGGTCGAATAATCGAGGGGCGTTCTCCGGAGTCTTGATTGGTGACATGTCTCGACTCCTGAGCTTGTCCAAGCAGATAAAGTTACCTCGTCCAACATTGTTCTTTCGAAGATACTCGATGCACTGCTGACCAGCTTCGACAGTCGCAGTAACAAAGTTGTCTAGGGAACCACACGCTGTCGAGATGGCTACATCGTACTTCTGATCAATCGTACCAAGGTTGCCCAGACGGCCGTGGAAACCATCAATTCGACCAGACTCCTTCATGCGCATCAAAGCAGAAAGCACGTTTCCTCTGGCTTGTGTGTTAGACAAACTTGAGCGAGCCTCGTCGGCCTTTTGGCGTGCGTTTGAGATCTTTGAGCGAATCTTGGGCTCTTGTCCAGCGAGCACCTCGAGTTCCGACTTCATCTTGTCAGCCTCACTGAGAAGTTCAGCCTTTTCAGCCTGGCAAGACTTGAGCTCCTTCCGTTTCGCAGATTTTCCTTCCTCGATGGAGGCGATCTTGGTCTCAAGCTCCTCCAGGGCCACAGCACCAGCATTGGCCTTCTCTTGGAGAATGTTAAGTTCACTCTCAGCGACTGCGACTGCGGATTGTTTTTGGTTGATCTTCTCATTCCATGGCTCGAGGGACTTTTGCTTGGCAGCAATCTGGTCAGAGAAGGCTTGAGTCTTGCCCTTGAGGCTATCTCTGATCTTGGTGAGCTCAGCTTCGGCAGTCTGGACCTGTTCCTCGAGCTCTGCAATCTCCTGAGTTCGGGTCTCAATCTCCTCTCCACACTGTTCGATGGTCTCGTCGGCTTCAGCAGAAGTCGTTTCGGCGTTGGCGATGGTCTTCTCGAGCTTCTTACGCTTGTCGTCCAAGAACTTGCGCTTTTCGTCGAATTTCACGCGCTCCTGCTCAAATTTGGCCATCTCCTTGACCAAAGCTTGTGTTGACTTCTCTTGCGCCTCAAACTCCTTGGCACCTGTGGCATACTCCTTCTCAAGGGTCTTGATGATCTGCTCACCTCCGTGGTGCTTCTCAAGCTCAAGGTCCAATTGTGCTTGCATCTGGGCAATGGCCTCCTCTGTGACGTCAACGTTCTCACTACACTTGTGAATGAACAACTGGTAGAGAGCAGATTGCTTCAGAGCCAGCTCATTTTCGTCACGGATGAAAGCGATCGCCTTGTCCTTCTTGTCTTCGAGACTATTCTTTTCCTTCTCAACATGCTGAACTCGGCCGCTCTTTTCCATGCAAATATCGTTGAGAGTTTCCACCTCAGTGGCGGATTCTTCAATCGGGGCCTTGTATTTAGAGGTTCCGATGATATCTTCCAGATATTCTAGCAGACCGTCTTCGTGCTCGTTTCCGGCCTTGGCCTTCATCTGAGCAATGGACTCAACCTCGCCCTGAAGAATCAGGAATCGCTTGTGGTCAAGATCGACGCCCCGATCGCGAAGCAGAGTTGTAACTGTTGTGAAGTTGGATTCTTTTCCGTTGATGTAGTATTTGCTCGAGTTGTTCTTGAAGGCTTTTCGGGAGATAACAAGCTCAGATTTAGGGATGATTTCATGACCACCGCCAGGCTGAAACTGTTAGTTTGAACTCGCCTTCTGATAGTAGATTACTCACCTGGTCCATAACCTCCTGAAAATAGACTGCAACCTCGCAATGGTCCAAGTTTGGATGCTGAGCTGAGTTGTGAATGAGAGCAGAAATCTTGCCCTGTCGCATCTTACTAGCTCTGAAACCAAATACGAAGAGCAGCGAGTCGATAACGTTCGACTTGCCAGAACCGTTGGGCCCTACAACGGACGAGAAGGATGCGTGGAAGGGGCCGACTTCCTGTCTGCCAGCGTAACTCTTGAAGTTGTTGAGTACGAGATGTGTCAGAACGATTCGAGACTTGGGTGTTGTATCTTCGACAACGGGTATAGCCATCGTTCGTGATTTAAGCACAATATCCATAGGTCTCTCCATGATGGTGTCCATAGGCTTGATCGGCTTGATAGTCGCTTGGGTTTCGTCGACACCGGATGTATTCATACTTGCATCAGTTATATCGGCCAATACAGCCGCAGTTGGCTTTTGAGAAGACTCTGGAACCTTTGGAGACTTTGGAGACTTTGGCTGGGGTGTTGGAGGGGCAAGCTCGGGAACTGAAGCAATGGAGCTTCGAGCTACGCTCTTGCGCTGGCGAGGGGTGGATTTTGCCGGGGACTCATACTCGGTCTTAACTGTTGTGTCGGCGTCGAAAATCTCACTTGACTCGGCAGAGGCGGAGGGAGCAGCAGCCTTTTTCGGACGGCCTCGTGCTTTAGGGGCTGCAGCAGGAGTAGGAGCAGGGGTTGTTGACTTGCGTCCGCTGCGAGTCTGTCGTCGAGGAGCTGGCTTCTGTTCAGGCTCGAAGTCCTCCTCTTCGTCTGGGTTTCTGGTGCGGTTGGAAACATCGTCCTCATCGTCGGAATCGATAATGGCGGTGCGCCTGGTTGTGCGCCGGGGCCTAACAGGGGATGACATTGTGAAGGATTGCTCTTGTCACAGACGAGAGTAAATGCGAAGGAGTGTATGCAAACAAAGATTATTACAAACAAACGACAACCTTACCGGGTTATCTAAGTTGGCGACCGAGTTGTGGTGTCGAGGGAAGCTGTACAAAGGACTGGTTACGCCCCGCGTTTGTTTAGAAATGTCCAAATCGGCGGCCATGTAAACAACACAGTACGTACCAATACAGGCCGCGGGGCGGCTCAGTTTCACGTGACTGCGCGCCAGGATCTTTTTAGCACTTGGCCCGTTTCGCGATAGCTCCTTGACGGACTTGAAGCTCTTGAGCTATTGTATCAAAACATTGCTTGCGCCGCAACGCTGTTTAGTCTGTCGTCTTTACTACAGTATATATCACACCATGTTCGACTACGCTAACTTCCACGATGTATTCCCTGAGGGGATTGCAAATCCCTACGACCGCGATACCCAACGGGAGACCGAGGCTTCTCGCAAAAACTTTGATAGCGCTCTCTTTATTGACCGTGTTTTGAGGGCAGTTGGTATCACAAAAGGTATGCTTTCTCCTGCTAGATGATCGCGACTGTACTGATATTGAGTCTGCAGCCAAGATGTATCCTCCCAAGACCGACAATGCCTTGAAGCAGTTGCACCAGCAGGTTTGCGAAGCCGGCATGTCGACCCATCACAAGTTTTCCATCTTCTACTACATTCTCCTCGATTTCGACCGAACATCAGGTCGCGATAACGTTTCGGACGCATTTGTGGATGCATCTGGTATGCCTAAGAAGTACCAGATCTTCATCAAGGGCCTGTGGTATCTGGACCACCAGGATTTCTCAGTACGTTTTGCGCTTGCTCTTGACGATACAAAGACTGACAAAGTTTATCTACAGCGCGCGTTGGAGTACATCTGCCACCCCTCTCTTATCCCCGACTTTGCCGACGACATTATCACTGTGCTTGTGCGCTCTGCGTCGGACCATGATTACAGCATTGCGTTGTCATACTTCCACGCCGTGCAGCCCATTCTCAAAACTTCTGCAGCCCTTGGGCTCCTTTTCGATGCGATGGCGCACACGAACATCTCAGAAGCTCTTTTCTACTCCCGAACATACCCTCCTCATACTCGTGAGCTGCTCTTCAACCGATTAATTGCTGCGGTTTTGGATGGCGGAAGTGAAGACTATTCAGAGCGAGCTACACAACTCGCCTTCTTGCCCTTTGACAAATCTGAGGAGAAGTGGTTCGAAGAGTACCTACTAAACGGCAATGGAAAGAACCACAAGAAGGCCAAGGATACTCTTGTCATCCGCAAGATTGCTTGCGACCAGTTCGCGGAAGTGTCGAAGATTCGACATGGTGGTCAGTGGGCAGGAATTCTTGAAGGAATCAAGGGTGGAATCAGTGGACACTCGGAATAGAGTCGGCGATTTGAGGATCTAGAGGTCATGGATAGCTGTGCATAGCGTAGGCGTTAACTTGGTATTTCTATATTAATCCTCAGGCTGAAGAATGAACATTCGCGATTTGGAACTGGACTTTTCTGTTGGCTTTTTCCAGAATCCATACTAGTATTTGTCTGCGTCTAAAATGGCCGAAAGGATAGCAGAGATAACGATTATTGCGTACCCATCATCCCTGAAATAGTAGTTTTCTCGACAAACCATACCTGAGCTAAAACGAGCGTTTCTAGAACGTGAAATATGGTAAAAAGGTTACGAAAGCAAAGGCGGTTGAATTGCAGGTGCGCCACCGGGAACTAGACGGGTTTAGCAGTTACCCATTGAAAGGAATGTAAGATCCTCTGCAAGGTTTTGACTGTGGAACTTGAGATAAACTGTGTGGAACTTGGTAACATTGGGATTCAAATTAGAAAGATTGGCTTTTTGCAAGCATTGATACCATGTCCATGACGGTCAAGACGTTGAGGGAGGGAGGATGATGCGAGCAACGTCTATGATCCGTTCTCCCAAAAGGTTATTTCACGCGTGGGATTTAGAGTTCAGAAGTTTTGAACCGGTCTATTTCCACGGCAATGGTTCAATTTTGATGAAATTTCTCTGTCCGTACTATCCGTTGATTACGAATGCATGGCTTCTTGATCAATGCCTCGGTCACTGCAGAATATGGAATTGCTGTTGGTAGTCATAGCGCATGTCGCGGCCTGAGATCCATTTTATTTAACGGTCCGAATACAAAGCTTGGCTCTATCAAGCTGGCAGGTCCGCAATTCAAGATAAGGCTACAATGGGCCTCGACCCCTAATCGCAAGAGACGCATGCCCCATATCATGAATTGGTTCAGAATGAGTGATATCTGTTTTGTCGCGTGGTCGCTGCTAAAAATGCAGGCACCGCCAAGGCCTGGATTGAGCTATTATCCCACACATCTTCATGCACTGCGGTTCAGATTATCATTGGATTGATTAGGACCTGAAGCTGACTACGCCCGAATAGGTAGGTTGATTGATGTTTCTTCGAATCCCTTGGAAGAAGCTGAGAAGCAAGGCGCTGGGCGATCAATGCGTGACATGCATTTGACAGCGGTACCAGAAGTGGCAGCTCAAATGTCAGACGAGGACGCAGTTGCAGGGCCATGTTTAGCATGTCTGACAGACCAGAACTGCCGCGGTCCGCAGTGGAAGATTTGGAGGAGATTTGCCACTATGATCACCATGTCAAGTCTCCAAAACAAGACTCTAGATAATGATCGACTTACAAAGCACCTGACCGGGCCTAATCACCTCGCCGAGCGTTTCTTCAGTGGGACCCGAATACCGGGGCCAAGGACGTCCCCAGGACGAACATCGTTACAGAGCCTTGAGGCATCACCTCCCCCCATGGGGGGCGCCAGGGGCGTTAATAGCGCAGAATTTTTCTCTCCTAGCCCGTTTTGCAGCTCGACCGTTGGCTCTTTTCGACGATAGCCCGTTTTTCATCGGGGTTTCGAGTGGTCTGGGGAAGAAGGAAAACACTCGACCACCCCAGGGCGAGTCACCACACTCAGACTGCCCCGTTCTCTTTAATACTTCTCCATTTCTCTTCTGCTTCTGGGGCTCTAGTTTCCGCAATTTATCATACGCTCTGCGGGGGACCCATCTGTGCCTTGTGTGTCCCAGCAATACTTCCAACCATGCATCATGAGGGATGACACCCCCAATATCATTGCTGCGGCTGCCATAACCCTTCCGCTCGCGACCTTGGCACTCGTAGCTCGACTTTTTGCGCGGAAAATAACAAAGGCTGGATATGGCTCCGATGACGCCTTTGCCGTTGTTGGCTGGGTATGTCTCACTCTCTATGTCACTTACAGATAGCATCTCTAACATTGTTCAAGCTGGGATCATTGGCCTTGTTGACGAATGGAATGATTTGGATCAAGGATGGACTTGGAAAACCCATGGAGGTTGGACTTACCGACGACTTCACCTTTCAAGACAAGAACCGCCTGGCTTGGATCCATTTGTGGACGACGAGCTTTACTTACACGTTCGCCATCGCATTCTCGAAATTCGCCGTCCTCGCCTTTTACTGGCGCCTCTTTCAATTCTCCGACATCAGAATACCCATCCAAGTCCTCTCATGTGTCACGGTTTCGTGGTTCCTATTACGATTGTTCATGGTAACACTGCAATGCCTGCCAATCACAGTAATGTGGGACGGAACGCAAGAAGAGAAGCACGCAAAATGCCATATCCGCGAATCGACCTTTTTCTTCTCGACTGTCCTGACGCATGTTTTGATCGACTGCGCCATTCTCATTCTCCCGGCCATTGAAGTTGGCAAGCTTCATCTTCCAAAAGGCCAGAAATTTGCTGTCATTGCGCTGTTTGCGTTTGGCGCCATGACCTGTCTCGCCTCCATCTTCGTCCTCATCGAGTCGTTCAAGTTCAAGTCGGATTCTAAGGAAATGACGATACAAATGGGTCTTCACTATGCTTGGTCGATCGCCGAGTGCAACTTTGCTGTAATTGCTGGTATGTTTTACTCGTTCGATACACCCGAGCATGCGCTAATCGATGAATAGCTTGCCTTCCAATGCTTCGACCTGTCGCTCGTAAAGTCCTGCCAGGATCATTCCTCACCTCGGAAAGCGGCGGCCGATCGACTCAGTTCAGCGCCCCGTTCAATGTCCCATTCAGCAATGGCATCCGACTCACAGGCGTATCCAAGACGAGATCCCGCGAGAACGACGGAGGTAGCTCAACGCACGAACTGTCAACAGGCCCGCCAGATATATACGACATGGCTGAATGGCCACACGGAACGCAAAATGAGATATCAAGTCCGTTCAGGAAATACACGTCCGCCAAGGACTATGAAGCTAGCGAAACGGTTGGTCGCATAGATGAAGAGAGAGGCATTTCCGCACAACGGCGTGACGATAGCGTATGAACAGGGCGGCGACCCTCGGCCTGGCGTTTGGATATCACATCAGCATGACTGATTACTTTACCTTAGATACCACTGGACAAAATCCAACCCAACTGCTAATATTTCAAATAATGGTGCCAGTTGACTTGCCCTTAATGCGAAAGCCATTTCTGACCTCATTGCCTTAACGCGCCAAGGAATTTGGGTTCTGTACCATCACAACGGTACCGGCCCGCCAGCCTCACCCTTCCCTGCATTCCAGCTGTAGTTCAGGTGTAGACGGCACTTCCCAGACCCAGCCCTGTGGAAAGGTGAGGCACCAAAGGAGTTAAATATTACAGACCCATATCTGCATGCCTAAGGCGCAAACTGCAGATGAAGTGTCACAATTCACTATGCCGAACATTGCCGCAGCTTAATGCTCACCTTGACCTAGCTAACTCACCTTGCTCCACAAAGTACGGAGCTCACGATCCCAAATGAGCAGTTTTGAGAATTGCGCATCTATTTTGGTATTGGCTTGTCGGCGTTGAGACTGTTAAGCCGATGAAACCTGTAGAGGTTACGGATTGGATATGGGCTGCGCTGAATTGCTGAGGGAATCACGAACTTCGCCGTCGGTCTTCAATATCCGGTAGTGGTTTCGGGTCTTTTCGACTGGGCCTAGGCTGGCTGGAAGTTTGCGGAAAGAGCCCGGCTACTCACCTGGAGCTACCGAGCCCCGTGCAGTTCCAAGGTGAGCTGATTGAAGGTGAAGTGCTCATTTAGATCTCATCAGTGAGTTTAAGTGACGTATCGCGAAAAAGCTTCCCAATGGCTTTGGGCTTCAAATACTGCACAACATCAATATTAGACATGTAAATTGTCTCTACAGTCAAATAACAGTATCCTTTTAAATAACATTTATGATAGCCCATGTAAATACTAGCACACCCCTTATAGCCCGTGTAAACACATCTCTAAAGGTACTGTAAGTCCGTGTGTCCAGAGGCTCGGCCCGCTTAATTCAGAACCGAACTTATTTTCGTTCCCCACGATCGATCTCCAATCTTCCACCTCTTCCAGTTACTACGTCAACCACCTCCCGCCAACCCTCACGATGGCTTCCTTTATGCGCATGAAGGCTGCTACAGGCTTCTCCGGCCTATCACGAGCCGCCATCCGAGTCCAGCCCATCAGCGCCCTCTCCCACAGCGCAATCCTCTGCCAGCGCGGCGCCGTCGACCCCCAGCGTCGTCTGTTCAGCAACTCCGGCTTCCTCAATGGCTCCTATATCGTCTCCGTGCCCCCGATGGCCGAGTCCATCACCGAAGGAACATTATCCAGCTTGGCCAAGAAGGTTGGCGAGCAGGTCGAGCAGGATGAGGAGATTGCTAGCATCGAGACCGACAAGATCGACGTCCTTGTGAACGCCAATGAGCCCGGCTCTATTGCCGAGTACTTTGTTGAGGAGGGCGATACCGTTGTCGTCGGACAGGATCTTGCGCGTATCGTGACGGGTGAAGATGCTGGCTCTGCCAAGAAGAGCGAGGGAGAGGAGCAAAAACCAGCCAAGGAGGAGCCCAAGAAGGAGGAGTCAAAGCCCGATGAACAACCCGCCAAGTCCGAGGAGAAGCAATCTGCTCCTGCTCAGGAGGCCTCCAAGCCCTCAAAGCCTGCTGAGTCGAAGCCTGCTCCCAAGGAGTCCAAGCCTACACCTCCCCCTAAGAGCGCCTCAAGCGGTCCTGGTCGAGGCGAGAGAGTCGTAAGTATTCCCTAATTGCGACTGACATCCAATGCTAAACAGTTCTTCGTAGGAGAAAATGTCCCGCATGCGAAAGACCATCGCCGCACGACTCAAACAATCCCAAAACACCTGCGCCTCGCTCACCACCATCCAAGAAGTCGACATGTCCAACCTGATCGCATGGCGAGCCAAGTACAAGGAGGAGGTTGCTGAGGAGCACGGCGTGCGTCTGGGTTACATGGGTGCTTTCACAAAGGCTACCACCATGGCTGCCCAGAAGGTCCCCCAGATCAACGCCACCATCGATACCGAGAAGGAGATCATCACATACAAGGACTACGTCGATGTTAGCATCGCTGTTTCCGCCCCTAAGGGACTTGTCACCCCTGTGTTGAGGAACACACACGAGCTTAGCATTGTTGAGCTTGAGCGTGAGGTCGCTTCGGCTGCCAAGAAGGTAAGTCGGCTTGAGATGTGATGCAGGTTTGTCCAGGTGCTAACTACCTACGTACAGGCTCGTGACGGTAAGCTTACCATGGAGGACATGGAGGGCGGTAGCTTCTCCATCAGCAACCCCGGTATCTTCGGCTCCATGTTCGGAACTCCCGTCATCAACTACCCCCAAGCCGCTGTCTTCAACATGAACGGTATCCGACAGGAAGTTGTTGCTATCAACGGTGAGGTTGTTATTCGACCTGTAAGTCTCCCCAAACGCTTTGACAAGACGTTCTTAACTAACTTGCATAAGATGATGTACATCAGCTTGACCTACGACCACCGTCTCATTGATGGCAGAGAGGCTGTCACTTTCCTGAACACCGTCAAGAAGTACATCGAGGATCCTTCCCGCATGCTCCTTGCTTAAAGACCTGTAATGTAGAAGAGATTTCTTTGTATTCTAGCGCGAATTGGGTTTAGACGGGAAGAATTGTACATTGTTCATTGCTAAAGAGCTGAATACATGTGCGCTTGTGTAGAGTTGTACTTTGGCAGGCGTTTGAGTACATCTTCATATAAGATCTATATTGTACTTGTACTGCTGTAAAGTAGAATCTGCCCAGTCTCGCAATCTATTGTCACCCTGACAGTGTCTTCTGTACCGAGACGTATGTCAAGCTGTGATCTCACTCTTCATACAAACCGTCCCGTCCCTCTCTACCGAAACATCATATGCCTTTCTACCATCCGCATGGCGGGTTGCTGAAGTTCGAATATTGTATGTCTGGCCAGCATATAATGGCGACAATGCCCTGTACACTATATCTCGAGGTTTTTGGCCATTGCCATGTGTATCTCGCCAGTAGTCTAGTATATTGATGAGATTGAGGGGGCCATGCACAACTTCACCGGGATGGCCTTCAACATTCTGGGCCCAATCTTGGTTGTAGTGTATCATATGCCCATTAAATGTCAGGGCTGAGAATCTGAAGAGACCAACTGGTGACCAGCAAAGTTCTCTCATAGGGTGACCTAGTTTGTCAGTCGATGATTATTTATTGTGTAAGTAGGGTCGATTTCGGCGATTTGTTGGATACATTTGTTTAATCGTCAATGATTATGTCCTGGTCTGACACATACCTTCACTTTTGGTCTCAAGATCTCTTATGAAGGACGGCCCTCGGACGACATCTTCAAGAGACTTATTATGCGTCTCTTTCACAGTATCGGGGTCAATCTCGGGTCTAAACACCCACGACCGACGGTCCGTCAACGCCAACCCTTTCGGACCCCGGAATTTCTTCTCAACTTCCACCAGAACCATCTCTCCTGCTGATCGGCTCTTCTTTGGCGTCGCGCTTAGAAGTTCTGTCGTCTCCTCAACCTCATCGCCAACACGGAGCGATACGTCACTCTCCCAGGTCATCTTCCCGCCCGCCCACATCCTCCGTGTGAAAGGGGCGGAGGCATTGAATGTAGTATCACTTCCATCAGCACCAAGTTCCGCCTCGGTGCCGTTAGGTGTGAAGTACACCAGGTGATATCCTGGGGGCACAGGCGTCCCCTGGACGACGAGGCTGGGTCGGTTCAGCGTAAATACTAATTTTTCCAGCTGATTTGCGTCGATGAGTTGGCGACGGATGATAGACTTGCCGGAAAAAGTTTCCAGTAAGTGAGACGCTGCCTCGCTTGCTTTGAGCTTGTGAAGTTTGGAAGACATTGTGAGATGGTCAAGGTTGCAATTGTATAAGTGATATGCGGGGCTCGGTGGTTGGAGGAGGGGAAATCTTAAGACGCCCATGTAATTACAATACCGTAACCTAACGGCACGGAGATAGAAGTTCGCGCTGACAGAGGTGATGCAAAATTCAATACTTTCTTTCACTTGCACATGATTCTTGATCTAATATGATTTAATTTCTAATTGCGTAGGCTTTGAGTTGGGCTCACACGACCACAACGGAGAAGACACCTCAATATCAATACAACCACTACCCATTGAACTTTCTTGGCTTTAAGCAAATCTTTGTCAAACTTGTAAACAAGCAGTAAAACTGGTACAATTGAGAATAAGTGTTATCCTGAAGCATTAACAGCAAGTCACTGGATGAACGTTATTGTCTTCAATATGCTGGTTAAGACGTTCCAAAGTGGGTGCTCCACTCTCGGCAGGCGGTCAACTTCCGGCATCCAGGTAATCGACTTCCGACCAATCATGTCGTCTTCATTATTATTCCGCCGCTTTTCCCCAGAAACTTTTTGTGACCCATCTCCGAGGCCGGCTTCGAAGAAGAGAATGAAGCTATCCCCAAACTAAACCTCGCACGCTTATTTCCATTCGACATTGTCGCTTTCTCAGTCCAGAGTTAACTTTCTGGCATGGTCTTTGCTCTCGTTTCCGAATTTCGTGCTTCATAATGGTCGCCTTTGTATGTCTCAGCCTTCATGGTTCCTCCCACCCGCAGTGACTATTTTGAGGACTTGCATTCCATGCCCGCCCTCCCCATCAACTCCTAAGATCGTAGACTGATGCTTCTACTCTAGAGAAGAGCAATCGCTCTCAATGCCGTCGCTGTTGCGCGGCTACAATCCCGAGCCTTGACAGCCCGCTCTCGATCCCTCGCCATCGCCACATCCCAGTACCGCGCCTACACATCTGAGACTCCCCGACGACAATACGCTTTCCATTCCCAGCTCGAGAATGCTCCCAACCCTTCGGCCTTCCAGTTCCAGCAGCCCCCTACTGTAGAGAACCCCCAGACCCTCGTCGAGAAGATCGCCCAGAACTACGCTGTTGGCCTTGCGCCAGGCAAGAAGATCAAGGCAGGAGACTACATAACACTATCGCCGCATCACTGTATGAGCCACGACAACACCTGGCCAATTGCAAAGAAGTTCCTCGAAATCGGTGCCTCCAAGGTCCATAACAATCGACAAGTTGTCTTCACACTGGACCACGATGTTCAGAACAAGTCAGAGTCGAACCTCAAGAAATACTCGCTCATCCACGAATTCGCCGAGAAGCATGGAGTCACACACTACCCCGCAGGCAGAGGTATCGGACATCAGATTATGGTCGAAGAAGGTTACGCCTGGCCAGGTACTGTTTCTGTGGCTAGTGATAGTCATAGTAACATGTATGGTGGAATCGGCTGTCTCGGTACTGCTGTAGTTCGTACGGATGCCGCCTCTATTTGGGCTACTGGACAAACCTGGTGGCAAGTCCCTCCTGTCGCCAAGGTTACTTTCACTGGTATTCTCCCCCCTGGTGTTACTGGAAAGGACGTTATCATTGCTCTTTGCGGTCTTTTCCGCGACGATCAAGTGCTGAACCACGCCGTCGAGTTTGCCGGCGGTGAGAGCCTCCCTATCGACGACCGCCTGACAATCTCAAACATGACTACGGAGTGGGGAGCGCTCGCTGGTGTCTTCCCCGTTGACGAGATGCTCCTCTCATGGTACCGTGGCAAGGCTACCACTAACGCCATGTTCGGCGGTTCCTCCAAGGACCGTATCAACCACAAGCGAATCGATGAGCTGGAGCAGAACATGTTGGTCGCCGACCCTGGTGCTACATACGCCAAAGAGCTCTACCTGAACCTATCTACTCTGTCACCAATTGTTGCCGGTCCCAACTCTGTCAAGATCGCTACTCCCCTGAAGAACCTCGAGGCCGAGGACATTCCCGTTAACAAGGCTTATCTCGTTTCCTGCACCAACTCCAGAGCCTCTGATATCGCCGCTGCTGCCCGTGTCTTCCGCGAGGCTGCTAAGGAGAACAAGGAGGCCAAGATTGCTTCTGGCGTCAAATTCTACATCGCTGCGGCTTCGATTCCCGAACAGGAGATTGCTGAGGAGGCTGGTGATTGGCAAGTCCTGCTTGATGCTGGTGCTGAGGCTCTTCCTGCTGGATGTGGTCCCTGTATCGGTCTTGTACGTATATCCCTTGAGCTGCCATCAATTTGCGCCACAGCAAACTAACCACAAATAGGGAACTGGTCTTCTTGAGCCTGGTGAGGTTGGTATCAGCGCCAGTAACCGTAACTTCAAGGTATGCACTCCTCCCATCCAAGGCATAGGCCATTTTTAACACATTAAAGGGTCGCATGGGTTCTACCTCTGCCAAGGCTTATCTCGCCAGTCCCGAGATTGTTGCTGCTAGTGCTCTCAAGGGCAAGATCGCTGGCCCTGGCTGGTACCAGAAGCCTGAAGGTGTTGAGAAGGTCATCATTGGTGAGGGAAGCGGTGACTTTGTTGCCGACAAAGCCCTGTCCATTGAGGATGCTCTTGACAAGCTTATTCGTGAAGCCGATGCTATGATTGCGGCTGCTGAGAACGGCGAGGGTGCTGCCGAGAAGGCCAGTCCCGCTGCTACCGAGGGAGAAGAGTCCCTAACTGAGATTCTCCCTGGCTTCCCCGAGAAGGTTGAGGGCGAGATTGTCTTCTGCGATAGCGATAACATCAACACCGATGGCATCTACCCCGGTATGTGAAGCTCCTCATGTGTTTGGGGATCAAACTAATTTCGATTTAGGCAAATACACATACCAGGACAACGTCTCCGTCGAGAAGATGGCTGAGGTGTGCATGGAGAACTACGACACAGAATTCGGCAAGGTCGCTAAGGCCGGCGATATCCTAGTCACCGGCTTCAACTTCGGCTGCGGAAGCTCACGTGAGCAAGCCGCCACCGCCATCCTAGCCAAGAAGATCCCTCTCGTCGTCTCCGGCAGCTTCGGCAACATCTTCAGCCGTAACAGTATCAACAACGCCCTCATGGGCGTCGAGGTTCCCCGGCTAGTTGAGCGTCTGCGGGAGACATACAAGGACGATTCCGAGAAGCTCCTGACTCGTCGCACTGGCTGGAAGTTCCTCTGGGATGTCCGCCGATCCAAGGTGGTCATCACCGAGAAGGATGGTTCATCGTGGGAGCAGAAGGTCGGGGAATTGCCTGCCAATGTGCAAGAAATCATTGCTCGTGGCGGTCTTGAAAAGTGGGTTAAGTCTCAGATTGAGGCTTAGGAACTTGTTATTGCTTTTGATGTATCATAGAGGTATTTAGACAAAATTTGTAAAATTTCATCTTGAATCATGTCAAGCATATATTTTTATGCTATTATATGCTCGTATTGAGAACTTGGTTCTTTGGAGATTAAATATTTAGAGATAACGATGGTTCGTCCTGGGAGTAGAAGGTTGGTGAGTTATCTATGAATGTGCAGGAGATCATTGCTCCTAGTGGTCTTGAGAAGTGGGTTGAGTCTTAAATCGAGGGTTAAGATGCATCTTTATATGTTCTTTTTGTATTTTATTTAGAAGACTTTTTGTACCCCTCAAAGCTTAGGCTTGGTAACAACTCCAACACACTTGATCTCAATCTTGGCGTTCATGGGTAAAGCCTGAACGGCAACGCAACTACCACGAGTTAGCAACCGGATACCACAATCCAATATCTGAGATAATGACTTACGTTCTGGCAGGCTTGAGATTACCCCAGTACTCAGCATACACCTCGTTCATCTTGGCGTAGTACTTCATATCAGAAAGGTAGATGTTGACTTCAACCACATCATTAAGGCTTGAGCCAGCCTCGTCGAGAATGGCACCGAGGTTGGAAATAATTTGACGCTATGAATTGCTCATTTAGTTGGATGTTCTTAGCGGGACAGTGTGCAATAACATACCGTGTCCGCCTCAATGTCGCCGTCAATTATCTTTCCGGTCTTTGGATCCATGGCGACCGCACCGGAGGTAAAGACGAAGCCATTGGCGATGATGGCCTGGTTCATCAGATGCTCTGGTACGGCAGGCGCATTCTTGGTGGAAACGGGTGTTCGAGACATTGTTTCGATTTGTAAGATCCTGATAATTGTTGATGTTATTGAGGTTGTTGCGTTGGTATGGTGAGCGAGATAGTAAGGAGGGGGGGTATTGGCGGGCGGAGCGTAGATTTGCCATCCGAGGGACCATCCATATCAGACTAGAGCCGATAACGGACCATCGCAACATCAATTCAAGATCAGTTGTTCCATACGTATTAGAAGAAGAAAATGGAAAGCTGAATAGTCAATAAGGGCAAACCACGACTACATCATGTGTACTTCAGCTGAATCTAAGATCTATACGTACTCGTTGTCTTCATCCGACCACACGCCGTTGGATCTCCGGACTGTAAGCTGTGGACAAAATAAGTTGCACACGTTGGGGTAATTCCCAGCGTCTTCACATCTCATCAGCATGCAATATCAGAAACCGACTCTCTAACCATCGAGTCACGGGAATCAGACAAACGACTGAGTATCTGAGAGACCAATCCATAGAAATATGTTCAGTACGACAGCACCCTGGGTGTATCGGTCAAAATGTCTCGACCAGCTTCACATTGTCTCAAGCACCTACGCCATCCTCTCCGTAACTCTCCAAAGGTCTCACTCCCTCTTAACCACAACCATGCCTTCTCAACAACAGCCACGAGACATCTCATGAGCATGGCAGGCTTCACAGAGAACCAGCTAATGGTGCGCAATGCCGTCGGCCAAATCTGCTCCGAGTTCCCCAACACATACTGGCAAGAACACGACCAAGAAGAAAAAGACCCAAAAGAGTTCCACGCCGCTCTCGCCAAAGATGGATGGCTTGGGATAGCCCTTCCCGAATCTCTTGGAGGTTCTGATCTGGGTATCTCCGAGGCGAAGATGATGATGCAGACTATCGCGGAATCGGGCGCTGGCATGGCGGGTGCGCAGTCTATACACGCCAACGTCTACGCGACACAGCCTCTTGCAAAGTTCGGCTCGAAAGAGCAGTTGGAAACTACGATTCCAAAGATCGTCTCTGGCGAATATCGGGTGTGTTTCGGTGTCACAGAGCCCAACGCTGGCCTTGATACACTTCGACTGGAAACAGTTGCAAAACGCAACCCAGATGGCTCTTATAGTGTCACTGGACAGAACATCTGGATCACCTGCGCACAAGTTGCCTCCAAGATGATCCTCCTTGCTCGAACTACCCCTATCGAACAGGTCAAGAAGCCCAGCGAAGGTCTTTCCCTCTTCTGCATCGACCTAGACCGCAGTAAACCAGGTCTCGAGATACGCAAGATAAAAAAGATGGGCGGCCAAGCCGTTAACGCCAACGAGGTATTCTTCGATAACTACCAGATCCCCTTTTTCTTCCCTTATCGGCGAGAAAGTCAAAGGCTTTAAGATGATTCTCCACGGCATGAACGCCGAACGTTGTCTCCTCGCCGGCGAAGCCCTCGGTCTTGGCTACGTAGCCCTTTCCAGAGTAAGCGAATACGCCCGCACGCGCGTAGTTTTTATATATCGCTCCATCTCGCAGTGTGGTTCCAGAAGGGAATTCAAGCCCTCTAGTAGTCAAGGATAGATAATATTATTAGTCTCGATGTAGTAAAAACAGTCCTGTATAATAGTTCTAATAATTAGGTAGAATGCTAAGCTGCGCTGAACTGGTTGTAAAAGTATAAATAGTCTTGAAGTAACTCTATGTAATTATTATATAGAGGGGCTGACTAAAAGCTGTTTTAATGCATGACACCTGGCTAGGAGTAGTCAAGTCATGCTCTGCTTGAATTAGATCCTCGACCGCTAATGCTGTATAACACACGTACTCATTAGATTACTTTTAATATAAACCTATAATCAGAATAGGAGACTAGGTCTGCAGTACTCAGGCGAGTTTTAAAAGAATATTAGGATAATACTATATAGAATTATCTTAAGTCTGTTACAGTTAATAGCGCAGTCTAAGAGTTGAAAGTAAATATAAAATTGCAGGACACTATTATAGCTATCCTAGTTAATAAAACCTAAAGAGATATAAATAATAAAGGCCCCTATATAGACCGAAAAATGATAATGGCTTATATTCAATATGGTTATCTAACCATATTAGCCACCGCAACTCTATTTTCTAAAGGTATAAAAAGCCCATATAAGAATTACCTGCTGTGGTTATAAGTCCCTCTCCAAACTTCAATCAACCCACCCAAGCTTACAAGAAGAAGATTGTGACTATATCATTCTTTATATGGATTACCATACAAGCGAGAGGACCCGTGAAAACAATGAATCTTCTCCGGATTGACAGCTCATCAACAAGTATGTAATATGTTCCGAGTGCTTGTCGAAACACTCTCAAGCTTCAGTTAGGAAACCCTATTAGTGTCGAGTGATGGTTCGGGTAATATACTGCTTTCAGGATAATGAATAGCACGATCCCATTCTTCCAACGACTCAAATGGACTTCTGAGCCAGGATCGTAATTCGTGCAGGAAGAGTCTGGTATTATCGCGTCCTACAAACTCTTGGATAAGCTTTTCAGCCTGGCCAGTACTGCCTTGTGTGTCTATTGATTTAAGAATCGCAATGATGTATTCGAGCAAATACTCGGCGGTGGTAGACCTGGACCGGTTGCTGGTACTATGACCGTGAGATCGACTCCTATCAGCAAATAAAAACTCAAAAACTCGCAACTCACGAGACAGCCACGTTCTAGCGCGAGATACGAGTTCTGGCTTACTCACTAAAGTATTGATCATATCAGCAGAGCTTGGTTGCTCAGATGAAATGCTCTCTATTATTGTTATGTTGAGTTTGCCTAATATTTTTTATCGGCCGAAGGAAAAACAAACTCAGGCAGACCAGAAAAAGGCTAAATTTCACCATCCCCTCGGCGATCACTTGACTTTTTTGAATGTCTATAATTCATGTGGGTACTCGGCGCCATGGTGCTTTGAAAATTTCATTCAGGCACGAGCTATAAAACGAGCAAAGGAAGTGAGGGAACAGCTTACCAAAATCATGCAACGGTACCGTCATCCAGTTGTATCTTGTGGCGACAAAACGGAACAGGTTCGACGAGCCCTGTGTGCAGGCTTCTTCCGCAACTCCGCCCGGAGAGACCCTGAAGCTGGATCCGGCGGCCCATGTCCAAGCGACGCCAGCAGGAACGGATACAACCATTGTACAACAAGTTTGCTGGCGAAGAGGACTGGCGGTTGTCAGCGTAGGGCAAGGGTGGTAGGGGTGGTGGTAGCGGGACTTGGGGATAGAGTCGTTTCCTACCATGCACGTTTGGCTTGCTTTTGATCACATAGTCGCTGTTATTCTGTCTCTATTCGCTCTGTTCAATTTCTCTTTCTCCTAGGTACGTTAATGATTTCTCCTGCCACGTCCACCATGGCGTTTGTTCATAGCCTACACTATCTACTCAATCTAGTCTATTCTTCTGCATTGTGACCGCGACGCCCACGCTTCTTGAACCACCAACCATCGTCCGTCTGAAGCCGAGGCCACATACACTCAAAGCACGTAGAACTATATGGAAGATCCGTCTCAGTCACAGTGAAAGGCACATCTTCAACATCCTTCACATCACAAGAATACTCAGGCGCTTTCTCCTTGATGCAACTGCGACCACAAGTCTCGCACTCAATAATCAAGCGACAGACAGGACACTGGCGCTGGTTAGCTCGATTCATATCGTCATCGAATTCCTTCTTGGGCCAGCATTCGTAGCACAGGATGTGGCCACAGGGGGCGATCAGGCACTGCTTTCCTTCGTCAGGGGGGCATGGGAGACCGGCGATACTTACCTGGTCCCAGCAGACGGGACAAATGGCTTTGATGGGGGGGTCGTTGGGAGAGGCGTGACCGAGGACGTGTTTGCGGATGTTGGGCCAGAAACATTCAGATGCATAGTTCAGAGCAGGAGCGGGAGGCACCTCCTAGAGTGCCTCGTCACGTCCATTCTGACCATCATCTCCCTCAGCTGTTTGGTCAGTAGGGTTTCCCTCTTGGGGAGTGTCGGCGCAGGCCGCATCAGAACCAACAGCAGACATTTCTTTTCTTGTTGAGGATATCAGGATATCTCAGATCGTAGCAAGTTGGTCGGCTAGTCAGTGTGTTTGAATGGCATTAAACGGGACTATCATCGGGATTATATAGCCCAGTAGTAGTTTGTTCTGTTGCTCGAATATCGGAGGGCACAGCATATTGTTCTAATCATTTTGTGGCACATGTTCATATTGACGTCTGGGACTGGTACATTGATAGCAGATAGTTGAACACGAGTAAGATGTACTCTTCGTCTACAATTCTCAAATCATCTGCGTATCGAGTGCATGAAGAGACTCATGTGGTTCGTGGCATAGGTTTAGAACAATCAACAGGAGAGTTTTGGAAGCGAATGACAAGTCGATATGAAGTTGTCAAATGATCCGGATAGGGGAACACCATCACTCTGCTATGAGACTACGACTTGTTCTACTTAAGTGTTTCCAATGTTCCGTGGTGGAATGTATGGTTGTTCTTATTTTTTGAGTATGTTGCTATTCTCTTGCTAAGCAGTGAATTTCATTACTTGGTGAAGCTTGAGGTAACTGGCATCTGTGAACATGAGCACCGCGATGAACAAAACAAATACTATCCAATTCACGCTTTCCACTCCACGGACTATGATGTTTACTGGTAAGTAAATTGAATTAAATTCTACAATGTTGATAAATTTCCTATCAAATACAAATCACGCCTATATCGTCATGGGAGAACGCTCGACAAATTTATGAGTATATCGCATGGCCTATGAAAGCAATGATCCTCTCGATGGTGCTCGGCTTTCAACATCATAGTCACACACATCCTATTAAGGTTTCATTGTCAGTAAGATGAAGGTATGAAAGATGAGAATAGTTCAACATACCTTTCGCTTCGTTCTGAAGTCCGTATACAACCGATTCCATATTATTCTTTCCGTGCAATCTTCAATTTCGCCCACTGTGCGAGTACAATTTGGCTGTGCCTCCAGAAGCTTTTCGTCGGGCATATACTTCCACGGCTTCGGCAATGGCCAATCCGAAAAGTGAATAAGCTTGGCCTCACTGTACGCAGCCGCAGGATCCCAAGTCTCAACGTCTGAGCCAAGATACTGAGTATGGTTGTCGTTGCGGAACTCTCCACTTAGGAGATCATACCGTCGATGAGGGAATATCAAAGCGCTGTCGTGATAGAGCTGGTTGACGATTTCCATGTCGTACACGCCATAGTTAGCTGTTTGGACTCGCTCCATGATGCGGGTGAATTCTGTCTCAGAAGGCTGGATGAGCATGACTTGGGAGGAGAGGACTTTGGCGGGGGAGATCCAATAGGCGCGGGGCATAGCCACTGGTGCAGGAGGGAGAAAGAAAAGTTCATCCATGGATTGTAGAAGAATGGAATCTGAATCAATAGATAAGACACGATCGTATTGTGTTTGGTTAAACGCCAGCAGTTTGGTGTAGGAGTCAGCCCAGGTAGCTAGTATTGATGTTAGTCCAATGATTGAGGCTGCCGATTTGAAATTCTTTTCACTTACGTTCTACCATCCAGCTTGTCTGGATAGTAATGGGTACAATCTTGACATTATACTCATCCCGCGCTTTGTTGATCAAATAAGCATCGCTCGAGTTCGCCATTTCTGGCTCCAGCATGCCAGCCGGGACCATCATAACCCGATCGGGGCGACTAGAGAAGCGATGCAAAGACTCGAAGAACATGAGTGAATTGCACAAATATTCACTGTTTGTTACATATTGTGTGTACGCGAAGCGAGACCAGTCGGGGTCGCTGGTTGTGTGAAAAGGCCATAGATGTTTTGATTGTGATGTGAATTCTTGACCTTGGAAGAGATAAAGAACGGAGAGAATAGCAAGCGCCGCGATCAACGCTAGGCGGTGGCGTTTGGTGGCCATCATAGGTGATTGAAGAAGTAAAGGAAATGGATGAATGTTTCGCTCTGCGGGAATAAACGAAGTAGAGAGTCGTAAAGGCAAAAAGACAACGTCAAAAAGGACCAAGTTGAAACCTGTAAATGAGTGAAAGGAAGGTAACGAACCCAAGAAAGAAAGAATGGTCTCTATAACCAAATCAAAAGTTTCGACAACATTAGATGTTTAAGACAGAAGAAAGAAGCGCGTGAGAAAGGGCAACTCTTAAACATACGAGGTGCTTTCTTATCCTCACGGGGTACACATAACCTATCCCACATTCCACCAATTAAATGGCCGCCACAGCCAAAAAAGGTAAGGTCAAAGGTTAGCCCCTGTAATATACCCTGTAACATGACCTATAAATATCTTGTATGCCTCTGTCGTAAACACCTTACACATTAGTATCTCTTAGCCACCCTATAAAAAATCTATTACAGACATAATCGCACTGAATTTACTAGATAGATTGTTAATTCTTAATTCATTCTTTAGAATAGCCAAGTTATAAGAAATTAAGTAGCTAATTGAGGTATTATATAATTATTTTACTACAGGGCATTTACAAGGGTGGCTACAGGGGGCTCTATATAAACCTTACCTTATTAGGTTAGAGTCACTAATACGCTGCTATAATTGGCTACTTTGGCTCGCTTATTAATTCAGCAGCGCCTCCACCCCGTAAGACTAAAAAAAGCACCCCGTACGTTTAAGAGTTACCGTGAGAAAGGGGTTCACGTTTGTTTCCAGGCGCTTAACGACAAGATCGACAAGCCAAGAAAAACGACAAGCGCTGCGATAGCCAATCATTAATGACCTTATCCCGGCCAAGTCTGTTTAATCAAAAGATGGACTGTCAGTGCTTGGAAGACCCACTTTGATTCAGTGGCCACTCAGCTAGCGGTATTAACCGCCTTGAGACGTTGTAATTATTCTGAGGCGTTTCAGATCATGTCGTTGAATGCTTGGGTTAACCGTATTTTTGGGATTGCTTTTGAGTTATTTGGTATCTGCATGATTTGAAATCTGATCTAGATGTGATATCCTGATCTTAAAGAATGAAAATACTTATCGACTTCCTTTAATCACCATCTGGGTTAAACATAGAATTTCAACAAGTCCAGCGTCATTCTTCTCAAAATTCTCACGATAATCTCGCTTCCGGACCTATCTTTATTAGCTTCATGCCGTTGGTTGAGCAAACATGCCAGCTCAGAATTGACTCCGACCAACAAAGTACATATACATACTCCTTTCCACAATAACCACATAACCGCAGCCCCGGATCGAATAGTAAAGTATATGCACATGCCCCGGTGCCATGGCTCAGGCCTCTTTTATGCATGTTGGTTGTTCTCTTACACGCCCAAGTGGGCCAAGGCAAACTGACCAGCTCGCGATAGGTTGCACCCAAAGGATCTTATTTCGATGTTGGTTGAGCCTTGCTGAACATGTTGATCTTGCTTTTCGTTTTCCTGTTCTTGTCGCCCACTTTCTTTTGAGTTTTTGTTTTCCTGTGACCCTTTCTTCATGTGCTGATCTACTGTTCCACTGCTCCCAATACGACCTTCTTTTGCTTTCCCTTTTTGTTGCTATCTTCAACTTATACCACTCGTTTTTGCTGCTCCCAAAGGCGGGTCATTGACCATGGCCTGGATTATCCTTACACTTATTACACTCATCCTCATCGCAACCGCCGAAAGAGTCCCTAGAGAGGTCAAATGGTCAGATGATACATACGGACCCGACGGTCCCTGGCGTGCTGTCGACGTCCAAATGGGATACAACGACAAATCCATCGCCCTATATCCCGGTGGTACATGGGAGACCTGGTTGATCAGCGACGACTACTGCGAGAGAGGGACCTGCTATGCTTCAAAGGCGGGAACTTACGACAAACGCACAGGTGATCGCAGTGGTATGAATCTGATGGTAGAATTGGAGAATTTTATGCACGGTGTTAATCTCGAGGGCGATACAAGTCTACGATACAAAGATGATATAATGATCGACGGCATCAACATTGTCAATGCGACCATCGCTCTTCTAGACGCCCAAAAGATCAAATATCCCGGTGGTCAGACCGTGCCTTTCTTCGCAGGCTGTCTGAGTCTAGGTGGCACACGCTCGGTCAACCAATCCTTTGAGCAACCCGATGGAAGGCCAGCTACCAACGTCAGCATGCCGCCGGGCTGGCTCTGGGAGAACCAGTACACGGCTTCAAATTCGTACGGCATGCACATCGGATCAGTGAAGCCTTCCATGTCCGGCTCTCTGTGGTTCGGTGGCTATGATCAGAACCGCGTCGTCGGGGAGATTCTCAGCTTGACTGGAAGTCCTAGAGACGAAGGCATCACGCTTTGGGATGTTGCTATTGAAGGTGTCGGGGAGTACTCTCCATTCACGAACAAATCCAAACATGACCTTCTTGCTAATGGGAACTCTTCCATTAGTAGTGGTCTTAAAGTCACGGTGGATGGTTGCTCCCCTTACCTCACCTTTCCTAAGTCTACTTGCGACAACATCGCCGAGAATCTCCCAGTCAACTTCGATCAGGACCTTGGTCTTTATCTCTGGGACACAAAATCAGAGAAGTACGAGGAACTCATCAATTCCGCAACCGCCTTGACATTCTCTTTCATCTCCGCCTCCAATACCGACCCCATCAAGATCCGCGTTTCATTCATGCACCTCAATCTCACCCTGTCGGAGCCCATTGTCGACAATCCTGTACCCTACTTCCCTTGCCATGTAAACGGCAATGGAAGATATACTCTCGGCCGAGCGTTTCTCCAAGACGCCTTCATCGGAGCAAACTGGCATCCTGATGCCAACACTTGGTGGTTAGCCCAAGCACCAGGCCCCAGAGTTCAAGCTACTTCAAATGTGGTTTCCATCAAAACCAAGGAAAAGACTATCATCAAGGGTGGAAACGATTGGAAAGCTTCGTGGCGAGGGATCTGGGATGATGAACAGCCACCATCGAGTACTCCAACAAAAGAGGCCAGTCCAGCTACCACCACACCCGAGAAAGACGAGGAAGAGCAGACGCCCGTCATGTCACTTCCCGCAAAGATCGGAATCGGCGTCGGCGCCGCTGCTGTCGTTATGGCACTAGGTGCGGGTGTTTTCTTCCTATGGCGCCGGCGCAAAAATCAAGCCAAGCAGCCACAAGCACCACAAACCGCGTCCATGGAGGATATATACAATAACTCATTCGTCAAGTGGCCGCCAAGCGATCTACCTCCCCAGGAGATGCACGTGCCAGCATACAAGTTACCGCCATATGAGATGCCTGCGCACGAAAGGCGGTTATACGAGATGTATGTTCATGAGACGCAGCAGAAGCGGCCACTTACTGAGAGATATGAACTGCCTTGATTCTGCACGATTTATGATATTATGTTTTTCATTTTCTTCTGATCGAAGGATGTATATTAGTATAGATAATGTATGACGCCAATAGTTAATTTGAATTGCCTGAAATCTGTTCTTTGACTGCGATTACCCGTTTTGGTTGCCGATGCTCGTCTATGGCAAGCCGGACCAACATAGCTTAGTTCAGTCAATCCAATTCATACACACAACTCTGACAACTGCTAGTACCGCTATTTTTCACCCCAGTGACCCCGGACGAGGGCGTTAATACATTTGTTCCACTCACGTTTCTTTGAGAACTATACTCTGTCTGTCAAGGCCCATTCCATTCTTTTCTTCTCCGGCAACGACGTCAACTGGCCCCGACGCCCGTTCACCAACGCGTACAGCATCCCAATATTGAACGCGACCGGACACAGATACACCAAGCACATCACCTATGTATGTAGTAAGTGACCAAGTTAAATAGTAAGAGGGGGATTATACTAGACTAAATATGTCTAGAGGGCTTATGTGACTATTAAGGAATATTTGGAAACATTTTCTAACTCTATATTAAGTTTATAAAATATCATTAAAAGATTTTTAATAATCCTATATGAATTATTATAATCAATCTAAGCAATGCAATTTTGTATAAGTTTATTCTAAATTATTATAATCGATCTAAACCTTGAGATATTTGAAGTTATGTAATTCAAGGCCCAGTCTTATACATTTCCACTCCCTGCAACCTGTAGCTTGAACCAGTCGCGATACGGAAGGTGTTTTCTTCGGGATCTTTTGTCGTACCAAGATATTATGGTTACAGTTACATTTGCCAATGTTGCAACAAAGTAACGTCCCCGCACTAGCTGTGGAGTCCAACCTCTCTTCTGTCCATGATCGACAAAGAGGAGAACCAAGGACTGCGATAAGATTTAACCTTATAATCATTTGAAGTTGCTTAAACTTACGGTTCTTGGTTTAACTGTTGCATGTACTCGATGTCATGATGACCAAATTGTGGTTGGCGACAGCCGCACTCCTCGCTGTTCCTTCCTTGGTTCAGGCTCAAGATCTTATCCCTCCGCTTCTTGAGTCAGCTGCATCATTTCAAGAAGAGACTTGGTCTGTCGAATCGAGCTCGAAGATAATATATATCGAAGAAGAATTTGCTTCCGTCTCTGATACTGATGGGTTGACTCTCATTCCACCAACCGCACACGATTTCGCTACCACATTTCGGGACGACCTCACGCAAGTAACTGGGCTCAACTGGACGCTGGAACAAGTTAACAAGCTTCCTACCAATACGACTGGCATTTCACTTGGTGCCTACACTGGAGAGGCTTCTGATTTGACCTATGAAAATGGAAAGTCGACTTCTGAAGGCTACGAACTCCAGATAAATTCCCGACGAGTTTTCATCGGTGGAAATGGCGCTCGCGGAATGTGGTGGGGGACCAGGACGTTACTCCAGCTTCTTCTCGCTGGCAACGGTACTGCCACCGGCACTGTCGGCAGAGATGCGCCGGCCTATGCGACGAGAGGGTATATGCTGGATGCTGGGCGAAAGTGGTATTCGAAGGGCTTCCTCAAAGAGATGTGCAGCTACGCGTCTTTCTTCAAGATGAATGAGTTCCATTATCATCTTAGCGATAATTATCCGCTTAACCGGGGCAAGAATGACACTTGGCAGGACGTGTACTCCCATTTCTCCTTGTTGCCAGAGGATAAGGATCTTCGTGGTATTCTTCACGGTCGTGAAAACGAAACCCTCTCAAAGGACGACTTCGCCGACTTGCAAAGCCACTGTGCTTCTCGTGGCGTTACAGTGATTCCAGAGATCGAGGCACCTGGTCACTCTCTTTATCTCACCAAATGGAAACCAGGGCTCGCCCTGGCCAAGAGAGATCTCCTCAATTTGACTCATCCGGATACTTTGCCCACTGTGCAGAGTATCTGGGCCGAATTTCTCCCGTGGTTCAAGACGAAGGAGGTTCACATTGGTGCTGATGAGTACGATGCTGAGCTAGCAGACGACTACATCACTTTCGTCAACAAAATGAGTCGCTTCATCAATTCCACTTCTGATAAAAGAAGCCGCATCTGGGGGACGCACGAGCCGTCCAAGAGAAATCAGATCATCGATAAGGACGTCGTTATCCAACACTGGCAATACGGCCAGTCAGATCCTGTGCAGCTCGTCAAAGATGGCTACGACGTGATTAACTCGGAGGATTGGTGGGCTTACACAAGTCTCAAGAATGACCACATGCCGATCTTGCCCGCGAGATATCCACAATTCTTCAATGAGAGCCGTGTGTTTAACTTTGCCAACAAGGATGAGTGGCAGTGGACTCCTACGGACTTTAACCCCGTCAACACTAGCTTGCAGCTCAAGAATGACGAGTCCCGACTCAGGGGTGCTACGCTGGCAGCGTGGAACGACAATGGGCCGGATGCTTCTACACAGTTGGAGGCGTACTATTCTATGCGTCGGGGCATCGCTATAGTGGGGGCACGAGCATGGAGTGGTAGTCGTGGACCTCAGTTACTCGAGGAGACAACTGATACCGGCATTGATTTCTACTCTCCTCGGGCTCCAGACCAGAACCTTGATCGAGCACTGCCAACAAAGAAGGGTAACGGTGTGTTGTTATCGTGGGCCCGCTCTAGCAGTGACGGAAAGAAAGTCAATCTAGGCCACGGCAGTAAAGGGATGAACTACAGCCTCACTCTATCCGTCAACGGACCGTTCACCCTTTCCGGCCCCGACAACTCTCTCGCCCTCGATAAAGACGGAAGTCTCGTATTCACTGCAGATGGATGGGAGTATCCTCTCCGCCAAGTCAGTAGCAAAGACGCTTTTGAGCTCGACCCGGGCCATCCAGGTCGCCTATGGGTCAACGCCAGCTCATCCACCCACAAGCCCGTGAAGATTTCAACGCCCAGCAATATTACCCTGGCCACTGACGTTCTCCACGGAACAGTCGTATTGGTCGACGGGGATGTGGTGGGAAGATTCGAAGTGTTCGTCTATGGCGGGAGGAACACGCTTTTCAGCTGGAGTCAGATGGCATTTGTCGCACCGCTCGAGAAACTTGAGGGGGGCGTAGAGCATCTTTCATTAAAAGGATCTGTCACATTTTCCAAGGCATATAAGGACGAGCCATCTGAAGTTCCAAAAGGGAATGGAGCTGCTGATTGTGCTGCGTCACATAGTCTAGTCACGGTAGGGTTAGTTGGGGCAAGTCTGTGGGCCGTGTGCTTTTGAACTTGTATATTCCTTAGAAGAAGAAGAGGATTTTCTTGATAGCCTCTGGATCATCCAAACACGGCTATCTGTCTAAGAGCACTTTCAATTGCAGTTGAGCTTCGCTCGAAAGACTTTCGTCACACATCACACTAGTCACCATCGACTGAACACTAGATAAGCCAAACCTCCTCAAGGACCATAGTTGCGAATAATCAGGACTATTAACAATCAAGCTTGGATTGCGTCTGCCAATGTGAAATATAGGAAGTCTATGACTAATTCTGGAGATCCTACATTAATAGAAATTCGAGAGCCTATGGATTGGCTAGCAGGTGTGGTTAGCCAGCGAGCAGTTCAGATGAGTCAAAGAGGCAGCCCACTTCAACTAAGGGAGCAAACAACAAATCGTCGATAACACCTATATCCCATTTTTCAGTGATAATACAAGCTATAGGCGCAGTTCCTGTACAAGATTCCGTTGTATCCTTCCCAAATACATCTGAATATCTTCAGGGTTCTCGTAGGCATCATTGAAACTATGCACCAGCCTGAACTTCCCCTGAAACGTGTAAAAGAACAGCATAGACATGCCTAGCACAATGTCCGCCCCAAACTTGAAGTCCCTGACTTTGACTCCCTCGTACCCACGGTTGATGAACCGCTCAACGACCCCTAGACTGCTAACAAGAGCATCCTTGGGCGGAGGAGCCTTCAGGAACTCTGGATTTGAGACAACATCTCGCATACCACGCTTAAAGTAGCCAGTCATCTCCAAAGCTCCCGGGTCGTGCTCGAAAGTCTTGTAGTATTTGTTGAATGACTCAACAAGATCCCAGTAAGAAGAAGGGAGGTCGACCTTATGCGGGTGGGGAGCGTAGTACACCGATGCTGCATATTCACTCGTGCTGTAGGGTGCGGGTAGGTATGGTCGAAGGTTAAACTGGTTCATCGAAGTATACCGGAATTGATTGGATTCAGGGTCTGCATGCTCCATCATCACACGTACATAAGCCGCGTGGACCGCAGACGTGACACTAATGCCTTTGGAATGACAAACCTTCACCAAAAGAGCGGTGGTGTCAGATGAGAACACGAGTTCCGCGTGCTGGCAATTTCCAGCAGGAGCTGTGCCAAGTTTTGAAACAGGGCCTATGGCAGGTTGATTACTTAGATAGTACCCAAGTAATTCCTCTGCCCTTTCTTTCGCACTGGTGGACTCTTCAGAGAATCCCAATACCTCTTCCAAGATTGGAGGAAGTCGGGTATGTTCATCGCCGAAGGTAATATTGTTCTCGGGGTGTGCAACCGCTTCAAGGAAGCTGTGGCAGATCATCTCCATGCCTGTGCCATCAAAAGTATAGTGATGTCCACGGAGGACGATTTCCGAGGACGCTGGGATATAGTAAAGTGTTGTTTGTTTGATTGGCTCGATAGACTGTTGCATCTCTTCGGCACTGCACGCATCGGATACGACAAAAGTGCCCGTGAGCCACTTCTCTAAGGACTCCTCGTTGGGAAGGGTATAAACTCTCTTCATATCCTCGATCGTCGTAGCGATTTGAGGTTGTTCGAAACGCAATTGCTTCCACGCGTTTCGAAGATCAGATATCACATCCAAAGAGTTAATCTCAAGCTTGAGGGAAGAAAAGAGTGTGTAGTGTTCTCTCCCATCACACATACTAGCAGACATGTTTGCGATTATGACAAAGTAGGCCTCTAGTCCATCGAGTGGACGTTCCCAGCGGGTGTCTGATACCTGTGTCCACGGCATTGTTGCGAGAAGTGTAAGGGGAAAAGGTAACACGGGAGACTATTTGACAGGATTTCATGAGAGAAATACGGAGAAAACGCTCACAGTTTTATAGACTTTCTCCCTTGCAGAGCCATGTCGTCAAACGGCATATCCCGCCACAGTATGAAGTTGACGCTATCCCCCAACAGTTTATATGGCGCGCTGAAGATTCATGTCTTAGCCATGATTGGTTAGACCATTACAACGTGTCAAGTTTTGGATCCCATATAGACATGACGACATGGTAATACAAGGAATTTTAACAAATTTTTTATCTTAGCTTATCTTCACGATTATACTAAACAACCTGAGACAGCCTAAATTTATCAATAAGAGTACAACGTATTTATTTCCCACAATCGCCCCCTTACCTAAGGAACGAAGGTCGAGGGGGGGAGGGGGTTAAGAATAAACCCCCTTCAATCCTGCTAAGGCCATCTCTAGCACTATCGCTTCGATTCTAACACAATAATTCTTTCATTTCCAGACATTGTCCCATTAATCTTTGCCCATTAAACTCTCTCTCACCGAGGCTAGGAATTGGTAAACCTTATCGCATGTTGCGCGCCTGGTGTAGTCAACGGCTAACATCTCGTGGCCAACAAAATCCAGAACCTCGTTGATGAACACACCTTGTGGACCAAGCTGATTAGCTATGTCCTTGTTTGTTTGAATACACTATTGTCCTGTGAGCTTGTTGCGAAGAACCTCGTATCGATTTGATCAGGAATGGGATAGGGGGAATACGTACGTCACTAACCGCCTTCTTCAGAAATCGACGTCCGAGTGCCCCAGAGAGATCGCGTTCAGAGAAGTCGATGCCGAAGAACCTGTCCATATGCCATGTACCTTTCGCACGGCCAATGTCATCCTCACCCAAGCGTCCACATTCGTACAGCCTATGTGCTTCGGGCCCTTGAATCGCCCAGGTCAGCATTTCGGTGTAGACGCAATCCAGAGCCCATACATCCGACCGTCTGGAAACGCCACATATATAGCCATTGTGCTCTGGGGATGCATAGGTTGGAGACACGGGGCCGTTACCCCTGAGGTGTGATCTAGAGGCTTTTGTATGGAACCTTGTCAAGCCAAAGTCGGACAGTACAAGCCTGCCGGCTGGATCACGATCGGTGAAGCGCAGGATATTGTCGGGCTTGACATCACCATGGATTCCATAGAAGTCCTCTTTTCCATCAATGCCACAGCGTGAAAGGTCGTTGTGAGCATCATGCATACCATGGAGTCCTTCTGCAAGTCCTGCCATTTGCAAGACAATCCATTCGTATAGCTGAGCTCCCGAAAACCCTAGCTAGTAGGGGTTCGTCTTCATGAGCTCAGAAGAGCTACCTTCCTGGGCCCATTTGAAGAGAAGACATGGTCTGTCTCCATGTTTAAAAGCAGTGCGTGGCTCAAGAATATGTGGCTCAAATGAAACTTTCTTCAAGGCGTACAGTTCCTGCTCGAATTCGAAATCTGTCGCATCGTCTGATTTCAGAATTTTGAGAGCGAACTCCTCATATTCATGCTCACTCTATGAGAGAGGTTAGATCATCGGAAACAACGGGAACCCAATCAAGGCTGTACTCACAGAAGCATGGTTGTTTTTGTGGATTCTTACTTTGTATACATCAGAAACCATACTCTTCCTTTTCGACTCCATGTAGGTCCATGGAGGGATAGCATGAGAATGGGAAGCGGGCCAGTCATCTTGTTTCACATTTCGCTGCGGTGAGATCCCAGTCAATCCTTTTCCTCCTTTTTTCATTCGTATCTGAAATCAACTGACACAATGCCAGACCTTCTTCTCAATGGACTTTTTCCAATGGCCTGGGTCTAGTGACTCAATTGTGACACCATATATCTGGGTCTATGCTATTGTTGCAGTTGGATTGACAGTTGTGACTGTTGGCGCTTTCATGGTGTTCAATGTGAGAAAGACACGACAACTTCAGTTGTGGGAACAAAGCGAAGTTTGATATTGGCAGACAGATTGTTAAAGATTATGGGGCTTAAATATATATCTTTATTCCAAATTTTTCGATTACAAAGAGCTGCGCTTCACTAACATTATTAACACTGCAAAGGGCTGATACAATAGTTACGATATTTTAAGTGGAAGATCATATCAGGCTTGACATGACAAAATAAAATACTATACATTTATACAAAGTCTCTAATAAAGCTTCTATCGCTGGGGTATATATATAGCTTTTCCCTTTTAGGTAACCCGCCCAGCTACAATGACAATCTTACAATCTACAACGCCTTTAAACCCTTGAGTCTGCATGCACGGAAGCCTTTGACATCCCATTACGATCTCCATACCAGGATCCTCCCTCAATACCGTCGTGCGTAACATTGTATGTCTTGGAAACCACAATATCCGCCAACTTGATGTTCTTCGAGGAGAGAATTGATTCCTGGCTACCTCTATCACTGGGCTTAGCCCCCTCGTTGATGCTCGGCGTGAGTTCGTAGGGTCCTGAGATATCTTGTGTCGTACCGCCGCCGCCACGGGTACCTCGAGATCGAGCTGTTGTGTGATAGGAAGAGCTGATCTCGCTGGCAGATTGTCCAGACCAGAAGGATTTCGAGAATAGGGGTCGAAGGACGGGGATGTTGACGGTGAGGATTCCAACGATGGTCTCGCGAACGCCCCATGAGTTGATTGTGATCGCGGAGGGGTTGTCGGCAAGGGTGAGGACGACACGGATGATGGCTGCTGCGATGACGAAGGCACCAGAGGAGAGGAGGAGTCCGATGACAATTTTCCTACGCTTGTTAGTGACGCAGTCGGATACGGGGGTAGATTGAGACCTACTTGCGGATTGGAACCTGAAGCTTCCAGAGAAGAGGCATAGGGATACATAGGATAAGGCCGTCAGTCCTACTGCAGTTAGAACGCCAAACAGGACTCATAGTTAAGTACTGTAACTTACAAAACATTGAGGACTGTTGTGACCAGGAAGTTCTGCATCTTGAAAGAGCATACCACTACAATGCTTGTTAGTTTCAAATCAAGTGCAAGGGTTGAGGTGACGAACATCCAGGATTAGGCACAACCCTATAATCAGTTAGTAAGGCTCATGCAATTGTGTACAAACTATCGCAACTTACTGCCAGTTCTTCTGTGTAGGGAAGCATCCAAAAGTGATCTAATTCACGGTCAGTCATGCTTTCCAAGCCGTAACTGTATCACGTACTGTGAGGAAGACAGCCACATAAGAGACCGCGCTCAAAATGGAAACAGTCTTGACGAAGACATTGTGCCAAGTGCCAATCGTCATTCGCGAAAAGAAACACAGCATGGTACCCTTGAGGGACCAAATCAGGGCCGTGTACGCATACCAAGCTGCGAGTTGTAGTTTGGATCCCTTCTCGTATTCGGAGATTTCATGTTGAGTCAATTCTGGAAGGGCCATCAGCTTTCTTTATTCTCTCTTTCGTGTTTCGGGGCGAACGTACTGTGTGACTGGGCTGCGACCCCAGCTTCGATGTTGGTACCTAGATGGTCTGGGATGATAAGTTGATGGTCATATCGGGTTATCGACAAGAGTAGGCTCACAAATCAGATGCACCGTGAATGCATCTACAGTATAGAATAACAAGACCAGGACGGAAAAGAAGTCATCGCCCTGCAGTCCGCGCAACCCTACTGTTTTGAAGCGTACAGCAAATCGGGTCAAGATGATACATGTGCCGACGACATAGAGGGCCCACACCTCAATAAGGAACTGCTGATATCAGTACACGGTCGATCCATCGGTTCGAATGACATACAGACGGCCTATGTTCGGAAACAGGCATTGTGTACACGACGGTGAAACAAAACAAAAAAGACCACAACTGGATGAATCACCGTTCTCTTTGGCAACAGGAAACAAGTCCGCATTTATCAAAAGCAAAACTCCTCAAGCCCTGTTTTCCAAGAGGATGCACTAACGCAAGCCTTCCTATCACTAGTGACTTAGCTCCGCTGCACCGGCGACATCGAACGCTGCTACGATGGGCTAGTCCTGGATGAGATAGGTCATAAAGTACTTTTTGTTTCACAAAGTCAATTGTGATGGTGGTGGCTCTGTCGCGCTGTGCAGGCGATGAGCCGTGAGTTGTCTTGCGCTGTAGATGAGACCATATTTCTGCATGTTTATAATGATTAGGCTTCGCCATGAAACGCACCTGGTTTTGCTATTCAAATCAATTCTCGTGTTCATGTTCACCACGTTCTCAGCCTCAAGGCTCGTGCTGTGCCGAAGGAGATCGGCTTATTTACGAGTCATTCGATCCCAGCGATTGCCGGGCCGGGATCTACATCTCCATCTCCACGGGTCACGGTAGAAATAAAAGCGGAGACGATCAAGATCGATTCAAAATGACGAGTCAATTTCGATTTAAATGAACCCGGACTCGAATCTTTTAACGGTTGAATCACCCAGACATGGTTCATTAACGACATATACCCAGTCTTCTTCGGAGGTTCTTCGAAGCTCAACCCGTGCTTTGGTTACTTGCATCCGTTAACTGTCACTGAACCCTTTCCTGCGCACGCTGACAGTCTCTAAACTCATCATTTGTCATGGCTGAACTTAAACAAATTACCTTACGTTTCATGATTAGCCAGCCATTTTGCCATCGCCGCCCCAGACTAACCGACTCGCGCAAATCTAGACCAAGCCATATCGTCGAGGCTACGTTTTTCTAATTCCCTTATCCAATAGGTCAACGATGTGGCTTCCCGCGGGTTTCTTTAGCGCACCGTCTTTCTTATAGACTAGCGCGGAAGGCGGTTCATGAGTTGGATCGGATTACGTATGAGGAAAAGCATACTGAGTCGCATAAATCTATTGAGAGAAACGGTCACCATGTAGTAGGTCTGAGTATCTTTAGTAACTCACACGTAGTATTGTTCCCTTTATATAAGGTGAGGAACAGGAGAAGATCCCAAGTCGATGAGCTATGAACATGTTCTCCATTATGACACAAAGCCAAGACACACGGACCTTTTAGATCTGCTGCAGGATGGAGTTTTAGGTAATATGGTAGTTCGCCGATGTGCCCCTGATCATATTCCCGATAATCGACGGGCCCCTGCGTTCTTTCAGGGGATCTGTGCATAGCGCAGCTAATTAGACTAATGACCCCTGGCTGGGAGTTGGAATCCTCAGTTAGAGTGATATTTTACTTCAATCAGCTTAGTAAACTATAATACCTCGTAAAGTATTTCTGTAATAATAGACAAATGATACAATTAAACTTAAATCAGAGCACTAATTTGCGAGTGAGATAGTATAGGAATCAGAAGGCAGTGAACAAACGTTCAGCAATAACATATGATATACCGTCTGAGCTCATTGACTGAAGGTAAAAGTAAAACAAAAAACTGACAACTATTGCACCGGGACTCCTGCGAGCCCACTGCACCAAAGCCATGCATTCTTATAGAACTAGACCAGGTTTGTGTCTGGGCCTAATATAAAACATGGAGACGATTGTTGCAATATTTACCATGTCCGTGTCCCAACCCTCAAACCAGACCTAAACAATGCACCCATAGACCCAGTCAGCCAGTCTAGATTCCACAGCGGTATCGGTGCCTCAGCCGTGGAACTATACTACAAATGACCAAGCTCTAATTCATAACGGGTTCCGCCACATGGAGAACTTGAACTATGTCTTGCCGATTTGGGAAATTTTATGCTAGCCTTTGCCGGAACTTTCCATTTATTAACCACGGGAACACTAATGTTGCAGATCGACTGGAAGTTCTCAAGAGCTATACCGGAAGTAACACTGGAAGGGAACAAATGAATAGGGAGAAGGACACATCCATTTGTCGCCTTATGTTATACAATGGGTCAAAGACACGAGGCCATATCCTTGCTAATTCCAGGTACCATCACGACCCCTACCTTCCCTGTTCTGTGCAGACAACCGCGGTTTTCTTTGCCATGCCTGCTGGACAATGATTGTATTATTTCCTGTTGTAGTCTCTCATACATTTTGCCGCTCGTCCCCGCCATCTTGAAGAAAGTCAGCGCCGCCTTGACGAGCCACTTGGGTTCAATCCTCATAAGTCTTTTGCTTGATAAAACCCGGAGCTACTAACCAAAGAATACCATCAAGTATGATAGAAGTCTGATAGTGTTGGTAGGAAGGATAACCTTTCGTCTCTCACCGGGCGCTGGCTTGAAGATGCGACTTTGTAAATCGGAGGGATAATAAGCTCAGGTACTTTAGGCCCTGGTGCCTTCATCCGTTTATGCAATACCTCGCAAGACGTATCAATCTCATATTATCCCGTAAAAAGCACTAGGATATCTCCAGAAGCTTCTGTGAGATGGAGGTATCATATTTTGAGTAGGACAGGTTGGCGCTCCTACCCCGGAACAAAGCCCATCAAGTCATCCGCTCCAATTTTCTGACTCTGGTTATAATAAATAATTAGAAAGCTTCAAGCAGATAAGTTGATGGGCACATAAATTCTGACACAGGTTGCTTTACAAGCTACCTCGCACATGAACAGCCTCCTTCGGCTCTGGATCCCAACAGTAAAAACGCCCTGTCGACCTCATATTCTCCAAATCAATAACAACAATCGACTCAACTGGCATGACTGTCTCAGTCCAGAACAACATGTACAAACTGTCTCCCAGTTTGAGCATCTGGCACTTCTCAGCATCTGCAATGCCCTCTTCCGTTCCGCTGAGACAATGCCAGGTCATGGTGCCCTTGTTGAGATAAACATGTTCATAAGCGTCTCGAGGAGTGTATCGATAAAGGATGTGCTTTCCGATGAGCTCATCGGTGACTGGGAATGGCTCGACACGCTCATCTCCAAATGTGACTGCGTTGATGAAAGACGTGGCAGTTCGTCGCTCACCGTTCTCATCCTTGAAGCTTGACACACCGGCAATAGCCTGTCCAGTGACGGTGTCGACGATCAGACTGACTACTTCATCGTAGGTGGGCTTGAAGAAGTCGACGAAGAAAATATCTGGTCGCACTTCATATGCCTTGTACTTGGCTGGGGCAGTGAGGCCTGCTCCTTCTCCCTCCAAAATCTTCCACGTAACAGTGTCCGCCCCAAAGTCATGAGAGATCTTCCAACCGTTGTTGTAGGTATGTTCGAAGCATTTACCCTGCAGCTTAGCGGATGCTGGCATGAGGTGCTCCCCAAAGCCGTCAGCCATTTCGTGGAGGGTAGGCCATTTCGTCACTGGCACAAAGTCTGGATTCTCTGAAGTAGCAGATGGAACCATGTTGATGAATAACAAAGGCTTGAGAGATGAAAAATGTGAAATACTGACACGAGACTTCTTTTAGGATGTTGCTGAAAGAATTCTTAGTCAAAGAAAGAAGCTTGTTTTGAAAAGCCTGTTAACTCAAAGAGAGAACCGCATATTTATAACAAATTGTGGAATAGCATGCTGAGCGGTCTTTTAGCTATATCTCCGACCTTCACTTCAATATCGGCTACTCGTTACTATCAAGTTCCGCAAATTCCGTGAAGCTGTTGATACAATAGTCCTATCAAAAACGGAGCTTCCCCGCATTATCATGAAGATGCTGGGGCGCCATCGATCCCGACCTTTCCACTTACAGAGAAAAAGTGCGAGGTCCTCCACCTGTTTCTGCCCTTGGCGTGCGGAGAAGCTGATTTGAAACTCTGTTCAAAGGTCTCGAAGGACTTCTTCTTGCCATCAGACCGGCAATCGAGATATCTCACATCGGAAAATAACACGCCTGGGTTGTGTTCGGACCTTGAAAGGCCGAAAGTCCTATGATATCGATTCATTGTCTTTCTCCAAGTCTCCGAGCTTTTCGTATTGCAACGTCATCCTCGTGCTTTTAAGATAAGTCAACAAAGGGTCATCCCTTGCTTGTGGTCACCTCCCCAGGCTCCCCTCCCCTGTCCTTGTTCCTTGCAAAATTGACTATTAGCTACTCCGTAGAGATCTCGTAGAATCACTGTCCCGCCAATCGGCCCCTCATATTACCCTTTGGGTGACCATAAGCAGGGGATGGCCATACGCTCTTTTGTTGACTTAGTATGCCCGCCAGTCTGGCAAGAGAGCAAGCATAGGACAATTGATTAAGAAACATAGTCAAATTTCTCTTCCTATCCTAGAATAGTTTCCAGTCCACCTTCTGTCATGACATCAATCCAGTGTACGCTCAAAACTGGACTTTTATAGTATGACACAGGATCAGGCACCGTCATGGCCGCTGAATCCATCCGCGCCCAGACCTCCTGAAGCATAGTAGCCACCCTGTTGATCGTCTGAAGTCTAAGAGACAAGTACGATTTGTGTAGTCTCTTAAGTGCAAATCTTCTCCAGCCTATAACTGACCCCTTAATACTGGCGTCTTCACTTGGACTGAATCCCAGTGCACTTCCTGCTGCTAAAAGTATAATTGTCTGAATGGCAATAGTTCTGGAATCCTCGGGAATGGTGTTCATAATGTTTAATACCTCCACTGCAAGTTCCAAGACATGGGTTGCCAGTAACCCATCTTGATTTTGATCATTCTGTAGGTCTCGTGTGAGGTCAGGGAAGGCCCGGTCAAGCTCAAGACGAGCCACCAGCTGATAGCACTTAGCTATCTTGGAGAGATGATCTGCTGGAGTCCTGTAGTCTCCAGTATCCTGTATCTGTATGGCAGATGGTATCCGACATTGGTCTATATCCAGACTTAGAGAGAAAGCCTGGGTGAGTAATTCAAGGTAATGACTTGATGCATCCAAATTGGGACCCATTAAGGAGTTGCATAAAGTCAGACGCCGTGTCTGCCGTACTAAAGTTATGCATTTGGCGAGATGGATTAATATATTCGCGCCGACTCCGGTCCATGGACAGGGATAGCAAAAGACAATACATGGCAGAGCGGAGAATGCGTTCAGGTATGACAGTTCGCCAATATCTTGATCAATCAAACAGAAGGCCATGACTTCCCAGTAGATCATTGATGAAGCTATGAGGCGGTGAATGCGATAAGAAGGAGCCTGGAGATTGGCAAGATCAAATTGGGCCATCCAGATACGGAATACTTGTCGAGCCCCGTAAAAATGGCACAAGCCGAGAGAAGAAGGATCATGCCAGCTCTGTAAGTTCAGATGTAAGCCTCATAAGATCACTGTTGAGGAAATACCTACAGAAGTCATGCCAACAAGAGTGATGCCCAAAATCAAGTCATCCTTTATCGTTGGCGTGGTTGAGGTGCGAGGGAGCCCTAAGCAGCCCTGGCTTTGAGTATCCAATCCATTTTGGGTAGCATGTATCTTGGCAAGTTCTTTTGATATATGTGAAATAGCTTCCGTCTGGAAGTTCAACGGTGTCGAAGACGTGTCTTGTTCTTGCTGGCTTAAATGAGCCGCTGATGCACTCAAGATGCTATTGAACACAATGGGGGAGTTTCGTATCAATTCCAGCAGATCCGACCGATAAGGATTGTTAGGTGAGTCAAAGGATGATAGGACCTGACATGCCGATGAGAAGTAGTGGCCCAAAAGCTTGGACGACTCTTCCTGCGGAGAGTACAGAGTAAGGGCACAGTCGGTGTTAGATGGAGCGTCAATTGGAGGCGAGTCCCCTGAGCGAGGGCCAGCATATGAATGGATGCCATAGTCAATCTCGTACTTGGTTGACCATTTAACCGGACGTTTATAGCCAGGGCATGGCAGGTCTGATTTGATGCAGCGAGCACAGGCGGGTTCTGCTTCATCGCATTTCAGCTTCTTCAGCGGCGTTTAGTAAGCCATTGATAGAGTTATCGAAGGTAAATGTGTTAGACGTACGCGTTTCTTACAAGTAATGCATCCGCCTATGAATTTATATAATATTAGCTTACGGAGGAAATATTCGGTCGACACTCAGTCAAACTCACTCCTCACTTTCTCTCGTCTTCGGAACGATGTCGATGAAATAGGAGGCTGATTCATGACGACTAATTGATGGCAAAGAAGAACAATAGTATTGTTGCATTATAAGTCAGTATCATGTATCATATTCCAGGGTTCCACATGCTTTGTATCATCACTAATAATGGATCCTAGTAGCTTGCCAGTGAGATAAGAACGTTGTCCAAAAACATGATAAGCGAACGGTCGGAACTCGGAAGTGGATTTCCGTTGATAAAAGTCATGTGGTTATCAATTGACATTGGCAACCTGGGATTGGCTGGTTCTTAGACACCACCAACTGAACTTTGTCAAGATGTTTGTTAGGCGAGATAACAGGATGTAGGCTGGTAGGCACGCTGTGCAACGCTACCGTGCAAAAATGCCGATAACGACCCGACTAGAAATACATAATCATAAAGATATGTAAAATGCATGATAATAAGAGTATTTTATAGATAATCTTAGGATACAATTATATAATATTATAAAGAATAAGAGAGTTTATCATAATTTGTATTATCTTAGACAAAGTATAGCAGAGAGGACGGTATCGGATCCACCAAGACAAACTAATGTACTGTTCCCTCCAGCACCTCGGCATCGGTCAATGGACCAATGTACCGCTTGCTGACTCTCAAAGGCCAGTAGACACAGCCAAATACAAGAGCACCTCCCAATACAACAGGTGCATAGTTCATGTTAACTGCAGTAATGGGTTGGAAGGGAGGGAAAAGAAGGAAGATGCAAGTATATAGGAGGTAGACGACCGCGAAAATGTTGATGGGTAGACCTGCTTTGCCGAGTCGCCAAGGACCCCAGAGCAAGGTGTCAGGTCGGAACAAGCGACGCCAGATCAACAAAATGATTGGGATCAGATATGAGACCTGCAGGCTAACTACAGCAAGGGAAAGAATGGCGTTGAAAGCTGTTGTCGAACCAATGTTGATGAGACTCAGCAGCATGAGGAGAAAGCTAACTACGATGATGGATATGGTAGGAATTTGTCGACGTTTGTCAACACTGGCAATCTTTTCAGAAAAGGGAAGACCTAGATGAAGTTAGTTACGTGTGATCAAAAAAAGGTCAGGCCGACTTACCTCCATCTCTAGCGAACGCCCACATGATTCGAGCCGCTGCTGTAAGGAGAGGAACTGTCGCCAGGATTGCCATAACAGTGATCATAGCAGTCATGGTGGTAGCAGCCGCTATGCTGCCGGTCATATGAAGGAAAATCTCAATAATTGGGAACCCGGTAGGAGTAGCCAAAGCCGCCGAAATATCCCCCATGAAGAAGAGAATTATAAGGAGGAAGGCAAATCCTAAGGGACCGTTGACCAAGAGACAGCCTACCATGGCCCTAGGTACGCCCATCTCAGCATTATTCATCTCTTCACTGAGATGAGTAGCACCATCGTAGCCGATTAGGACATAGCAAGAGCTGAGAAGTCCTATACTCCAGGCCACCGCGTTATTGCTCCATCCGGAGTTATTCTCGAAATGCGAAAAGACGAATTCGGCCGAGTGCTTGCTTGGTGATTTCACAGCTATGGTGACTATAATTGCAATGAAGAAGGTGACGTGCAGCACTAGGGTCAGTTTCTCGATGAGGGGCAGCTTGTTACTGCAAAAGATACAAATGCAAGCAGATCCGAGAAGGACGGCCCAGAAGAGCAGCGTGCCATGCCATCTTTGGAAGACGTAGGATTCGGGATAGTTGAGGACGAGAAGACCTTGGATCTGTGTTCCGGCGAGAAAGGGGGAGCTGCCAGCAGCAGAAATCCAACCCAGCGTTCTTCGTCTTGTCAGCCTATGCTTCACTGTGTTTAGGTTCGACCGTGACTCACGATATATATCCAGCGAACCAGCTAGTCACGGGTCGACTCGTTTTCGGGCTCAGCTTGGCGACGAAGTGATACTGTCCGCCAGCAGTAGGATAGCTGGGAATGGCTTTATTAGTGATTGCTCGGGATGAGGATGGAGTAGCTTACCTGGATGCCAGCTCGGCCAAAGAACTGGCAGAGCAGAGTGATCCAATAAAGGCCACAATGACGCCGTAAACAAGGGAGACTGGTCTGCCGCTTACGAGTCCAGCAGCGAGTGTACTTTGTATATAAGTCAATTTGGGTCGTATCACAATGGAAATGGATGCTGTACCTAGATAATGCTTCCCATGTTGCCATCAGATTGACGCATGTTGCGACCATGGCAGTAAGGGAGAAGTTTCTCTATCATCACCTGTCAGCACGTTCACTCCTCGAGACCAGTATCTCATACCTTGGTCTGTTGAACATAGCCATGGCATTCCAGATTTTGTTCATCCTGGTTTTGCGAACCAGGATGCTTCTCATTGTCTGCTGCAGTAGATGTCATATCGAGAGACATGTTGATTCTTGAATCGAAATCTACGAGAGGAAGAATACCAAGAGCAGATAGCCTTACATGCTCAGGACTTTATCTTTCTCTCGTCTATCATACTTCGGAACCCCTGGTCTGGGGTAACGGGAGATGCGGCAGGCATTAGACGTCTAGCGTGCTGCATTGGGGAAAAAAGTGCGCGTGGCGACGCTAGCTAGCATGATATTCGTTGTCTCCATCAGGGGACCTCAACAGTAGTAAAGCTTAATCCCCGCATTTTTCGATGAATGTTTTGTGGTTTACTGCATGGGACTGATAGCGACGTAATCAGATAGTAGATGTCCAGTTCCGAGATCTCAATCATTACCGAAACGTCTCCAACAGATACGGACATGGAAGGGTGGTAATTACAAAAGCTCGGGAGCAAATCGCAAGCGAGGTTTAGTAAGCTATACGTCGGGTTGGTTTGAAAAGTCATTTTTTGGACTCTAGAACTGCCACCTCGATGCTCGAAATGCATAACTGTTAGTATGTACAACCCTCAGGGGGACACAAGAAACAACACTCTAAAGATTACCCAGCTGAGGAAAATATGAATGTTATCGATGGTCTAATCTGATTTGTTGAAGAAACTCGTATTCAAATTTCCAAGGTCGAGAGTCATCACTGGACTAAATATGATAAAGTACTAAGGAAACTGTATCATTTAATATCATTTAATTATCATATATTTTATCTTTTATAAAACTTTTTAAAATCTAGCTAATCTCTATATCTATTTTGCGTATTTTATAATAAACTTATACACTAATAGCAATTTGGGTGAGAAACCAGGGTCCCATTATCTCTTATGTCCCACCAGAACTAATTGTCGTAGGTATTATGACCACGATTTCATGATGGATCATATTTTAGGAATAGGTGGTCGATTGCAACTTGGAATGCAGGAGTAAGGCTCGCATCACTCTCGCTTGTGACCTCAGGAATACTTTCCGTATCAGGATACTTACCAGCTGGCTCCTTCTATGCTACGAGACGCCGCGGCACGTGAGGTGCTCACTACAATGCCGCGGTTCCATAGACTGCCTCAGTAGAACTTCATTTTGACAACAACCTGTACCACAACTATCTTCTCAAGTGACCCCGGACATCACGATCGATACCCCATTTCTTTTTCGTCCCGAGAAGAGCACCCTCATGGCCTGAGAATCAGACACCCTCTTTTTCATGCAGCGCCCCTCGCCCTCTATCCTCCCCCACGGTACGAGGAGAGAATGCGGGAACCCATACAGTATTCCAAAGTTCCACGGAAGGGGACGCTCCCCTGTGCCCCCTTTTCTTTTTGTAAGTTCTCTTGTTACTATTTTGATCGTTAATAGGCGCTAACATGTTAATAGTTCGCTATACTACAATAAACACCGTTGGTATATCGAGCTTTGGGACTAGTATAATTGTCTAACTATATTTTAGATGGACAGAAGTTCCTCTTCCACCGGCTGGTATGTCACTGATACCATAGTGGAAGATATCTTACAGCTTCTAATCGTGATTCTTCAGGCCCTAGATGTCGATCGGCGCCCGGGTGCCCCGCCCAAGCCGAGGACTGGGTCTTTGCCCGGCCTCGAGATTTCCCGGGGTGCGTTTTGCGGGCGGCGGTCCCGGCCCGCATGGCCTTCCATACCTGGTTCTCAGAGTTGAGGCCCCGAAGAAGTCTCCCCCGTGCTTGGCACCATTTCGGTACCATTTTGGCCCTTCGGGTCATGGAAGAAGCTCGTCTTCGTGGGCAGCGACTCCTCGCAGAGATGCTTGCTACTGGGTCTTCCTCTTTCTCCTTCTCTCCTCCTCCTCCTTCTTCTTCTTCCTCTCTGTCTTCTTTTTCGGCGACCTCTAAGGCACCACTCTTTGCACCTTCCCCGGAGGACGTTATTTTGATTCGGTAGATTGAAGAGAGCGAAGCTTTAGAGGAGCATTCCCAAACTACTCGACAGGCCGAAGGAACTTTCAAGATATTTGGCATTAAGCCAGATTGGGCTCTCACTCGGCACTGTATCAAAAGTATGCTCTTCAATCAATGGACGCCATCCGAGACACTACCAATCAGACCGAGAACCTGATACGAGAGTTTAGAGGGCGTGACTAGACCAGTCCCCTTACACGGAAGTTGTACCAATCCATTTTCTCAACCACCACACGACGCGGCTGGAACATGTTAAACTCAAACACAGAGCTTTTCTTTCCAAGTTACCTATCGTCTGTCTTGGAAATAACTTCTTCATAGCCTTAGCTAAAGTTAGACAAAGTTACTCTAAATTTCGCTCTTTCTAATCACGCATGATCCAACTCTGCCTTCTAAGTTTGGCTGCGGCCCTTTTCCAAGGTATAAATATCTCCTACTTGTCCTTCCGACTCCTGTTCCGTCGCACAGAAATTCCTTCGTCTTCTTCGCCCAAAATGATTTTCTGGTACAACATTTGCGCTGAAATCAGGCACATGATCCTGGTTCAACTCGCCAGGGCGGTGCCTCACGAGAAAGGCGCCATGGCGGCATATGCTCGTGTCTCTAAAGAATGGCAGACGTTCTTCGAGCCGTATTCCTTTCGAAGTTTGAAGATACAGTCCACGGACCTAAAACGATTCCAGGAGATCTTTGCTGTGCATCGACGCAGGGCCTATCTGCAGCATCTTGGCTTGAAGACAACTATTCCTGAGCATAAGTTAGAGCTTTTGCGTTTGGTGCGTTGCACCGACATCGAAAACCTATTTGCCCAAATGACACTTCTTTATAAGCGAAGATCCGAATATGACACACATATGCCATGGATAGAGAAGCAAGAATACAGGAACAACGTGGAATTCGATAACGCACTGCGCTCGCTCTTCCACTGTTTAACTTACTGGACAGTGAGACAAGTTCATTTTCTCGGTATTAAGCTAGAGATTATCGCCGACTCCAAAAGCCACTGGCAAGAGGCTGCCACCGTGATCCAAGAGTTGTGCGAACCTATGGTTATTCATATACCAGATCGACTGGTTGTGAGCAGCTACTGTCAGGAGAAAACCTTGAGAGCCGCTGAGTTGGATTTCCACTTCTTACTCGGAGTGATGAACTGGGAGCTTCCCGTGGTTCAGGTTATCTCTGAAGTATCGATACCGAAAAGCAACATCCATCAATTGGAGCCTAACTCAGTCGTTCACATCCTGAACTCCCTTCCTCGCCTGAGGACTTTCATATGGGCGATCAGACCACACGTCAGCCGGAGAGATAAGCGCCGCTTCTACGAACAGTTTCAAGAGACTGTTCACATGTGGCCTAAATCGTTAACAAGAGTGGGACTTACACAATCTTCCTCTACGCGCTTGCAGAGAAGGGGGAACCCCGAGCTCATATCCCTGGTATCGACGTTGTCTACGCAGTTCAAAGATCTGGAGATTACATCCACCTACTCTGACACAAACGAGCTCCTATTCTGGGCGAAGGCAGCAAACGTATCTGTAAAGCCGGACAGCCGAATTTGATACGGCGGCAGTTGTGGGTGTGGGAATGTTACAACAGTTTTCTTTTACTTGTCTCGAATTTTCATACTTCGCCAGGCTTGATCAAGGTTACGCAGATAGGATCTCAATCAAGTTTAATAGACTGGATCGCCAAAAGTTGTTATTGAAAGAAGATAATTCGAGAAAAGGTATCTAAAACACAAAACGACCTCGCTCACCACTGATCACCCACGCCTAAGCACTAAGACCAAACGCCTTCTTGGCACGCTCAAAGTACTCAAGTCTCGGCTCCACCTCAGTCTCAACACACTCCTCGATGTAAAGCTTAAAGGCAGCATCGATATCTCCCTTGAAAGCCTGTCGGACATTATCCTTGCACTGCGTAGCGAGGAACCAAGCACCGCTGCCGAAGTTGTACTTGTCCACCGTGACCTTATCCAGCATATCATTCAGCACGTTATCCGACAGCCCCTCGACTGAGGTGATCCCCTCGAAGCCGCCGCTGAGCGCAGGGATGCTCTTGGCGTACAGAAGGTTGTAGCTCGCCATCTGCATGTTGGCGGTGCCCTGACCGGGTCTGCCGGGGGACTTGTTGCGCTTGTACTGGAAGTCAACCGACTCAAAGGCCATGAGGGCCAGAACAGCGGCCATCTCCTTGACGTTGTAGATGCCGTGCTCCTGGAAGCCGCTGATGAGGAAGGGAGCGGCTTGCTTGGCAGTGCGGCACTCTTTGTTTCCCGAAGCGCAGATCTTGGACTTGGGAGCGATTTGCTCGATGATGGGAGCGGCGTAGAGAGTGGCGCTGGCGATGTTGGCGATGCCAAGGATGAGAGACAGAGTAGTGAACTTCATGCTGACGAGTAGCGAGTTGAATGAGTGGTGTAGAGTGAGAAAAAGAATGTGTTTATGCAAATCCACCAGGGATTATCTTGTAAAAAGGAGTGTTAAGTAAAAGGAACGTGAGGTACCAGCCAGCGAACAGTCAATAACGAACAAGTGACGATGCTTCAACACAGTGAACAGAGATGCCAAGAAAACAGAACAAAGAAACAAATGGGAAATCTCGTCTTAAAATACAAAAATCTCACCCTGGTGTAGCATCAAATGATCACCAAAGCACACAGACCAATCACATTCCTGGATGAGGCGCAGACGACAGATGGTGAAACAGTGAAACACTTGAAACGAACTACCATGGCCCAATCAAGCTTAGCACGGACCAAACTTCGCGGGGACGAGGGCCAATTGATTGATCTGCAAGGGCTGGAGCTCGGGAGTCCGGCATCGTGAGCTGTGAGTTACAGGGGGTTTAGGGGGCTTCAGGCTGTTTGCGGTGGCGAAGGGAGAGTCCGTGTTAGTGCCCGTCTCCCTCTCTAAATCCTCCGTCTCACCAAATCCTTTCGTTCAGCACCAGCCACTCTCACGCATTAAACAAAGCAAAGGGTTATAATTAAAGTACCAGACTAATTACCTCCATGATATTATCCTTCGAGCCCTATCGTTTCGAATTCATAAAACCCAATAGCTTAATCATCCCAAGTAACCTTCATAGAGGTAGGGAACGGCCAGATGCTACCCCAGTCCTCCGTCATATACACGTAGAACCCGCCTGGTCTCGGCACCTTCTTCAGCTCGCCCTGCGCACCGGGCACCCTCCTGAGACCTTTCTTCCTGAACAGCGCCCTGAAGAGCTCCGTCAGTGCAACCTGGCTGATATCCCTTCCGAGACACGCATGCGGACCAACGCCGTAGTGGATGTATGTGTCCAGCGGCCGCCGCGGGTTGACCGTCTCCGGCTCCGGGAAGATGCTGGGGTCTTTGGCTGCGGATACGAAGGACACAAAGACCCGGTCGCCTGGCTTTACGGGCACAGATCGTCCGTCATCTTCTTGGATGGTGTCGGCGACTGCGGCTTCACGGTAGAGACCGAATGTGCCGGCCATGCGAATACCTTCCATGGCATAGCCCAGCAGGAGGGCATCTGTCTCGTCGCCCGTCTCTAGAGCTGCAATGCGATGGAGTTCAGGACGGTATTTCTCACCAGCGGGAGAAAGGTACCAATCCAATGTTTGCGCAAACTACAACCGTTAGCATCACGCACGCCACAACCTGGAATGTTGAACTTACCACCTGAGCCTGGTTCGGCACCATAGCTCCAGCCGTGGGCAGAATCTGACTCCACACGATGTCATACGTGCTCAGCCCAGCCTTCTTCAGCCCCTTGGCCATGTTCTCCCCGTACGCAGCCAGCGGATCATGGGTCTTGTCAGGCTTGGCAGTGAACAGGCCCTTGACGCCGACACTGGTGGCCAACTTGACGTTCATCTCGACAATCTTGCCCAGCGCCTGCGCAACCTCCCTCGCGCCCTGTCGCAGAGGAAACGACTTTGCGGGATCGATGTCGAAGAAGATGCACACAAAGATAACCGCCAGGATCATGTAGAGCTCCTGCTCGGAGAAGATACCCTTGGGGTTCTCCTCCGTCTTGAGGGGGAGGTTGAACATGCGCGATACGAAATGCGTGTGCGCAACATTGCCCACGTCACGGACGACATCGACCTGCGTCTTCCCCGCAAGCTTGTACGACTTGCGCGCCAGCAGCTTCTCCGCCGTTGTCGCGTAGAACGATTTGACGGCGTTGCGCCAGGTGTCGTTGTACAGCAGCCTACCCATGCACTTCCTCTGCTGCGCGTGCAGCTCCGTGTCGCCCGAGAGCATGAAGCGCCCGCCGCCCTCGCCCATGAGGTGCTTGAGGCCCTCCTCCCAGCAGACGCGGTACTTGGTCTGGTCCTCGAGGATGTACTTTGCCGCTCTGTAGCCGACGATGTTGATGCGCGTGGCTGTGGGTGAGGGACGGCCAAAGTCGAAGCGGTCTACGCGCTTGATGTCCGTGAGGATCTTGTGGTTCTCTGTGGGTATGACCATTGGGTAGTGTGCGTAGACAGAGTTGCCCTTGAAGTGTTGCGGGAAAGCGCGCAGGAAGAGCTTGTAGAAAACGCAGCCGTGGTTGATCTTGAGATCGTAGTCAACCTCCTTGTAGCCCCAGTTCGTCAAGTGACGCGGGTTGTAATCGGTAGTGTAGTACCTATCACCACGGACGAGAGCCACGGCATCAGAGAGAACGACTCGGGAGATGGTGTACGTAGGAGCGATGCCCACACCCGGAGACATGGGCGTCTTGGCCTCCTCTGCGACGATACCGGGGTACAGCTCAACGTAGTCAGGATGCTGGTAGAGGTTCTTCAAAGACTCGGCAATCTCAGGATCAGAGTTGATCTCCTCGAAAGTATCGTAGGCTTTGAGACCGAAATGTTTACGGAACTCATTGAGACCAGCGAGATTCCACTTGCGGCCACGCAAGACACCTAGCATTTCGATAGGCTTCATGATACGCGGGACGTTGCGTCCACCAAAAGCACCACCAGGCTGTTCAATAGCTGTTGCAAGAGCCTCGACAAGCTCATCATCGTTGAACTTGCCATCAGGGCCTCTCTTGAAACCACCGAAAGTTCTCTCAGAGGGCTCATCAGCGACTGACGCCTCAAAAGCCTTGAGAGCCCTCATCATAGTCTGCAGATTCATAGGCCCGTAGTTCTCGCCCAGGAGCTCAGTGTAGAAATCCTGGACCCATTTCTCGTCCATCTCAGAGAGACACGAGTGCCAGCGGTAGCAAAGGTTGAACTCTGCCGAGACGGCGTTTCCAGTTCCGCTCTCGGAGAGATCCTTAGTGCCTACCGACACACCCATCTCCTGACGAGGATCAAGAGTCCACGTAGTATCAGCGCGGTTAAGGCCAATGATATTGCGCACGTAATCAATCAGCGTGATATTGATATACAAGCCCGAAGTGACAAGACGTGCTGTCTCAAAGAGCTCTGTATCGCGCTTCTTCCACGCCGCCTCTGCTGCCTCGGGATCGAGATTCTCAGCAGGCTTGGTGAAGTGACCGCCTTCGTTGATGTCGGCCAGGTTGGTCGCGATATGGTTGTGGAAGCGGTTGAACATGATGAGAAGAATGGGTACACCGGGGGGGTTGCCGATGAGGCGCTTGTCAGCGAAGCAATCGGGCTTGAGCTGGCCGTCCTTGAATGTTCTGATGGAGTCGCGGGCTTTCTCGGTCGAGCCGTACAGAGGAGCGAGGTCGAGATACGAGGATGAGTCGTTCTGGTTGGGATCTTTTGTGTTTGTCCAGAAGAGATCTGCATGGACTGTTAGCGACTACTCGCTGCCGCAAAGAAGGGTGTGGCATACCGTGGATGATAATGGTAGCCCAGTACCAAAGAATACTCGAGACGTTATTCGGGTTCTTCTTGAACCCATCTCTCGCAAACAGGGACTCGAAGATAGCTTCCGGGTCTGGCTGCGCACCCAGGGACATACCCTTCGGTCTGACCGTCCTCGAGTACGGCGTCCTCGCAGCACCAAGCTGAGGAAGCATCGGGTTCTACACAGTCAGTCAAACACTCTTGCTATCGGTCGAGAATGTTAACTCACATTGTTAGACCCATCTGGCTGTCGGAAGCGGAACTTGTCGCCCATGTACAGCATAGGCGGATGGTCAATTGAGTTCCACAGTTGAGCGATGAAGCTATTGGTGAGAGCCTCTTGGACCTTTGAGTGGTCACTCAAATTGGCAACGAGTTGGATCGTCCTCTCCATGAGCATGGTCTTGTCGTCCTGTTGCATCTCACCCTTGACCTTGCTGCGAACAATCTCAAACAACGTCTTCAAATCTGCCATCGTCAGTATCTCTCCAACCCCTACACAACCACCTGCCACTCACCTTTTCCTCGCAGACGACGAACATCCTGCTTAAGACCTGGTCTTGTGTCAATGACACGATACGACCCATCGCCCATCTCCCTGGGAAGCGGTCTCTTGGAAAGCACGCGCAGCTTCTTGAAACTCTTCACGATGCCCTCTTTCTTCTCCTCTGGCTGAGCCTGAGTCTTGGACTGTGCCTGAGGAGCAGCGGCGTGCTTCCCGTTACCGTTACTATGGCCATTGCTGTAGACATTCGTGCCGTTCTTTTCCTGAAGGGACGCCATTGCGAAGGTAGGTATCTAGAAAAGGAACAATACACAGAGAACTGTTCAGACAGTTGTGACGGGCGTGTGCCCGTCTTTATCACTCCATGCTCTGCAAAGGCATGTGAGACACAGGCGACATCCCAATTTCCCTTCTGCAAAGAACCTCACACATGTACACACCGCGATAGAGAAAGAAAGTCCATGGTTGGACAGCTGCAGAAAGCGGTGGGACAGCCTGTGATCTGCGGAGTGATATGCGCGGACTCGGACAGGACAGATGGTGTATTGGAAACTCAAGCCAAGGCTTGACATGATTGGCGTCGGTGACATTCAGGCCAAGACGCCACTGGGGAAAAGGGTCAATGGTCTGAGTTGCATTAATAAGACGATGGCACTGTTTAGTAGATAACTGTTGAGGATCTGCGCTGCTACGCTTTTCACATGTCTGAGATCTTGTCTTGGGCGCGAGATATTGGCGTTTGATGCTGCGAAGCAGATTGAGTTGCCTTGCCTGGCAATGGCATCCCTCGCAGATTATGAACACATACTCAACACTGATACAGTGGCTATCCAATCCTCCCATCAACAGCTTCTCATCTCCAAACTCCCAACGGCGAGAATTCGATAACGGTCCGGGCCTCCAGACCCTTGGCTCCCACACGGTATCATCCTCACGCTAAAATCCTCCCGTCCCCAAGGGCAGCCCTAACTGCGACCCGCCTTTTTCAGCTCTCCCCCCTCCTCTGACGATCTCCCTCAACTGAGACATTCAATCGTGAATGGTCAGAGCTGAAAAGCCTTGTTTGGTATAGGGCGCATGCACAAGCTCTGCCGTGTGTAGGGGGGGAAGAAAGAGACAATGACGTGGTGTGTCCTGGATGGATGGAGGGAGGTAGGTGTGTCGGTTAACTCAATCGTCTCTGTTTTTTGGTGTAAATATTGTTGCTGTTGGGAGAAACAATTGATAAACAACGGCTTATATCTCCATCATAACATCGATAGTTTCTCTATCTTGACAACACTCATAACAATCACACTCTCCCTCTCTTTATAGCTACTCATACGTAGATTCCCTCTCTACGGCGTAAGATCCAATCCACTCACCCGGTCACACCCAAGGGATAGGGAATACCTATCTCAGCTGAGGAGATCCCTGCACGCAGCTCTTTTTGGGTTCACCACTATCGATCGCCCCAGACCCAAAGGAGAAAAGAGACGACTTTCCACTGCCGACACCTCCCCCAATCCCAATGACCAATCTCGGCTTTTGAACACTTGCTCCACAGCGGGACAGAAGATCAGCACGTCAAAGAGAGAGAAAAAGAAAAGAAGCTCCACTGACAACAAACCGAGGGAGCACTGCACATGTACCGTTTTGGTCCTACTGTCAGACCGTGTACTCTGTCTGATGTTGTGCAAACACACTGCATAGTATGCTTCCGAATACTCTCTAAATACACTGCTACAGAACCATTCGTATTTGTCATGTTTACTAATCTCTTGAATCGACTGCTGCCACTTAAACTCCAGCGCTATGCATGCCCATCCATCCCATGGCTTTGACTGTATCCATCCCGCTTGCTCTATTTGGTCCGCAGATCGTGTACATAAAAGTCCAGCTTATCGCTCTCATACACATGACCCTTGGGTTGCCCCGCTCCTCGATAGATGTTGTCAATTGAGTGCTGGTGGAACGTGTCCTGATGTCTACAGTTCAGGATGTGATCCAATCCCGGAGGATGAGTTAATCGAAAGATGCCGTATCTGACTGTATTAGTTTCAATCATAACGATCAACCGGGTTTGACTTACGAAGGCTGGAATTTTGGTGCGCAGACAATAGCTATACTCTCGGGCATCATGACCTGGTACCCGGCATGTGTGTGCAGATCTCGCGAACTCATGAAACATGTCTGCGTCGGGTGTGTATGGATCCATCCAAGAAGCAACAAGTCCTCCTTCATACAGTAATCAAACATGCTCTCCTCATTCTCCGTCTCACACGTATCCGACGTGCATTTCTGATCGGGGATCAAGAGACACCGGACAAAAAGCGCATTGTTGATGGGTGTACCACACAGCATACCGCACATCTCAAGCCCCCGACGTGTGTTATCAGCAGCGATATCGAGGAATTTCTGCCGGAGGTTTTTCGGGAGGAAGAGGGATCGTATCGGATCGCCATTCTCGAGGTATGCGCCTGGTTTAAAGGTGAGACGTTCCTTTTTAGGAAGAGTCGGTGGGACAACATCGCCAGATGGACTGAGCGCCTCTTTTCGAGGGATTTCAGGACGGTCATTCGCATATTGCGGCGATGGGGAAGGAATAAGAGGTGCGTATCCTGGGAGAGGCACCTTTTGCGGAAGACTTGGTGGTTGTGTCTGTGGTAGCGACGGGCTCTGTAGGGGTTCTTTAGGTGGTAAAGCAACAGGCTCTTTTGGTGGTCTGCTAGGCTGTATTGATGGGGTCGTCGCTATGTTGCTTCTTTCGTAGTCAACAGGTCGAGGTCTGGAGATGGAGGGGTAGTTGTAGGTGTGCGATGTAGGTCGGAAATCATCGTCGGTACGTCTTTCTTGCGCCGAATCGAGGGCCTGCCTCGTCGCCTCCATCTGCCGTCGAAGATCATCATCGTCTCCAGCACGCGCACCGTCCCATTGATCCCACCTTCCACCTCTTCTTCGTGACATGATATCGTCATCAGTGATCCCAGCCTGTCTCGTAACCCTCCTTGCGGTGTCTCTTCGTATCAGCTCTTTCTGCGCCAGGTCCACCGCCAAGTCTTGGTGATCGCTAGCATCCAGAATCTTTGCATTGCCAGTCAAGCTTGGGTCGCGCGCCGCGAACTGTTCGTATTGAGACGAGGGTTCTGGCGTCTGGGTACCCGCCTGGGGCGACAGCGCCATTCGTTCCCACTCCTTGACAGCATTCTCAATCTCGGGCTTGAGCTGCTCGAGGTCCTGAATAACACGCTTGATACGTTTCGACAACGCCAGATAAGCTTTCTTGTTCTCGGGGTCTTTGATTTGAGGGTGTGTCGGCATATACTGGAGAACAAGGGTCGAGTGCCGATACAGCATCATATAAGCTCGACCGAAATCGCCGTCGGAGACTGCAAAAGAGGCCTGGACAATGTCAGGTAAGATACGACACAAAGAAAACAAGACTTGACAAACCTCTTGGTATAGCGTCTCAGCCGCACGTATCCAGTGCTTGAAAGGAATGTTTGTAAGGAACTTGAAGCTCTCCGCCTGAGCCACCAACTCCTTGATGGTCTGGGGCCGAGAGGGCCGCATGGCTATCTGTGAATCCATGATAGCGGAAGTGGAACAGAGAAACGTTTGGAGATGACTGTCGTAGAGTCGTCAAAGAATATTATATCCGGCACATGGTCGTCAAGTAAAAGCGCCGCGTGGCTCGTGAACAGCAACTATAAAGAGCTGCCTGGAATCGGGAATGAAGATGGAATCAAGTCGATGGGTCCTGTGACGACGCGCCTTGCGGTGTCGGTACCTTGATTGCCCCTCCATGCCCAATCGCGGGGAATTATTTTATCCAGTGTGAGATGACGAAAGTGAGTATATGCATTTAAAGAGGGTTCTTGATCACAGCCTCACTTTTGGCTTCAGCCACATCAGGCATCGAAGCAACCGCCACACTTTTCGCTATCATGGAGTAATGGCGTGTTTTGTTTATGAGAATCGTACAATTACAACACTCACCTGCAATGCACTCCCCACGCTGTCTCACCGAGCTGGGGGCTTCCTTGAAATTTGTTTGAGCATTGGTGTCGAAAAGGAGCAAATCTGGTCTGTTCCGATTTATTCCGTGGTCTATTAACAGTGCCGGGATTTCTCGCCTACGAAATATACCCAGCATCCATGGTTCAAACTCGGGGAAACCGGATCTCGACCCCTGGTGAAAATGGTATTTCCAGAACAGGAAACAAGTCAAGATGGGATAAAAGAGGCGGCGGCACTTCAAGATTCATCTGGATAAGAAAGTCCGGCTTGGTAATGAGATCTGATCATAAAGGTCATGATGCAAATGTCAGGAGGATTCGTCTCCTCCAACCCCCCAAAGTACACCTCATTCATCATGATCATGATCGCTTCGCCGCTACCTTGTCATGTCGGTCAACCCCACGGTGAAAAAGCCAATGGTCCCATCGGCCATCGGCCCATCTATCCACGCCCATGACACCCAAGGTAAGGGAGCATTGACCACGGTGTGGCCAAAAGGGCCTTTGTTATGAGGCTGCCAGGATATATGCCGTACGCTCAACAGGTTCAGCATCTCCTGAGTCAATTTTTTCCAAGGGGCTTCAGAAGTTTAAAAACCGGCTTCCCCCTAGGTCTTGGTCTCGAATAGAAGTTATCGTTCTGTATTTAAAGACTCACACATCACGTCAAGTTCATCATACTTAAGCATACTTCGTCTAATCTCATCTTACCTCACTTCACTTACACACTTCAAAATGGAAGCTCTCAAGAACACCTCTACTGTCTCTGCTGTCGAAGTCAACCCCTTCGATATCAAGGCTGCGCGAACATGTATGTGGTCGTTAAAGACATCTCCATGCAATAGACTAACATGCACAGCTGCTGTAAACGCCGCCATCAACGTCTTCACAATTGACCAAGGGCACGTCACGATCCCCAACGACCTCTGCCCTCTCGATGCACTCTCCAGCATCCTCCGCAACATCTCATCTGTCTTTGAGCTCGACGTCTGCCCCGAGCTCAACCTTACATGCCGCGACATCCTCCACCGCATCCTCCAATCCATCTTTGACACAAACACTCAATTGGCTCTCGAGCAAGAGACATCCGAGATCTTTGCCCATCTGAGCTCCAAGCAACAAGCCCGCATCCTCGCCCAGGCCATCGCCGCTTTCACCGTCGTCTTCCAGCGTCTGGCCCAAACTGGCGAGAAGGTCAACTATGGCGTCCTGAACCGCGAAGCGCAGCTCTTCGCCGAGAGCGACCAGCGGGCTTTGATGCAGGGTCTCATCGAGGGTGACAATGTATTTGAGGAATGTCGCAAGAAGAGTGACATCGCCGAGGCCATCCTCGCTGCTATTGACGCTGACGAGGATGCTGCGATACCTCAGCCAGTGGCTGCCGACGACAAGCACGACTTTGTCTTCTCACCAAGCGCAGCTCTGGAACACAAGAGCATGGGCGTGCCTTGGGGCTTCAGCATCATGGCCATCAACTAGATCTTATCACGAATCACGACTGGCGTTTCAGGGGCAATGGAACATTAAGGATACTCCCCTATTGGCTTTATTTAGCGCGGCGCTCCAAATAGTGCCAGATGTGTCTATGCATTATCATCATCCATATTTTGTAAAATATAACTCAACTCATGATCTATTTTTCTTTTCACTTCTCTCTCCCCTTTTGTGACATTACTGAGATGCCTCCTTGCCCTTGCCTTGAGCTTGTGCCTGAGCATTTGACTGAATCTGGATAATTTCAGACTTCTTCTTCTCCAACTTTTCCTGGGTTTCTTGAATCTGACTCTCTAGTCGTATGCTGGATTGAGATGTTAGGTTCTGGCAGACGAAAGTTCAAGCTTGGGGGGGTATGTCACTCACATTTCACTGCCGATAAAGTCGAGACGACCCTTGACTGTGTTCTCGGCCTCGAACTTATCCTGCTTCAGCAACACGGGACCGGAGAGCTTGTAGATAGTCTCGCCATCTTGTAGCCGGTCAAACTCCTGAGTCCGGGTTAGAAGATGAAGTTAGGTGCTCGTTGACAAGACTGACCTGTTGCACACCAACATTCTCCTGCTTCTGGCCCTCAAGCTTTTGTCGTGATGCAACTGCATTCTGAAGTTCTGTGTGGCGCATGTCAGTATTATTTCTCTAGCTCACTCAGCTTGACAAAGACATATACATACCGCCTTGAAGCTTCTGGAAGTCCTCAGACAGAGCCTGAAGTCGCGCTTGAGCGTCCGACATTGTGTTTGAGACTCAGATATTGCTCTTGTAAAATGCGGTAAGATATCTCTAAGCAGGTACAAATATTCCTGCCTATTTTTGATTCGCCTCTTTCGTGTACCTTTTCCCTTTTGCTGTCGCCTAAACAGCCAAGGTCATATCGAGGTCCGATACAGTAAAGTTGTGCAGCCCCTCTCTGCCCCGCTATAAGAATGGCGCTCATCCAAGGCAAGCAATGGAGATGTTTCCCCGCCAATCGCCAATCCCAGCCTGTACTGCACTGCACCAGTTGCCTTGCTTCATCGACTTGTACCCCATCCACCATCTTGATCGCGACTCCAGCCTTTTGAGCTGCCTTTTGATACTCGACCTCTGCCTTTGCTTGCCCTTGTTCCCTCTGGGGGATTTGCATCAAGCCCGACTAATCGTCTCCTCTGACGACCGATCTCGTCCTCAAAAACCCCCTCCCCCACGTTTACCTCGGTGCCTCCAGGGCCAACGTCACCATGTCGACCAACTTTCGCGACCGCGCCATCGCGGAGGTGCAGAAGGCGATCACCGCCGACCACAACAAGGAGTATCAAAAGGCCTTCGACCTCTACATGTCTTCCATGGAGCTCTGGGTCAAGGCGCTCAAGTGGGAGAAGAACAAGGCTCTTAAGGTCACCATGCAGGAGAAGATGGCCACCTACCTCGACCGCGCCGAGAAGCTCAAGCAATTCCTAGCTGCCGAGAACGACACCAACGGAAACGGAAACGGCGGCGGCAAAGCTGCGATGGGCTCTAACGGAGGCTCAACTGGCAAGGGCAAGCCTGCTGCGAATGAGGACGACGATAGCAAGAAGTTGCGCAATGCTCTATCTGGTGCCATTCTTCAGGAAAGGCCCAATGTGCGGTGGGAGGACATCGCCGGTCTCGAGGCCGCCAAGGAGACGCTGAAGGAGGCCGTTGTGTTGCCCATCAAGTTCCCTAGTTTGTTCCAGGGCAAGCGACAGGCATGGAAGGGTATTCTGCTGTACGGTCCTCCAGGAACGGGTAAAAGTTACCTCGCCAAGGCTGTAGCCACAGAAGCAAACAGCACCTTCTTCAGTATCAGCAGTTCCGACTTGGTCAGCAAATGGATGGGTGAAAGTGAAAGGTGAGCTTCCCCGCAGTGACGATGCTGCTGTTATCTAACCCGACTCTGCGCAGATTGGTCAAGCTTCTGTTCTCTATGGCGCGCGAAAACAAGCCCTCGGTTATCTTCATCGATGAAATTGATGCGCTCTGCGGTCCCCGAGGTGAAGGCGAATCAGAGGCTTCACGTCGTATAAAGACCGAAATCCTGGTTCAGATGGATGGTGTTGGCAACGACAGCAAAGGCATCTTGGTTCTTGGCGCTACCAATATCCCTTGGCAACTCGATGCTGCCATTCGACGCCGTTTCCAGCGACGTGTGCATATTGGTCTTCCCGACATGAATGGTCGTGCGCGCATGTTTAGGTTGGCCATCGGTGATACCGAAACTGGTTTGCAGGCGAGCGACTACAATGTCCTGGCACAAAAGTCAGAAGGCATGTCTGGTAGTGATATTGCCAACGTGGTTCAATCCGCTCTCATGCGACCGGTCCGCAAGATTCTACAAGCTACACACTTCAAGCCCGTGAGTATCGTCTTAGGTCTAACATTCGCCCACAGCTAACAAACTCCAGGTTATGAAAGATGGCAAGCGCATGTTGACGCCCTGCTCCCCCGGTGACCCAGAAAAGATCGAGATGACATATGACGACGTCACATCAGACGAGCTCATGGCGCCAGATGTGCAGCTGAAGGACTTCGAGATGGCTCTCGATGACTCGCATCCGACCGTATCCAAGGATGATATCGCAAGGCAGATCGAGTGGACCAACGAGTTTGGTAGCGAGGGTGCATGATGAAAACATGGGTTTTATAGTCAATTATCACAGACACATAAAGCGAGGCAGGGGGAGGCAGCGAGTTATTACAGAATTGTCTCTTACAGCATGGCGGCGTCTCGTGGAGTTTTATTTATCTTGTAGCTTGGGCATCTGGTGCGGAAATGAAATGTTGGGTTCTCGAAGACAGGTCAAGGGATTAAGTGCGCGCCAATGATTGGGAAGTAGATTCTAAGGGCACGAGTATTTGCATGTGGTTATATGAGGTCACCAACGGCCATGTTGGTGTTTAAGCTTCAACAGGGGTTCGGGAACATGGGTATAGGGTAGTTAACAATTAATGTTAGATGGTGCCTACGAAAACAGTATAGGTTTATTAGGTAACCAGACAACCTACAGGATAACCTAAAGCTACCTAAACAAGTAGAAAAGGAAGTAATTAATAAATTAAAGGGAATTACAAATAAATAAAAAATTCCTTCCTATTAATTATCTTAGACTTATTATTAATTATATTCCTTACCTTTCTTACTAATCCCTACTATATCTTTTTCTATAACTTACCGCCCTATCTCTAGCTAATAGGTTATAAACCTAGCTTTTATATAATTAATATAATAATGTAATTACTAGTTTTTAAAGCTATTTACTAATTCTTATTTTATAATAATATTAATTATAATCTAAGGTTATTACTATATCTTTTTTAATAAATAAGGAAAAGTCCTCTAGCCTAAGCGGTAATAATAATAAAGGAAAGAATATTAATAACATTCCTATTAACTTAAATAAATAGAAAATTAAAAATATATATAATCTTAAGGATCTAAAACTTTACTTATTATATAAATAGTTCTTAAAAGGATATAAATAATAGCTAGCTTAAAAGTAATATATTACTGTCTTTATTATTATAGCTAGTATATAAAAAGGTATTAACCTTTTATAATAAGGAAAAAATTACTTTTTTACCTAAATATAAACTATAGTTATAAATCCTATAATTAACTTCTTATTATTATTTATAAATAGAAATAATACTTAAAAAGTACTTACTAAATAATTTAATAGTATTACTATATAAAATAAGGTTAATATTTAGTTTAATTCTCTTATCTTAAAACTTAAAAAGGTTAAAAATATAATAGATTATATTAATAAGTTTTACCTTTTTATATTAAAATATATTACTACCAGAGGAAATATTCTTACTATACTACTTTAAGAAATATTTATTTTAAATATAAAAAATATATATAATAACTAGGTTACTTATATATAGTTTATATAAAAGATAACTATATTAAATATATTAATAACTACCCTTTAAGATAATATTATTAATAAGTTAAACTAACTTTAATAAAAAAAAAAAAATTAATAAACCTAATAAAAAAAATAATAATAATAATACCTTAATAAGTATTTAATTTAGTAATAATATATAATAATTATAATAATAATAATCTTAATAACCTTAATAAAAATAATACTAAAAGAAAGACTTTTTAAAATATATTTATTATTTATATAAATAGAAAGGCTATATTAAGTATTAATACCTAAAGAAAAATAAAGGTAATTTTAATAGAAAGTTAATAAATTACCTTTATAATAAAAATAAGTCTTATTATAATTATATTACCTTAACCGGTAATAATAATAATACCTAATAAAAAAATATCTTTACTTATTAATTAAGAAAAGATATAATTAATACTATTATAGCAGTTTATAACCGCCTAGTATAGCTAAAGATAAAGGCTATAAAGATTATTTTAAAATCGGTTAATAATATTAAGGTATATAATTAAATTATACTTATTAAAAAGGAAGATAATAGTAAATTATATAATACCTTACTTTAAGATAAAGCTATTTTTAATACTAATTTAAACTATATAACTAGCGATTTATAATACTATAACTTTATAATTTATAGTTATTCTATAGAATTAATATTATATTATAAAAAAGACTACTAGCTATAAGATTTAAAGAATAATCTTTATATTATTAATAATAAAAAGTAATATTATAATAATAAATATACTAAACTTAATAAGACTATCCTAATTATAACTAGAGGAGAGGTTATATACCTTACTATAGTTAAAAATATATCTATTACTATCTATAATAAGAATTTAAATACTATAGTTTCCCTTATATATATTATTTTAATTAAAGAATTTCCTCTTAATATCTTTAATAATAAAAGATTATACCTTAATAAAGAATATATTAATAAAAATGATATCTATAATAAAGATAGTAAAGTCCTTATTACTATTAATATAAAATCTTACGGTTTTATACTTTAAGTTATTAAGGAAGTTATTAAAAGTTATATATAAAAAAAAGCAATACTAACGACCTATAAAGTATAGTAAATTAAATTATAATATAAAAGATTTATTTATAATAACTATAAAATAGTTAATTAAATACTAAAAATAATAACTAAAGGTATTATTTTTATATAACTAGTTAAATTATCCTATAATCCTTATAAACTTACTAAAAGTATAAAATATACTTTAAAAAAACTAAAAAAGAGATTACTAAAGTCTCTATAATTAATATACTTTAATCTATATAAGTTTAAATTACTATTACTAAAGGGCTATTATATTATACTTTTAGTAAGTAATAATAAGTCTAGATAGAAAAAGATTTAATTACTTTACTATAAAGGAAAAATTTTAACTATAATTAAGTTATTTAAGGATAAGTAAATAAAGATAATAAAAAGAATAATACCTAAAGAGCTATAATTTAATAAAGAATTTATTTTATTAATTTCTATATTAAATATAAATATATAACCGCCGGTATATATATTATTATAAGTCTTCCTTATAGCTATAAATAGAATAGCCTTATTAAATAATTACACTATATAATACTAAAAAAAGCTTATATTATAATAATTAAAGCTAATATCCCTCCTAAGCTTTAAGGGGAAATACTCCTTATAACTATATATATACTTAATATTATAATATTAATAATATTAAACTAGAAAATACTATATAAAGTCCTTTATAATAACTATATTTTTAGTAATAATTAATTAGATATTTTATATTTATATATACTTAGCTATAAGGTCTTTATTTATATTAAACCAGAAAAAAAGGTAAAGTTAGAGAAGACTATTACCTACGGTTAAGAAGGCATCCTTATTAAATACTAAGGTAACTACCTCTATAGGATTTATAACCTAAAAAAAAAGGAAGTAATTATAACTTTATATATTATATTCTATAAAAAAGTACCCCTTCCTATTAACTATAATATTATTAAATTATAACCTCCCGGTATATTTAAACTAAAAAACTTACCTAAAGAATTTAAGATCTAAGAGATTAACTATAAACCGGAAAATAAAGTTATTATAATATATATATAAAAACGCGTCAATTTAATAAATATAACCATAGCTTTTATATAAAATAATAGCCCTCTTTAAAGAGAAAGATATTATATTAAAATTAAGTTATTATTTAATAATAACTATATTAACTTTATATTTAAATCCTTTATTCCTTAAGGAAAGAAATTAATTATAATAAAATAGGTATTAAAGTATAAAAAGAATAAAAAAGGAAATATTAAATAATAAAAAGGTAGGATTATTATATATAGATTTAAATAATATAAAGGTATTAATTATATCGAGACCTTTATATTAACTATAAAATCTACCTCTTAGAGAATAATCCTTACTTTCTTTATATAATATAACTAAAAGATTACTTAAGTTAATATTATTACTACTTATTTATAAAAAGACCTAAATAAAAAGATTTATATAAAGTTATTTAACCTTTTTAATAATTTTTTTTATAATCTTTACTTTTATTATTATATAAAGAAATATAACTATATTAATAACTATATTATCCTCTTTAGCTAAGTAATTTATAGCCTAAAATAAAGTAACTATTAATAGTAAAAAAAGTTATATAAAGAAATAAAAAAATTAATATAAAGTAATTAAAGTTTAATATTACTATATATCTAGATTAAGTATATAAGATTATTACCTTATTATATATTAATAACCTCCTTATAAATATACCTAATAATAAAATAACTATTACTTATTATAATAAACTAAGTAATAATCTTAAAATTAAAAGAATAGGTTTTCCTTAATTATTTTTTAATATTATTTTTTAGGAGAATAATAATAGTATTATACTATATTAAGATAAATATATAAAGGGAATCCTTAATATATTTAATATAATATACTATAACTTAATAAGTATATTAATAAAGCCAGGTAGTTATTAAAAAATAATACTTAAGAAGATAGTAATAACCTTATTATAAATAAAGGAAAGATATACCTTATTAATTAGTAAAATTAATTATCTAGTTATATAAACTTAATTAGATTTAGTATTTACTAATAGCCTATAGGTAAGATTCTTATTTAACCTAATAGAGATATAATTTATCTATATAAAATAACTTCTATATTATATATAAAAAAGCCACTCTCTTAGTATTAAATATACTAGATCCTTACTAAAGGTATAAAAGAAATATAATAACCCCTATAGCCTATATACCTACTATAATTCTAACTATACTATAAATCTTAATACTTTTAAGTCGGTTATAAGATATATATTTATTATAAACGGCAGTATTATTTCTTAATTAAGTAAGAGGTAATTTACTATAGTTAAATTAATAGTTAAAGTAGAATATTATACCTTATTAATAATTATAAATAAAGCCATCTAGATTTATACTTTTTTAAAAGAACTTAATAAGCCCCTTATAAATTCTATAGTAATTTATAATAATAATAAAAATATAAAAAAACTTATATATAATTTAAAATACTATAATAAAATAAAGTATATTAAAATATATTATTACTTTATATAAAAAATAATTAATAATAACCTTATTAAGGTAATATATATACTTAATATAGGTAATATAGTAAATAGCTTTATAAAGTTACTAATTAAAGTAAAATACTAAAAATTTATAAAACTTATTAAAATAAGTAATCTATAATACCTTTATATTAAGAAAAGGAAGTCCCTTAGTTAATAGAGAAGTATTAAATAATACCTACAAAAATAATATAGGTTTATTAGGTAATTAAATAACCTATAGGATAACCTAAAGCTACCTAAATAAATAAAAAAGGAAGTAATTAATAAATTAAAGGGAATTACCTATAAATAGAGAATTCCTTCCTATTAGTTATTTTAAACTTATTATTAATTATATTTCCTGCCTTTCTTACTAATCCCTACCGTGTCTTCTTCTATAACTTACCGCCCTGCCTCTGGCCAATAATTAATAGAACTTAAAAACGAAGACTATTCACGACCGCTATGTAATTTATAATAGCTTGTTAAACGAGTGAGGTAAAATTAAGATGGAAGCTTAAATTGTGCCGCTGATGACAGAGATAATACACAAATGAACTCAATTCTGGTTTATCGTTTCAACAGTTTTCGGGGCTTCATGATCACACTTCAATGACTGGGTTACCAACAAGGTTGGGAGTGCCCCACCATCAATTAGTCCCCACCAACCAATCTCACCAATCTTATCTTATCCATCTAATCTCTTGGCGGTCAATCATGGCAAAACACTTTATTCATGATCGCTTCCAGTCCATCCCACCAAGCACCCTTCGTACATATTCCACCTCCCACTCCAACTCCATGTTCATCGCTCGACGAAATGTGCGGAAACCCCTTGCGTGGCCGCTCCGAAGCGTCCAGATACGCCATGCAACGAATAAAATCACAAATAGCCAACTCGAGGCCAGCAACGAGATATCAGAGAGGCTAAAGGACACAGGCAATTGGGTCTGGGGTCGAGGGAGGACTCCGAAGAAGTCCAGTGCTTCGGGTGATAAGAACCGCGCGAATATTACTAGCGAGAAACTCTGTGGTATGTTTCTCTTTGCCTGACACACCAATCTTGCGCTCATCAAGTGTTTAGATGATATCGCCAACTACATCGGCCCCTCGCTCGAGCGCCATCGTGGCTGCGATCTCGTCGATATTAACCCCGGCGTGGGCCTCTGGAGCAAAACACTCCACGAATTAGTCCAGCCCCGACAACACATCCTCATGGAACCCGACATCGAGCTCTACAAACCCTTCCTCGGAGACTTCATCAACAAACCCAATGTCAAAGTCATTCCCAAACCCGGCATTCTCTGGAAAGACCTCAACGCCATGCTCGAATCTCTCCCCAACCAAACCATACGTGACCCCGCCGCTGAACCCGAGCGCAACGACACTCTCCTCGTCAACGTCAACCTCGCCTATTTCCCGCCAAAGAAGTACCAAATGTTCGAGTGCGTCAGCACCATGGTTCTCTACCAGCTCATGTCCAGCATCCACACTGCCTCTCTCTTCCAGCAATACGGTCTCGTGCGCATGCTCATCTGGGTCTCAGACGATGGTAAGCGCAGGCTTATGCCCCGAAGTGCTATTCGTCGGAAACGCAGCGCCTTCGAAGCCGAACTCGCCTGCGAATGGATCCACGAGATCGCCGGCCACGACGTCGAGGTCGAAGACCGCTACGAGCTTCGTGATGAGTGGATCAACATGGAATCCGGCTATCAATGTCTCGAGCGTATGGAAAAAGCTGGTCTTACAATGCCTAAAGGTCGCGAGACGATTGTCTACAAAAATCTTACCGCCAATCGAGAACACGCCGGTCAACTCCTTGCAGGCGTCTACCCCCCCATGCACAACCGACCCTTCCGCCAAGAACTCGAAGAGCTCGAGAGTGCCTTCGCCAAATCTGAAGACGCGATTGCGCCAACTCGTCTCAAGTCTCTACGCTTCCGCGATAAGTACGACGTTGGAGACTCACAGCTATTTCTCGAACTTCTCCAGGAACGCGAGGCTATCACAAAGCTCCACCGTGACTCCCCTGCCGAGTTCCCTGCCGCCCAGGCTGCTTTCAACGCACGACTCGAGAATGTGAAGAAGAATACACGCAAGGAGTGGCACATGGTACGCGACAACTACCACCTCTTCCGGCAGAAGAAGCCCACTCTCTTTTGGGATCGTCGCCCCTTCGAGCCCCTCGCTGCGCGCGCCGATGAGTTCTATCCACAGGCACCCTTCGCACTCCTCGACTTCCAACCCAAGGCAATGAGCAAGTACGTCCGCCAGCACGGCGCAGAGTCGACGAACGGCACCATCTCCGACACCATGCTGCGATACTGGTGGCAGCACATGCTCACCCCTGTCGACAAAGCCATGGACGGCCTGTGGCCCGGCTTCGGCGACCTTGCACCTCTCGTTTCCTCAATCCACGATCCAGCCAGAGGAGGAACACCGCTGTCCGGCCATGGCGGTTTGTCCTCAAGATGTATAACGGAGGAGCAATGGGCGGAAATCATCAAGACGTACCTTGAGTGGCCATTTGCGCCTGCGTATTCGACGCTTGTGGGACGTTTGATGGACGACTATGATGGTTCACCAGATGATGATGAATCCAGAAGTGGAGCCATGGGGGCTGCATAAACGGCAAGACATTGTATGACTACGAATTGGACTAGGAGCATAGAACGGCGTTTCAAGGCATCTGCATCAACAACCACACTGTACCATCACCAAAAGAACAATTAGAAATGTATATCATGTTAATATTGATACAACAAAATGAACTGTTAAGTCCGCCAAGTATGTCTTTTTACTTGACACCTGGGGCTATGCCATTTTGACTCTATATGTACCTTGCTTTGAAACCCGCCTAGATGCCCGCATAAACCCACCCCTCACAAGTCACGATGGTCGAAGTCCGTAGACAAAACGACATGCATCATCCAGATAGTTAAAAAGTTCGTCACGCCGAAAAAGTAAACACAAGACAAAATAAAAGAACGCCATCGCCTTCCAAGCAAATCAAGGCCAACTCCATGCAGAATGGATACAATCGCAACAAACAATCGATCATTTAGAGCTTGAAGGACTTCCACGTCTTCTCGATGGAAGGATCTTTGATGGCGTCGTCGACCCAGCCCATCTTGTCGCGATCATCGGCAATGACTCGGCCGTACTCGAGGAGGAGTCTTAGGACGTATATCTGCATGTCTTCCTTGCGAAGCACCTTATTCGCCCACGATTTGCCCTCGAGAGCGATTCTCTTCGCTGCCTTGTCGTTGCCGCTCACATCTGCGTACCCACGGAAGTACTCCATGATTCCATAAAAGTCCTGGAATCGGTTGTCCATGGGGACGAAGTGAACCCATGGGACCAAGCGGCTATCATGCCACTCCCGGAAGAGGGTGGCTTTGATGGGTAGTGAAGTCGAGTTAAGGAAGCCCAGGTATCGACCCGAGAAGGAGTTCCCGTCGATATCGGGAACGTACTTGTAGTCGAACTGCTCGTGCATATCCATGCCATCCACCTTGGCGAAGTAATGATCCGTGTACCAGCATCTGCCGTCTTCCTCACTAGGAGAGCACATGAGATCGACAAAACCAGCGTCCGACCATTCGCCAATCCAATCTCCGAGTCGTCCCTGAGCCTGCGCTTGGAGATGATACTTCTCCGATGGAAGGACAAAGTTCTCTGGCTTCTCTTTGCCTGATTCAGCTGCAGACACCTTTGTCGAGTTGAGCATCGACACGAAGCGATGACGATGGAATCCACGCCAATTCTCGGCCTTGTTCTTTCCCCCTGTTGCAACACCTCGCCAGACCACAGTGCTGCCTTTATTCTCCCACTCAACATCGTTGTCCTCGCCACCGGTGAATCGATCTTCGGCTTCCCAGTAAATAGGGGGAGGGAGGAGAATCTCGTTATTGATAGCTAGTTTGGAACCGCCAAACATAGGAAACAGGACTTTGGTGGATGACACAGAGATCGGGTTAATCAGGAGACCATTGAGACCTTGCAGATCCGGCTGATGACAGATGCTGGCCGAGTGGGTGAAGTTGGACACGTAGCCCGCGAAAGAGTGCTCGTCGGCGTTCGAAATATCGATATCGGGAGGGTTGTTGAAGGTTTCCATTAACGGAGCTTGTCGTGCTGGACTATCAGGAGGACATCCTCGACGAGCAATGGGCCAGTAAGGACCTATGGATTGTTAGCATACTTCGTCGTGTACGGAGCTTGGTGAATGATCGTACTGGTCTTCTCCCATCGCTTAAAAGGAATCCTAGTATTCCTGTCATGTCGTCCAGCTGTGGGCAGCTTCTGAAACTCCGAGACCACCTCCTTTGCAGGCCAGAGACTGCGGGATTCTGCTCCCTTGTTCATATAGCCATTGATGTCCTCCCAAGGCACCACTAAACGGGGCTCGTCCATGGCATTCAAGGGCATATCCAAATCAGGGACCATGTGTTCGATCGAGCGAATCATGTCGAGCCAGATCAGGGTCCAGAACCAGTCGCTTGTAGAGTTAGCCTTGCCGTTTCGAATGTGAATCGACATCTCGAAGCTGTACGCCTCCTTGCGAATGATGGGCTGGGGAACGCCCCAGAACGGATCGATATCGTGGTAAACCTGGTCCCAGAACTCCTCGACGACAATGGCGTTGTTCTGCTTGGCGAATTCGAACCACTTGTCGAAACCCGGAGGGGGGTGACGTCCACGGCGCTTGCGGTAGGCTTGCGCAGCCTCTTCGAGAGTATGCGACTCCTGGGAAAGGAGGTCCTTGTATCTCTTTCCACCATCGTGTATGAGCTTGTCAATCGGGTGAGCACCTTGTACAGGCTTATCTTTTACTATCTTCACGGTGGGTAATTAGCAAGGGGCAGTCGAAGCTAGGGGTCGTATCGTACGTACAGGTTGTTGCGCTGCTTTGGGCGGAGGTATAGGCTCCGAGTTATCAGCAGCTGGTTGTTCCGACTTTTCTAGAGGTAAAATTGAAGGCGAAGAGACACGATTGGTAAATGTCCAGAGTCCAAAGAGAACGAGGGCGGCGAAAGCGCCAAAGCGAATGAAGGAGGAACTGCGCCGTGTCCTGAAGCCGGGCGCAAGCATCTTGGGCATATCGTCGGGGGTATTATTATTTTATTTAGAGGTAGTGGTAGCCGACGAAGGCGCAACGCAAGAGAGATCTGACGCCAGCGACAGAAACAAATGCGCAGCCAAGTTTTCGTGGTGTCGAATCGAGGGCGAGATGACGAATTGGAGTAGAGTCGATCGCGGGGCACAAGGGTCGAATATAAAACTGTGTCGACTCGCGAAGAGGAAAGTGGAAAAAAAGACGTCGAGAGGATTAATGAAGTCGCTTCCTTCACCGCATGATTAATCGTCCTTCAATCCGACGGTCGCAGGCAATGTTGATGCCAAGCTGTTGTGGTTTTCGCTGTTCTGCTGTCCTGTACTTTCTTGACGGGAGAAACGTGGGGAGAGTGGATTTTAGATTTTGTTAGGAGTAGAGAGAATGGACAGACAAGGATGTCAAAGATAAAGGGGCCCGGCTTCTGAACAGAAGGATCTAGCCACGCGAGAGGAGAGACAAATAACAGGCGAATGAAGAGAAGAAAAGTGAGGTGCCTGTCTAGGATATGGGAAGAGATTTTGAGAAGGAGGGAAAACGCACGAAACATGAATCGCTGGAATGAGGGAGAGGATGAAAAGAAGGAGCTTGTGAACCAAGATTTGCTGGCCCGGAATCTAGGCCAAGCAAGTACTGCAGGACAGCTCCAGCTTTAGACTAGCCCAACCTAAAATGTGGGATCACCAATTTAGCTGCCGGACGATACTTGTGTCTACACTGTATATTGGCCGAGACTCGAAGTATCCTCTCAGGGGCTGGACGGGCGATTTTGGAGATGCGCCTTGACCAGGAAAGGTCCCTGGTGGATATCAATCGGGGGGCTCTACTAGGGGTTCTGTATTTTTTCCTTGCTGCAGGGCCCAGGGGAGATTTCGATTCTGTAGCCTTTAACCACAGATTAAACTTGTGGCAATCAAGGGGTCGATCAGACGCTTTACACGCGTCAAGTTGATTGTGTTTGCACCGTCGCACTGTATTTTTGTACATCGCTTTTTATATCACAAGACGATTTGATCAACGTCGTAGAGAGAGCAAACATGTCTCGGGCAAGAGTACGTGGACGGCCAATCCGATCTCTTGTGCATGTCGTTGTCACTCTCACGCAACGGCTAGAGTAAGACAAAGATCAAAGTTTGAAGGCAGGCAGAGCGATAAGGGTACAGTGTCCTCTTTGGAGCGGACGTCTAGGTCTGCGACAGTGTTTCATTGGAATATCCATGCGCGTGGAGGGGACGCGTGTCAGAGTGGTTTCTGGTTGCATGGGCCGGGCTTCAAGCTCACAGCCTTGAATTGACGCCAATTCATCAACTTGACATCATTCGTAGAATTGCTTGTTTCAAGGCTGACAGTTACAACTTCACCACTTCAAGTCATTGGTTTGAGGTGTAGCTTGATCCAACGTCCTTCTCAATAAGTAGAAAGTAACTATTTTTGATCTGACGGGACCACTGTCCTTTCAAGATTGCGACAAATACCTCCACGTTCTAATTAACGAATGCTACAATCCAATGAATGTCCCACAGAAACACCCTGGAGTCTGCGTTAGCCACCGTCGACCGACTCAATCCATGCCATTAGCTAACAAAACCACAAACCCAAGAGTCTATCTCCAGTGATTTACCGTTTCTCTTTTAAGAAAATGTTTCAATAAGCCAAGACGGATAGAATGTTTCTCCCGCATAACGCTTAGCCACAAGCCAGAAATAAACCACACAACCCTCCCTGCGGCGCAGATAGATAACTTACAGTAGCACTGAGTTTATTCCGGACCGCCCCTGAGTGGTGTGGCTGCTAGGCCCGCTGCTAACGCGGGCGCGATCTTTCCTAAACCATGGATGTTCGAATGAGATCCTCGTCGTGGGAGTGGGTATCGAATTTCCAAGCCGCTCTTTACTTGTCTCTATATTTGGTCAAGGCATGGAACAAGATGTGTTCTGGCCTGTAGTCGGAGTATTGGAATGCGTTCTTGATCGCTTTGTTGTCGTGGAGTCGTCGGGGTTCTTCACAACCTCAACCCCCAAACGTATACACAACCCACAACATAACGAGATCTATAAACAGAGACATAGATACACTAGACTCACAAAATCCCTGCACGTTTGAAAGACTGTCTAGAAGCTGACAGCTTGGCACAAACGAGGCTGAAAAGATGTTTGTACCCGGGACGGTTAGTGATGTCTACGGCTCGCACGGCAGCCAGCAATTCGATTCATTCCTTTGCAAACAATAGACTTTAATATCCTTGAGATCTGATGCTAAGCTTTTGTTGTGGAGAACCCGTCCGAAACAAAGGTGAGTCTAATCCGCGGACATGGAGTAATACGAGCTGTCATGGGCAATTGGGGGTTTCTAGTCAGCTGATAAGCTGATCGCTGCCACTGACTCAGCTGAGACGTTGGCGATTGCTTGTATGCCAGTCAGTAGAGAGTAGTAATCGATGAAGTCAATCTTCATTCCAAGAGGCCCAAGATAGACAATTCAGTATGGCGGTCACGGTTAGCGAGTTGGTGTAGATATGACACCCAGCCTTTCAACCTGATTCGTCTATCCGACAAACTGACCAGGCATGAGGGAAACATTACGAGTTATTCGCATCCTCATGACCTCGGACGTTGTCCTACCCCAATTATCGCAACCGTCTGCTTATCCGGGTTTGTCGCTCACTCTGTCCAACGTAAAACGAGCTGCCAACTCGCCGAAAACTGCCAAAACACAATCGCTTTGTGACCTGCCACATCCGTCTCGAGATCCGCGGTCGTCAAACATAAGGTCACGTATATATCGCCAAGCCTAGGCATTGCGGTTTTTCTACCCCTTCGAGTCGTGCGACTTGCGATGCGTTATTTCGAGTGGTAGGGATTTATTGGAATTTATTTTGAAGAATGTCGAGTTTGTGAGTGAATGCTCCTGGTGGGGCTAGACTTGCGGCTCCGGAGCTTCCCCAGTCCACAGGAAATAAACCGGCTAACAAAACGGTTGTGAATGTCAATGATTTACGGATACTTCCCACGTTTTACCTACGCAACGTGGGGATATGGACAGTATTCGAAGATTCCACGAGTTGTCAAGGTCCTCCTTGTCGGCGTAAAATCGGTGAGGATAGAGGATCGTTCAAGCCAAGGTTTTGCAAAGGCCCATTAAACGGGTCCATCAGTAAGAAGATAACGAAGGGCGGTTGTTGCGGGCGTCATGCGTGGGCGAAAGGACAAAGGCATAAGTCAGAGGCTGCAAGAAACTAGTAACTTAGGGGTAAGAAGCGAGAGGTTGCAGAGACAGCTAGTAACTTAGGGGAAGGCAGACCCGCGACTCTTATGCCCGTTGGCTCCGAGGCTCCTCCGTCCAAAATACAGCTAGTAACTTAGGGGTAAGGAGTGCCGGGCATCACCCACGGCATGACCTGGCTTGCCTGGGAACGACGAGAGATGGATGCTTGCCATTACCTAACATTACCTAACAGCGAAGATGGTTATCTGCGGTTGAAACCGGTCATCCCACGTTCAGAGTTGCGCCGGCGGGCGTGAGAAAAAGAGAGAGACAAGAGAACGGTGAAGACCTTTATACTGTGTAAGATATGAATAAAGTGAAGCTACGGATACTTCCACGTGCAACTTCACCAGGCGAAAAACATAGGACGGTTGACAGCCGGCACTTGACTCGAAGTGGAGGGACAGGCTGTGCTGGGCCCTGGAAAAGGGACAATTGAATTGGATGCCGCAGCTGCAGCGAGCGGGAGAAAGCAAAAAAAAGATGGAGAAATATGCGTAACAGAAACGCAGAAACCACCTTTACCCAGACCCAGATCAGCGGGACCGCGCTATCTCTGGCAGCCTCCAGCCAACAGAAACGCAGAAATCAACCCCCTCCAAGCCCAAACTGGGGTGGGCTTGTCGGATGACCACACCTCCAAGACGCAAAAACGCCCTTGACAAAGAGCAACTCTAAAAGCACATTTCACCTTTTTTGCGTGTGTCTCTCTCTGACTGTGAGTTTCGTATGTAACAGATACCCCCGCGCATACGCACCCGCACACGCTATTACCTTATCCATATTCCGCTTCCAGGCCTCGTGTTGTTTGGGGGTGAGGGTGAGAGCCAGTGTCTGTGCCGTCGGCCGATTGCAGCCTATCGAGAAGGTAGAAAGGTCCAAGGTGGGAACAGAGAGAGGCCGAGAAGAAGGATGGCGGTGCCATTGACGTCCCGAATACAAATGGAGGCTTCCTCGCTGACTCTTTGTTGGGCTTGTTCTTCACTTCTCTCTTCTTTATCTCCTCTCACAACCTCATAAACACCATTGCCTCTCATCTCATTGCTACATCTTATCTCTTATCGTAGCTTCTACGTCATCCCTAGCCTATCCCCCACTTTCCGCCGCTTACACTCAAAACCGCCAATATGAACACTGGCCTCGTTCACAGCCGCTTCCTCTCCAAGCCCGATGAGGTCGGCGTCGTCGCCGTTGGCTTCTCCGGTGGTCAGCCCAAGGCCGGTGTGGACATTGGTCCCGCCGCTCTCATCCAGTCCGGTCTCCTCACTGAGATCCGCGATGAGCTCGGCTACAAGCTGTTCGGCGACGAGTCCGTCCAGCAGTTCGAGGACCTCGTCCCTGAGTCAGACCCCGACTACCGCGGCATGAAGAAGGCCCGCCATGCGTCTGCCGTTACTCGCAAGATCGCTTCTCACACCTACGAGCACTCTCGCGAGGGCCGCATGACTCTCACCCTTGGCGGTGACCACAGCATTGCCATTGGTACGATTGCCGGAACAGCCAAGGCTACCCGCGAGCGCCTCAACCGCGAGATCGCTGTTATCTGGGTTGATGCGCATACCGACATCAACACACCTGAGAGCAGCGACAGTGGTAACATCCACGGCATGCCTGTTGCTTTCTTGACTGGTTTGGCCAAGGACGACAACGAGGAGTACTTTGGCTGGCTCGAGGATGATATGCGTCTGAGCATCAAGAAGCTGGTGTACATCGGTCTCCGCTCCGTTGACATTGGCGAGAAGAAGATCCTACGTGAGCATGGCATCAAGGCTTTCAGCATGCACGATGTTGACCGGTAAGATTGATCTGCATCTCACTCAACTTTATTCTTTACTAACCTTTTACTCATAGTCACGGTATTGGCCGCGTCGTCGAGATGGCCCTCGCTTACATTGGCAACGACACTCCCATCCACCTTTCCTTCGACGTCGATGCCCTCGACCCCATGTGGGCTCCTAGCACCGGCACACCCGTCCGCGGCGGCCTGACTCTCCGCGAGGGTGACTTCATCTGCGAAAGCGTGCACGAGACCGGCAACCTCATCGCCATCGACTTGGTCGAGGTGAACCCCCAGCTGGCCGACGGAAAGCAGGCAGAGCAGAACACAATCCACGCTGGCTGCTCGCTGGTGCGGTGCGCTCTGGGCGAGACACTGCTATAGGCTCAAATCAGGTTGGGAGTTTTCTTTGTGTAGGGCGAATGCATCGATAGGGAGTACTGTCTGTGTTTGCGGATGACTGAATGATATCCTTGAGTTGAAATGAATGATTGGGTTGGTACATATCATATACAAGCGGGACTACGAGATCGCTCTCGAAATAAAATGTCACTTTCTTTCCTCGGGAATTATAGTACTTGATGGTTGTTTCATGTGAAGGTGACGGATTTCTACCGGTTGTGGTAGTTAATTAGCGCAAGCTTCAATTATCAGAGAACATTCGGTAATGCAAATGAATTCTTGACAATCCTACAAAATAACTGCCAATTGTTCCATCTCCTGACCGATCATCTCATTAAACAAACCATCTCGAAGGCTGGGACTGGGTCCTTTACTTTTCGACGTGTCCCTATGTATCCATTCAGAAGCCTTTCCAGCGTCACCATCCACCATCCCCTGTCCCCAGCCACGCGCAGCGACCACCAACCTCCTCGCGAAAGCCTCACCAAGTCCCGCATTGGGTCTTTAATTTCTCTCTGTGCATCAATTGGACAGATTCCTTTACCATCAGATTCATCCCCTGTCTGTTGACTTTGTCCGATTCCAATCTTCTTTGCTTTTTCTTTATCCTCGATCGCCAGATAATTCTCAAATACCCAGCAATCCAACGACGATTGAACTGTGACATACTATTGTCTATGATCATCTGTGCCTGATTAACACCCTACCTAATACTTGGCTCAGCTGCGATATTAGAGACCTCAATATTCTTCCCTTGGCATCTCGACCCGACGTCACATCCTCCACCAATACAGCGAAAAACTCCACCCCCGAATCTGCCGACGCGGGATTAAAAAAATCACTCTTCTTTCTCGGCAAAGCGACTTCGATAACGCGTGAGATATCAACGCAGACTGCTATTGAGGCATCCGATCTTCGAACCGCAAGGCACGCCAGATTTACTGGTCGATATACGCGCCGCGATCGGCGGGGCTGCTTAGCAACGTGGCAGTCAATTAGGAGCGACAGACGCGTGTTTGTTTGGGTGCCAGAAGTGGTTCAAATCTCGGCGATTTCGAGGAAACAAACCGATTGTTCGTTTGACTTAACTATTCACGTTTGGAGGATCTTCAACACCGAATCTTCAACATGGTTGCCAAATCAACACTTACCGGCTTGACCGGCACGACGGGAACGTCAGCAATGACAGGAACAACAGGATGGACGGGAACGAGCTACAACAGGTCGTCAATGACCTACGATGGTCCTCCGCCCTCGACATATGTGCGAACGTACAACTGGCCGCCTCTGCAGCTGAACTTCTGGATCTTTGTGATCCTTCTCGCTTCCTCTAGCATCATCGGCGTGTTTGCGACCTTCATCCAGGTCCAGAACCAGCTCGAGCTCGGCATTCCTTGGTAAGTTCACAAGTCATCGCTTCCAAGACAATGGCTAACAGATGCAGGTACTTCCCCTACTTTGTCACCGTCGCCTCGCTCTCGATCCTCTTCATCGTCGGTATCTTCTGGCTCATTTCCCAGCGACGACTTCTCCCTGCGATAGTTATGGTCGGCGGCTTTATGTTCTTTGTGCTATGGCTTACGGGACTCGTCGTCGTTGCGATGCAGCTGTTTGGACCTGACGGGTCTATCCAAAGCGTGTGTGATGTCCAGGTCTTTGGGAGGAATCCCAAGGGCACCAGTGTTGCAACGATGGCGTGGCTTCAGCAGCGAAACATCTGTACGTTCCCCTCCTACTACTTATAGCCCAACTGCTAATAAATCGATAGGTCAATCTTGGCAACTGGTTTTCGCGATGGCACTCATCGGCACTCTCTTTTTCGTCTGGGTCATGATTATGGCGTTCCAGGTCTTTGTCAACTCATAACGAGCCAGCACACGATTCAACATTACTATGAAGGAACAAGAATTGCATTTTAATAACGAATTAACGATGCATGGCAGATGAAAAGCCACGGAGTTGAGTGATTTAATACGAGATGCATTGGTTTGCACGGGAAGGAGTTTGTTTTCATTGTAGGATTGAGCAGAAGGGAACGGAACAGTGTGGTGCATTTACAGAGACGAAATCACAAGTTTGAGTAGTATAAACCGGAACTGGTAATTGTCTGGGTAATAAAAGGTAATAGTTATGCATATCAATCGGATTTGGTTACTATCATGATGGTCGGCTGCCTCTGAACTTTCCAGCCTTTGGTGAGGGAAAAGAAGATCTAGAACCTCATAGTCATCAGCGCCTTGCTTGATTCTCCTTAGCTTCATCATACACATGCTCACAAGCATTCAATCTGTAGCGAGTCCACCTCTGGAAGCGCAGTCCTTTCAGCTACCTTTGCGCGGCGGTGTCGCTAGCTCAGGCCATTCAGCTGGACAGGATTAAGACAAGCCCCACATAAGCTCCAAGGTGGAAGGACATCGCGATAAGCATCGAGTGCGCTTCCAGACAAGATTTGGAAACTTCACATGTTGAAACAATCATGATGGAAGCCCAGAGGCCGCTTCTTCCGAGATCTCACCAGGGCACACTGTGCATCCTTGATATCCGGCAGTTTGTACCGTGTAAACTGGGCATTTCAGGGTCTCGGTGACGTAGAAGCTAAAGCTTGTGCACCCCTGCACAGTATAGTGGGAGGATCTATTGGTGATGACGAAAGAGGGGGAATGATGGGCAGCGCCGCGTGGGAAACGACAGGAATCAAGATGCGATCTGCGGGTTATTTCTCCATCCGATGACTTGAACCAAGCTTGAAAGGGTTTCACTATTGTTAGATCCGGCTCAGACAAAGGTATAAGAAGGACGAGTGCTGCTGCTCCCAGTCTCCCCCTCCATCATCATCACATCAACTACTCTACACACAACCACTTTACAAACCACCACTTCCCCCCCACAAATATCATAATGGATTTCATCAAGAAGGCTGTGAGCGGTGGTAGCTCCGATGCTTCCAAGACCGGCGGCAGCACCTCCACCACCAACAACAACCAGGACTACGGTGACAAGGGTAAGATCTTCCCATAGAGCCATATCATGTTCACATACTGACCCTCACTTCAGCTGCCTCTTTCCTCAACGACAAGGCCGGCTTCAACATCTCCAAGGACAACCAGGAGAAGGCCACTGACTTTGCCCGCAGCCAGTACGAGAAGTCATCCGGGTAAGTGGCGTCCCCAAGTGGCGTATGTAGAGCTGTGGCTGACAACGATGCAGATCCAAGATTGACCCCAAGTACTCCAACTAAGAAGAATCTTTAATTATATAATGATCATTGAAACTCAAAGCGAGTATGAATTAATAAAACATAATTTCTAAATAATTATCAGGAGCTTAAATGCTTGTGACATTATGCTTGGCATGTGAATGAGTCGGTCGCACAGATATGTGAATACCATCTGCCTACCCACAAATTGAATGGATGTAAAGCTCTGGTTCACTGTGATAAGAATGTCCTCCTCGATTAGCGATGTCAGACTTTATCTCAGCCCAACCCTGGTTTCAATGTTGCGCCATTCAGTGTCAGACGGCGCTTCAATGGCTGTTTCAGTTGTGAGCTCTGATTCTGAATGGCACATTGGCTCTCAGCATGATTATCACGATAGTTCAGTTCGACAGCTACGTTAATACTGGTAGTAAATGCATTTGATTCAATGTCAATGCTATTGCTCAATTATTGGACTTTGTTAAAGACTAGCATATGCTTATGTGCTGGCAATGGTTGTCCCCAGCAACGACCACATGGACGAGCCCCGCTATTTCCCCTCCAGCCGCCGCTAAATGGACAGGCCACCGATACGAGGTCTCCTATTGGTAGGCTCTTGATACCGTCCAACGGCACCCAGCAGTAATGGTCAATTTAGCGCACTCGGGTCCCGTCAGGTTTTCACTTTAGGGAGGAGTTTTGGGGGTTAATCAACGCCCAGTGGCCCAAGACCCAGGAATAACATTCAAACACCCCATACCCGGCCATTTCCTCCCTTAGATCGAAAATCCCCCAATTGACATCAACCAAAACTCAATCACAGCTGCAGCTGCTTTCGCATCGCGGCCGTCGCAATGCATCATGGCCAACGATGAGCAAGACCGCGACCGAAGCCCAAGGGCTCAGGCTTCAAGCCCCAGCAATAGCATCACTATCAACGACGGTTCGCGTCCTCAGACAGCCCATCGCGTCTCACACGGACATGACGAGCACGAGGCCACCGAGACATCAGACATGACTGACGATACAGTCGCCGACACGTCGCAAGCGTATGCACAGACAACAAATTCGGCCACAGAATCAGTGGCATCTCCACACGACATCGCCATCACAGTCGATGATACGCATGCGAGATCCCAGACTAGGACAAACCCGCAGAGCAACCCCCCGGCCTCAACAAGCCACGACGACTCCATGCTGCTGCACCGCCCTGGACATACTGCCCCTGAGACCAGCTACTTCGACCCTATCTCTGTCGATCTCACCCGTGCTCACGACGATTCATTAACCGAGGAGGACGTTAGACGCCACTTGGGAGACGTGGAGTCTAGTTTTCTGCCCGCCTTATCGCCCATTCCTACCGCATCCACGAACCTGGCTGGAGGTGTCGACGACACGTTCCAGTTCGACTCTCCCATAAAAAAGCCTGCCCCTCAGCCAGCGCAACAACAGCAACAGCAGCAGGAACAGTACCAGCATCAGCCGGAGGACGACCAAGATGTAACTGGAACCATAGATACTTCCAACTTTGAGGCCTTCTCTTCATCGCCCACCGCCGCCGCTACTAGGAGGACCATATCGCGCGCTGTGAGCATGGCAAGCCAGTCTGGGGAGAATCACAGCACAAGCTACGACGAAAGCGAGAACCAGGATACCGAACAGGAAAGCTCACAAGTGTCTAGCGCTGGCGATAACGAAGCCCCTTTATCGAGAACTCATTCCCTGACCGATAAGGTTGATGCTGGCAGCACCCCCGGACAAGCACTGCGAAGTCGACGACCCAAATACTTGCGCAGTCGCTTTGGAAGCCAACGCTCATCCACGTCTTCGTTTGCAACAAACCCTGATTCCCACGAGGGAAGTGACATGACTGTTGGCCTCGGTACTGATTACGCTCTTCAGTCCGGAGGTGCAGTTCCTGCGATGGGTCTAATGCGGAACCCAAGCAACCCAATGCTACGGACCATCAGCATAGGGAGTATGGGCAGCGTTGGATCGGTATTTGGCGCTGAGGATTACACCGACAGTTCATTACCGCAACTCGAGCCGCTACCCGAAGTCGATAGTCCCGAACGGCCGCGACCACACGATTTGCTTTCTACGCCAAAGCCATCTAAGGAAGGGTTCACTACGGCGCCTACGGATACTGTTATTGCGCGACACGTTAGAAACGTCCAGGTACCGGAGTCTCTGGCCAAAGAGTACAAGTACAAAGGCGGTCTGGAAACCCCCCGTCAACCTTCATCAATCGCCATGGGGTCGGTGACTACAGCCCGATCCGGAAAGAACCTGACCCTCAAAGAGCAGAGTAGTACGATTGAGAGGCTGTCCAAGGAGAATTTTGATCTGAAGCTCAAAGTTATGTTCTTGAGCGATCGTCTGGATAAGCTATCAGAAGAGGGTATCAAGGAGATGATTTCAGAAAATGTTGACCTCAAGACTGGCCTTGCGGTACTGCAGCGCGACAATAAGGTTCTACGAAGAAGGGTTAAAGAATTGGAGAAACAGGTCAGAGACGAAGGGGAGCGACCAAGTACCTCGTACAGTGGTACATCATCGACAGACCAAACGGCCCGAATGGGAGAAGAGGAGCGGGAAGAAGAGCTCATCTTCTTGCGGGAACGGGTTGAAGAGTATGCGGAGGAGATTGAGCGACTGCGGTCGGAAAGTTTAACCAAGGAGAATGAGAGACGGAAGTTTGCGGACGTCGTTAGGTCGCTGGGTGAACGAACGAGCGAAAACATGGAGAGACAAGAAGAAGCCGATGTCTGGAAGGATCTCCTCGAACAGGAGACCGCGCGTAGAGAACAGGCCGACGACGAAAACAAGCGACTACGAGAGGAGGTGTTCAGACTGAAGCAGGACGTGTCCTCTCTTAATGGTGGACAGGGAGGTTTGCATCATACCACAAACATCTACAACATCACCAAAAAGCACCGTGATGGTAACCTGTCACCAACCCGGCCTGTCTCTCATATGTCGAACGATATGGAAAGCTCGAATGGCAACTTCAGCTCGGCTACGACCCTTGTTGATGAGCTTCGCCGAGAGAGTGAGCAGCTGCGCCATGAAAATGCTGAGCTAAGGCGCGAGGTTGGTGCGCAAACATCTATGCTGACTTCGAGGAACCGCGAAAAGGAGCGCCTCTACCAGGAGATTGAGGATCTCAAGATGGCTCAGCGACGAGGTCGGCCCGCCCCTTCAACTATCGACAGCCTTCTCGACCGATCGGCTTCACAGGTTGGTGGTCACGATAGACCTCAATCGCGCGGTAGCATGCGAACGCGGACTCAAATCGAGGATGAGGTCGAGCGAGAGGAGATTGAGAACAAGATGGCCGATATGCGCGACAAGATCAGCGAAGTCAAGCTGCAGAATCAAGAGTTGCAGCGCGAGCTTGAGATCTGCATGGAGGACTTTGAGACTGCTATTGACGGCAAGCGACAGGCTGAAGAGGCGGCGATAACTCTCCAGGAGGACCTCAACAACGCCATGAACGATCTTGTGGCCCTACAATCCGAACGCGACGAAGCTCTCCGCGAACAAAGCGAGATGGAGAACGAGTTTGAATCGCTGAGGAAGGAGGCGCAGGAGGAGATTGATGCGTTGGAGTCAGAGGCCGATCAACAAGCCGAAGAGATGCAACGAGTGCAAGCAGACCTTCAGGACCGCTCAGAAAACTTTGACGCCTTACAGGAAGAGATGCGCAAGATGAGTGAGGCCTTGATACGACTTGAAGACGACCAGGAGAACAAGTTGCGCCGTATCCAGCAGCTTGAGCAGGAGCTTGATTCATCCAACAAGGAGCTTGAGGATCTAGAGCAGAAACTCATGGAAGCCAACGACAAGAACCAGCGTCTATCTGTGCAACAAGAGTCATCTCAAGGGGAGATTGCATTCCTACGGGAAGAGCAAGAGGGCGATAAGATCCGGATTGGAGACCTTGAGGCTGCCATGGCCAACGCCGAGCAGAGCATACGTGATGAAAAGGAACGAGTCAAGGAGTTGGAGAACCGTCTCCAACAGGAGCGTCACCAGCGCGAGATCGTGGCAGACCAAGAGAAGGAGGAGGTGCAGCAGTTCGTCAATGAGCTCAACAGGGAGGCTTCGGCTGCCAAGGATGAGGCGCGTCGTCTGCGTAAGAACCTGACGTCGAGAGAGGTTGAGGCGACGGAGTGGAAGGAGAGGCTGATGGAGCTCGAGAATAACCTTCGTGAGGCTCTGGGTGACCTCAACGGTACTCGTTCTTCTCTCCTCAAGGTATGTTGTCTCGCTGTCGTGGGAGTATACTTGCTAACGTTCTACAGTCTATTGCCAAGTTACAACGTGAGCTCGAAAACACAATTCGAGACCTTGATGCAAGCAAAGCAGCCCTGGTGGAGAAGGATCGTATTATTAAGATGCGTGATTCTTTGCTTGAATCTCATGCTCTCGAGAGTCGCAAGCTTGCTGAGCTGCTCGAAAAGGAGCGCCTCGCCCACAGAAACACAAAGTCACAGTACGAGACTTTCCAGAAATCACACCAGCATCTTACTCGCACCGCCAGCAGTCAGGATATCCGTATTGCTGAGCTGGAGACGAACAAGAGCTCGGATCGCAGAAAGATTGCAGTGCTCGAGCAAACAGCACGAGATCAATTGCAGGAGCGCAACGAGTTGCTCCTTCAACTGTGGCACAAGCTTAGCCACTTGTGTGGTAGAGAATGGGTTCACGGTAACTCACTTATTGATCGCCAGGTTCTGCCATCGATCGAGGTGATTGCAAACAGACTGCCCAGCTTCACTAAGAACCTCATGGCTGCGGTCAAGGCTATCGAGAACATGGTCGGATCGTTTGAAGTGCGGATCAAGTCAGTGGAGCGCGATCTGCACCGTGAGTACCAGAGTCTCGAGAGCAATCTTGAGACACGTACCAAGAAACTGGATCGCCTGGAGACGATGGTTAGAAACTCTATTGCTACCGGCACAATGAGCCATGATGCTCGGTACAACCGTCTAGAAGAGGCGTACCGCCAACTCAAGGTTGAGAACACCACACTGCGCACCGCTAACGACGTGCGAGCGCGCGCAGCCCATTCAGCAAGAGACAGCTCTGACGCTCTCGTCCCGCACTCACCGTCACCATCCGTCCCGCGCGGCCCAGGTGATCAGAATCGTGACCGCACAAGTCGTTCCAGATCACGCTCGACCATGACAAGGGCGCACACCACAAACGCCATCCCAGGGTCTTCCGCCGGCGGTGTCGGCCTAAGGGACATGGCATCCCTCAGCGAGGAAAACGCCAGCGGGGCCAACGACAACAGGTGGCTCTTCCGCCTGCGCGACATGGAGTACAAGCTCAAGATGGAGCGCGAAGGGCGGAACCAGGACCGGCACTCGGCGAGGCAGAGACTGGGAGGCTTGGAGATGGAGAATAGGGATTTAAAAGAGCGTATGAAGAGGGCTTTGGGGGACATCGATTGAAAGCATTAGGAGTTGGGGAGGAATGAATGAACGGATGGTTGATAGGGCAATGAACTCATCAAATAGGAGCTAGGGTGTTTTGTGGATTATTTATTTGTTCTATTTTATTTTATGTTATTCTTTGGTGGTTTGTATAATACAGGTATTGTATGACGGGCGTGTGTGGAGATAGCATGGCGGATTGAGGGGAATGAACATACTTGGGTATTTATTTGTTTGAATGCGGGTCTTCACTGGCGTGATATGTGATTTGATGCTATAAGATTTGGTATTTTGGTGGTGTTGATGTTCACTGTCAATGGTGGTGATCTTGATGATGGTTGTGGGTAATAAAAGGCCGGGCTACCGGGTAGTACTGTGTTTAAGATATTTTACACTGTATTGCTTCTGAGACGTCGTGTATACAAACTTGTTTGCTGTCATAGAGGAAACTCATACTCAGAAAAAAGAGAAAGCGAAAGGCTCAGGAATAACTAGGAGTTAAGTAAATATAGTATTAGAGATGAAACAAGTGTAGCATAGAAACCTGTCTTATCTAGTTTGCGCACTAATATGGTTCTATGATAGAACGGTACATCTCTCGCTCATTTCGGTCCCACTCTACACAGCGAGAAGACATCATGGCACTGTATTTTCAAGTCTTCTTTAGAATGTCTTATCAGACGGCCCGCAAAAGGAAAAAAAACATGGATTGCAGATATGATTGACAGAAATAATTCGCCTGTCCTAGTCCACCGACGACAGCAGAGTGTTCAAACATTTTTGTCGTTGCACATCTTCATGTCAGATTAATCACGATTATTTTGCTACCCACCTACTCATCTTCAATCAACCCGTCTCATCTCACAAACTCTGCTCTGTGGTAACACAAGCCACACCTTTCCACAACAAGTATCCCCCTCACGAAAATCTCCGCCGTCTTATTCATCACGGACTTGCCGGATTAGGAAACGCCGCGTCTCCTCACCACGGGATATAAGACATCACTCCACGGCACTCCGTCGTCAGCTTTTGTGTATTGTTATCTTCACTGCTCCGGTCGCCTTTACCTATTATATCACTTTTAATCAGTGTCGCAATTATATTCACAATGCTGCGTGCTAGAACACACGGCGCAAGCCCAACCTTGAAGCGCTGTATGACATCAGCCTCCAAGAAAGAAGGCAACATCTCAGACGCTTTCGCATCCCTCTCGGGCACGAAAAAAGAACCTCTTCCTGATCGCTTCCGCGAGAGGAAATTAGAGATTGTCCAAGGCCGAGAAAAAAAGATCAAGCAGAGCTGGAAAGCACTGCTCAGAGAATTAAAGAGGGAGAATGGCATCATTGGGAAGAGAGGCCCGAGGGCCGTGCCGCAGATTGACTATGAGGACTTACAAGCCAATGGGAAGGTGTTAAGGAAGTTGAAGGATGATATCAAGAAGACGGGTGTTGTTGTCGTTAGGGGCGTTATCCCTGAGGACGAGGCGAGGGCGTATAAAGATGTGGTGGAGGAGTATGTTAGGAAGAATCCTTCTACAAAAGGTAACAAACATCACTCTTTAACATCTGAAGCACTTCACTGACAATATCAGCGTTCCCTCCCCATGATCCTCAAGTCTACGAACTCTACTGGTCTCTCCCCCAACTCCAAGCCCGCTCCCACCCAAACTTCCTCCGCGTCCAGCACTACCTCATGTCCCTCCTATGGAACAAGTCCAACCCCGACAGTGTCATCTCCCTCGACCACCCCTTCAGCTACGCCGACCGTCTCCGCATCCGTCAGCCCGGCGATGCATCTTTCGCTCTGGGCCCCCACATCGACGGTGGCAGCGTTGAGCGCTGGGAGAAAGAAGGCTACGGCCGCGGAGGCGTGTACGATAGCATCCTCGAGGGGAGGTATGAAGAGTATGATCCTTGGGACGCGAGCGGTCGTGTCAACGCTGTGAATAACCGCTACGATGGACTGGGCGCTTGTTCAATGTTTAGAATGTGGCAGGGATGGATGAGCATGAGCCATACTCTGCCTGGTGAGGGAACACTGCTGGTCAATCCGCTCGTGAAGTTGTCCATGGCGTATGTGCTGCTCAGGCCGTTCTTCCAGGCAAAGAAGTTTTCCAGGGGAAGGGAGTACCTGGATGAAAAGAACTGGGAGTTCATGGGGGAGAATATGGATAGTGAACTGCAGGGTGCGACGTTGGGCAAGGGTCAGGAGCTGACAGATGAGCTGCACCCGCATTTGGAGCTGAAGAAGTCCATGGTACACGTGCCTGAGATTCGACCTGGCGATTTCGTAGCTTGGCACTGCGACAGTAAGTCCCTCTTTTTCTCTGGTCCAAGAAAGATGCACGCTAACAACCCCAGCAATCCACGCCGTTGACAAAGTCCACAACGGAACCACCGACTCAAGCGTGCTCTACATCCCCGTATGTCCCGTGACGGAGCAGAACGCAGAGTACATGGCCCGGCAGCGCGCAGCCTTCCAGCGGGGCACGCCGGGGCCGGACTTCCCCGGCGGCGCGGGGGAGTCGGAGCATGTGGGTCGGCCTACGGAGGACGTCCTGGACGGGCCGGGCAAGAGGGCCATGGGGCTGGAGGGGTTAGCGGTGGAGGGGTCGACGGGAGGGGCGAAGGAGGCGGTGGAGAAGGCGAATGCGCTCCTGGGCTTTTGAAGAATTGTGTTTGTAAGCATTTTCTTTCCTTTTTGTGTTAGTTCCGTGCTCCGTCCGTCTTTGGCCCGTGGTTTGTAAGCTGGTGGACTTTGGTGTTGGTGTTTCATCGCCCAACGCGGTAATGCTCTGTATCATATCGGCAGTTGAAGCATATTCCGCAACTGACACGTCAACATTCCGTTACAAACCTCTCTCCTGACACAGAATCACTTTCACCCGTGAACCCGTCCGCTGCGGATGTCGGCGTTGGAACCGACGACCCGTAGTCCAATTAACACACCTAGTGCCAGTTGTTTCGGACGGGGTTGGATCCACGTAGCGATGGGCCGACCCCTCATTAGTAATCGATCAGGAACCATCTAGCAAGTTCAGTCGATCGTATTGAAGTCCTAGAAGCGGTGAAGCGGTTTGTGGAGAAAGTGAACGTGGGAGAAGAGGACAGACGTGGGATAATGGGGCAGAAATAAAGGGATATATATATACCTGTAGGTTATCGCCGCGGAATCCTCGGACAGATCAATCTCATCACGCAATCATTCACTATACCCAATCCATACCACACTTATCACATCACCAAACTCAATTCGCCCATCATGAGCTACTCCCTCTACGACGCCGCCATTCTCCACAGCAAGGATGCTCTGAACTCCCTCTCCAGCATCCTCAAGAAGGCCGAGTCCCACGCCAACGCCGCCTCTTTCACCACCGCCAAGCTGGCCGAGGACATGCTGGACCTGAGCTTCCAGGTGCACTTCACGACCGACGTAGCACAGAAGATCGCCGCGCGCCTCACCGGCAGCGAGCCCCTCACACTCTCCCGCGAGGACTGCAACTCCTTCGAGAGCTACCAGGCGCGCATCGCGCAGGTGCTCGAGGTGCTGAACAAGGTGGACAGGGAGGTCGTTGAGAAGCGCATCGACGAGATCGTCACCATTGGCCTCGGTCCTGGAAAGTCGGCTGACATGAAGTGCCGCGACTTTGCTCAGGGATACGCCATTCCCAATGTTTTCTTCCACTTGACTACTGCTTATGCGATCTTGAGAAAGGAGGGTGTTGACCTGGGCAAGATGGACTTCCTTACTCCTTTCGTGGGACAGTACCTTTCTTAGATCAAGGGCTGGATTTAATAATTGAATAAAAGCATGTTTGACGCTTCATGAATTAACTTATCTGTCGATTAAATGTGACTGTAAACCTGATACATGTGAAATTAATACTCAATGTTCACTCTCGTTCTATGTGCCATGATACGTTCACAACACCAATGGAGGTTCCAAGGTTGTCATAATCATGAGTGTTAGTTCAAGTCTAGGGTAGTCCCAAACCAGGGTCTTTGTCATCCTTCGCCACCCCTCTATCAATTACACGCCCTCAAACTCTAAGCTTCAAATCCAACATCAGCATCATCACCACCGTTAGAATGGCCGCGCACTGGTGGCTACTCCGCGCAATCCAATCCTTCGAAGTACGCTCCCTTCACACCAAATCCTCAAACTAAACTAACAGCCCGTAGGACCACATCGTCGCATCCGTACGAAAATCCCAACCCTCCCGAACGCCTCCATCGCTAACAACGCCCAGATCCTCCGACGACCCGGTTTCCACCGCGCAGTGGGACGCATACACAAGACGATAAACGAGAAGCAATATGGACGAAATCCACACGAGCCGTTAGCACCCGGCGAAGCGACCGGTATATTTCCCCCAGTCCGAGGTGATTGAGTGTGGCAGATGGCTGACTGAAGCACAGCGGATCCTAACTCTGGCGATCGAAACGAGCGCTTCGCAAGGCATTTTATCGAAGAGTTGAAGAACCAGTTCAGAGGGAAGCCGACGGACTTGCCGAGCGATAGACCGAAGAAGTGAAGCAGAGGTGGAAGTTTTTAATGATGTTATGATACCCTGGATACTCCACTCTCGACCACGATCGATTGGAGGTTTTTCGATAAGCTTTGGGCTTTACTTTTGCAATTGGGAGAGTCGGTACAGCGTTGAGAGGGAAGTTTTGGTGTTGGATTCAAGAGCCACTGGGCTGAATATTGGCTTTACGGTTGTACGATAAGCATTGAATAAGGAAGTATGGATATCAGCGGTGTTTCGCTGTACGACAAATGTCACCGTCCGATTTGTCTGTCTCTCAATTTGGAGTTTGAAGCTATAGAATCGTGCACAGCGACTGAGTTGATGCACCTTAATGTACGACCCGGACAAGCCGAGAAGATGTGTCATTCCATCCTCCTCAGAGGAGCCGTGAACTGCATCGTTCCCTTGAGCTGTACGTCCGAGTAGTGACGGTATCAGCATCGGTTTTGGCACCATCGTAGCAGAATCCTGCAACAATCTGCCCTTGCAACTTCGCCAGTTGCCTCCTATACTGACACTAATAAATATCTGTACTTGTGTCAGCTATGCAAACATCTCTGGGATTGTGGACGCACCTTGCATTACACATTACATTATCGATACCTCCACGACGCCGTTTACTCTTCTTGGGTATCATAACCACGTTTCCCATGCGCATATTTCTAGTTCAACGCCAATCCCTTTCCATCATACTGAGTTGTTCTTGCAACAGGAGCAGTCGCTTCGGAGTTGGGTTCGTTCCAAGCACCTCATCCGTCTGCCTATAAATTACAGGGGAGACAACACGCCACAAAGTTTATGTTGACGCCAACTAGGCCAGATAACTGCCCCCATCTCTCCAAGCTCATTTTGTGAAGCTTCAAGCGGCCTAGACGTCGCGTCGGGTGCTGGACCAAGGCGTCGTCCGACTCATGCTGAAGGAGAGCGGCTGTTTCGATGCTGTTGGCTTTGGCTGAAGATGTGTTCCACATTATGGCGTTGATAGAAACGAGATATCGTTCTCAGAGGTAGTGGCCATTTATAACCAGACTTTCTGTTTGCCTCTTTGCTGACCGTGAGCACTGCTGTCATCTCACCAACAACCACCACCTTAGTGGTCAGAAGACCGTCATACAGCATGGACTCAAAATAGCCGCGACTCACGATATCGAGAAAGCGAGCTTTAGCTCCAAGGGTAATACCAAGACAGGATCTAACGTGCGACTCCAACCAATCACATATTACCCTTCGCAGGATCGGCAAAGCTGACGAGGATTATGAGGTGTCTGGTTGTGAATGGCTCACGACAACGTCGCGTATTGCCCCCAATCTACCCAATTCATGGGAAGACCAATGTCGAGATTCGCCTCGAGAGCGTCCTCCACGGCGCCCAGATTGAAGCTGGGATCGATGGCGCCAAAGACATCCGCCCCGGAGATGGCGTCGATGAGCGAAAAGTCAACGGGTTGCTCCACGCTAGGCACAGAGTTGATCATGGTGGGATTGGCTACTGCGCCACAAAACTCAGGCGGTCGAGAGACGGACTGGGAGAGCGAAGAGGGGACGGAGTTTGGTGTTCCCTCATGCGGAGGCGGTGTCGCCTCTCTCGTGAGAGTGTTAGCAGCACGTTCCATCTCCTTCAACACCCGTTCCCCCAGCCCAGCCACGACATTAGCGCTCCAGAAACAATCACCAAACTTGCGCAGCATCTCGCAATTGCGTCGAAACGCGTGCATGGCCCGGCTCCGGAACATGGGCAGCCGGCTGTGTCTCATCTTGCGATACTCGACACTCAGGGCCAGACACACAGCGTAGGGGACGAAGGGCATGGGGCTTAGGTGGTCGCGAAGAACAGCGCAGGCGATTCTCTCGGCGGCGAGGGAGCGACGGGCGTTGGCGGAGGGGGGTGGGAGGGTTGATGCTGCTGTGAGAGTGCCGGGGCGCGGGAGGCGGCATGATAGGATGATGACGGCGTGGTAGAAGGTTTCGATGGTTGCTGGGATTTGTTAGGATTGGTTGGGAATTAAGGGTGGCAACTGACCGATTAGTGAGCCAGGGACTTTGAGGGCATCGGCGTTGACAATCATGGCTTCGAGGACTGGGAGGTCGATGTAGGCTATCTTGTCCAGACCGGATGCCTCAGCGCTAGGTCCCGGGCGATACAGTTCAATGACTTGATCCAACCACTGTATCACAGACAAGAAGAGCCTAAAACAAGGCGGGCGCTTCTTAATACAGCCGTCAAGATTAGCACCAATGTCCCTCTCATGCATCAAGCAGGGTCTTCCGTAAGCAGCAGCAGTTATCCGATCAACCGCCCAGACAGCACAGAACAACGTCTCCAGTTCCTCGCAATTCGGCGCATCGTACCTAAGGAGGTGAAGACCGAGGGTTTGGATGTGGTGGATTGCTCGTCCGCCGAGTTGCGCGGGGAGATCTGCTTCTTCGGAGCTGCTGGGTTGAGTGTACAGGGCGAGAATGATGAGCGCTCTGATGTGAAGGACGCGATCTGTGATAATACTTGTTTCGAGGATGGCGCGCACGGCGGACGATAGCGATTGCATAAAGTCTTGACATTCTAATACCTCGTCACCGCGGTTTTGCAATCGGAGATATCGCGCCATGGAGGGATCGGTGGAAGCGGCCAGACAGACTAGCTGTCGAAGCACGATAGTCACAGGCTCATCGGCAGGAAGGTCCAGAGCTGGCTCAGGAATGACGGGGAGGATAGGATGGATCTTGTCGAGGTACAAGCGGCGCAACTTGCGAAAATCTTGTTCTGGAGGAAGACATGAGAGACAATGCTCTTTTACAAAGGGAAGCAGGAATTGATCCATGATAGGCGGAGGTCGCGAGGTGATGAACTGAGATGCCTGACCAGGACCACCATTGGACGACAGCCAAATCCCCACATCGCCTTTCTGAGAAGTTTCGCGGACTGAAGCTGAGCCTGTTGCTTCCATGAACATGCCCTCTGGGTTGAGATCGCCGACGAAGCGGGAGGAGGACTGCGTTTTGGGCGTGCTGGTGGATTCTCGTAATGTAGGCGAGGGGAAAGTGAGATCACGAGATTGAGGAGATGGACGCGCCGTTCCGCTGTGATCTGGGAGAGCTGTTCTCGGTGTAGAGAGAGGAATCGATCTTTTGAGTGGTTAGGATTGGTGATGCGGTGATCGACGGACAACTCACGCTGACTGGGGGTTTGAATCATCTTGCGGTTCCTCTGAGCCCGTCACAGGCGGCGAGACTGTACTTTCATCCACAGCATCCTCGGCGTGAACACACCTCCTCTACATACTCTCAGCATCCATTTAATGATCGCCAGACACAGTGGACTCACCTTCTTCTTGCGACATGAAGCACAAGCATGCTGGACCTGCTTGCGCTTCACGGGGAGGCCGCCACGTGAAGGATCGGAGGCGACGAATTTGACATGTTTTGACGGTGTGGGCATTGTTCTCATGGCCATTTTTTGTGTTCATGCCATGAGTGAGGCGGGTGGAGAATGTCAATGCAGCAGTGAGTGAGCGAGACAGTGTGTGAGTGAGAGTAGGAGTGAGAAGTGAGTAATCGGATTGGATGGACTTTCAAGGTGAAGGACGCGCGGTGGGGTCGGTGAGCGATGGTGGGGGATTAGTCAGCTCGGTAAGAGGGAAGTTGTCAACACCAAGAGAGAGGATCGTGAGAATTAATTTGAGAATTGGCTTTTGGGGATATTGCCCAGTGGAAGATGCGCGATAAGAAAAATAGCATTACGGATGAGCGTGTAATTATGACATATATTATTGAGATGCTCACGGGTTTGTATGTGAGGCTCTGTACAGATATAAGCAAAGGCATATTGTGGTCAAATGAGAGTGCTCGTAGAATTACAGAAATAGCTTCGAATGCCCCTGTCAGGCTAGACGTGTATCGGCAATTAGACGGGTAAGCCAGGGTCTTGCTGATGACCCAAAGTCTCGGGTGTACGGAGTACAACCGAGAGACATGACGAGTGTGCAAGAACACTGCAATGTGAGCGATTGCATTTAAAGACAGTATGACATGAATATAACGCTCTACGGATATAGAATGTCGCATCTAACAAATATGATCAACAATGATCATCACAAGACTCCCCTCGGTTGCCCCTTCAATATCGCCAATCCCAATGAGTGGACCCGTCCAAACAAACACCACCGCCGTGAATTCTGCAAGCCATCAACACGGTCTTTTACACCAAAAACAAGCCCCAAATTCACGGTCTCTATTAACTCGACCCCACCATTTCTCATTGGCTGTTTTGCAAGACCCTGCATCGCGAAGAAATGGTTGGCCCTTGAGTATCGACAGCATACGCGCTACATCAGAATAGGAAAAGAGTAAACAGTGTGCCAGGGTCTGCCTGGAGGTCGCCTTCAACACGTCCTGGTGCAAGGGATGGGATGTTTACTTGGGGAGGTGTTGTCATGGAAAGCTGTGTTTTTTTAAATGCTACACTTTCGCTGCCTTTTTGTTTTGGTTGGTCGTTACTGTTTTTATCTATCTTTAATCTTGGGAAGTTCTCTGTCTAATACTGAGTATTTGTGGTGGACATCATCAATTGAATCATCATGGAAGACATCAACCTCCCAATCGCATTAAGACGTGCGCGTCGCTGCAGCATAAAAGCAGAGCCCATGCCGGACCTACCATCATCTCCTGCAATGCCTACCAAGACGCCCAAAAGAGGCACAAAAAGAAGAGTCCGCTTCTCAGACCCTTTCCCTGCTTCTTCAGGCCTGACCCCAATGGTCGGGCGCATTTCCGTCGCAACACCTAAGCGCCGTCGCCATTCATCTGCGCCTATAGAAACAACGCCAAACACAATCCGCTCCAGCCCTGCACTTCCCCAGAGCGGCGAGGTCGCTCTTCTGCCCCTTCGACAGGTCCTCGATGGCCGTGTCAAGCGGCGCATTCGGCGCAATGGACTCAGTGAGGAGATGAACACCATCCAGCAGGAGAAGCGACGACGGTCTGTTGAGGCCAAGGCTGAGATTGAGAAGCTTAGATGTGAACTGAAGGCGCGTGATCGCGAGATCTATGAGCTGCAGAATGCCACTGTCGTTATGGACACCGATCGCATCTGGGATCTTGAGAAGCAGATCCAGGATCTTCAGGATGAGCTAAGCAAGAGATCTGGGCGCGGCATGGATCAGAGCAGAGGGTATAACTGGACCCTAGCTGCGCGGGACAAGATCTCGGCTGAGTTTATGGACATGACACCAGACGAGGATGAGTTTGGAGAGGAGACGATGGCGCATTTTGTCACAAGCACTCCATCTAGAGCGAGGACATCTTTCATGACACCCCCTGCGACGAGTCCAACTATCCCCGGGACACCACACTATGATCTTCCTGTCATGATGACGGATGATGTTGGCGTCCAAGCTTGTTTCCCTGATCCCAATCAACAGCGATTGGAAGAAGAGGTTTCGTCTCTGCAATTCGAGGTCACCAAATTGACCGATACCCTTGAGTCGTACAGGGCTCTCAGCGGCCGTCTAACCGATAAGCTCTCCGACTTTACACCTACTACCGAGACCGCATTCTCACATGAAGGTCTCGAGTCACAAATTAACGCCATGCTCCAGACAATGTCCGACAGAGCATGCGCCCTCCAGCAACTCACTTCCTCCATTACCAAACTCGGCTTCACAGGCACCGACGCCAGCGAAATGGTCACCTCTCTGGCCTCCGGCTTCCGCGCCGCCCGTCTGGAGCTGGAGTATCTCACCCCCGGCGAGATCACCCTCCCGCTCTCATCCCACGGCGCAGAAGTCCTCGATCTCATGCTAACGCGACTGCGCCACATGGCCAAGCGAGCCAAGGAGGACGAGGATGCCATCGACGAGTATCACGAGATTGAGCAATCTCTCCGCAAACAGCTCGATGCTCGCGTCACTGTCATGGACGGTCTCAAGGGAGAGATGTGCAAGGCCGAGAAACTCATGAGCGACAAGATGGCGAGGATACGTGAGCTCGAGGTAGCAAACCAGCGTCTCAAGGGCGCAGTGGACGGGTACCTGCGCGACATCTCAGAGCTGGAGAACCTCGTCGAGCGAATGGAGCGCGATGCGCACGACGCAGAAGACGAGTACAGCGTGCAACTTGAAGTCAAGCGCAAGGTCCTCACGCGGAAAGAAGATACCATCGCCGAGCTGGAGACCAAGCTGGCGGGAGCTCTGCAGCGCTCCGCGGATCTTCAGAAGCAGATGCAAGACGTGCAGGAGTCCAAGCTGCACGACATCGCAGAGCTGAACAAGCGCCACGGCGCCGCCCTCGCAGCAGGCGATGCAAGCGTCGCCAAGTACCGCAGGGAGATCGACAGAGTGAACGCATCGCTGCGCTCCGCGCACTCAACGATCTGCAGTCTGCGTGTCGAGAACGGCGGGTTGAAGAGCCAGATGGAGGAGGAGCGCACGCAAGCCAAGGCGGTCATCGATTCGATGAAGGAGGAGCTGCAGCGCGTGGTGCAGATGAGCCAAGAGTTCCTAACGCCGAGGAGCAAAGCGTCGACAGCTGCAGAAGAGTCTGAGGCATCATCTTCCAAGCCGGTTGTTCGTCGCGGGTATCTCTCTGCTGGGTCTGCACGACGGTCAAGTAAGAAGCGACCGAGTCGGGGTCGAGATAGCGGAATGGGATTGTTGGATGAAGATGAAGAGGAGTTCTTCTAGGGACATCAACCCTGGAAAATAGCATACAAACTTTCACTTAGCATCATTTTCTTTGTCTAGCATATTTCTATTTAATTCACCTTCATTCAAGATCTTCTCGTGGAAAGTTGCCTCTTTTGGTGAACATTTTTATCTCCCCCAGTTCCCGACTCGATAGCCGAGATCCGACTCCCCACCCCCGTATTTCCAGCCAATCTAATCAAATCAATCTCTGCACCGGCATAGCCGTCCGAGTTCGGCCGCGCAAAACCGCCATCCCTATCTAATTTCGCAATTTCGACTCATCTCACTTCACTTTCACAACATCCCCTAATAAAGCACACATATTCATATAAGACACACATTCATAATGACAATACTACTCCTCCGCAGCGCCTTCACACGGCAAACATCACGTTTCCCTCAGATCCAACGCCGTCTGCAATCCTCGCCGCGAAAAACAGAGGAGGCAGTCCCCGTGCCAAGCACCGTTGCGCCATTACCTCTCTGGCAGAGACTAGGACCTCTGACAACCGCTGCGCGAGCATATGCGCGGGCGCAGTCCAAGAGGCCTTATAGGACGCAGGTTGCGACCGCGGTGGTCATTTACATAGCTGCGGATTTAAGTGCGCAGTATGTTAGTGATAACGAGTATGACCCTGCGCGGACGTTGAGGAATGCGGTTATTGGTGGATTGGCTGCTATACCGAACTACAAATGGTGAGTATTTCTTTTTCTGATGAGAGATGTGGCTGATAGGTTTAGGTTTTTGTTTCTGTCGCATAACTTCAACTACTCATCGCGCATCCTCTCCATCGCCACCAAAGTCGCCGTGGGCCAAGCATGCTTCACACCAATCTTCAACACATACTTCTTCAGCGCCCAGGCCCTTCTCTCCGGCGAGAGCATCTCTGGGACAATCGAGCGCGTAAAAGATACTGTCCCAACCAGCATCGTGAACTCGTGCAAGCTATGGCCCATGGTGACGGCCTTCAGTTTCACGTTCCTGCCCATCGACTGGCGACCTCTGTTCCACGGCGTGGTGGCGGTGGGATGGCAGACTTACCTGAGCTTTCTGAATAGACAGGCTGAGATGAAGGAGAGGCTTAGGCATGGGGAGAAGCATGTTGAGGTTAAAGAGAAAAAGATGAGGTTTGCTGTGACGCAGGCTGCTTGAAAAGCGTTTCTTTTGCTTTGGTTGCATTGGTGCATTGTTATAGATTTCTTTGAGTATAATAGAATTAGACATAGATGGAGTTTTGGTAGAATGGGTTCCACTTTCAAACCGGATGCAATTGAGTCAATATATTACCAGTTCCTGTTTGCTACCTCCGTAGCAGAAATTGAAATCTCCATTGCAATGCGGACAAAAAGGGATAGAGTTGTAACTTCTTGTAATAGCCCAGAAGCCACCTGTCATATGTAGAGAAATACATATTTGAAGACACAGGAACTTTGGAATCGGTCTGAGTAGAACAAAGTTCGTAAAGGTAAGTGCTGGGCATCATGACGACTGTAAACTTTTCACTAAAAGGATTAATTTAGAGCTTACTTCACTTATTTCAACCGATATTGCCCTTGTGAAAAGTTCCCTCGTAATCTCATAAGTCGTTGTGAGAGACCGTCATGGCTAAGCCAAACAAATGCATTGGACCTGAACACTTCACTTTGGCTCGGAGATCCGAGATACTTCTGCCAATCTTTGTCCGTTATCCCCAACTTCATGCATGTTTACCGTGCCGATGCATTCACTTTGTAGGAGGATCGGCATGAAACTTATTTTCTCCGATAACACAAGACGATGGCTTTCTGTCTTGAGGCTGCGTCATTTGCAAACCATACCTCCAGTATAATAAACTTGATCATTAATTCAGGAATTTTCGATATGGCTAACTGTATTGGCATATAATTAATGTCTTGGAAGTTGGATCACGTAAGGAGGGGAACTACGATGGTGACAACTGTAAAAAGATCCACGCCTGGACAGTTACAATTAAACATCACAAGTTCATTATGCCAATTTCAGACTCGGGGACTTTTAGTCGAATAAACTTCGAAGTTGAAATTATTCGTTCAATATAGAATAAGAACTAGGGGATTAGCAACCTAATAACTGGGTACCAGTAGTGTCCCGTTCATCTAATCCTCCTCTTGTTCATTAACAACCACAACACCATCCAACTTCTTAATCTTCTCGAGGCACTCCTTAGTCACGGGACTTATAGACCTAGTTAGAACATGTTAAACAACGGATGATTGTAGACTTACGGGGCTATGCCCATTGGAGGCAAAGACATGGTTTCAGGCCAGAATTCCTGTCTGGTGTCCTGTTTAATAAGCCTAGAGAAACTCTGGATCAGAACAAGATATTGGTGATGGATGGGGGGTCAGGTACTCTTTGAGCTTTTGATCAACTGCCTGCCACTCTTCAACGCCCTTGAATCTGTATTGGAATCTCTGTAGACTTCATTAGCTTTAGCGTGCGACAGGATATTTCAATGGGCAAATACAATTTTAGACATGATGGTAATGGTAAGAGTAAATCTTGTGAAATAGTGATTGAATAAAGATGTGAGATGGAGTTGGCTGAAATTCAATAGTCCAGATAAGTGGGATCCTTTTCATCTTTTTATATTTGCCCATTCTATGTTGTTCACAACTCCCATCCCCACAACAATAATGGTGGCTGGCTCAAGTTTTGTCTTACTTTCAGCTTTTGTCGATCTTGCACTCATCTGCTTCTTGATGACATCAACGATATGTTACTTTACAGACGACGCACTCTAGTTGCGGGAGCTTCCCATTCCTTCTTAGTAGCTCACCGGTCGGCCGATGCATGATTTTGTCTCACTTTCCCTTAAAATCGACCGATAAGCGACTCTCGCGTCAGCAACGATCCAATGGCAGGACCCGGACGGCTCGTTTTACGACCAATGCAAACCGGGGAGCAACTTTTGAAAGACCGGCTGCAGGATGTGAGCAGAGCCCTTAAACAGGCGGTGAAACTTTTGAGACTTGCTAGATATGCATAGAATCACCAATTCGGCTGAACTTTGTATCCAAAAACCATGATGTGAATCGGAAGATCATTATTACTGCTCCATTCGGTTCCTGATTTGGTAGTGGCACTGAGACAACCACGTATGCCGATGCAAGAAGACTGTAGAAGGTAAACACATAGGTTGACATTGTCACGTAGCGGTCTGCCATGTAGTACTACGACATGACCTAGACGGAAAGTAGTATGAGCAGTTTCCTGTTCGGAGTACCTTGGGTGAGAACATGTCCAGAGTGAGACAGTTTATGATGTGCATCTCCGAGAATGAGGCCCAGTCATCATAGCAACCGATACCTAGTCGCCCTTAACTATCCCGAAGTAAGATACCCCGAGTCATGCTACTTAAACCTATTGTAAACTATGATCATCCTGCAGTTGATCATGAAGAGCATTTGAGAGATGTTCAGAACCATTCTTGTAGAAGAACATGTCAGGATGCCTCTTGTTTAGATTAACTTCAACCACTGTTCCATCGTTTGGGGACTGGTGCTACTTCGACATACTCAAGGTTGAAGCGAGGCAGAGAGCCACAAAAACAGCATATGCACGTACAGGATATCCTGTGACGACCTCATGAGTCTTAAAAATGGGTCCGAAAATACCATCTTAAGGATATACCTGAAAGAGAATAATCCAAGGTCTTATCACCGCTACTCCACATGGCTGTATTCGTTAGTGCTTTCCAAGTTGAAGGACTTGCGGCCGATCTCCAGAGTTTTCCCCCAAAGTTGCCCCTGATGAGCCCATTGCGATTTGACAAGATCTATAACGCCAACTGGAACAAGAGGAAACTAGCCAATTTCAGTGATTGTTGTGTTTGGATCGTTGGATCTGGCTGTTGTTAGCAAATATGCCGCTGCTCCGCCACATTTGTGCAAGATCTGCGTGGTCCCTCGCACGTAATAGAAGTCGAACAGCAGTTGGTCTGCGGGAATAATAGCTAGATAGGGAATCAGTAACAGACCTCAAAAACATGCTGTATTTTCATATAGAAACAACGGACCTTGCTGAAATGTTCAATAGGCACTAGCCAGATGCTCTGCAGTACCACGTTGCTGAGAAATTGCTAAGTGATCTTTGTGTGAATAAGTCAAAACCGTATATTCGCCTGCCTCGGCTGCTCTTATCATTGTCTATACCAAAGACCGCTTACCCAAGGCCACGCCCCAGGAGCGGGCCAAGACCCTGTACATATGGCACGGTAACGTAAGTACTTGATGTCTAGTTAATCTGATAACGACCTATCTGACCCATTGGCATTCTTGTAGGGATCCCAGTGTTTTTCCAGCTTGACCGAGTACAAAGTTCTTAACCAGCCTGCCGTCCATGAAGCCATGTTGCGTTTATATTCCGTTTTGTCTCGGTTGCTGGCCGATGGCGGTGCCGCATGGGCCAAGACATAACATGTTGAAGACAAAGCAAAGAAGCTATAGGATGCTGCCGAGCAAATCATCATATATAATGCTGGTTCATTCCCTGTTACCAGGGAAAAAGATCCAACAACTTCTAACCACATTCTTGCAGCTACATCACCTACAGAAATGTTTCAAGATGTTCTATCTCTTTGACCCTGACAGCTAATGCTTCAGGATCTTTACGAGGACGGCACAGACAACACAGCCGTCAACTTGGCCATCCAACCATGCACATTTTCTGGGACATAGCGCAACTTGAACTCACAGCCTCAGTTCCAAAAGTTCCTGGTGTGATGATTCTGTCCACTAAGAGACTGGACTACCCCGGTGGAACAGTGGCTGGGAAAGGTGCTTGGCTCAAGTCAAACGACATGTCCAAGGATAGCAGCCAACCCTACTAGCGTGACTAAGGTATAATCTTCCATGTCTTCATATCATTCCCGCGATAGAGGCTGACATGATTAGTTGCCAAAGAGGAGGCACGCAACACACTGTTCAGATAAGAGCGGGGCATGCTCGTCGAGCAAAAGGTCAAGCATATGGGGAACTAGGTCATAAAGCTGTAACTGGGAATCGCAATGCTACCTCCGGCATCATCGATATTGTCCTGGAAGTGACGTTTCAACCTATAACATCCACCTCGTCAAAGTCGGCAAATATGTCGATCTTGGGACTCATAAACCCTGATGCATGCCATGGCCTGCACCTTGAGATTGCCGACGTCCTACAGGATAAGTGCCGAGAAGGTGGCCAAAGTCGTCTATCGCCACAAGAATAGAAGCCTATCTCTGAAATAATTGCATTTTAACTTCCCTCTTGAGACAAGTCGCTAGGTAAACCCCACTTTAGTACTCCCCGCATTTCTTCAACCGTCTTATGTATAAATGCTGCCAAACGACATTTACAAAGAGAACATTGTCTTTTCATCACCACCCTATTTCCCAATACATAATTCTAAGCCTGTTGTATAACCAATATTGAAAATCCTTCACTCCTTAGTCACAATGCAAGACCTAGCTGGAAAACAGGCGACAGCAACATGGGTAGTGGTTGGTGCTTCTCGAGGCATTGGCCTTGAGTTTGTCAAACAGCTGCTCGAGGCCGGACACCATGTGATTGGCACAGCCCGCAATCCAGGCGCTGGCGAATTACCGAAAGTTGCTGAAGCTCAAGATGATCCCAAGAGGTGCATAGTAGAGCAGTGTGATGTTTCCAGTAGTGAGAGTATCGATGTAAGTTCATCATTTCTTTCTCTTCGCCATTGCCATTAACTTGCTATTGCAGAACTTTGCGGCCACAATGAAGGTAATGGTGGAGAGTGGTATCAAACTCGATGGCATCATCTTGAATGCCGGCGTCCTCCAATACCCGAATCGAGCAACCGAACTGTAGGTTCCCATGACTAGGCCCTCTGTAGAGGGTGCCATCACAGCTGCTAACATGACGCTCCTAGAACATACGAAGATTTCTCATTTCATTTGACAACCAACGTCATCGGACCCATTATATGCGCGCAGAAACTCATAAACTTGGATCCAGAGCACCCTCCCCCAAAAGTAGTTTTCATCTCATCCGACTCAGGATCGACCACCAATTTCCTCGGCCATGAAGATGGCTTTGCAGCATACGCAGCGAGCAAGGCTGCTCTGAACCAAACACTGAGACATATGGCGTTGGAGTTGAAAAGACGCGGCGGCAAATGGTCTGAGATATGTGTTCTGGCTCTTCACCCGGGCGAGGTCCACACGTGAGCCTTTCTTCTCCTTATGAAAGTTAGCATTTACTGACAAGTAATAGGGATATGAACTCAGGCTCGGTTGACTGGGATGTGGGAACTCTACTGGAGCCGAACGAGAGCGTCAAAGGTATGCTTCAGGTCATTGGGGACAAGAACCACGATGACAGTGGCTCGTTTTGGTGTTGGGATGGCAGGGTAAGTCTTTTAAAATGTCCTGAGTTTGAGTTGATACTGATAAAGCATAGAATTATCCCTGGTAAACCATCAAGAATGGTGTGTTGGTGAATCTCTAAGATACTGGCTCTTGTTCAATAAGGAGAACATCCACCCTTTGTCTCCACATGTCAATTTCATCTAGTCCACGATGTCTTGTTTGATTCTCTTCAATCTTGGCAAATCTTGGAGTATCCGTAGATTTTCCAGGTCAGGGATCCATAGAAACAACTCAAGCCGTGTATTGGCGGTGAAATTAGCGATCTGAGACGTTCTCTTCCTTTTTAGGTCAAATCACAACGTATCTTCGACAAAACCGCTTACTTAAAGTATGCAGTACATAATATTGAATCACTTTGCAAAACGTGACACTGGTATAGAGTAAAGAAGATCCTTGTTCTTTTCTGGATTAGGGAATGTTCTCTGGCATTTAACAAGCAAGTGACCCCACCAACAATGTGTGCTTAGAGCGGAGGAGCTTTCAATCGTCTGCCGTGTGAAAGCAACCCATGCCATCTCACAAATGTCACTGATCTTTGGCTCATTTACTTTTGGTCAAACTGGGTTGCTTGCCACGTAGCCATGGATGCAGCAGGCCAACCAGGTGGGGTACATTGAAGAAACTCCTGCGCCTCCTTGGCCCCCCAGTTTGTTGGTCCAAGGATAGACAAAGTGGAAAAAGCAGGGATGATGCTCAAGCGACCAACAACGGGTATACGCCAGCTGATCAACATTCGACCTATCTGAATCTGCCTTGCTGGTCGTGCCTAATTTGAGGCCCTACAGATCGCGACTTAAAATGAGGCTGGACCCCGTCATTCAATGTTCCATCCTCCTCCCTTTACTCAATCATATCTTGGAAGACGAGACTCAAGATGGCGAAACCTCAAAATAAGCAATACAACTGTGAAGTATGCTCCGTTTCTGTTAAGAACTCTATCAACCTGGCAAAGCACTGCATCAAAACCGGACACCAAGTCGACCAGTGCTGCAAACCATGCGTCAGGCGGTTCGGCAGCAAAGAAGCGCTGTCGCAGCACAAGCTTGACAAACACGGAAAAACTCGCAAAGTCGTGTCAGCGCATCCCCAAAGACAACCAAACAACAACACCACTGAGATTCCTGCGGCTGCCAAACCATACTCTTTCCAGGATCAAAGCTATGCCCGTTTGGTGTCTCCCGATGCGAACCTCGTTCACCATTTTCTGACTTTGGACTGCCATCCCAATGAGCGCCTCAAACGGGAGGGCTACATCTTACCCGACGACCTGAACAGAGGGTTTAACATAACCCAGAAGAACGCAAACATTATAAGGCAAAGCATCGCTACACCGGCCCCGAATGCGCTTTTTCCTAAGAGAAAGGCCGTTGCCCTCGATTGTGAGATGGCAGGTGTTCGAGGTGGGGCCAGTGAACTGGTATCGACATGCATCGTGGACTTCTTCTCTGGGGAGATTCTGTTGAACTCCCTTGTGAAGCCTCGACAGCAGATACCTGATTGGAGAACTCAAATCCATGGTATTGGACCTGCCAAGATGTCCATAGCCGTGGCGCGGAAGGAGGCATTAGACGGGTGGGAAACCGCCCGCGAAGAGCTATTCAACCTCGCCAATGCAGATACAGTCATTGTAGGGCAGTCTCTCCACCACGATCTGAAAGTCTTACGAGTAGTACACGCCCGAGTTCTCGATACCGCTATCCTGACTTCCGATGCCGCAGCTAATCCGGGTGTACATTCCGCCAGAACATGGGGCCTACAATCACTGTGCGCGGATCTCCTAGGCCTGCGTATCCGTCATGCGACGATGAAGCACGACGTAGTAGAGGACACTATGGCGACCCGAGAGGTTGCGCTTTGGTGTATATCCTATCCCGAAAAGCTACAGGCTTGGGCGGAACGGGCACGGGCGACAGCAGCGGCTCAGAAGTTCAAACGGCCAAATAACAGGCGGAAGAAAACGAAAAAGACAAAGCCATTGCCGATTACTCGCAATGAGGACCAAAATGGGTATCACTTCATGGACCCATACGGCTACGATGATGATGATGATGAGATTCTTCGTTGGGAGGACGTGGTGGACTGGGACACTTGGCCAAAATCGCCTCCGTATTCCGATTGAGGAGGGTAGAGAGTATTTATGTTTTCTATTAGATATTTATTATTCCTTGTATGTCTGACCAGCCCTTAATACCCAACGAGATCTACAGTTGGTGTGGTTTCAACAGACCAATGGCTTTTACAGCAAGTTAGTACGTCAAGAGCCGATGAGATAGTCAGAATGATGACCAATTTGTGTAATAATTTTGTGCTTGGCTTGTAATTTACTCAAATTTTTACATGGAGTTGCTTTCGATACGCATCCAAGTCAACAATAGACCAAACCCAGTGCATCCGTCCCTCATCAAACCAGTACATGACATGCTCATGAAACTTCACACTATCCCCTGTAGCATCCGCGTCGGCCCAGCGCTTAACCGGGACTCCCGTAAACTCCAACCGAGCAGCTACCCTCCCCGAGTCACTATCGACTATCAGATCCTGTATCTCAAAGTACAAGCCCTGGATCGCACTCTGACTCTCCTGGATCAGGGCGATATACTCCGCAACGGTCTTTTCCACGGCGTTATGCGACACTACTGGCTTGCAAAAGGTCTCAAAGTTGGCTTCCATTGTTTGATCATTGATGCTCTTGATGTAGGCGCGGTACAGAGCGTCAAGGTCAATGGACGTGGGTTTCGCTTCCTGTAGCAGTGGAGACGTTGCCGTTACTGAAGTTTGCTTGGCCCTTCGAGCGTCGTTGTCTCTCAGTCTTTTGAGGTTCGATAAACGGCCGTTGACAAACCAGGCCAGGATGATTTCTTGGTACTGGGATTCCTCAGTCGAAGAGGCTGTTTCGCTCTTGATGATCCTGGCAGCAATGGCCTGGGCGTTGGTGTCTACAACATAACTGTCGAGTTTCGATGAAATGCCACTCTGGGCATGGGATCTTGAGTCGGCAATGAATTCACTGCGTTGCTGAGAGTCGCCGTTGATTAAAACAGTTGGCTGGACAAGAGATTTCAGAATGGTCCATTCTCCTTCATTTTGGGTGATGATTATCTTTTCCAGAACGGTGATAAGTTCAGTGCGCGACAGCAGTGTATTCATAGTGAGGAAGAAGGCGCGAGCCTGTGAATAGGTTTAAAAATGGAATTAATATTTACAGAATTGTATCAGAAGAAATGAATAATATGACGAAGAGTGGAATGCGGAAGATTGCTTGTTTTTGTATCTGTAAGAATGACAATCACGCCCTTGACAAATCCTTAGATACATCCCGTTACATAAGCTTCTCAGCAGCCAATCTAAAGCATTTATCATGTTAATAGAGCTCAGGCAGGTAGCCTACCTCGTATTGCAGGCATACTTAATCATGAACATTTAATTACGATATTGTACGAATATAATATATGGGATTTGTAGTCGGGTTACTTTTCCAGTCAGGTAATTTGTTAAATAAGTTAAGTCTGGATCAATCCACTTTATATGATTGAGAAATACCTATCAATCCCAGAATGCCGTCCCACCATATGTGTTTCCAACATTCACTCTTGAAGTCTCTCCTCCGATAATCTCATCGACATGGTTAGTAGTATTATCATGAAACCCCTCTGAGTGCAAAAGCGTTTCTTTTGGAAACGTGTAGCCAACATTGGCTCTTCCTGTCGTATTTATGCGTCCCACAGTATTCTTCCCAGTCATTTCTCGAAGCTTCGACTTAGTAGCGGCTTCCAAGACAGGATCCAAGGCTTGAGACACATCCTGGATCATCTTCAATTCCTGCTGATCGTTGACTTCATTGATTTCCATCTCGACCAACTGTGTGATAGCCTGGGGTGGAGCAGGAAACACCTTCTCCAATTCGTTTAAGAAGTCGAAGATGTCGTCAATTACTTTCCCCATGTATCTCTTATCATAGATCGCCCAATACGCCTTTTTGATCAAGCTTACACGACTCTGCCGTTGTATGGTAAGTCTCCGGAAACAATTGTGCAGACGCTGGGAAACTGCTTCGAGATCCGCTTCAGTACATATTGCCGTGCTTTGTTGTTCTGTTGATGCTTGCTTATACCGAAGCGAGGTTCTATGTGCTGCGCCGAATCTTTCAACTATCTCTCTGAGCATATTCATTGCCAACTCCACTGTTGGATCTGTCGATGCGTCGCCGAGGAATCGTGAGTCGTTATTGATGTCGATGGCTGCACCCCATCTCGATAGTCGGCATTTGGCAACATCGAGCCGGAGTTGGTATCTGGAGAAGTCCTCGCCGAAACTCTTGGCAAGTTGGATATAGTCGAAACAATCTATACAGTTGTTAAACAGGGCTGCGATGCTGATAGCGCCGGCAACGGCGCCAAAGACTTCGGTCATAGTTATCAATGTAGGTCAATGGATTAACTAAGATGGCTCAAATGAGCGATTTTCGAGCGGTAATTGATAGAGCGCCACTCGACCAGTACAAGGGTGTGGCCCTTACAGGGGTAAGATATCTTGGAATAACGTACTTGATTGGGTGGGATGAAACTGTTGGTTGTTGGTCATCTTTGTCACAGTTGGAGATAGCCTAGTTTCCTCTTCTCCCCCCCTCTCGACGCAGCCGACATCTTCTTTCACTGCAAACACCCTTTCTCTTGTCTCCATACATATTATGATCGTCACGATAAGACTTCAAGGCCACGATGCAGAGTGCCACCGCGAATTCTGTGCAGTCTTTGAGCGCAACTGACGCCTCGAGGGTACATGTCGGCAACACCTATAGTACGACACAGAACTACTACAAGGGAACTGACCAAGATGAGACCAAGCAACTCTTGAAAGCACTACGCTCCACTGATCCGCGTCTGGATAAGCTCAGAATCCAGGGAACTAACGGTGGCCTGTTGAAGGAATCATACATGTGGATTCTGGAAACACCAGAGTTTCTCGCTTGGCGCAATGAAGACCATGAAAGTCGACTTCTTTGGGTCAAGGGCGACCCCGGAAAAGGAAAGACGATGCTTCTATGCGGCATTATAGACGAGCTCCTGCCCTCTACAAGACTAGAGAACCCGGAAAGTCAGGTCTCGTTATCTTATTTCTTCTGCCAAGCCACACACCCTGAGCTCAGGAACTCGACAGCTGTGCTACAAGGCTTGATATACCTATTAGTCATGCAACAACCATGTCTTGCATCTCATTTACAAGACTGGCAAGGACACAACACCGCGCATCGGAACTCTTGGTTTGAAACAGAGATCTTATTCCGCAAGATAGTGGCCGACCCAGCCCTTCGGGAAGCATACCTAATCGTGGATGCATTAGATGAATGCCTTGAAGACCTTGATTATCTTCTCGAGGTAATTTCATGTTCAATACCACATGTTAAATGGATTGTCAGCAGTCGTATCCGCGTTGAAATCGAAGAACATTTTCAAACGTTATCAATACTCGGACTTTCTCTAGAGCTCCATGAAGGATCTGTCTCACAAGCTATCAGCTACTTCATCGACTATCGCACTCGTGAATTAGTTAAGAAAAAACGTCTCAAAAGCAATATAGCCGAACAAGTCCACCGTCACCTAACACAGCACGCTCACGGTACTTTCTTATGGGTGGCGTTGGTATGTCGAGAACTAGAGAAGTGCCGAGCTTGGGAGATCAGCAAGGAATTATCACAACTTCCCGAAAATCTCACTAAGCTTTACGCAAGAATGATGGACCAAATCCGCACGTCCAAGAGTTATGAAACCTATATCAGACTTTTAGCTGTGGCTTCAACTGTTTTTCGCCCAATTACCTTTCCTGAGGTAATAGCTATGGAAGAACAGCTGAACTTGGACGAAGAGACACTTCCTGATGTTATATGGGAATGTGGTTCATTTCTGACGTGGAAAGAACAGACAATTGTTTTCGTCCATCAATCCGCTAAGGACTTCTTGCTCAAAGAGTCGAGCTTATTCCAGTTTGGCCTTGTGCATCACCATTACGACCTCTTTAGGAAGTCTATTAGTGTTCTCAAATGTCTCCATAAGGACATGTATGATATGATCTATCCTGGAGTCTCCTTAGACTCAGCAATCCGCAATCGCCCTAAGCCTGATCCCCTGGACAGTTTGGTATATGCAGCTGTGTTCTGGGCTGATCATGTACGAGTGGCGCATCAACTCTCTATTCAAGACGGGACCGAGGAAAAAATGCCTTTTGTTGACACTATTCATACATTCATTTCCGAGAAGTTTTTATTCTGGTTAGAGGTACTTAGTCTTTCTCAGAACCTATCAGCAGCGGGGAAAGCTTTGTCATTTCTCAAAGACCTCCCAACCGTAAGTTCATTTTCTAAACCATATGTCTGACTATTTCTGATCGTCGATCTTTAGCAAGTCCTTTCTCAACCAGCCGTTATAGCGCTTATCGAAGATTCCCTTCGATTCCTGCTCCTTTTTAACACTGTCATCGAAAGCTATCCACTACAGATATACACCTCCGGTTTGCTCTTCAGCCCAAAGAAAAGCCTTATTCGCAATCTATTCGAACAGCATACGCCTAAGTTTATTTCAAGGAGCCCTCGAGTGGACGATACTTGGAGTCCGGTCTTGAGTGTTTTTGAAACTCCTCCAGAAACCAAGATTAGCACCCTGAGCTTTTCTCCTACCAGTGAAATGCTGGCTATGACCACGTCTGACTCTCAGTTGTTGATATGGAATGTCAACGGCGGCTATATGCAGAAAAGATCGAAGTACCATAATGCAACGTTGTTGACAACATCGCCGGATCTGCGATGGTTAGCGGTGATCACCATGCGCTATTCTAGTGATGCACAAAAGCATGTGCAAGACGCACTTGAGGTTCGCGAGCTGGATTCCAACGATACACTTTGGATTAGAAAACTCGACAACCGACAGGCTATGGCTATGGAGATTTCCCCTGATAGTCGGTGGCTGGCAGTGTGCTACAAAAATGAATTACACGTCTATGATCGTGACGGTGGCACGCCTCAGTCATGGCTTTTGCAACTTGACCTGGATACAGAACCTTCGGGCATTACACCCTGGCGCATGGAATTTTCCCCGGATTGTGCTATGTTGTTACTCTTATACTGTGACTATGACTACCGTATTGTAGTTTCCGACCTGCGCACGGGCATCCAGTATAAATGCTCTGACTTGGAACGTGAGTATCATGGGATGGACGAGAGCATAAACAACGCAAAGTTTGTCCCAAACACCCACCTGGTCATGATTTGCGGTAGCGAGATATGCACCTACCTATGGGACTTCTTAACGGGCGAATGCAATGAGCGGCCCATTGAATATGATGGCGTCGATTGCCTCGCCTACTCGCACGCTGAATCCTGGATGGCTGCAGCATTCCGCAACAAAGTGACGCTGTTGTGTCGCGATCAGCGAACTCTACTGCGAGAGCTTGAGCTACCAGATAACACTTGGGTTGGAGCAATTCAGGTTTCTTACGATGACAAGAAAATTGCAGTCTGTTCAAGAACGACAATTTGGCTCTTGGATGTACAAATCATTGTGGGTGCCAAACCATCTTCCGATGAAGAAGAGGATGGATTTCCTCATATCCTAAACGACGGAGTTTCTATCGCTTACTACGACCTTTTCAACAAGATCGAAATAAAGAACCCGATAGAAGGAACTATCACCACATTGGACATACGAAGCAATGTTTGTGAGAATGTCGATCTTATTGCACTCTCACCCGAAGGTCGGGTTTTAGCTTACAGTGACCGATCATCAATTTACATTCAAGACTTTGACAGAGATCACTTAGGGTATAGCTTCGAAGTTAATGCCAAAGCTAAACACATAGTGATATCTCCCGATATCAGTGGTGAAGGTCAATGGATTGCCGTCTGCACGCCCTTTGGGGTAGTTGTGTGGGATGTCGACCCGGGACAGTTTCATCGATTGATTGAGTTTCCTGACAATTCGGGGAGACATCCTGCTAGAGCATTCTTTACCGGAACCCAGCTGGCAGTTTCATGGTGTTTTCATCCGTTGCAACACCCTGACAATCTTTTGGATGAGACATTGGTCCTTTATGACATCAAAACTGGCCAACAGCTCGCCCAGCTTAAGCTGCCGTGTTCTTGGCTTTTGTTTGATTCGCCAGGTGGAAACTTTTCCATGTCGCCCAACGGCAAGTGGACGGTGTCGTATATCTTCAGATGTAGACGATTGCTTCTCTCGGATGTGGAAGCAGGCATCCAGTATGCTGTGCTAGACATTGATGCGAAGCGGTTCTCCTTCATCGATAACTCAACGCTGTGGACGGACCAGGGAGTGTTTTCCCTGGACTGTGTCTTGGACGATTTGGCTATTGAGTCACGGCGTGGTAGAACACAAATAGTAGAGATGGATAACCGAGTCACTCAGGAGCTACCTTTGATCATTCCTACCTTTGATAAATACGGGCGCGATGCTTTTTGCGAGTGGATAACCCTCGACACTTATCCGCTGATATGGCTACCCCGACAATACCGGCCAAATACTGTCACTCATTTGGCCCAAATGGCAATTGGGCACCATCACGTTACTATAGATTCTAGTGGGGGAACATATTCTATAGTATTTACAAACGACACAGGAGACTACCTACGGAAAGCGATGGGTAATCTAGTTATATGAGATATTGAGTTATAGAAAACCTACCATTATAAAACACACATAGGTCCCAAGGCAGCCAGTAGGCTAGACTAGGCTACAGGCCCTGGGCTATTCTATCTATAGGCCATGACAGTCCACCACCAGCTTATCCCCCTGTACGTCCCATGCCGTCTGTGCCGGCGACGCTGGGCTTTTCTCTCGCGGGAACAAGTTCGTCTTTCAAAGTTTTCTATTGCGAGTGCGCCTAGCCTTGGAACGTGGACAGAAGGCGAGAAATCATACCACGGAGGTGGAGTCAGATCCTCTCTCCACTTCTCTTCGTCATAATCGAGCCGGTCTGCAACAATCTTGTCAATGTTCGGGATGATTCTAGGGTGGAAGTTAGATCGCAGAAATAAGGTCTGGTTGACAAGATGCTCGATACCCACTGTAGGGGTTTTCCACCCGAACCAGTTTAGTCGTAGCTTTCCTGGTCCACGCGGGTAGACCCTCTCAAGTGCCTGCTGCGTAGCGAGTTTCTCAAGCACATTACGTTTGAAAATGTCGGAACACAGATCAATGGCATTTTCGCCTTCGAATGTGAGCGTGAATGAGCCGGCAGGCATCCCAGCATCGACTAAGCACACTGCCTCATTGAGCCAATCTTTAACTTCGCGGAATACCCCCTTAATCGCAGTTTCGAAAGCCTGCTCGCCTAAATCATGTGATGCGTACCTTTCAAGATATGAAACACTATGATGACGGACGAGATACGTCCTTTGGAATATGTTGTCCAGCATGCCGACTTGTAGATCGATCTTCAATCGTACATTCTCCTTGCAGAAAGGAATCAACCCTAATGCGTGGCTAGATGGGCGGCCCACAGCAATACGGTCCTCGCGAATTGCCACATTCCGGATAAAAAGCCGTTTGTTGAGGGGTAGGTGTTTGAGGAAACGAATGGCAACCGAGGTAGCCGAGAAGCAATATTTAACACGGTATTCGTATTGCGCTCTTTCACCAAGGTGCCAATCGTGCAGACCTTGCCAAATTTGACCATCGTGATTTCTGTAACCACAGTCGTCGAGGTCAGACATTCTAGGAATATCCCAGGGCCCAAAATGCTGGTCAAGGAGAGCAGAAAGTCCGCCACGCACATCAAGTTCTCGCAACTTATCCTCGATGGCTTTGCTAAGCTCAGGTTCTGGATCTTTAGCGAGAAGTCGTAGCATGAAATTTACTGCGCGGCAAAGAGCTGAGTTTGATGGGCGATCATTGTGAAATGATATCGGGCAACACATAAGAGACATGCTGATGCCCCAGTAATGAGAATCCCGAAGGTCTGAAAAGCCTATATCGGCCCCAAACTGTCCTACGGCGTGTTCAAGGACTGGAAGAAACCAAGGGAAGTAGGCTTCAATTTGGGAGGTAATTTCGGGGGTAAGGAAACGACCAAGATAGATGGCAAGGCAATGACGCTGCTTCATCTGACAGTCGAGGAGATAGTCAAAGCGACCAGCCCACGGGCGCCATTCTGGGTGATAGACCGTCGAGAAGGTGATGGAGTTGTATTTGAACGGAAGTTCTCTTGTCTCGGATGCGATGAGGCTGCATGTGGACATGAGGGCCAGATCCAAAGGCTGGCCATCTGCGTCAGCGAGTTTGCCCGACCCGGGCTGGAATACGTAGCCACCATGGAGAGCGAAGTACTCTTTATAAATGTGGTGTCGCAGCTTGCACGGGAGACTTAAGAAAGGACGAGGCGTCATCGTTGGGTAGGAGAAGTTGAGTGAGCGTTGAAAACAGATGGTCGGGCTTCTAGGGCTAGATCTGGCGTTTTGTCAGTCTCAAAGCACCATACAACGTGTGTTATGGCTACTTGTCAATTTTGGACGAACTGCCAAATCCGCCTGCAACATCAAGGATAATGATGCTTCAACTATAGACGTGTCAAGTCAGGTTGAAGATGGAAGATGACCTTCCAATGCATGAGCGTGGATGATGCAAGATGTCCATAGATGTAGATGGAGGGGCAGAAGGGAGGGCACAGTGGGCTACAGTGGGGTCTTTATAGTAATTAGGCGCTACGACAACACATAAAGAGAGTTTCACAGTAGTAGGCAGCACTCAAGCCATAGAAGACAAGTATTCATCACGTAATGGATATAGAAGCTGGCAGGAGCATGTGCGTATTGAGGTGACTTCAGTGAGGTGCATCTTCTTTGTATTTAATAGAATATATACCTTTAAAAAGGTAATAATTGGGTTGCCCCACAGATAATACAATGGATTTTAACACAATAAGAGGCAATATACACAATGCCAGATAACACAATAACCAGTCCATTAAAGTTCACAACAATATCATTCAAACAGTCAATTGCCCGATTAACAGCAGCTGACATCCTCAACAAACCTTGTTCAAGATGAACAGCTGGCTTCAACCCGCAATGTATAAATTTGCCTAGAGGATGCGTTAGTAACAAGCCTCAAGGCCAGGGAGAATCGACAGGCACTTACAGTTTCCCTCCGCTCTTGGCAGACCAAATTCTTCCTATACCATCAAATTTCGAATCGATCACAACCACATCATCAACCGACCACTGCGACTGGATCAAGAACCTGTCAGCAGAGCTTGAGAAAATATATAGCAAGGACATAGCCACCTACAAATGCGTCGCTGGGCTTCCGAATCGAAGTCATTGGCAAGTACACAACCTACTTAGCGGTTAACATCAACAAGCAAAAGGAAGTCGAGATCATAATACATTAAACTTACCCAGTATCCGATCACCAACACTTTCTTGAATTCGATCAGCGATAATGATATCGAAAGATTGAACAGGGAATTCCTCAAGGAAACCCTGCTTTTCAAGACACACTGCAATCAGCTTCCACCAATCGACAAGCTACAGCCACTACAACGAGTGTCTAAATTAGGAGATTAGTAATTGATACTCCGGTTCGGTAACAATCCAGACTCACATCTCGCCATCTTTGGCTGTCAGCTGTTACGGCGACTCATCCGCGACCGGCCTTCTCGGGAGGCATCATATAACTACCACTCTCCCAGGGTTATTTGAGCCGGATGCGAGACAGTAGGACTCTGTCCCTAGCATTCTGATATTCAAAGGAGTGTCCTGCAGTGTCACCACGTCAGGTGGACTTTTCTGCTGTTTGATCCAGTCCATCAAGTATCGCAATCGGTGTGCGGATCTCCTGATATTGACTTGCACAATCTTAAGGTTGTTCTGTCATTTGCGGCCCTGTTTCGACTTCGGTTCAGCCTTTCTTGACAGGACCGTGGCGATATAGAAGGTGATATACTCACTCTCCCTAAGCTTGCGTAGGTTCATGATCGACACCGAAGCCAGGTCAGGCATAGAATATAGAAGGGCTCGTATATCTACGGGCCCGAGGAGAGCCATGAGCATTTTAAAAGCCTGTAAACAGCAATATAATCCTGGCTCACCACAGCGGTATCAAACAGCAGACCACAAGGGGTATCATCAGGGAGACTCAAAATGTACGTAGCCTAGAACTAACATTACATATAAGGAGGAGCTGCGGAGCACTAAATGTACACATGTGTGGCCTGAGTTTGTGGGACAAGGCATATTAGTACATAGGCACTCAATTCAGCATGTGGCGACAGTGCATTACCGCCACAACAACACGAGCGCAGATCGAGGTGTGATATATAAAACACCAACGCCCTGAGACGTGTAGCTATGCTTAAAGGAAACTTGTATTCAACAGGTAGCTTCGTTGACTGAAAGATGCGGAGTGAGTCCCTGACGTCACGCGCCCAATCATATCGCTTTTCTTGTACGCGCCATCGGGGCACCTTGCTATAATTTTTACTTAGGTATGATTGAATCAAAAGGCTAATAATGCTGAGATACACCTTGGGACACTCAAGAGGTAAGATATATATCATACTAGTACATGGACGGTTTGGATATTGTATTGTGAGGCGAGAGAAAATGTATAAGAATGAAAATCGACGCATTCTGTTAATGTTCTCAATCGCACTACCAGCCCCGGATGCGACAGAGAACCCACATTTGGAGTGATCAGCGGTGGCATTGTAGCAGCTTTACTATCCGTACAAAATGAGAGCTTAGCGCGCCGATGCCAAAGCTTTAGTTTACCACCTACACCATATGTAACAGAATCTTATACGGAAAAGGCATAGTAAGATATGCAGATTGGTGTTATACTATTTATTATAATAGGAATCCATATTGTAATTACTTGTAAAGAGGTGTTAGTTTTCTATCTTTTGAATTTCTTATGCTGCTATCTCTTTACTTGCTTTAATAGATACAAATGAGGTCGGGGCGGAAATCCTAGCTGTAAAAGTGCAGATACTTGGCTCAATACCTAGACTAAGAGAAAGGTTTAGCACCCTCTTGTCGGCAGTAGTACTTCTTGTTATACTTTAACATAATAGCTACCAAGGTAGTAGGTATCTCATTGGCATATAATCTAGTAGGGGAGAAAGTACTTCTTGTACATATTACGGCGGACAAAGAAATGTGCAGGTACGTCCACAACAAGCATTCTTTGTCCTCAAAGATAGACGACGATAGCAGATCTGGAAGTGACTCGTCAATCTTAAGATGGATGCCTGCTTAATATTATATTTCTCTATCATTTTATTCCGTTAAGCACCATTGACTTCAAGCTGTCTAATAATATTAATTTCCCCGTCTCTAGTAAATGTAGTAGTAATATCACGGATAAAACTAGCTGCTAAATTCGTAATGGCCTGGTAATAAGGCAGTGAGTATACAAGAACCTATCATTCTCCGTCATTCGACTGATAAGAATTCGGGATACGCGAGCCTGCATATACCCAAAAGGCGTAAATCAGCATGCAACCAGAGAAATTTTGCCACTAATGGGAGTATAAGTTACGGTCCGGAGGGCGGTTAAGGCTTAAAGGCTGTGTAAAAATTGCTTCGCCACCAGGAGCCTGTTGCCCCAGGGACTGGAAGCCTGCGCCCCCAGCTTCAGGCTTGATTGGATCAAAGCACCATTTTGAAAATGCTCGCATAACAGAAACCCAAACAAAATTCGAAGAAAACAATAATAAAGGCAAGCCTCGCTACAAATAAAGACATAATCATTTTGCAAACACGTCTGGTTCCCTTATATCACTACTCCATACTACTGCATTTCCATCGGAACCCAAGCTGTTTTCTCTAGCGAAGCCTCACTCTGCAGACTGTCAATCTGCTGGTCATCTTGCCGGTGGCGTTTGGATCAGCCACGTAGTTCACATCCGCTCAATCACCCGCGAAGCTTTGATTTGCCGGCGTTCCCTAACAAGCCAGGCGGTGTGCAAGGTAGCCAGCAAGGCGCTTTTCTCAGAAGGTGTTTCTGCCTGGGCTCACGACCATAGTCAGCCCAGCACTCTCTCTGCCCAATGCCCGATACCCAATACCTTAGGTAGTCAAGGCTGAGTTTTGGGTATCTCTACCCCCTTTTTGGAAGGTATCCTGTCTGCCTATTTATGATGGGTAGTGCTCTTTTGTCTCTGCTAGCGAAGCCATTTGAAGTTGACCTTCACACACGTGGAAAGCCTTGCAGTCATGACATCGTCTCCAAACACATCTCAGGATAGCAGTGGCCTTCTAGGGGCTGTGGAAGCCTTCAATTCGACCTTGACAGCGGAGCACCAGTTGTATTTCTTGCCCACAGAGTTCAGCCAACTACAAGAATCGGTGAAACACATCACCGTGATTGCCAACGGCAAAATTCAGGATTCCAAGGTTTTCAATCTTCTGGCAAAACTTGACCATGCTCTTGACCCATATTTCAAGGTGGTTGGGATTTTTGTTTCTGCCAAGCCCGAGGTTGCGGCGTTTGTATGGGGTGCCATACGTCTTATCTTACAAGTCAGTCCACCATGTCTTCTTCAGAATTCGTTTGCATTGATTGATATAAATGAGTCATTGACAAAGGACGATTTAGCTGGCATCCAACTTCAGCACATTTTTCGAAAAGCTCACCTTGCTCCTTGAACAACTTGCTGTGTCCTTCAGCCAATACGGGGAAATCCACAAACATTGTGCCACCATTGACCGTCTGAAGCATTCAAAAATCCCCAGCATACTCGAGAGGATATACAAGGATGTGTTTGAAATATTTCAAAGCTGTACGCAGATCTTTGTCAAACGTGATGGAAGTACGTCATCGTCATACGGAACACTTTGGTAGTGATAATCTGACATCATTCTTTTAGGACCCAAGAAGGCCGTCATCATCACAGGACATTTGTTGTGGAAGTCTTTTCACACCCGCTTTCAAGACCAACTATCGAGCCTGTCGGATCATCGCAAGGAGTTTATCGAGGAACTTGCTGTGAGCCAGATGTGCTTTTCGATGAGTGATGCAGTTCGTAACGACGCCTTTGGAGATATGGTCACCCACTTTACTGAGCTTAGCACGGAAGAAATGGAGAGTGCAAGAAAGGAACGAGACCTTTCACAAAAGGAAAGGGAGATCCGAGCTATGGATACCCGTCAGCTAAATGAAGGAGCAAGCCGCCTAGAACTGTCCTTGCTGGAAGTACAAGAAGCTTTGCGGAATTTGGAAACTGATCGCATGAGTAAGTGATATCTTGCCAATATTGATTTAGTTATCCTCTAATTACTGGCCCAGATGGTGTTGGGAGAAAGGTTGGTGAATGGCTTTCTCCTCCAAGGTTCACGGATGCGTTCGATCAAGCTCAACGCGCGCGCCAACATTCCACGGCGTCATGGATCTTCCGAGAAGACAAATATCAATCTTGGCTAGGGGCTGAAATGTCTACATTTCAACCAGCTAATATCTTTGGTCCCAATGTACTATGAATACATGGTTCGTCGCTGATCAAAGTCGTGGTCGTAAATTCTGACTTGTGCTTAACAGGAAACCCCGGATCAGGGAAAACTGTATTAGCTGCTTCGATCGTCGAAAACCTCCAGAGTCAACTAAGAACTTGTCGCACTGAAACCTATTACTACTTCTTCGACCACAGATCCCCGGCCGATACCAACGCTGTTTCAGCCTATAGATCCCTCCTATCGCAGATTGTGTCTTTTAATCAGCAAGACAAAGGACTTCTGGACCAGTTTTCTTTCGCGGTAAACAATTCTTGGCAGATAAGAGGTCAGCTGGAGGCTGGCAAAACAGCTTTGATGGATCTCCTTTCTTTATCACTCAGCCGTGACTCCATTCTAGTTCTGGATGGGATTGACGAATGCGAGGATAAGGATGAATTCATTACTTTCCTACTTGATGTTTGGAAGGGAAATATGCCGCACATCATTTTTCTGAGTCGCGTCAATGTCACAAGCCTCAAACGATACGTTCCGGAAACACACCAGCTGCAGATTTCCAAAAACAAGGTTTCAGAGGACATTCGGGTATTCAGCACCCTCAAATTGGAGTCACTGTTTAGTAGCGGAATTCTGTCGTCAAGCAGCTTCTCACGAAAATCTGACATGGTGGACCGAATGGTCTGTGGGTCAAATGGTATGTTCCTCTGGGCGCGTCTCATGATCAACTTTCTAGAATCACCGTATCTCGACGAGCTCGAGAAAATGAGTGTGTTTGAACAGATAAACACACCAGAAGGTCTAGAAGTGATGTATAGTCGGATTGTCCGGCTTATATTGGCTTCTAGTCAAAGGGCTAGCCGTCTGGCTTCTAACATACTCTTACGACTGATACACGCGCCTGTACCGGTCTCATCCCGTCATATCTGGCAGAGCCTGGTCGTGGATGGCTTGAGATCAACCCCAGAAGACTTGGAGCATCTTCAAGAGTTCGAAGATTCAATAATTATGGTCTGTGGAGGACTCATTGAGCGTACCACAATTCACGCTCCCCTGCCTGTCTTCCAAGATGAGCCTTCTCTACGTCTGATACATCTTTCTGTCAGCGAAGTTCTCATCTCATTCCATACAATTCCATCTCTTATCGGTTGGAGCGAAGCGGATCTGCCCCTACTAGCTGATCAGGCGATAGGGAGTTTAGATTGTGCAACTACGTGCCTCAAGTAATTGTTGTATCACACACCACGACAACCTTTGTCTGGTGGATTAGGAACAAGCATTGACGGACTGAGCTTGTACAAATTCTTTTGTTTCTGTGATTACGCAGCCGTCAGCTGGTTACTTCACCTTGAAGACTTCATCCGCGCAGCGTCAGCCACAATATCTCTATTTCAAGGAACGTGGTCCTTCGCATTCCAACAGGCACTGCACAACTTCTGGTCACAATTCAACACCTTCTTAAATACCCCTGCCACTATATCTGTTTGGCTGGAAGCATTTTACACTTATCCTTACCAGGATTCCCTTGCTCACCCACTTCTGTCCCCTCTTGATGGCCTGGCAACTTGGGCTAAACAAGCTATTTCTCTTGGCATTAGAGTCCCTTTCGACTCGAAGTTTGCCACAAACATTGAATTGTTCAGAGACGAAGTATATAAAGCCGTGAGTGTATGGGGCATGTCGCTACGTGCTATGCCTTGTACTGTATGGGACGAGATGACCGGATTTATGGACAGCAATCACTTTTTCTGGTCTTCCCACAGCACACGACTAACATACCAACAGCCAACGGCGCCTCTACTGCCCACGCCTACACAAGAACCCGCAGCTCTGATGTCCAGAACCTCTGGTTCTGGTGAGTTGAAAGCTACTCTTTGTATCTGGGGTAACGCGTGAGTTAGATACTTCGAAGCTAGATTCCAAGGCGAAGCGATGTTAACTAAAAGGATAGGCTTTACCATGACTCGAGTCTAAAGGCCAGAGTTTGGCAGAGTCGAACAGGTGTCGACCTGGCCGACTTATGCTCTGGCTGGATGGCGACCTATGAGGTGTGGAAGATTCAGCCTGAGACGAGCCGATTGGCACGAGGAGAAGTTTCCATCCGTCCCGAGGAGCTACGCAATCCAATAAAAAACTATTTGAACGTTAGTGGAGTTTCGATAGCCGACCTTCCCATGGCGATAAATTCCAAGCTCGACACCTTTGTTATCTTGGGAACCTTGTACTCCCTCAACCCAACAATGCACAAATCTGAACCAAATTACAAGTCGTGCCCCTTGCCCAAACAGCTGGCTGACACGGATTCCGACCGGTGGACTCCACTGAGCGGACGATTTCCGTGGCCAGACACTCACTCAGTTACATTCTCCGTTAGCACCCAACATTTCGTTCTTTTAGAGAGCAATGCGACTGACCAACAAAGTCTCACAATTTGCCAATATGCATACTCGCAGCATCTCGATGTACAAATTCTTAACTTGGTGAATATTGCACCAGGTATGAGGAGAATTGAAAAGATTATCTTCCACCCAACTCATCATCTCATCGCCTTTTGTGTATTTTCAAGTCTGAGGACATCGGGATGGCAAAACGCTACATTTTTGTGGGCATATACAAGAGGTATGATTGTCAATTGCTGGGAGTTTTATATAGTAGACCTGACATTCTCTAGATGTGCTGAAACTATTCCCTTTAGCCCACGGTCACCCTTCTGAAGCGGTTGGATTTTCTTCCTGTGGCCAATTTTTTGTCGCTCGTCAAAAATACTCTACGCAAAGCCCCCAAGTTTTACGAATTCCACCAGACCTTCTTGAGCATACCAGAGTTGTATCATCAGAAACGACTCCGAGAAGCTCATCCGTTGTCGCTGGGCTAGAAAGTAATGAGGTTGCATTTTCCACCTTGCATCAATCAGCCGCTACGGAGGTTTGGAAAGTGGATGATGACGGAAAGGTCTCATCCTTTGGGGTTCAGGCATCGGAGACAGGAATCTATGTCACTGCACAGTCTAACCAAGGTACGCAGGTATCAAACTTGGTCACGTTACCGATATGGCAGGGAGCGGGCGAGACAGCTCAACGAGTCATAGTTCCACAGTTTGAAGGCGACAGCTTGAAGATAAGCGTTGATGTCGATACCCAAACGCTAAGTCCAGGCTCGACATATCAGTTAGCGAAGGCCGGTGGCAACATCAAACCTGCAGTCATCTACAGGAATCCCCAATTCGTTGCCTTGAGTAATATGGAGAACAATGTTGGGAAGGAATTGGCATGGCCTAGTGCGCAAGAAACTGATACTATGGGCAGAGAGTTCTGAACTCTATTCGCACGGAAGTTGCTGCGTAAAAGTAATAATTAACCGACGAAACTTATCAAAACGTTGCCGTTGTGAAATTTTACCTTGGTCCCATGTCGCTACATTCTGTGAAGGACAGCAGTGCTCCGAACTAGCCTTCTATGGTCCAGTGTGAGTGGTTTTGAGAAACGGGTATGTAGAGTTAAGCTTCATTTTAAGTTATGATATATTGAGCCGTAAAAGAACAAAGATTAAGCAACACAGACTATGAAATAGACAAAATTTTAATTAGTTAATATATATTACTTACTAATTACTCAAGTACTATCTTTACTTCTTCTATTTTATCTATCATTAAATTAATAAACTGAGGCCAAAAAGGCATGAAAGTTTCTTAAATATACCATACCTAATTGACCTCCTATATTTATAACTATAGAGTAAGCTACTCCATTTAATCTATAAGCGGACAGGACAAAGCTCAGTAGTATATATAGTATGGTATATATTGCGCTCGACGAGAAATAGAAGCTTTATATAGGTACTCTATACTAGAGTTTGGGTAAAATTATATTGCAAACCAAACACGTACACATTAGCTACAGTTGCTAGTAGAATATATTAGCACTTTAATGTTCACTGAGTCCCTATAGTTCTCCGGTTTATATACAAAGGCTGAGTTCTAGCGAGTAAGCATAGTTGTAGTTCGCTCCACCCTCAAGTGTAAAAAATAAACCTCAATTTCTTTTCCGTCCTGTTATATCAAACACCTACACTTAATTGTTAAATAGCGACTATAGGCGACAAGACGGTTAAGCCAGGCACTTATTAACAACTCGAGTTGAATACAAGCCGCCCTTAAGACCAGGATCCTGTTAAGACCGTGTAGATAACTCAATGCATGTAGCACTTAAAAAGAATGAATTCAAGGCTACTTCAGACTTAGTTACCGAGTTCAGAAAATACATAACAGATTTCATATAATCACCCACGAGAAGATTACACTAGATTATCACCCGCTCTGCTAACATTAGATCTAATCGCTCTGACCAATCTCAAGCTCCTAAAAACCAAGCCTTAAAGTTGATCCGGGTCGGTCTACCCACCCTTCCTTATCTTTCTTATCTGGAGGTACCCCACATTCGCAGTCCTTATCCCTGCCTCAAGCTAAAGATTCAAGATACCGCGTTCACCTCGCTTCCGACATGAAGAAATCCATAGCCTGCGGCGCCTGTCGCTCGTCAAAGCGAAAAGTAATATCCCCGCCCAAGGCCCAATTCTTGTCTCTGACTTGTCGATAGTGCATACACTCAGGTGGCCCGCCCTGCACGCGATGTCGCGACCGCGGCGACGAGTGTATCTTCCCGCCAAAAGGAACGTCCTTCATCTTCCGCCGGAGCCGGTTGGAGCGTCATGCCGCTGAGCGAGACCGTGACATGAGTGATGCTCCGTCTGGCTCCGATATGGCCGAGGCGGCGAGGGCGAGGAGTTTAGCTACGACGGACCCGTTTGGGTTCTTGACTGATGAGGTAAAAAACAGTTATCTACGCTGCTCATACAAATGGTCGTTCCATCATATTCCTAATTTACTCATTGCCATCCGCGAGAGGAGGCTAGACCCTCTTCTTGTCTGGGCTATGCTGGCCATCACTGTGAGGTACAGCATTACCACCATTCATCTCAGATCTCACTCATAACACCGGTACAGGTTCTCGCAGGCAGCTCCGCCAGGATACTCAACGCAGGTCGAAGCAAGCAACACATTTGCTGCCCACGCTCGATCACTGGTTTTATCCCTCGTCGACCAGCCCAGCGTGCACAGGGCCCAGGTCCTGCTCATGCTCACGGGTCACTCTTGGGGAGCAGGTGAGGGAAGACGGGCCTGGGTTTATCTCGGAATGGCTGTGCGCATGGCCCAAGTCCTCGGCCTATTTGAAGAGCCGCCACCTGCGACAAATCGGGAGGATTTCATCGACGCCGAGGAGAGACGACGTACCGCGTGGACCTGTTTCCTCATGGACAGTCTACTCAGTGGAGGGAAGGGGCGCGACAGGATGCTTTCGGCAGATAACATGCGTATCCAACTCCCCTGCGAGTCGGACTGTTTTAGCTTCGGCCAGATTGTGCTCTGTGAGAGGTTGGACGGCTCGTTTCCAGACCCATCAGCAATGGGAATTCGCGTCCGAGGCAGTTTAGGCATCGTCGCCAACAGCATGCGCGTCGCTGATGTCTGGGGTGCTGTGGCTAAATGGGCGTGCACACGTCACGATAGCAACGTGCCGCCCTGGCAGCCACAGTCAGAGTTCCAAATGCTACTATCCCGCCTTGAAGTCTGGAAGAATTCCTTACCTGAGCGGTTACGCTACGAGCTCTTCTTCCTCCGAGCACATAGCGTTTCCAACCAAGGCCAGGCCTACTGCTACATGCATTGCATCTACTTCATGAGCGTCATCTTTCTCTACCGATCATACCTCCCAGAAGTTGAAATGCAAAGGGCTAGAGTGGGAGACAAAGATTGGGATCAGTGGTCTACTTGGTCTAGTAAAGAGCTTGTGCAGGTAGCTGAGCAGGTTTGCGATATGCTGCAGGAGATTCGTGCTTTTGGTCTTTACTTTCTTCGGGGCTTGGTACCATGGATTGGCTTCACCATTTATACTGCTGTGGGGACCATGCTCTACTTTTATCACTTCCCCAGTCTTGGGGACACCAACTTACATGTCGAGAAGCGAAGGGAGCATATCGTGGAGGGCCTTTTGTTCCTCAAAGACATGCGACAAGCTTGGCCGATGGCCGACACTTGGGTGAGCACTGCCGCATTAGCCACGCAAGCAATAAGAAAGTACTGACTTGGCCGCAGCGTGAAAAGATAAAGGCAATGCAGATCTTTTACAGCAATATCAAAACAGACGGCGATTTGGCAGTCACGCCGAGTGAGCGAAGAGAGATGCGCAACGCCATTATCGACTACGGCGCTCTCCAGCCCGACCCAGTACGCCAACCTGATGCCCAGAGCACCGACGAACAGGTAACCAGCCCTTGAAACTCACCTCAACTGGACTTCCACTGACCATCTACAGAGCGCAACAGACGGTGAAAATGACCAAGCGTCAGCAACAAACATGGACTTTACCGATCCACTATTCATCGCCCCAGCTGATATCGACCTATTCGACACAGACTTTGCATTCGGCAGCAACATGTACGCTACCTTTGCTGATGCTACGCAAGGTTTCTGGGAGAGTTTCCCTGGAAGCATGGATATTCAAGGGGAGATGTCAGACCACTAAAAGCAAATACCAAGCCGGAAAATACTGTACTTGTTCTGTCTGACGGGTGACAGCGGGAAAGGATCGGCATTTGCACCCCCTGATTCGTGTCCAGGATAAGACCATGCCCCGCGCTTCTCCACGATGGCATTCAGGCTAAATACACCAACCATGTTAACCAGCAGCCAGAGAACCAGCTATATAATCTTCTTCACTCATCCAACCACTGTCAAAAATTACAAGAAATATCCCCTGTCTCTGTATCACGTCTCAAAATGCCCCAGGTCAGAAATCCAATCCTTCCGGGCTTCAATCCGGACCCGTCCATCGTCCGTGTTGGTGATGACTACTACATCGCTACATCCACTTTTGAGTGGTTTCCCGGTGTTCAGATCCACCACTCCAAGGATCTGGCCAATTGGACTTTAGCTGTCCGTCCTCTCACTCGTAAGAGTCAGATTGACATGCGCGGCGAGCCAGATAGTTGCGGTGTTTGGGCTCCCTGTTTGACTCATGATGGTGAACGCTTCTGGCTGGTGTATACCGATGTCAAGCGCAAGGACGGCTCTTTCAAGGATGCGCATAACTACATCATACATGCTCCTGCTATCGAGGGACCCTGGTCTGATCCCGTCTATGCCAACTCTTCAGGCTTTGATCCCTCGCTTTTCCACGATGACGATGGTCGTAAGTGGTTCAACAACATGACCTGGGACCACCGAGCTCGCCCTCACCTCTTCTCCGGCATTTTTCTACAAGAATTTGATCCCAAAGCTGGCAAACTTGTCGGCCCACGAAAGAACATTTTTGCAGGAACAGACCTAGCTTATGTCGAAGGCTCGCATCTCTACAAGCGCAACGGATGGTACTACCTCTCCACAGCTGAAGGAGGCACAGGCTACACCCACGCCATGACCCTCGCGCGCTCTCGCAACATCTGGGGTCCATACGAAGTGCATCCCCAGAAGCACGTCATCACCTCAAAGGACGCACCGCACGCTGCCCTCCAGAGAGCTGGCCATGCGGATATTGTAGACACGCCCGATGGCAGGACGTACATCGTGCATCTTACAGGACGACCTGTTACCCAGAAACGACGCTCGCCACTAGGACGTGAGACAGCTATCCAAGAGGCGTACTGGGGCGACGACGACTGGCTGTATATCAAGAACGGCCCTGTTCCAAGCTTATACGTCGACCTCCCTGCGGCCCGCGATGACACAGCATACTGGGAAGAGAAGCGATACACTTTCCAAGACACCCTCCACAGCGACTTCCAGTGGCTTCGAACTCCCGAACCTGAGCGTATCTTCAACATCAAAGACAACCAGCTCAGCCTCATTGGCCGCGAATCCATCGGATCATGGTTCGAGCAAGCGCTCGTCGCCCGACGCCAAACACACTTCTCCTACGACGCCGAAACAGTCATTGACTTTTCCCCCGAAGACGAGCGCCAATTCGCCGGCCTAACAGCGTACTACTGCCGCTTCAACTTCTTCTACCTCACCGTAACCGCCCACTCTGACGGGCAGCGTGAGCTGCTGATCCTTAGCTCGGAAGAATCCTTCCCGCACAGCAAACTCGAGCGACCCTTCCCGGAAGCCATCAAGATCCCCAAAGAGGGCAAAGTGCGTCTCGCGTTGACTATCCGCGGCGCCGCTCTGCAGTTCTTCTACGCCCTCGAGGGACAAGAGTTGAGCAAAATCGGACCGGTGTTTGACGCGACCATCTTGTCTGATGAGTGCGGTGGACATCCCAAGGATGGAAGCTTCACTGGTGCGTTTGTGGGGATGGCGTGCTCTGATGTTAACGGGTTGGCGAAGGAGGCCAAGTTTGATTATTTTGTGTATCGGCCTGTGCATCATGAGTCAGATCGATATGATATTTAACAGTGGTTGGAAATTTTATACTGAAGAAATAGTGACTAAATGAAAGGCTCTGCTGTGTTATCTCATGCAAATAGTGAACTAGCAATTAAGTTGGACAACCACGACATTCTTTGTGAACACAGGCTGGTGATCGGAAGATGACACATGAGCAGGGGTGAATACGCCAAGGCGAGAACTAGGGTCTGTCGCAGATGAGCTTATTTCAACCTCAAGACAACCAAAAGAACGGAGCATCTATAGAAAGAATATGTTTTCCCTTATGCACGTGCTCACTCCAGGCTATTTAAAGCTCCTCCCATGGAATCCAGGCAATATTTGCTGTCCCTCCAGCTCATCATACGTAATTCCTCTCTTCTGCGACTGCTGCCACGTCTGCTTCAAGCGGGTAAACTCCCCCATGGTAGGAATCGCATGGCCGCCGGCCTCAAACTCATTCTTGGTGTACCCTTCACGCTTGAGAACGGGAGAGTCAATGGTGCCAAGCGCGAGGTCATTCACTGCGCGAGAAAAGTAAAGAAGACCTAGACGATCTACGTGACGCTGGTCTTTTGGAGGGACCGATACCTAGTCGCATGTTAGTGTTGATAAAGGGTGTACGGGAGGTTTGACGTACGCGATGGACTGTAGATTTGATATAGCCCCCTGTCAAAAAGCTCAGAGCATCGCAGGCATTAACCGTAAGACTACCATCCAACGGTCTGGCCCACTTCCAGCTCCCTGTCTCATTATCTTTGATCTGCAATCCTGCGACAGGCTGTCGAAACAACAAAGTATACGATCCAAGATCGGTATGACCCCGAGACCACAGGCCATCCTCTAGCTTCTCGATCTCCTCGGGGGAGAACTTGCCGTATTTCATGTAGCGGAGGTGCGATTCGTTATGGGTACCCCATTTGTGTAGGTTGACGAGGGAGTCCTCTGGAATCTCGAGGGCTAGGGCGGTGAGGTGGTAGAGGGGGTCTAGAACCTTTTCGTGCAGGTCCTTGTTCTATTAGTTGTGTTTGCTGTATGTGAATGGGCTAGGTACCTTTGCGAATGAAGTAATCTCTTCGATATGACTCTTGAGTAATTGAGGCACTGGCTGAGTGATCTTCCCGTTATCAGCTGATGGGTGTTGGCATTTTATGCCCTCTTGATTAGATTGGGGATGTCTTACTAGCCATATTCCAAACTTCTGTCTTCTCCTTGACACCACCGGACAGAACACGCCTTCCACCGGGACGATAGCCGTTATACTCCCCCGCATCAAGATCGGGCATGTATTTCAGCTTCTCCTCAATCGGGAGGTCATAAAAGGCGTTTCCCAGCGCAAACTGCCTATCGATCGCGGATTGTGCAATGTCGAAATTGGTGACGTAAAAGAATCCCTTGCTTCGGATTGCATTTATAAGGACGTTGGCAAGTTCTGCATTTCCCTCTTTTGTGCCGTACTTGGATAAGTCAATATTGGCCACTACGTCGAGTTAGCGGGTGCTGTATTACCAAACGGTTCTAGGCTGTTGGAGTTTCTAGACGGGGGTTGGAACTTGCAGTCTGCCCAGTCGAGATGTTCCTTCGTCTCAGGGACATAGCTATACGGAGGAATTTCAGAAGTAGCGGAAGGCATTTTTACTTGTAGTGTAATGAGATACAGGACGTGTAATGAAAACAAGTTGATTAAGAGTGAATTTCCAAATTTGAGGGGACAAGTCTGGATGATAAAGATGCGCGACATTCGGTATGCTGACAATTCCCCTCATGTTCCCGCCAAATAAGTTCGATTTCGTGATCGAGTTCCCCGCATAAGAATTTGGGTACGCGATCATGTTTGGTTGGATGGATGCAGTTGAGTGTGATTGATAGATTGCCCATTCTGGGGAACTATGGCGTGACCGGCCATACGAGAAAGGATCTGCTGCCATTGTAAGCCCTTAGCTTATTAACGCACCTCAAAACTGACAAGAAGGGCTCTCTTGGAACTAAGACTTATATAGGTAAGGATATAGATCCTTAACCTCTGCAGTCGAGATGTCCAAGTTGAAGGTTACTACGTCAAATCCATAGCAGAGGAATGGGATTAAGACTTGAATGTTAACGGATGGGACGCCATTGTCAAAAACGAGCATATTTGGGAAACATGGGACAGTTCGGAGTTTACGCTTCCATTCATGTTTTATCGAGGAGACTGTCAAGCTCTTTCAAATGAAGGTATCCTTTCATTCGACCAGCTCCCATATTATCTGTTAAGATCATGCGCATCAACGCAAGCGCCATGGCTTGGTTCGTAACTATTTACACCAAATTTGACTTGTTTTCCTCCACCCAAGCTCTGAAATCTTGCATATTGGGGTTATGGTTGTGGCACTCTTGCACATTTCCACCATAACCTTCATCCTTGAACCACTTGAACATATCACCCACAGACCCCTTCAATACAAACTTAACAGCGCTCGCAATTGGACACGCTGCTAGAGCCATATGTTGGCCGGTGACTTGGAAATAAATAGCATCCGCTTCAGGCTGCGTCAGCTCATCGCCTGCGAGCGTTAAGGCTGTATTCTTGTATGTGTCGGGATGAAGCAGACTCTGGGCCGCAAACCAGCCGATGTCTCTAGTCGATACCATCTGAAGCTTCTTACTACCCATCTGCTCCCACATACGGGCAAAACCTTTGCCGTGTATGTCGGTACTGATGTTTTCGAAAAATGTCACCGGTCGGAGAATAGTGTATGTCATCTTCTGGGGGCTATTGCGTGCCCGTTGTTGAAGATGTTTCTCAATGGCGTGCTTTGCAGCAAAGTTTTTGACGTAGGTGGGATTGTTCGGAGATCGCACAGGGCCACCGCGATCTCCAGAAGAGTAAACGAAGTGTTGGACACCGTGCATAACAGCGGCATCGACGACTGTTTTGCCTTGTTGTTCTTCCAAATCTGAGTTGATTTGAACGCTGTAGATGCCCCATACCGGGCCGGCTTTCTGAAAGATGTGGTCTACATCGGCCATGTCACCCTCGATAACGGATATGTTGGGGTTGGCGGCGAGTTTCTCAGCCCTGCGACTCGTCACGTCGCGTGTAACTGCGATGATATGAAGAGAAGAAAGTTGCGCAGACGATAGGATGCTTTGAATGACAGCACCGCCTTGCTTGCCAGTAGCGCCAAATATCAACAGAGTCTTCTGAGGAGTAGACGTCGACATTTCTGCTTTTCTTCCGAAATAATCTGAGTTCGAATTTAAAGGATGATATCAGGAATAAAACGTGTGCCAAATGGAAGAGCTGTCTGAGAGTTAATGATAGAGTGTTGTGACAATGTCCTGAGAGGACCGTAGTTATATATAGCCCTTGGCTGAATTGTCTTTCCGAACGGCAACACCAAGAACGACGTTGCTGGGATGTAAGTATGGACTAGTCAGAAAGAACGAATCCTATTGGTCGTACGTGACTATCCAACAAAGCGAATGCGAAAATGCGGATGCGAGGCGAGGGGCTAGCTTAAAGAGGAATAGATCAATATCTTCAAACACCCCTCGAAGCTGGTAAGCGAATGCGAACGGAGTTGTCTATCCGCCAAATTGTCTAATCGGAGGAATTGAAGACAACAATACTAAAATACGGTTCAATTGGCCTTTCCGCCGGATGAAAATTTCCACCGCATGAGTATCATGCGTTAAGCAAAACTCATAGCAACATTTATTGCATCTACTCCCAGCCACAAAAGGGTTTCAATCAATGGCAGTGACCAGAATCACCAGTGACAGATCGAATCAGCAGAGTGGTCAGGATGTTAGTAAATACTCAGCGGTAAGAATGAAAATATTCTTGCATACTGGATAAGTTAACGGGAGTAACTCAAAATAGCATTTACATCAAGTAATGCCATATCGATTCAGATAGAGCCGCATGTTGGCTGTATATCTAGAAGATATATTAAAACCTTTAGTGAAATTCCACCTTTTTTCTTAGTCTATTAGCGAATTCACTATGATTGGATTTCAGCGTCGGTGATAATTATAGCTATCACCTGTCGGCGCGGAATCGGCAGTAGAGAAGCTTGCTATACCCATAATTAGAAAGCGAGCTTAACTCGAATCAGCTGAATCGATATGAGTCTGCCAGTATTATAGGCTCGAGCCTGAGAAAGAAATTGGAAACCCAGAGGGCGCGTTAGAGGAGGAGGAAGGCGAACCTTACAACGACTCTCTCATTAGCGTTCAGAATGATTGTTATACCCTTTATGGAGTTTATACTTAACCACGTTCTATCCCAGGGGTGGAACGAAACTCGTAGGATGAACTGTATTGAGTCTAATTCCATTAGAAGTGTCTTTCACCTCATGGCCATTAATTCGATCGCATAGTCGAGAGGTGGCTATGGTAACTGTATGATACAGCTTGAAGGCTGGATCCTATCCCAGGTCTAGATCCCATTCACGATCGCGCTATTGAACAATACTTTTGCCTATGAGATAACTTCCCAATCAGAGAATACAAAGATATAACTGAATAGTCTAATCGCTTCGACTGCACTAAGCAATAACTCATAACTGTATTAGCTAGGAACGTTCTGGCTAGGTCGATCGTTTCAACCTCATTTTTTTCGCAGTCATAGTCTGATCACCCAAGCAACTCAAAGGAAAGATCAAAGCTTAGAATCTGCCAACGTTTAACCCTTTCTGGTGAGGCAAATTGTTTGTCGCGAGGTTTCTGCGAAGGGGGCCATGCTTCAAGCGCTATCGTTCACGTATTGACAGCGCTCTGATGTCCCGTCAGAATATCCATCATGTTTAATATATCCTTCCCCTGTGACCTCAACTGACTGGCAAACTCGACCGCGGTGGCGCCGCTGCTATCAGCGACATTGGGGTCGGCACCGTGCTGTAGTAAGATTTTGACCACGTTAACGTGGCCAGATTTGACAACGCCATGGCTAGCCCTGATGGCGGCGTGGAGGGGCGATGCGTGAATCGAGTCAAGATGGGCACCATGATCCAGGAGACGGCGGAGCATAGGCTCGTTACCGAACCGGGCGGCGGTAGTCAGTGCACCCGAGTCCTCCAAATGAGCACCGTATTGTAGGAGCAGATCGATCACGGCTGGGTCGTTATAGAACGCCGATACTATCGCAAGCGGAAAGGTGGCACATTCTGGGTCCTGGTTGGGGTCGGCACCAGCCTCGAGTAGGAATTTCAGGTACTCAAACGTCTGGCGACTAGTGCATGCCACGATAAGAGGCGTGCCACGCTTATCGAATTGCATATTGATCACTCGGGGATCTTGGGCGAGTAAGGCCTTGAAGATAGGGATAGAACCTGTGTAGACCGCAGCTCTGATGACCTCCTCTTCTAGAGAACTAGAAGGATACTGTTCCAATAGGAAAGTAATAATGTTGAGGTGAGAGCCTTTCGCAGCTGCCGTTAAAAGGTGCTGAATAGTGTCTTCTGATGGTGGCTCTTGGATGGTCGTAAATAGGGTGCACATCTGGTCAACATCTCCAGCCGCAGCTAAAGTGATAAGCGAATTTTCAACTGTGGGTGTCATCTGTACGAGTTTAGTCTGTAGGTGGTTTCGTTATTAGTAAAGTAGCAGGTATGGTTGTGAATTGGCGGATGTTATCTTATAGACTGATCAGTAGATGCTATCTCGTTGCCTAATTGGCGAGGTGGTTTGGCATTCTTATTGGCAGATGCGGCTCCGTGATTGGCCGATCGTGCGCCACTGAATGTTATCGGCGTTCCCGGTACACATCGGCCTTACTATTTAAGAAAAGAAAAGAACAATTGTTAAGACACGAGACCTTGATCTATGTCTTGGAATATGATGTAGGATCACTTTAGAATGCGCTCGATACCGTGACGTAAAATTACCAATCACATCGCGATCCTCCCCTGTAAAATTAAATGAAATCAACTAGAAAGCTTTAAAAAACGTAGTAATTTGTACGGCCTACTACGAAATACTTCTTACAAAATAGCCATAGATAAATAAGCATTCAGACTCTGTATCAGAACGGCTTTGGCGGTATTCCGCTCCTACTTGGCCATTGTTTATGAAACTTGAAGTAGGGTTAAGGTTAAAGATTGTAATCTCAAGGGCAGCATGAGGGCTGTCAGGTAGGTAGACTTAGCAAAATGAAGGATATTCTCTCCGGATTTTCCTTGAACTTTGGTTCTTAATTTCCACAGGGAAGACTTGTTGGTCTGTGGAATTTGCAGTCCAACCCTTACTTCAAGGGTGACAAAAGTCTCTGAGTCGACTGCCACTTTGTCTGTGGTGCTGGAAAGTGGCGGGCTGAAACGATACCTCGCTGCAAAAACGCCACTCAACAATAGACCAACAGAGACATTAACATCATGTTACCGGCCAACAGTTTAAGGCCACCATTTCTAGACTCGAGACATCTTTCATTACCTCTAGACATAAAAGCATATAAGTTTCCCCTTAATCACCTCTGACGCCTCTCCTAAAATTTCAGTTTGGAAGCCCACAAACTTCGCATCTTTGGCGGTATTCCGGAATCATGAAGTCCCACATCTTGATAGCCACTCTCCTAGGAGCAGTTGGTACTTTCTCAGCGATTGATCAAGCTTCGATGGAGATAGACTCTTGGTGCATTACGTACCTCTCTACCTACCTTGCTCCCGTTTCCAACCAAGCTAGCGTATTAACATCGACCGAGCGAGAGGCTCTGGAACCAATTGCACAAGAGTCTAGAAAACTCCCATTGGTACCATCCGTACGGCCTACATTTGGAAGAAACACCTCAGTGCCAACAACTTGGTCAACTTTGAGTACGAGACCTTTGTAGACATTCCCCACGCCGGATTGAATTAACAGTGTAATAGGCGACGACGGTCAAGGTGCCTTGACTTTGGATACCTCATTCGTTTCTGTGCAATCCACTGGCACTTCTCCTGTTTCTCCGATCAGCGCTGAAACTTCGGATCTGAATGTTGAGCCAACCGGAGTACTCACCAACGAACTCGCTACCTCTTCAGCATCGATACAGGATTTAGGCACTACGGCTAGTACAGATACTTTCCCTACTTCGAGCAGCATCAACCAACCTGCTGGACGATCTATTATCTTCCGAGTCTCCATCCCCGACAATGAGAGACGCGGTCTGCATAAGAGAGCTACTGGGGGTTTTGTTGGCATTGATAACCCTGATGTCTGTACATTTGCTGCTGTCTTCACTCTCGCCGAAGGCAAGCTCTTCGATGGAGGTGTGCCAGTTTACTATTCGGGTGAAGATTACAAGGATTTAGCTGGACAAGACAATCCTTCTGGGGACTCTATCACGACAACATTCACAACGTCTGGTAGGAACCTTGTGTTTAGGAACTCAGGTCTTCCCAATGGTGATGCCGGTTTCTGCCAAGTCTCTAATGGTCAAGTCTACATCACTTTCACTACGGGACCCCCGGGGTGTGTGCCAGTTAATTTGGCTGTTTACGACGGTAAGCATACTCTACATGTATTCGAAGATGCATGCTGATTCAAGTTACAGTTGAGCAATGTCAAGATGGTCGACTTATCGGTGATGCTGACTTGACATCAACTTCTTCCGAGACAGTCACCTCTCAGACAGTGGTGCCTCAAGCTATCAGTTCTGAAAGCGTCACCAGTATCGAGGGCACATCAGCAGTAGAGGAAACCCAACCCATTGAATCCGAATCGGAGGGCACTCTTATGCCAACCAATACAGCTCAATCCGAGTCTCAACGCCTTCCTATCCCAAGCAGCACAGTTCAATCCGAATCATTTGGGCCAGTTTCACAAACGGCTGAATCAATTGATCCAACTTCGCAGACCTTCGCATCAGCGGACCCGGGCTCTCAAACATCTGAATCCGGGACATCTGTAATGGCTTCTTCCGGTGGGACTGATGTATCTGCCAAAAAAAGCTCTTTCATTACCGCTATACCCGCTGCGGAAACCGCTACTACGCAATCTTCCATTATTCTTTCAATATCCGATGACTCTAGCACCGAGGAGGCGTCTTCATCTACTGAAAAAGAAGATTCGACTTCGCTTGCCAGCATATCAACCGACCTGGCTGGCTTATCTACCATTCCTAGCGTGGAGACAACAATTCCGAGCACACTGGACATGAAGTCGGAGACTACCAGCAGTATCGAGATGTCTTCTATAGATACAACTACTGCCATTGAGCCCGAGACAACTACCAGTGAGCTCGAAACCACGATCAGTGAGCCCGAAGCACCTACCACAGACGTTACTACAGACGCCGACGTTACAATTAACACCGATACCACGACCACTGAAGACCAATCAACTGCCGAAATCCCGGCAGTCACTGAAGACACTACTACTGCTGCTCCAGTCCCCACATTCGTGAACCTTGCTTGCAGTGAGGTTAGCAGCCCATATGAAGATCCCAGTGGTGTCTCTTTCGAGATCTTGTGCAATAATCAGCCACGTGGTTATGCCCCTTTGGACAACATTCAGGTAGACAGCTTTACAGCATGTGTAAGGTTCTGTGCTGAGGACACCCGATGTGTTGGCTCGTTCTATTTGAAGAATGTACGAGTGTGTGGCACTTTCTCAGACAGTTTCGCTGGTTATGAGGCGACACCTGACATCGATGTTGCACTTCGTATACCAGAGGACGTCAATCAGATTACCACCACCGGCGACACTGCAACCACCGAGGATCCAAAAGCTACTACAGATGCCACTACCGCTGCTATCCCAATGACTACTGCTGCAGATCCAGTTCCCCCATTCGTGGAAGCTACCTGTAATGAGGTTAGCAGCCCATACGACGACCCTATCGGCGTCTCTTTCGAGGTTTCATGCGATACCGCAACATACGGCATAAATCTGATCGATGCCCCCTTTGGAACTGTATTCACAGCGTGCGTGAGGTACTGCGCTCTGGACGACCGATGTGTTGTCATGTACTTCGATAGGCCAGCAAGCCTGTGTCTTCTCTTTTCGGACTATGCTGGATCTTTTCCTGACCCTCAATTTGATGGTGCAATTCTTATATCAGGGGGCGGGAATCAAGTAACTACAGATGACCAAACAACAATCGAGAACCCAGTAACCATTGCAGAGGCCGTTGCAGGTACCACTGCAGACAACATCGCAGACAGGATTGCAGATACCACGGCAGATAACATCGGAGGCAGGGTGGCCGCAGCTGTCTCTACGATTGCTGATGCAGCCACAACTCTCTGAGTTGGTATTGGCAGCCAACATGATGACCATATCGGTACCTCTCCCAAGCTTGAGTGCAACATTGCAGTATCCGGAAGTGTTCCCCGCGAGTTCATTACGACAGATATCTTTAAAGCATCTGAGTTTCTGCGCTCGGAACGACGGATGTGAGGCTGTGGATTTCGATTATGAGCAGAGCCTGTGTTTTATCTATGGTACAGCTTCAAGGTCCCTTTCCGGGCGGTAATAATAAACATGACGCTGCATTCTGTGTCTAACAGCAAGGAGAGCGCTAGGACCAGTGGTCACTATCAACAAGGTTCGCTAGGTGGATTATATATGGGAAAAGTAGTCCTTCTTAATAGGGCCTAGATTGATAAGTAGTTCGCTTTAGTTTACATTCTTCTGTATCACATATTAATACATTCGCATTTTCTTTCACCATCTCAGATCTCAATAGCAGATATAGTGTTCTAGCTATATGAAATAGCTAGCACGATTTGGAGACCCGGGCTTACTTAGACTGATATATTATTAAAAGAGGAAGTCTGAGGTAATAATGGCTTTGCCTATACTGCCCAGTACTGAGGTAGATTTAGAGCTATTACTTGAGGTTATTACTTTTCCGAATTATTTAGACTCTTACTTTGGGCTACCACTCAGCCCTTGAAACGACCAGAAAGTTGATTAGTGAGGTTCTGTTTCTCCATTTACTCACATGATTGAAATGGGATATAACATGGCTTTACTAGGAATCCTTCCATCCTCATTGATCGAAAAGCTGTGCTCATCTCCCCGCTTTTCGTCAGAGACTTTGAACATTTGGAGAAACACACCCTCAACCAAACTCAGCCTTGTTTTATATCATGTCTTCAGCTACTTCTCCACTACGCAACAAGTCATGGAGGCGCGACTCTTATCTCATATCCACAGACCCCAGTACTATACCACTCGCAAGGGTCGTCGCCATCTTTGCCTCTGATGAATTCTACTGGGCCAAGCCGCTTCCCGAAGATGCGATGAGGGACATGCTCGAAAGCTGCCTCTTCTTCGCTCTGTACGATACCAAACAATCGTCAATCACCTCAGATACGCAAGAGGCCAGCGATGAACCCCGCAAGCTTGTCGGCATAGCCCGCGGTATCACAGACTACACGACCTTTCTCTACCTTACCGATGTCTGGGTCGACCCAGCATACCGCGGCCAAGGTCTCGGAAAGTGGCTCATGGAATGTGTACGCGAGGTAACCGATTCGATGCCTCATCTGCGAAAAATAATGCTTGCTACTGGTGACTGGGAAAGGACTGTTCCGTTCTATGAGACAATTATGGATATGAAGGTGACGGAGGGTCAGCGGGGAGAGACCAGAGCGATTATGGAGCGAAGAGGACGAGGACATCCGAAGTTTGGGCAGTAAATACAGAAGTCGCTCCATTTATCTATAATTCTGCCTATTAATGAATTAATAAATTGAAATAGCGACATGAAGCGCGGCTATGTCTTGACCGAAGACAGCCGAAAGTGCGGGGTTAGCGTACAATGCCAATTTCACCATCACGAATCAAGCACAGATTGTCTAACTATATGTTTGCATGGACTCCCACCTATCAATTGACAATATCATTTACTTCATCCAAAACTCCATAATCAACCATGCATCTCCCCAAACTCCCCCCAAGCGCAACCTACATCCGTCTATCCAACCCCTCCAAACGCAACGCCCTCAGTCTCCCCATCCTCCAAGACCTCAAAACCCAACTCACCAAAGCACTCACATCACCAACCACAGGCCAACTACGTCTTCTGCCACCGTTCAAAGACAACATCCTCAAAGATCTAGAGAAAGCCGTGCGCGGCAAAGACACGGCCAGTGATGCGTGGAAGAAGTACGGATGGCTTGTGAATGCCTCGGAGTGGAAGAGAGAGCGCGCTGGTTTGCCTGATGTGCTTGTTCTTCGGAGCGAGGGCCCGGTGTTTTCGTCTGGGCATGATCTGAAGGAACTTGCTCAGCTTAGCCATGACGATGTCAAACTGCTCTTTAGTCTCTGTGCAGAGGTTATGGGTTTGATCAGACGCAGTCCTGCCCTTGTTGTCTGTCCCATTCAAGGTCTCGCTACGGCTGCAGGTTTCCAACTTGCCATGACGACGGATTACCCGATTGCTCTGCCCGACACCAAATTCTCATTACCCGGTGCTAAAATCGGTTTACCGTGCACCAGTCCATCCACCGCTATATCGCGCCGTTTACCACCCGGGGCAACACACAGACTCCTCGCGACTGCAGAGCCCATCACAGCATCAGAATACCCCGGCGCAGTTGACGTGGTAAAGGTCTCGCAAAATGACAAACCCGAAGATGTCTTCGAGGATCGTGTGGCAGTTGTGATTAACCAATTAGCGTCTATGTCTCCACAACAGCAAGCTGTTGGGAAATGGGCCTACTGGACTCAACTTGGTATCGGAGCGTTGAATAGTGAAGAGGGTGGTGATGGGTATGAGACGGCGGCGCGTTGGGCGGGAAGGGTCATGGCTTTGCATGCGAGGAGTGAGGATGCTAAAGAGGGTATTGCTGCATTCTTGGAAAAGCGTAAACCTGATTGGACAAGTAAGTCGAAGTTGTAGGGCGAAAGTCTGTCTCCTCATTGGAACATGCTTTACAACCATAATAGTCTTCCCATGGTACGGGCACTTTCAATAACAGAAAATGGAGTCTTTCAATGTGTTCTTATTAACATATCTTAAACATTAAGCTACAGACACCACATCTATGCCACAATCTCCAGGCGTCTCTTGTTCCATTGATGTGTCAGAGCCTTGGCCTTGGGCTGCCTCTTGACCTCATCATACAGACGCGCAGTAAGATACTTGTAGATCCAGACCGACGCACCATTGTACACAATGCTGTGGTCACTATCAGTAAATGCAAACATCTTCATCTTCTCAGGCGACACCCCAGACCCAACCAGAAGATCAATCAGAGCAGCAGCGTGTTGGTAATGGACGTTGTCATCACCTGTACCGTGGAGGATGCTGAATCCACCGTCGATGTTCTTGAAACCGTTGACGTTGTGCACGGCTGTCTCGAGATAACCTTCGCGGTTATCCTTGAGGGTCTTCATGTAACGCTCGGTGTACATGGAATCGTAGAAGCGCCAGTCCGACACAGGTGCTGTGATGAGGCCGAAACTGAATACTCCAGAGTCGGCCTCGACGGTCTTGGCTGTGAGGTATCCGCCGTAAGACCAACCCCACATGCCGATCTTCTCAGGGTTGACGTAGTCGAACCTCTCGATGAACTGCTCGGCAGCCCAGATCTGATCCAGAGGCTCAAGTTTTCCGAGCTGCGAGGCCACAAGAGACCGGTACTTTCGGCCGCGCATGGCAGTACCGCGGTTATCGACGGTGTAGACAATGTACTGAAGCTCAGGGTCGGAAGAGATGTATGCCTTCCAGCCCAGGGACTGGAAAGACTTGGCCACACGCTGAGAGTTGGGGCCGCCGTAGGGAGTGAACAGAACAGGGTATTTCTTGCTGGGGTTAAAGTTGACGGGGAGCTGCTGCATAACATTCAGGGTGTAGCCGTCTGGGTGCTCCAGCTCAAAGTAGGTAATGTTGGGCAGGCTGTACTGGGTGATGTTCTTGTAGAACTGCTTGTTATCAACCAGAGTGCGCACAGGCTTGCTGGTCGAGTTGACGGCGTAAAGCTCCTGGTAGGGAACATCAGGGCCCTGGTAGTGCAGGATGTAGTAGCCGCCGTTGGACGAGAACGAGGCACCCCACGTAGCAGGGACGGACTCGTCCACGAGAGGAGTGAGCTTCTTCGTCTCCCATGAAACCTTGTAGACGTGTCGCTCGGTGGAGTGCGCCTTCGAGGCCTGGAAGTAGACAAGCTTCTTGGCGGTGTCGATGTGCAGGATGGTGGACACCTCCCACTCGCCTGAAGTAAGCTGGATGGCCTTTCCGCCCTGGACGGGGTAGAGGTAGATGTGGTTCCAGCCGTCTTCGTCAGAGACATCAACGTAGTAGGTCTCATCGCTCTTGGAGTTCAAAGCTCCAACGAATGAGATGGACAGAGTATGCTCGAGCCATCCATCGCTGCCGTCGCGCTCGCGAACAACCTTTGAGTCAAGAGTCTCAGGATCGACGACAACATGAGCATCGTGGTCTTGGACACGGTTGAAGGCGCGGTAGATAAGAGCGGTGTGGTTCTTGGTAACCCATGCAACCTCGCCAATGATGAGCTCCTCAGGCTCAAAGGCGTCGACGGGGACGGGCTTGTACTCGCGCTCCGAAACATCAAGGATGTTGAGTTCCACGGTGGGGTTCTTGGATCCGACCTTGGGGTATCTGAGGTCCAACTCCCGAGGGTACGTAGGTGCCAGCTTCTGGTTGTCCATGTAGTAAGGAATGGTGAAAGTGCCAACGCCTGTCTCGTTGAAGCTCAAAAAGGCGAGGAACTTGGCGTCGGGGGACCACCACAGAGTGGAGCGAGTGCCGAAGATCTCCTCCTCGTAGACCCAATCGGGAACACCGTGAAACATATCAGGACTTCCATCGGTGGTGATCTGGTCGATCTTTCCTTCGCCGTCGCGGATGAAGAGGTTGTGGTCGCGAACAAAGGCCACGGCATCTCCAGTGGGTGCAAACTGCGCAAACTGGATATCGCCAACCTGGTCCTTGACCAGAGGCTCACTCTCGCCAGACTCAACATCGAGGATGAAGTAATCAGCAAAGTACGAGTAACGATACTGCTTGGTGTAGTTTGAAGCAATCAGAACCCTCTTCGCATCGCCGCTGATGGAGTACTCGTGCATATCCTTGGGGAGTTTATCAGCGGTGACAAACTTTGTCGTCTTCTGTGAGACGATATCCTCGAGGACGAGATCACCCTCGGGGCTGAGAACAATGTAGTTTCCATCAGCGCCGGCAGAAGACCAGTCCACGCTGAGAGTAGACGGCCTCAATTTGGCGCTCGGACTTGTCTCATTGAAGGTGAGAAGACGATCGCCCTCGCCGACAGGTTGATGAGGCTGGCGCGGCGGATCGACGGCTAGACCCAGAGGGGCAAAGGCCAAAAGCGCAGCCAAAACGACAGACGCAGCCATTTCTACCGAGGTCTTTTTCAATCAAAGAGTGAAGATGAAGAAAAAAGAAACCTTAGAGAAAAAGAAAGAAGGAAAGGAAAAAATAGCCACGTCGGACGGAACCTTTTTAAACTTTCCACGGGAGCTGCCTTTTAAGCTTATACCAGGATGTTTCGATGCACGATCGACAGAGCACCAAGTGCGCCTTCCCGCAGCGGTTTAGATGGCCGGGATAGAAGAAGCCATGACCTGCCGCTTTGGGCGCATTTTGACAAAGTTCCCCCGTGTGATGTTGCGTTGGTAACCTTTTGCCAAGACCGACAAGGCTTGGAAAGACGACAAAAGTTCGTCGCGATAAGGAGATTGAATTTCGCAAGGGAGTCTGTTTGTTTATTGGTGATACGAATGGATTGTGTTGGTTGTTATTGGAAGGGGATTTTGATTTGCGCCAATTGGAAGTGTAATATCTGAGATGCTACCCCTCATGGATGTCGATATCGTCATTAATTGTGGGCACGTGAGATGTTTGTTACGCAGGGTATTTTGTGCCTATGCATAAGCCTTGTACTTAATAGTCGGCTCATGTGCTTGCATAGAATTAGCCTCCAATCTATCCAAAGATACTAACAATTTATGCAATTCTATGCATACTTGAATTATAGAAATGGATAACCTACATAAGTTGAATAATTAATTAATATATCTTCACAGAGTAGTAGATTATACATAGTAATGTAAACCAAGGAGGCAGTGCAGTTGGAAGCGGACAGTCCTATTATTACGTTGTAAACCGGAAAGGTGGGGGAGTTTTGAAATCAGATATTAGAGTGATAGCAAATAATGAAGAGCCAGCCCGGATATACAGTAGAATAGCAGTAGGTTAGTAGCCAGAACTGTAAGCAGTGCTTTTATCTCCATCTCAGTATTTAGTATAAGTTCAATAGTGCAGCCGTATGTCTTTTCGAAAATTAATAGAAGGAAGGTATTACTATCTTAGTGGATCCGCCATAATAGTATTCAAAATTGCTCTAATAACCTTATTTCTTCTAACACACATCCTCTCCAATACCGTCGGCAATAACTGTATTGAGGTTATCAAAGGTGTGCTTCAAGTTTGCGACACTGTCGTTATAAGTTTTATTCCACCCTCAATAACCATTAGGGCAGACCTCTACGACACCCATCCAATTGTCCTCACGAGTACAACACTAACCCCCTCCCCCCCCCCTCCCCTTTTTGCAAGCCCTGGCAAGCTTATATAACGAACAAAAATCATGCCGCACTCCGGAGAGGAAGCGATTTATCTATCAAAAGCATACATAATATCCAACTGCGAGTCAAGGCGACCAAGAGAACTACGAGAATTTCACATTTCATACATACTGTCATAAGGATGACTCTTACCCAGAGCATTGATATTGCTTGCTTATCATATCCCTTATCAGTCTTGGCCTCATCCTATTTTTCTAGTAGCCCCCTGGTAGTCATAATTGAATCGTAATGATTCTACTGCTGCCCACACAATCCCTTGTGTCAATAAACATAAACATTCTTCTCTTCAATCTCTAGTTCTACTTGAGCACTGTTCTTAACTAGCAAGCTAGCTCAATCACTAAACATAGCGCTTCCACAGCGATCACCTCTGCTTCTGCTACGGGAACTTTCTAGGCATGCCGGGCTACGCCAATTCTTCCTTCGCCGGTTATTTGGCCCCGTACTTACTCCACAAAGCCACAGAAATTTAAGAATAAAAGCTTCATTAACGATTGTACTGGCAAAGAACAATCCACTAAGGTCTCCAACAAACAACACTGCCCATGGCAGGACTCTCAGCTTAGGTACCTTAGGACAGCTTACTTACAAGTGACTTTATCAGGGCTACACCAAAGCCCACCAGGTTTAACCTCATATGATTATCTCCCTTGAATATTGATTGCTTAAGAAATAAAACGGCACAGATTATAGGACCAGCTCGTTCTGCAGGGTAAATTTCATACCAAGCTTAACAGCTTGAGTGAGCGAAATCAAGTTGTCATCTGGGCTGAGAACGGGCATCGAATTATCAATGAAGCCTGAGTTAGGGGTCAACTGTGCACAATAGCGACGATGAATTTGTTGTCCCTGAGACCATTGATTTGCCCTTAATCGCTGGTCCACTTTAACCGGGAGTAACTCTTTTGGTCCACATTTGATAGTTCTAACGTGAGCGACGCAAGACAATACCATATTAACTAATTAAATACAGGAAGACCTGCAGATACCGCTATGTATATACATACTAGCTAACTGCAGCTGCTATTGACTTGCCTGAATTTAATGCGGTTATAAAGGGGGGTTTCTACTGACTTGAGCCACCCACTTTACCGACTTAACCACTTAGAGATGCAATTAGCTAGTCTTATATCATTAGCGGTAGCTATAGGGCGTATTGTGTTTACTCAGTTAATACGGTAGCCCAATTCCTTAGGGGGGCAGATTTTGACCAAACTATTGGGTATTCCCAAATTAACACGATAATACATTGAAAGGTACTGTGGTCTAGTTGGTCATGACATCTCGTTAACACCGAGAAGGTCCCCGGTTCGAGCCCGGGCAGAACCTCATTTTTGCCCTCTCTACAGGAAGCCATCGCTTCGTAGAGAATAATCCTTTTGTTTCTTTCTATTTTCCTTCCGCTGCCGGGTCACTTGCCTTTGCATAGAAAGCACTAGAGAGTACATAATAATATCGGATAGTTGTAATGCGGCTGGCTAAAATCAAATCACTTTTAAGCAAATGGTGAGGATGATGCTATTATGTTCGAGGAGGAAAACCTTCTTAAGCCACGTTATACCTACCCTTATTCCAGAGCTCTCGCACTGATATGCTGCATTTGACATGTGTAAGTAACAGATCTCGACCTGATAGATGTTCTTGCGAGTCCTAACTAGTCATGCGCTACCAGTTGACGGCATCCGAGTCACTTCGATTCCAAGTGATGCTGGCTAATATCGCTATTTGGCTATACCGCTACGGTTTTTAATTATTATATTCAATTTTCTAAAATATCATTTCTTCCTATTTTGACGCTGACGCTCTTTCAGCAGCTGGTGATTGAAACAAGTGACGTGGGTAAGTTCTGGTAGCAAATGGAGCTGGGTGACGAGGCATACTGTCAGAGCTAACAACTCACTCCGCAAAGACAATGATGCGAAGGGCACAGACGATTCTATTTCGCAATCATAGATATTGGTGGCAGCCAGACATGAAGCGACCGTGGATCGTCGTCCCAACGCAAAGGTGAGTGCGAGGCTGGGCATAGTGATACCCCTCGTTAGGCTCAGCTTGAAAGAGTGTAGCTGTTGTCAGTATTGCTCACATCAGTCAAGCCACTAGCCGCACAAGTCTTGGATTCGGAAGGTGTCTCAGAACTTCCAATTCCCAAGTTGCTTTTAAGAGTGTCGTTTGTCTTACGAGGGTGGCGCCAGCCTTTAATGCATGTGGAAGTGCGGGGGTTGTAGCCAGCGTCCGTAAGGCTCTCCCTTTGATTGCACACCGCCTGCATAGTCACGAGGTGAGGGGGTTACCTAAATCTTAACAGTGGCTTGGAAATTACTCTCAGACTGTGTCTTAGTTGGATTCTCTGATAGCACCTCCGACATGATAAGTCTAAATATAGTGCTGGGGGCTCATCTAAGACGCCCGACTTCAATTCCGGTGACTATAACCGTCCCGTTGTTTAAAGATATGAAGTGAAATAAACGGATTAAAGTGTTGATAAGGAAAGGAACAATGGAACAGATTTCCCAACAGTGGTGTCTATAAGACATTAGGTGCGTGACCAATAGTCCTATGTTGCACAGGATAGTTAAACATATACTAAACCTGCGACATAATAAACCACTAAATAAGAACATCAAGCGGTGAGATTATTGTTACAGCCCCAACCAATTACGATTAGCCATAATACACCCACTAATCCAGGCCCTACCCCGACAGTATATAGAAAGGTTTACCATTTATTAAATCTAAGCTAGGATAGATATGAATAGTAGAAACCTAAAGCTACTCTATATGTCCTTGTTAGTTATTTATTACATAATATTTCTTAACTGATAATTATATAAACTTATGTGTACTAGACCTTGAGTGAACACGTTTGTAAAAGAAGCATTGGCCGTTTTTGTATTTTCTCTTTATGATTTAGTGTTATATGTGCCCTGATAGCTACTAAATGCACCTTAAGCTCGGCAGGACTTTGAAGCTATTGTTGATAGGCTAGGAGGTAATGGAGACGCCTTTAAATGACATGCAGATCAAACCTCCGAACTTTAGTATTAAAACAGATGGCCTTGAGTGTGTAGTAAAGTGTCTATTAATATAGATGAAGTACTCGGTCGGAATTTTATAGCGACCGAGGGCCGTAGTTGAATGCATGAATTATTGGCTTTGCCCTAGTTAAAAATCACCCCACTTCCAGCATCAATTGTTGATACGATAAAAAGTATTTCCTGTAAGTGACTTTACAATCCCTAGGTCCACTTGTCTGGCATCGTTCACTGGCCCCAAACGCCTGAAGGGCCAGCCACCTCATTTCCATGTGAATTTTCTTCATCTCCAACCGAAGGGGTCACTAGCGGCTGCTCTTCATCATGATCATCGTGGTATTCCGGTCGACCGTGACAATGTGTGCATTGATGAGGAGTGCTGGGCACCAGGTCGCCAATTAGTTCCCGGAGGATGCCCTTCATCTTATGCGTTCTCAGTAACACAAGTAGTGCCAAGTAAAAGTGAAGGAACATATTGAACATCAATGGTGTGGACGAATAAGCCACTAGGAAAGTCTGCCCAGTTTCTTGCCATCGGTTACACGTCCATGTGAAAATGAGTGTGATGAGAGACAAGATAGCTAACAAAATATCTGCGATGAGACAGTTCAATGGCTCAGTGATAGGTGTGGCGAAGGTGGATTTCAGATGTGCGCCTTGGCGGTGCAGGCGTCTCACGGTCAAACCGAAGATGGCCGAGCAGGTAAGAAGAATAAGTGTAAAGAAGCCAGTAGGCCGAACCATGAGGATGAAGCGGATAAAATTGAGGGGCAGGCCAACAATCGCCGAGTATACCAGGAAGTCCCTGGTCGAATGGTTGACCGCTGCTGAGTTGATAGCGAACATGTTGGATCGTATGCTTATTGATTGATTGTGTGGTTTAATAGTTATTTGGTTGATAATGAGAAGAGGAAAAGTTGGCCTGGTGGAAGGGTGAAAAGGTCACTTATAGCTTGAAAGATTGGTTGCCTAGCGATATATATAATTAGAGTGATGTATGTTCCTCGCTGTTGTCAATCATGCGCTGCGTAATCATTGCACAAAGAAACTCCCGCACTCGGGATTGGCCATCCACTGTAATTCTTGGAATAACAGGAAGGATCTGCATAAATTAGGCGGTTGGAATCCTCCAAGGCAACAGCGTAAGCACTACCGTAGCAGGTTTGCATAACTCTTCCATACATAGCGGCCTTTTTTAATCGGACTGCTTTTGGGGGCTGAAAATGGAGCGAATTAAGTCATTGCAACGATATTCTAGGCGAATCGCTAATTTCTAGGTAGTATGATTGGATATGGATCGAAAACTACTTTCTTTGTTAATGCTCATTCTGCCTCACAGACTCAGGGTTGTGATTATGGTAGTTATAAGCGACCCGGTGTTGGTCAGAATCTGCCTCGTCATTGATCGGCATCGCCTGCGCCTGCGCCTGCGCCTACCCCAAGCCACGTCCATACAAACCTCACACTATTCTAGCCCGATCGAAGAGCCATAAATGAGGTTATTTTAGTAATACTGAGACATTACCAGATGTAAATTATAACATTATCTTAAACCGCCACTATATGATTCCTGCTATAGCACTTAATAAAGGACATTACCTTTTCCAAAAGTACCTAGTCGTTATATAAATACCTTGCGAGAGAGTGAAGGATTTCTGTAAGAGGTTTTGGATAATAGTTCGGCTTATGCCCTTGCGATTTATCTCGACTAGTAGCGTCTCTACACGGATTCGTGTAATTGACTTGCATGGAATTAAATTAACCTTTGATCTATCTGAGAACCCCACCAGCTCATACAACTATGTGTATACTTTTACGAAAATGGCTACCCTAAACAGCTTGAGTAATTAAGTTGTAGGTCTTTGCTAATATCAAAAATAATATAAATATAGGCAAGGAGGCATTGCAGTCCGAAGTGAACAGTACCATCATTACCTCGTTGACTAGAAAGGTGGGGAGTAATAGCAAATAATGGAGAGCCATCCCGAAAACACAGCAGAATAACAACATATCAATCACCCGAGCACTAGCAGACGTAATACTGGATAAGGCTCGGCTTGGCCGGCTTACAATGCTTTCACAAGAGAAGCGAAACAACGTGATTGCCAACATCATCCTAATGACTCATTAGCTCAACATGAAGATACCAATCTGACTCGTTGTTCCTTTTTCTCCGCCTCTTTCAATCACGCAAAGTCTTGGCACGATAAGACAAAGATAACGATCAGCAGGCACGCATGCGGAGAATTCTCGAGATCTCCTAAAAATGACGCAACTCCTCCTTTTCAATACTCCTCGAGCTGCAGCACAACGGAAATAGAAATGTTTTCGTTGTTTAAAACCGGAAGAGACATTCCGGACCCCTGAGCGGAATTGTGCGCCTCGAACTCGCTTACCTACAGGCTATGCGATGCGTAGAAACTAGAAAGATTAATCTTCAGGGGTCACCACGTGAAGGTATTCTGGCCGTGGCTGCATTCTGGACCATTGCAACGGGCGCGCAGCCACGGAGTAGCATCCAGATCTGAACCACATGGCCGGGACAGTGCTTTGATGATTGGAGCAAGGATGCAAATGACCTTGCAGGGCGCTGCCGTTATCATCAGCATTAAGGTAGGACGTATTGAGGAAGGTGACAGCAGACAAGCGTAGAGTGACAGACGCGATGGCTGTTTCTCATTTTCAGCCACAGTCCGAGCGTGCTGTTGAAGCCCCTTTTAGTGATTCACTTAGGTGACGATAAAAAAAAACTCTTATCCGCGTACACTTAAAGATTACGAGGCACCATTTCCGACCAGTCGTCATGATTCACAGCATGGAATAAAACGCAGTGGATACAACCCCCATTTCATCTTCAGCCTTCTGGATCCTCTCTGCTCCGACCTCGCAATGTCAAATTTCATTCCGCTATCCGATCACACAATCTCTGGATTTCACATGGGTAGCTATGACCCTTCCCCACTATCTACGTTCTAAAACGGAACCTCGCCTACAAGTCCAGATGACAAGTGGCTCTGTGGCTTGCCTGTAACGCCGGATCTAACGACTGATCTCGTAATAGCGCCCCTCTAGCTCGCTACCAAAGCTCGCTCTGACATGCGGTAGTCTCTGATTCGCAGCGCCATCATTGGCAGCAAATGCGCTGTCGAGACAAACTAGCAAACTCAAATGTAACCCTCCCTGTATCATCGCCGTGAGCTCCGATTATGCCCCCGGCTTGGACAGTGATGGGCTGATGCAGGGTCCCATTTCCCACGTGTGAAGCTGATGAGATGTGGTTCCTTTTCCACAACCGAGCTCCGATCTTGCTGGCTTTATCTGCAGCCGTTCTGCACCCCTGAGTGACGCTGCAGATCCTGTCTTTCTTTGTCTTTTTAACTTTTAACCTTGCTTCCATGCCCTGGGTTCTGCGCGCATTGCTTTTTTCAACTGGGTGAAGACCCTTTCCAATCCTTGGTACCTGGGAATTACTAGCCATCATGCCTTCACTTGATGCTGAGATGTGGGCGTGGTACGGCTTGACTGTCGTTGTCGTGCTGTCGCGGATGTGAGTTCAATCGGTCACATTTACGATTGGTTACTGACTATTCCAAGGACATCTCGTCGGATGCTGTTGGGATCATTCAAGAATATGCTGGCAGATGACTATCTCATGGCTCTCACTATGGTTTGTTCTCCTTACACACCCTCTTGACTTCAACAATACTGATTCTATAGATTACATACACGGCTCTATTGGCAATTGTCAGCGTCCTCTCACGAACACCCACCAACCTCATCAACCCCGACGACCACATCGTGCTTACACCGGAGGACATCAAGGAGCGAGAATACGGCTCGAAACTCGTCCTCGTAACCGAACACATGCAGATGATCACACTCTGGGGTGTCAAAGGTTGCCTCTTGTTCATGTACAGCCGACTTACGTAAGTGATTGTTCACCACTAAGCTTGGCCGTGACTAACTGTCCCACAGACTGAGTTTGAAGCAAAACGTCTTCGTCAAGATCGTCGCCTGGTATGTAATTGTTGGGTTTGTCGTCATGGAGCTTTTATGGTTCACTGCATGGTGTCGGCCCTTCCACAACTACTGGCAGGTTCCACCAGATGACTGTAAGTTACACAAACATTCACTGTCACTGTCCTGCAACAGTGTAACTAACCGACATCAGTGAATTGCTCTGCTGAAACCAACCACATGATCACAAACGCTGTTATCAACATCTCTTCGGACATCATGATCATCATCCTCCCAATGCCTGTCTTTCTTCAATCCCAGCTACCACTTAAGAGGAAGGTTATTCTCTGTGGCGTTTTTGCACTTGGAATCTTCACTGTAAGCCTCATAGCCCACTAATTTCACCAGCTATCAGACACAAGCATGCTGACTCCAAGACACCAGATCCTGGCTGCAACCATGAGCAAAATCTACAGTCTCGGCGATCCTTTCGGTACACAATGGTCCTACTGGTACATCCGAGAAGTCTCAACCGCTGTCATCGCCGCCAACCTCCCTCTCACATGGACTCTCCTCCAACGCGTCTTCAGACTCGGCTCCTTCTCCGCCCGATACGGCAAATCATCCAACCAGCGCACTGGCGAAGGAACATCCCGATTCAGATCAGCCTATGGCAACCTCAGCAGCATGGACCGACGACCAAAGAGGACCACCTTTGTCGAGCCTGGGATGAGTTTCTCCGAGAGCCAGGAGGAGATCAACGGCAAGGATATTCCGTTGAAGATCTATCAGAAGAATGAGGTTACTATTAATATTACTACGGAGGAGGCGACACCTGATGGTCATCGTGCACCGTCACCACCGGGCCAAACTGGGCTTGTGAGGGTCGATCTTAGTCCTGATGGGAATGAGGTTGCTACGAACCGCGAAAGAGCGGCGAATGAGATGGAGCTTGGTGTTGTTACTAAGGTCTATCATGGAGTGTAATGTGCGGATACCAGAAGTCAACTTCGGATAGACATACATTTTTTAATGTCCCTAATAGAATTGAGTTCATTTAACCATATGTTAATGCACTTCTGAGATGCAAAGAAGGCTGAATGGATAAAAGCGGCTGGCGGCCACTACTTGATTAATTCATACGTTTTAGTTGATCTTTGCTGTAAAGTTTGTCTTCGAAGAGTGCCTGTTAACTGCTGCTACAGTATATCGGCTCGGAAAACTTAATAGCAGTTCTAAGTATTCTCCACTGTTGCTTTAATCGGTTATTACTTATGGGATAAATACAGAGCTTAATATATACATTCCTTTATTAATCTCATAGCTAAAATCACTAGCATAGTGTTCATAACTATTAACAAATATATTCAGGTACATATTCAGGTACTCTAATACCCTTACTCTAATAAAGATACTTAGGTTATATTGGAGAATAGAAAATATCCTTAAGTTCTATGTTCATTCAAAATAGTGATAGTTAAATAGTCATAGATAAATCAGAAGTACATACTAAACATTCGATAACTGGTTACTATTTTAAGTATAACCCTAGTGTGATTCTGTATAGGTAGAGACTAAGTTCTTATAGTAAATAAAATACTATTCTTTATCTAAGGTATTAACCTGATTGATATTGGCGGGAACGAGAATGATATTGCTTTCCAAGGGCAAAAATTATGTCTTAGGGGCCCATCTGCATTGAATCCGACGGCATTATTCCGATTCAAACTGTTGGGCCACATATTCCATGCAATAATGATGATGTCCTGGTAGGTAGGGTGCTCGAACATTTCATATGTATGACACGGGAATAACGATACAGTGCTTGATACTATAGTGGTATAGGTAAGGTCGACTCGGTTAGTAAGTCAATGCAACCTCAGACACCAGTACATACTTCCGAGGTTTGATTTTCGTAGAGCGAAATATAGTTTACAATGAAAATAAATGTCAGCATAAGTATGAGACGCGAGATAGGCATTTTGTGTTATCTTCCGTACATTGTAAGCCACCTAAGATAAACTTCAATAGTAGGCTGAAATCTCACCCTTGTTTCTCTTAGCGTTTTCTTCTGTCTGTCTCGTGACAGCCCCCACGTGACCACAACTCTCAGCCTCATTCCAATACCCAGAACGTCTTACTTCCACCGCCTTTCATCTAACATCTTGTTTCAAGCCCATCATGGCGAGCAAGGATATGCGCCCAACGAACCCCAAATGTTCGCCAGAATCAATACCTGCCACTGGGCTCAGTGTGATCTATGAACCAGACACTGACTATCCCATCGCTGAGTAAGCCACACGATATTGGTATACGTGCCGATTTACGGCTAAACAAACAAACAGTATCATCATGGTCCATGGGCTGAAGGGCCATCCTTACAAGACATGGAGATATACCCCTTCATCAAAAACTGCAGACAAGCAGCCTCCACCTACTCGGCAAAGTGCAAAATCGCAGCCTTCTAAGCGACTTCAACTCAGGCGTAGCATTATGAGCTGGAAGAAAGAGCCATCCACGAAGGGAAGTAATGACAGCGAACCCACTCTCTCCGTCGTTGGAACTGTCCTTGGCCCGACGGCCCCAAATGAATACATCTTTTGGCCTGTTGATTTACTGCCAGAAGTATGCGAAAACGCCCGCATTTTGACTTTTGGCTATGACACAAAAGTGACAAAGTACACTTCAGGACCAACCAACATGAACTCTATTCTATCCCACGGAAAGGACTTATTGTTTTCTTTGGGAAGGCAAGTAGTTCCAGGCCGGCCTCTGATCTTTATAGCCCACAGCCTTGGTGGTATTCTTGTTAAAGAGGTACACCTGCTATAGACTAGTATTAGCACCAAGACTAACTATTCTCCAGATGCTCGCACTTTCATCAACGTCAGAAACAAGCGCACAAGGAGTTGTCGAGTGGACAAAAGCCATCATCTTCCTTGGCACGCCACACCGTGGGAGCCCAGAATTCTCAAAAATCGGCGAGCGGGCTCGGTCTATTCTGAGTAGCTTACGTTTCCAAACAGCAGCGGCAATATTAGACACACTACGCCAGGGCAATACCGACTTACAACGTGCTCACGAATCCTTCACTCGGCTCTGGCAACGTTACAACTTTCGAGTCAAGACATTTCAAGAAGGATTTGGCCTTACTGGTATCAATATTTGGGTTCTGGGCAGTAAGGTGGTTCCTCACGACTCATCACTGATCGGGGATCCAAGAGAACACTCGGAGACCTTACAGGCTAACCACATGGAAATGTGTCGCTTTAGCAGCGCTAGCGATCCGAATTATCTGAAGGTCGCTGGTGAAATCAATGATATCTATATGGCGATAAGCAAGTCTGCTCAAGAAAACCGTACTTTGGAAGACCAGGCCGAACCTCAAAAGATGGTGGATATATTGCTTCACAAACTTCACTTCGATAGGATGGATCGGCGAAAAAACCTCATTTCTCTGCCCATGCTTAACACTGGCCGATGGCTGTCTGCCAACTCAACCTATCGCGAATGGCGTTTAGACCATCATGTTAGTCACCCTATTCTCTTAATAAAGGGTAAGCCGGGGGCGGGAAAGTCAACATTGATGAAAGAGGCTGTGCAGCACACACAATCGGTTTGGAAAGGGGACAGTCTCTGCGCCAGTTTCTTTGTCGATGGCACAGGTCACGATATGGAACATTCCACGGATGGGGTCTTTCGATCTTTACTTTTCCAACTTCTTCCGCACACCAAGGTATCAACTTCGGATCCATCGTCCACAGAAGCTAGGAGCTTGAAACAGGCCATTCAAGAGGCCGCATGGTCATCTGAGGAACTAAGTTTGCCAGAACTACAGACTTTGCTCATCAGAACACTTGAAGCTCTAGTATTGAACCACACGCCAATATACATCTTTGTGGATGCTCTTGATGAACTACAGGAAGAAGGACAGAGGAAGCAAATCGACTTTTGGAGCGACATGGTTCACTCATCCAAATTGCAGAAGTTGAGGGTATGCCTATCTTGTAGACACTTCCCTGTTGTCACAGTCGCCGACACCTTGGAGCTAGTATTGGAAAACCATAATAGCAAAGATATTGCTTACTACATCCAACAGCGATTGAGGTCACGTATGAATGTGCGTGACACGACTTGGAGAGATGAAATCCTACAGAAGATACAATCTCGATCAGCTGGGGTTTTTCTCTGGGTTGTACTAGTGGTTGACAGAATACTGGCAAAGTACGACTATGGTTTCAATTTGAGAAACCTTTTACGTGCTATCGAGGATACACCAACAGGACTTCGAGAGCTATATATCGAGATTCTCTGCTCATTGGGAGTGTATGAGAAACAGGTGGCGTTGGGGATCTTCCAATGGATCATCGCTGCAGCCAGACCGCTCCGACTTGATGAATGGTACCATGTACTCGCCTTTGTTAAGTATCCCATGCCAACCTCACTCCGTGGCTGGCGACGATCAGATACCTATACTGAAAACGACAAACAGCTTGAAAGGGAGATCAGATCACTATCCAGAGGCTTACTGGAAGTAAGTAACAGCCAGTGTAGTGACACTAACGACGCATCCTCTGTGGATGCTGGTGCGGGATCCCTCGACCAAGAACACGGATCGGCGCGAATCATACGGTTGACTCATCCGTCAGTATATGACTTTTTTGTCCACCACTCAGGGTTTGAATGCTTAGGCTACTATGGGCAAAACCCTGTTGAAGACTGCCACGTTACCATTGCAAGTACATGCCTCGCCTATATAAACGTCCCAGAACTGGATGAGTTTATCCTTGCTCGACAACGCGTCGAGGTGGCGACCTTAACGACGTTATCACTATATTCAGTTATTTCCGAACAATCTTTACATTCAAGTCACTCTCAACGAAACACAGACTTCGGAAAGAATTTAAAAATGCTTCACACAATGCTACCTACGGACCCCTGCCAATTGGTGAAGTCATGGCTGAAGGACCGTGGTTTGCCAGCTTGCCCCAACTACAACCTGGATGAGTCTGACTCTTCAATCTCTTCTGCCCCTGAGATGTTGCAACGTCCACGCATTGACGAATACCCCGCGTTGCTCTTGTATATTGTCAATGAGTTAAACTTTCACCTTCAAATTGCGAAGAAGAGCACAAACGCGGACCGGACTTTCGCTACGTTTGAGAAAAGTAAAACTCGATGGGACGCACTTCAGTTGGGACAACGCACGGAGTTCTCAAACATAGATGCATACAACAAGTCATCTGCACTCCTACCGTTAGTACCCTCTGCCTAGATATCGTGACAATCTTTTGTTAATCTATCCCGCAGAATTCTTGACCAAGGCCCAAGAAGGCCAAGAAGTATCGCCAGCTTTGCCTCTGCGAGTAGCTTTAGTCACCGCAGTGTAGGCTCACAAATGTCAATTGGGGACATGATGGAAATACTGGATCGGCCACTTAGCCTAGAAGAATTTTGAAGCTCATTAGTCCATCTGTCAGAGCCAAAGATGCCACTTGATGTACATGAACGTTGTTAGTTGAAGAAGGGGCAAAGTGACCCTCCTTTCACCCCTTTATAGGGGTGTGCCTACTGACTAAGAGATTTCCAAGACCGGATTCTGCATACCCAAAAGGGATAGTTCAATAGTTCCTCAGGGGTGCCTTTAGCCCCTTGCCTATGCCCTTGTCCGGCATGAAGTACCTCTTCAAAGACCGAAGGTTGCATGGCATTCCACCCTGACACCATCATTTCATGTAGATCATGCACACTGTCTGTTGGTCAGTATATCCTACGCCTACCCCTCCCGACCATTGAATGATTTCAGTTATACCGCTGAACAAAAGAAAGTGCCAAGCTTGTTCAGCACTCACACAGACTTAGCAAAAATCTTCATGTTGGAATTATCTGATCTACCGATACGGGCTGACAAACTGCAGCCTAGTTCATAAAACTTAAAGAAGCCTCCACAATGATATGGCACTATAGGATTGAATTAATGCTAAGTGGTTTAACATCGCCACTAAGGGTGGTTTGCAGAGAACGGTGCCTTCTTGGAAACCCTAGTCAAGCCTACACGTTCACAAACTACATAACTCCAGGTTTGACGATCACATCTTGCCTGAAAAATGTTCAATTAAACTAGTGGAGAACCCACGATACCCTAGGAGCACGAACCATACATAGCTTCTTTACACAACATTTGTGGCAAGTGAGTTACTTCGTAAGCATGAATAGGCAGAGGGTTTGATTCAGGGAAGAACGTGGGAGTGTATGCATTGAGCTCGTGGAATAAAAATGATTGCTATGTTGCTTAGGGATACGTATATCTCGCAAGCCCTGCGTGTAACCCAAGATGAATGAAAGTATGTCGAATTTGGGTTTAATTATATGGGGCGTGATCCGCTGCTTGTGGAGAACTGAGAGTAATACAACATCCCTGGAATGAAGAGCAAATAACGCAACTTTCGGTCTGGAAGGAGGGCCTTGGAGATCGGGATGGGAATTTGAAGATTGCTCTGGAATAGACGGAAGAAGCGGTGATCATTCTACGGGACCAAGTGTTTCTTTTAAACTAGGTATTAATTACAGCTTCAGGAGGATTCTGTCCTTGAAAAACCCCTTACAGGTACCTCTAGATTTAGGCAATTACAGGTGGTGCTTCCTAGATGTCGTTTTGTGAAGGTCATGTAAATAGAAATGCAAGCTGCTAGATCCAGCTTGGACCGGCTATTGTGTATACAGTATAACTAGTTGCGCGGTACTAATGTACCGACGGGGTCATTTAAAAGCGCAAAACCAATTTACTGTTCTCAAGCGAGGTTATATAGGATGAAAAGGATCTGAGATGACTTTTTTGCTAATAGTTCGTGCCCATTTGAGACAAAAATAATTATGTATGAATGATGGTGCCAAGCGGCAGGACTCTAAGGGTCAGATACGCAAGGTCAGTCAAAATCTCACCCTACACGGATACCCGCATGCCAAGACTCACTTTCCCGGATCTAGTAAGGATTTTCGGTATGTTTAATAGCATAAGCCATCCGGATCGAATAAATCGTCATTTTAATCCGTATACCACCCTCATATAATATATCGAGCTAGTCAACGCCAGCGGAATGACTCGAAATAGTAGTAATCTGCAGAGAGATAGCAGAAAATCACATCTATTTTGAAAGTAACTTCTAGCTACTTTCAAAATGCATCTACATACATATTATTATCGTATATTCATTAAAAGGATTGGCGCTGGCCGCCGGTTATACTAATAATGAGGTTTTAGGTACATAACACGGCCGCCGCTAATTTAGTAAGCATAGAAGTCCTTTACTAGAAACACATGCATTTTGACGGATCTTGCGTATCTGGCCCTAAGCCTTCTTCTTTTTCTCAGACCAGTGCTGACCATAATGAGGCAACTCATCATGACTGGTTCCCGGCGTACCTCCAATCATGTTAAGCCGCCCTCGTGCTTGAGAATGCCTTGTTGGTCACGCCAAAGGATGTATAGTATCTTCTAATAAATGTGAATGTCTTTATCCTACTGTAATACAAACCGTCAAGGCTAAGAGATAAAGAAGCTGTGATTTCCTTACATTATTTGTTACTACCATAGAAGTAGAAGGCTGATTTCGGATAATTGGTACCGACCTATGCCAAGCTTTGTTTTTCACCGATTGTGTAGTCTTGTGGACTCTATGAGTTAATATTTCCAGGACTTCAATATGCCTTCGACCTTTTCATGCGACCTGTTCTGCCCGAGGCATACACTGGTTGCACAAGGCGGACTTTCACTTTTGAGGCCCCTTTTATACCCTGCATCTGGAATTCCGGTCTCCTTCACTTTTTCCATTGCTGTGTTAGCATATCTCTCACCTTCGTAGTTTCATCGGCGTATGCGAACATCAAATGTCGGCCCCACGGTTCGGGTTTTCCGCCGGTGACTTTATCAGCGCCGTGAAGCTCACAAATGATGTCAGCAATGCCCTCAAAGATGTTGGTGGTGCTGCAGAGAACTACCTCGAGGTTCCCACGGAGCTAGAACTACTGGGGGATATCCTATCAGAGCTACAGAAAGGACGAGATGGAGCAGTCGTGGAACAAAGCAACAATCCTTTTGTTAAACATGCGAAGACTCAAGTGAAGCTCAAATCTTAAGTTCTTTTCTATTTATGTGATTATATCCAAGTAATCTTGACATCGTTGCAGGCGTTCTATCACCTTGAGAAACATCTCCTGCCTCCAACGCTCTGTGGTGGTGGTTCGATTACCACCTAAGCACCAACCAACTGCCTCAGCAAAGTCAGAACCAGCTTCTTCTAGTACCTGGCTCTGCCAGCTCCGTGCTGCCAAAAGATCAAATGCAGCTGTTTCTTTCGCATTACCCCCTTCAGGCCATTCCTTCCTACAAGGATGGCTTTTCAATGTCTTTCCAAAACACAGTTCCAGGAGTAAAATCCCCAATTGGTCTAAATCATTGTTGACTTGGCTAGAAATAATGTTCGGCTCCGTAGCTTTCCCTTTGTTTTCGAGCTTCTTTTGCACATACGGCTTGGTGAGTGGAAATAGAGTCAAGTCCCCTGAGCCGTTCGCGTCGCTTTTAAAGAAGACGTTGTATTTCGTGAACGGAGTAGGGAGCCACATAGAGTCATGTAGTTGGAGAAAGGATGATGCCAATGTTAATGCAAGGCCATAGCGTTGTTTTCTTGTGGGTCGGAGTTGGATGTCGCCTGTGAGAATCTGATCTAAAGTAATCGTTGAGGGGGAGGTAGATGCGATGTGGTGTGACAATTTAGAGACATAAAACCTTTGAAAGTCGTCTCTAAGAAACCCACAATAACTTCCTTCCTCACTTGAAAGAGCCATACAAAGGGTTGAAATTTCTTGAGTGATGCCAAAACTTGCATTTGGTTGCTCAGGTACTAACATAATTGATGGCGTTTTTCTATACTATATAAGTCTTGACGAAGTCTGGATATGATCTTAGGATGACGTACCTTGTTACTTGTGTCGTTGTCGACAAGGTAGAGGACTTTAGCGCTGACCTCATTGGATTCAATTGTCTGTGATTTGGTTGTCGAACAGAGGTTTTCTCGAGGAATTTGGCCGTGTCCTGTAACTGGGTGGTGATTATTTCGTTACTTTCTGTGATCTTTGTCTTGAAGATCTCCCATTTAGAGTAGTCGGACGTAACGAAATCAATCCAAAATTCTGTTCCGTCACCTGTTCGGTGCTGCAGTAGCAGTTCGGCGCTGTGGGTAGGTCGGCAATTACAACTCGAGGATGAGGCCAGGGCCCTTAATAGCCTGACAGCGTACTTCCAGAAGTTGCAAATGGCAGCGGTATCAGATAGTTTCTGATGTGATGTTTTTTTCTGCTCTGTCAAGCGGGCCTCCTCATCGTTGGAACTCAATAGCCTCTCCAACTTCTCAATACAGTCTCTCATGTCGTCCAGAAGGCGTTTCCGAGCGGGTTCTGCATTGGTGAAGCCAGCTTTATAAAGTAGAAATTCTCGATTCTCCTTGCTGAGCGTGGCAAGAACCCGTTCTTTTAGCGACAAAGTCTTTTATATCCACGTTAGGCTGTCTTCTTTGTGTTTGATCGAGAAAACTTACCGCGTGATTTGCTTTGTCTTTTGCGGCCTCGCCCACAATCGTCAGTTGTCGGTTCAAATCAACAATGATTTCCTTTATGTTGATCATATAATCCAAGAATAGCGTATAGCTGTGTTTTAAACGTCGTTGGAGATGGTTATCAAGCTCACGCTGGCTCCACTCTGGGCCTCCTGGGTCTGCCAGAAGTACTTCAATCTTGTCATCGCTAACCACAAGAGGCAGTAGAAGCCGTCTGAGGTTCGCGTTGAACATTAGTTGGTTAAACTTTAGTTCATCCCGATATTTCTTGTGTTCAGACTTGAATGCGTAAAACAGTTTCAACTTCCTTGCAACAGTGCCGTACTGCTCGAATCCTGCATTCAGGGTCGAAATAGCAATGGGAAACGCACCTAAGATAACCCCCGCAAGCTCGAAGCCAGACATATTACTAAACGATGCAAAATGCGAGTCTGGTTGATTTAGTTGAAAATGGCGAGAATTGAGCGGGAGGGGTTGCGCAGATATGGATACGAAGTAGTTGCGAGGCCATCTCAGCCTCATATGCAGGCCCAGCCAATAAACCCGGGGTGATACGTGGCAAGTGCGGGGTTTGAAACTACTGATTATTCAGCTCAAGGTCCTACTTTCAATACATAATTTCCAGGAACCACCTTCAAGTTTTATGTAGTCTGCAGCGATACACAAACACAATACATATCTCACAGCCATAGGAGATGGATGTCGAGGAGAACATCAACAAGAAGACTTGCTCCGTAAAGGTGCAATTTCAAAATCTTGTCAATGATGCAGAACAAGATGATCAAATGGAGAGCCATGATGTCTTGCGTACCACTGTCGCAGACCTCCTGACGAGGTATGTTTTGTGGGCAGGAAATCTGGGCGCGTTGCGAACGCCATCATCTAAGCTATCATTGGATTATCGTCTTTCGGATTCCTCAGACGTACGGCATGAGATTATGGTACAGCTACAAGATATTGCCGAAGCCTTAGCAGACTGTGAGCATAGCCTCACTTACGACGATCCACTAATAGCTTATCAAATTCGTAGTGTCCGATGTGGTGCGTGACACCCATAACGATCGAGAAAACCTGGAGCAAGATATTTCTGATGAATACTCCATGATACTCCTGGTTATCTCAGGTTGTATTAGTTCACTGTTCAAAATTGGTATTCTGGTACGAAAGTCGACCACACGAGATCGTTTCGAACGGGCCCTTCAAGAATCAGACTTGGAATTCCCTCCACGATTTGATATCCAACATGTACACGAGAAACATCCAAAAACCAGCCTTAGAGGGCTTGCTGTTCGTCTAGGGTCCGCGATCACTAAAAGGAGACAGTTTATCATGTATTGTCGAGATCACAGGCTCCGCCTTGGTGAAGAGAGTGCACTTGAGGATAAAAAGACGGCACATGAGGAGCGTAGTTCGAGCAAAGCAACCACATTTATCCCTAACGAGGAACTAGCAGACATCCAAATGGAAGAGGACGATGTAGCCTCGTTTGCATCAGCTTCTACTATTACGGATTCTGATCACGCTCTTCAACTGCCATCACTGGCCAGTCTATCGCCCGATGGCCAGCCTTTCGAGTGCCCTATATGCTTCACGCTCCAGACCTTCCAAAGAGACAAGTCGTGGAGGTGAGTATTCATATATTCCGTCCCCTAACTCCTTAGTTTGCTAACATCAGAAAAAGGAGACATGCATACCGCGATTTAAAAGCCTATGTGTGCACACTGGGGGACAGCAAGTGTGATGATCTTTTGTTTCAAGATCGCGAATCATGGTTTAACCATGAGATGAAGACGCACAGGGCAACATATACCTGTCCACTGTGCGACCGCGCGAAAGCAGTGTCCAAGACTGACCTTCAAGCGCATCTTACAGTGCACGGTAGCTTTGACAGTCATCAGTTAGAGGCTCTTGCAGAGGGCGGCCTCGATAGAGCCAACAAGATCCCCGCAAGCGACTGCCCTTTCTGTCAGGGTTGGGCGGAGCAACTTCAATCGAGATCACTATGCAGAAATCTGGATGAAAGGTCACCCCTTGTCAGTTTGTCTAGATTCAGGAGGCATGTCGCTACGCATCAAGAGCAACTAGCCCTCTTTGCGCTGCCGCAGTCGAATAAAGAAGATGAGATTGAAGATGGGATCGAAGATGAGGTCGAAAATCAAGATACTGTCCATCATTCAAGCTCCGAGAGTAATTCACAAATGTATTCTATAGACCTGCAGGGTCACATTGCCGAAGTTGAGCGAGTACTAAAATCAGAAGAGATCGACATTGAACAACTTGGTGAAGCGGTAAGTGCATCCTGATTGTAAATTTTTGATAAGCCTCCCCTCCAGCGCTGGGCTTTTGTAATAGTGCATTTCTGACAGCTATCAGCCTCTAAATGAATCCTCTGCTGTTAACCAAGAAACAGTAGATACTCACTCGATGGTAGACAGCTCTCCACGACCCACAGGAGGAGAGCTCGCCCACAAGTGGATATGCTGTAACTGTGGTGAAGGGTGGTGGAATGTTTATACGGATATTTTATGTCCAACATGTTCGATTCAGCGGTGTGGTACTTGCACGTTTAGTTAAGCATACTATGCTGAAAGTTGAGATTTCATATGAATGGATTTATTAGTAGCAACTATATCAGAAAACTGGATGGATAAACTAATGAATAGCGATAGCACAAGTGAAAATCCATGGTATTGCTAATTATCTTTTACATTGACCTGTTTACCCCCAACACAATTTCCAGGGTAAGTCCGAATCTCGTCCGGAGTCGGCTCCGAGCATAAAAGCCTGAGCCGGCGGGAACTCGGGATAGCCCGACGCCCCGCTATTAGCGATCCGATCCCTGGCGGGCACTACAGGGGAATTTCTAATCTCTTCCGTTTTCGACAACGGGAGGGGCTGAGCTTAATTTCATCCCTGCAACTGGCCACGTTTGGAGATTTTTTGAGTGTCAGCCAAGGGGGGCGTGTGCAGCTGTGTTGAGTTGCGTGTGTTGAGAGACAGAGTGTGAGTGTCTGTGAGTAATGGGGCATTTCCGGCAATCCTACGGATAGACAGGGATACACACCCATGCCCTTGCCAAACCACGTCAGTGTGTCAAAAGGTCGCATTGCATTGCACGTCAGCTAATCCTTACCAATCGGCCGGCAGTTTTCGTGAAGGCCTTGTGCGCGCGGTCCCGCGGTCCCGCGGTGTGAAGGGCTTATTGATCGGCAATGGCTAAGACATACCGAATACGCCCCTTGTGGATCTTAGGACACCATCTGCGTGGCGTGTTATTTGTCGATTCGTTTATGCTTGTCAGATCTTTATTTGTGGCCTGTGGCCTATCAAGGGACATACGAGAGCATGTACCTGGGCGTATTGTGCTGCATGAGGCGGAATACGGAATACGGAGGCAACCACACAGACTCGCTTCCAAGGCTGGTGTAACTGTAACACGGACGGTTGAGAGATGAGATGATGTTGGTCTGAGGTCACACACAGGTGGATGCCATGTTTTGAGGCGTGCCAATGTGCCGCTTGTGAGCGGGACGGCTTGACGGGACAGTTGCACTGGGACCGTGATGCCAAAGCTTGTTTTGCGCTGCAGAGTAACCTGTGCACTGTCATCGGCCCTACGAGGCGAGCATTGCAACCTAACCGAACCTCAACGCATCCCGTTTTTGACGCAAGGCTCAGGTGAAGGGTCCAGCAGAGTCTTGATGAAAATATTGAGCTACATGCTAAGTAAAGGTGCAGAGGTAAACTACTGCAGTGCATTGACCTCGTACGAAGAAGAATATGGATACCCAGGACACTATAAAAGTCAAAACTATTATTTACGCTCTGCATGTAAAGATGTAATAAATGTGAAACTGACTAGACTATAATGTCCTCCTAGCCAACTCATCCTTGTTCAAAACCTCACCGCGTTCAATCAACACAATCAAACTCTGATGCACGCTCACATTCAACCCCGTCCCCAAAAAACTCGCCATATCCACAACCCAGCCGTTGAAATCTCTTATCTCCGTCTTCCTGCCGGCCTCGACATCCTGAAGCATCGAGCTGCGATGTTCGTATATCTTGCGGCCAAAGGCGAACAACTTCGCTCTCAAGGTAGGCTGGGAAAACCGCTCTGTCAACTTGGTCCGTACGGCGACAAGGCTTGAGTCGCTGCTTGGTTCGGTCTGGTGGAGGTGCTCAGCGTAAGAAGCGACGATGTCGACACTCGCGTCATGGTTTATAAGACCCTGGATCACGGCGCTGGCCTGCCATAGCAACCTGTCCAGCACGCGCGTGAGGGGGTCTGTGGGATCATGGGTTGTGAACAGCTGTCCTGTTTTGCAGCGTAGCAACGCTGTGAGGGGGTTGATGGCGGCGTTGGTGACAAGCTTCTCCAGCTGGATAAGCCAGAGCTCGCCAGAGGAAACTTGCTTTGTGTTTAGGAAGGGTGTAGTAGCGATGTATCTTGTGAAGAAGTCGTTCAGGGGCTTCTTGTGTGGCATCGGATGGGATGGCCAGAGGACAGGTCCAATGGATGCGTCTGCAGGAGCTGCGTGAATGCTCAGGAATGGCCCTGCTGATGCAACGCCGTGGTTCACGACACATGATGAAAAGGTAGGAGCGTCACCAGGCGGGTATCGACCGGCGACGTATAACGGCCCATGAGGAGGCCACAGCTTGCATACTCCGTTCTGCGCAAAGACGACAGAACTACACTTGCCCAAATACCGACGAAGACGATCTGCTTCGGCCAGTCCAGCGGATGCCTTTGTGGATATGAAGACGTTGCGCAGCTTCTTTCCGTCTGCCACCTCTCTCACAGGACCATACTGTGGTCTAGTCTCTGTCCACCACTCGACAGTAAAGCGCTTGCTTTTGATGACCTTGCCACGGCCCGGGTCTATAAGGCCCACGCCTTCACAGCCTGCCCATTGCGAGAGGAGTTCCTTTCTGTGCACGACGAGAGTGATGGGGAGGGGATTTGGGCGGCGGACCATGTGGCTTGCGTAGAGCCTACCTATGTTGCCGGGCCCGACGATGAAGATGCGCTGCTCAGAGCTTGCTGTGGAGTTGGGGGTTGGATGTGAACACTCTGCATGGTGGATGTTGTTGGCAGAGCCTCCGAGCTTGGAGGAGCCTCCTGGGCGAATGTTGGCTGAGGACCAGGCAAATAGTTTGGGGGGTATTCTGGAGTCAGGTAGGAGAGCTGTTAGCCAGCTGGGGTGGACTTGTGAGGCCATGGACTTTTCCATCTTGTTCTTGGTTTTGTCCTTGGTTTTGTTTTTGATTTTGGGATACTTGTTGATGAAAGAGAAAGCTGCTAAGACATATTGAGATTCTGCAAGTTCAGTGGGGGCATCACAAACTAATGAGTATCACGGTCGGAGTCGTATCAGGTGAGAACAACGTGCAAAAGGTTTCTTTGATTACGACGAGGGGTTGCTAAGACACGACATGACGTGATATTCACCACAACAAGATGTTATGTTGATTGCCAAGTCAAGACATGATTTTAGAAAGAATCCTTCATTGTGTCAGTGTCAAGCCACGTTCCTAATTAGGAATACAAAAACCATGCCCGTTCAACTTGACTTCCACTTAGGTCTTGGGTCTTGGCCGATTGGGGCCCTCATCTAAGCGCTTATATTCCTCCTACGGCCATTCCGGATCGGCAATGTGCCTCTCCCCGGGGGGGTCACCCCGGTCTGTTTAGCGCTGACTAACTCCGCAACCCCACTGTAGCAAACCCCAAAGGTCCCTAGACCTGCTATGGAGGTGCCATTCCCCTCGGCCGGGGGCTGCAGATCCCGCTCACTCCCGAGATTAGTCGCACTGCGCCTTCTACGCCGTCCCCTTGTCCCCTTGTCTTGGCCTCAGTAGGCCCCCCATGGAAAAGCGAAAACATGGATGGTTTATTTAGGCTCAACATAAAACATGTTTCCGCCAATGCCCTACAAGTATCATGGATCGTGGGTGGTATTCCCGCAAACATGCAATGTTATGTCCCGAAAGGGAGCGTGTGAGGGTACATTGAAAAACAACAAGAACCTTCTGCCGCATTAAGGGGGGGACACGTCAGCGGGGATAAGCCCATTTGCTTACAGTTATACTTTCTCGAAGAACAAGAGCCGGCCGAGTGTGTCAGATCTTTGTTGCCCGGGGGTTGGCCTCGATTGGATCATTGCAGATCGGTAGATAGAGAGGCGGGCTGGATGTGAGTCAATTGCCGGCTGCCACTTACATCGCAGCATCTTGACACATTCTGTAAGATGTGGTGAGATTGATGGGACGGGACGACTGTTGTTTAGTGTATAATCACGCAATTTGGATCAATTGACGTATGTCGATTGATTACATGCAGAACATGGTATATTGATCCGCAACAGAAGCACCTCAACGCTTTTGTGACCTGTATCGTTGCCTAAGTTGAAGTGCGGAATTATCGAAGCACGGCATTCAATCCTACGGAGATAACCACGGCCTCTCCGCTAATCTTACGACTCTGGCATCCCCAAGAAAAAGGATTCTGAGTGTGAGTGGAGGGTTGATCCCCCACTCCCTTTATCTTACGACTGTAACGTCCTAGGACTTCGGATTATTACTCATAGCTCAAAATGCTTCCTTGACGTGTGCCCGCGTCAAGGATCATGCCAAGGACCAGGGTCGGTGGCCGCCACCCCACCCAAACCTTGACGACGTCTAAGACAAGCAGGTCGTCACTGTGAGAGAAGCTGGCCTCATCTGCCTGTTCTCTCAGTAAGAACGCTAGGCAAATGAGGGAAGTCTGCCGCTGGCTAAACGCGGAGTGTTTTTTTTAAACTTGTGTGACCAAATCCTTCGAAGGAACAGACCAAGATTGTCGATCATGACGGCTCGATCTGTTACCGTTAATACCTGCAGAGTACCATCTGCACGCTAAACTAAAGCACACCATCCCATGTAGAGCACATGTCACGGCCGGCAATTCAGATATCATAAGAACAGACTAGTTCATGCAGCGTCAGCGCCTGCAGAGTCGTATGCATGAGATCCTGCTCAGACAGCGAATACAACATCGCCCGCTTAGATCAAAACCCGCTTACGACGAGCCGAAATGGGCAGTTTCCATCGCTGCGGAGGTGTTAGATAGAACGTAGCATTGCATAGACCTTTTGTTCGGGGACGTGCTTTGGCTTGGCTTTCAAATAAACTTCGCTGATCTCGTACCCGACGTCAAGGATCGCAACGGAAACGCGTGGACCATGCTATCGACATGTCACGTCGCTTAGCGTAAGGAGAAGGTGCCTAGAGAGTTTACAAGGCTGAGGCAGCGGTCAACTCCCCACGGCGTGTCTACATGGTGATGTCTGAGGTAGATGTCATGTTCCTATTCGTCAACTGAGGGATTTCCAAGTCTGCACTTGCATATAGGATTCCGGGGAAATGGGTTATCGCTTGTCGTATAGACGTGGACAACCTGCTCATTCGGCATTGTTAGCCGTTTTGTTATCCTACGCCGCCACTCTGACGCGGGGGTCCTTGTCGTAAGAAAGAAGCGTTGCAGATGAGATGTTCTTTCTTACCGAACCGGAGCAAAGTAAGCTTTCCAAAGCAAGGCGGTGGCCAGCAAAGAATGATAGTACTCAAAGGAGAAACATGCTCGTGAGAGCGGTGCACGACAGAGAACCAGGGTAATGTTTCGTCTCCACATGGACCCGAAAAGATACGAATCCTTCAATGAGGATCCGAATTGGCTAATCAGATGGCTCGTTGAGAAACATCCCCAGAGCCGTGGTTGTGGTGCTGCTGGCTGCACCATGTGGTGAGGTGGTGATACAGCACGTATAAAGATGCACATGACCGGCGGTGAGCACGGTCTTTGGTGTTTAGTAGCAAAGAGCTATTCAGATTATTCATTTTATCTATACATAACAGCTTGAAAGAGCTATTGGAACTAGCGACATTTTCTCAAAGTTCACTATCTATCTTATATCACTGCCGTCCACGGCTTCGACAGTATATCAACTGTCACCTCGCAATTCTCAGTCTTCAATATCATATCTTATTCATACGTTAGCCATGTCACTCCACACCCCAAGTGACGGCCAACAAGACCCGGCGTTAGCCTCCAAAGCCCTCTGCGAGCAAGTCTCACGATCCCTCGGCCTCGGCCAGGACAAGATCGAGAACATCTTTCCTGGGACACCCTTCCAGCGGGACGTCATAGACTGCGCCACAGACGACAAGCAGCGTGCTGTGGGCCACGCTGTCTTTGAAATCCCCAAAGATGTAGACGCGGCCCGCCTGGCCGCTGCGTGGAAGGAGACCGTGCTTCACACTCCCTCCCTGCGGACTTGCACGTTTACGTCCAAAGCCGGAGATGTGTTCCAGGTGGTCCTGAGAGATAGCTTTGTCTTCTCGTGGATGTCTGGGCCATCTGTGGATCTTAAGGAGGCGGTTGTGCAAGACGAGGCTGCTGCTGCTTTGGCTGGCCCGCGCTGTAACCGCTTCGTTCTCCTCGAAGACCCTGATACAAAGGAGCGTCAGCTCATCTGGACGTTCAGCCATGCTCTCGTTGATAGTACCTTCCAGGAACGTATCCTTCGACGAGTCCTCAAAGCTTATAAGGATGCCAATGACGAACATCCCCGTCAGATCGAGACACCAGATTCCTCCCAGGCTACGCCCGAGGAGGATCTACAGCCCAACCCATCCAAGATGCTCAAGATCCCTCAAGCCGCGGATATGGAACGTGCTGTTGAGTTTTGGAAGGATCATCTAAGTGGCTTGAATGCTTCTGCCTTCCCGCATTTGTCGTCTCATTTGTCTATGCCGCATCCAGATGCAAAGGCAGAGCATAGAGTATCCTACTCGTCTTCAGCACAGCAAAAAACGTCCAGTGCTACTATTTGCCGAACTGCACTGGCAATTCTGTTATCTCGTTATACACACTCTCCTGAAGCACTCTTTGGCGTTGTCACTGAGCAAACTCCCATGCTGGAGGAGCAACTCATGCTCGATGGCCCAACACGTACAGTCGTACCAATCCGCGTATCCTGTGCTTCTGAACAGTCAGTGTCTGATATCATGAGCACTATTGAATCCTACGATCAGACCATGCGGCAGTTCGCACACGCTGGTCTTCGCAACATCGCCAGCGCCGGAGACGATGAATCCGCCGCCTGCGGCTTCCAGACCGTCCTTCTGGTCTCCGATGGAGACGCCCATCCAGCTTCTACTTGGGAGATCCTCAAGAAGACTGAGGAACCTGAGGGTTTCATCCCCTGCACGAACCGTGCTCTGCTCTTAAGTTGCCAGACGACCAGCTCCGGAGCACACTTATCCGCCAGATACGACCAGAGTGTTATCAACGCTGATCAAATGGCCCGACTCCTGCGCCAACTAGGCCATCTGATCCAAAACCTACAAACCTCCACAGATCTACCCGTGGAAAAGGTGGACATGATGACGCAAGAAGACTGGTCAGAGATCGAGAGATGGAACTCAGACTCCATCGACGCACGAGACACGCTTATCCACAGAGAGATGCTGAAGTGGACTTCCCAGTCGCCTAACAAAGCTGCCGTCGCCGCGTGGGATGGAGAGTGGACATATGCTGAGCTGGACGATGTATCTTCTCGCCTAGCTCAGTACATCAACTCTACTGACCTGGGCAAGGAGCACGTGATAGTACCCATCTACTTTGAGAAATCGAAATGGGTCGTTGCTTCGATGCTGGCTGTGCTCAAGGCTGGCCATGCATTTACTCTCATTGACCCCAGTGATCCACCGGCTCGAACAGCCCAGGTCGTGCAGCAAACTTCTGCAACGGTTGCTCTTACTTCCAAGCTCCACCGCGAGACTGTTCAATCTACTGTTGGGCGCTGCATCGTTGTCGACGATGACTTTGTCCAATCCCTTCCCCAGTCCAGTGAACTTTCAGCATCTGTAAAGGCAAATGATCTAGCCTATGTTATCTTCACCTCCGGCAGCACAGGCGATCCAAAGGGAATCATGATCGAGCACCGCGCGTTCTCATCCTGCGCCATCAAGTTCGGTCCCGCGCTGGGCATTACCTCCAACACACGCGCTCTGCAGTTCGGTTCCCATGCCTTTGGCGCGTGTATTCTCGAGATCATGACGACGCTCATCCACGGCGGCTGTGTCTGTATCCCCTCTGACGACGACCGCATGAACAACGTCCCTGAGTTCATCAACCGGACTAACGTCAACTGGGTCATGGCAACACCTTCGTACATGGGGACGTTCCAGCCAGAGGTTGTTCCTGGTTTGAAGACTTTGGTGCTAGTGGGTGAGCAAATGTCTGCTTCTGTGAATGAGGTCTGGGCTCCTCGTGTTCAGCTCCTCAACGGTTACGGACAGAGTGAGAGTTCTTCTATCTGCTGTGTAGCCAAGATCAGCCCTGGTTCGTCTGAGCCAAATAACATCGGCCACGCAGTGGGCGCACACTCCTGGATCGTTGATCCGGAGGATCCAAACCGCTTGGCACCCATCGGCGCAATTGGTGAGCTGGTCATCGAGAGTGTGGGTATCGCACGCGATTACATCGTTGCGCCGCCACAGGATAAGTCTCCTTTCATCAAGACTGCTCCTACGTGGTATCCGTCCAAGCAACTCCCAGATGGTTTCAAGATCTACAGAGCAGGAGATCTTGCATGCTACGCATCTGATGGCAGTATCGTGTGTCTTGGCCGCATGGACTCCCAGGTCAAGATCAGAGGACAGCGTGTCGAGCTGGGTGCAGTGGAGACTCACCTTCGACAACAGATGCCTGACGATATGACCATCGTGGTTGAAGCTGTCAAGTTCTCTGATGCGTCAAGCACCACCGTTTTGACAGCCTTTTTGATCGATGCAGCTGAGAAGAACACTCATATCTTGGACCAACGCGCTACGAGGGAGATCAATGCCAAGATGGAGCAAGTTCTTCCTCGCCATTCCATCCCCGCGTCCTACATCTCTATGAGCGATCTCCCCCAAACTGCCACTGGTAAAGTCGATCGTCGAAGACTTCGCATCATGGGCAGCAAGATACTGAGCCGAAAGACTCATTCCACCCCGTCTCAGCAAACGCAGACTACCATCTCATCTGGAACCGACACAGAGACCAAGCTGGAGAGCATCTGGATCACTAGCTTGGACCTCGAGCCCGGTTCTGCAAACATGTCAGCTACATTCTTCGAGATGGGCGGAAACTCCATCATCGCAATCAAGATGGTCAACATGGCGCGCTCCAATGGCATAGAGCTCAAGGTGTCAGACATCTACCAGAACCCCACGCTAGATGGTCTCAAGGCTGTTGTCATTGGAAGTTCGCTGCCATACAGTCTTATTCCCAAGGTGACCCGCGAAGGCTCCGTTAGTGAGCAGTCTTATGCGCAGAACAGAATGTGGTTCCTGGATCAGTTGTCCGAGGGGGCTTCGTGGTATCTCATCCCCTACGCTGTGCGCATGCGAGGTCCCGTGGATGTTGATGCGTTAACGCGTGCTTTACTCGCACTTGAACAGCGTCATGAGACACTGCGAACTACATTTGAGAACCAAGATGGTGTTGGAGTTCAGATCATTCATGACAGACTCTCCAAAGAGCTGCAAGTCATCGATGCTCTGGACGGTGACGAGGGTGGTATCAAGACACTCTACAAAGTAGAGACCACCACATTCGACATCACATCCGAAGCAGGCTGGAGCTCAACCCTCATCCGCCTCGGCAAAGACGACCACATTCTCTCCATAGTCATGCACCATATCATCTCCGACGGCTGGTCCATCGACGTTCTCCGCCGCGAACTCATCCAACTCTACGCCGCCGCTCTGCAGGGCAAAGATCCCTCCTTCGCACTAACCCCCCTACCCATCCAGTACAGCGACTTTGCCGTGTGGCAGAAGCAGGATGCCCAAGCAGCTGAACACGAGAAACAGCTCCAGTACTGGAAGAAGCAACTCGCGGATAGTTCACCCGCCAAAATCCCTACCGACTTCCCCCGTCCAGATCTCCTGTCCGGTGACGCAGGCGTTGTGCCCGTGACCATCGACGGCGAGCTGTATCAGAAGCTCCGAGCCTTCTGCAACAAACACAACAGCACTTCATTCTCCGTCCTCCTCGCTGCTTTCCGCGCGGCGCATTACCGTCTCACAGCTGTTGACGACGCGGTGATCGGTATCCCCATTGCGAACCGTAACCGCTGGGAGCTGGAGAATATGATTGGTTTCTTCGTCAACACGCAGTGTATGCGCATTGCCGTTGACGAGACGGATACCTTTGAGAGTCTGGTGCGCCAGGTTAGATCTACGACTACAGCTGCGTTTGCGCACGAGGATGTCCCCTTTGAGCGTGTCGTTTCGGCGCTTCAGCCTGGCCATAGAGATCTTTCCCGAACACCGCTGGCCCAGATAATGTTTGCTGTTCACTCGCAAAAGGATCTTGGACGCTTCGAGCTGGAGGGCATCCAGTCCGAGCCCATCGCCAGCAAGGCCTACACCAGATTTGACGTCGAGTTCCATCTGTTCCAACAGGCCGACGGACTGAAGGGCAGCTGCAACTTTGCCACAGATCTCTTCAAGCCCGAAACTATCCAGAATGTCGTCAGCGTGTTTTTCCAGATTCTGCGCCATGGCCTTGACCAGCCTGAGACGTGTATCTCGGTTCTTCCACTGACTGATGGAGTCGAGGAACTCCGCAAGCTGGATCTGCTGGAGATCAAGAGGACTAACTACCCTCGTGATTCGAGCGTGGTAGATGTCTTCCGCGAACAAGCTGCCGCCAACCCAGAGGTTATCGCTGTCACTGACTCATCTTCTCGTCTGACTTACGCAGAGCTGGACCATAAGTCTGAGCTGCTCTCACGATGGCTTCGACGACGCAACTTGGCGCCAGAGACGCTGGTCAGTGTTCTTGCTCCCCGGTCTTGCGAGACTATCGTTGCCTATGTTGGTATCCTCAAGGCGAACCTGGCGTATCTTCCTCTTGACGTGAGGTCCCCAGTGGCTCGTATGAAGGACATCTTGTCAAGCGTGTCCGGAAACACCATAGTTCTTATGGGCACTGGGGTAGAGGATCCCGGGTTTGGCCTACCGCAACTAGAGCTCGTACGCATCACCGACACTTTCGATGAGACCATCGAGGACGTGCAAGACTCTCCCCAACCATCTCCTACAAGCCTCGCCTACGTCGTCTTCACATCCGGTTCGACTGGTAAACCCAAGGGCGTCATGATCGAGCACCGGGCCATTGTGCGTCTCGTCAAGAGCGACAACTTCCCCGGCTTCCCCTCCCCCGCTCGCATGTCAAACGTCTTCAACCCCGCCTTCGACGGAGCCATCTGGGAGATCAACTGGATGCTCCTGAATGGCGGAACAGTCGTCTGCATCGACTACCTGACCACTCTGGACGGCAAAGAGCTCGCTGCCGTGTTTGCCAAAGAGCGCGTCAACGCCGCCTTCCTGGCGCCTGCGATGCTCAAGCTTTACCTCGTTGATGCGCGCGAGGCTTTGAAGAACCTTGACTTCCTTGTTGTTGGAGGTGAGAAGTTCGATACCAGGGAGGCCAAGGAGGCCGTGCCGCTTGTGAGAGGTACCATTGCCAATATCTATGGTCCTACTGAGGCTGGAATGATCAGCACGTGCTATAATATCCCCAAGGATGAGGCTTACACCAATGGCGTTCCCATTGGTGGAAGTATCTACAACTCTGGTGCCTACGTCATGGATCCCAACCAGCAACTTGTAGGCCTTGGCGTCATGGGAGAGCTTGTTGTTACTGGAGACGGTGTTGGTCGAGGCTACACTAACCCCGAGCTCAACAAGAACCGCTTTATCGACATCCCCATCGAGGGCAAGACTTTCAAGGCTTACCGTACTGGTGACCGAATGCGAGCACGAGTAGGAGATGGTCTCCTTGAGTTCTTCGGCCGCATGGACAACCAGTTCAAGATCCGCGGTAACCGTATCGAAGCAGGGGAAGTTGAGTCTGCCATGCTCAGCCTCAAGAATGTCCTTAACGCCGCCATTGTCCTCCGCGGGGGCGGAGAAGATGACGGGCCACTCGAGATGGTCGGATTCATCGTCGCGGACGACAAAAATGACACCACGGAAGAGGAAGAGACGGGCAACCAGGTTGAGGGCTGGCAGGACCATTTCGAGAGCGGCATGTACTCCGATATTAGCACCGCCGTGGACCAGTCCGCCATCGGAAACGATTTCAAAGGCTGGACGTCTATGTACGATGGTAAGGATATCAACAAGGGCGAGATGCAGGAGTGGTTGGACGACGCTATTCACACCCTGCATAACGGCCAGATCCCTCATGATGTTCTCGAGATCGGTACCGGTAGTGGTATGATCTTGTTCAACCTCAACCCAGGCCTCAACAGCTACGTCGGTCTCGATCCATCCAAGTCAGCAGTTGAGTTCGTCAACAGAGCCGTCGAGTTCTCTCCCAAGTTCGCAGGAAAAGCAAAGGTCCACGTCGGCATGGCCACAGACGTCAACAAACTAGGCGAGCTACACCCCGATCTCGTGGTCTTCAACTCGGTTGTTCAATACTTCCCCACACCCGAGTATCTCGCCGAGGTCATCGACGGCCTCATCGCCATTCCCAGTGTTAAGCGCATCTTCCTCGGCGATATCAGATCGTATGCTACCAACAGACACTTCCTCGCCGCACGCGCAATCCACACACTCGGCACCAACAACAACGCCACCAAGGACAGGGTGCGCCAGAAGATCCAGGAGCTGGAAGATCGAGAGGAGGAGTTCCTTGTTGAGCCTGCCTTCTTCACCACTCTGAAGGAGCGACGTCCGGATGTTGTCAAGCACGTCGAGATCATCCCCAAGAACATGAAGGCCACCAACGAACTCAGCGCGTACCGCTACACCGCTGTCGTGCATCTGCGGGATGAAACGGACGAGCCTGTGCATCATATTGAGAAGGATAGTTGGATTGACTTTGAGGCGAAGCAAATGGATAAGAAGGCTCTTCTTGACCACCTGCGCCTCTCCAAGGATGCCATGAGTGTGGCTGTTAGCAACATCACCTACGCCCATACTTCCTTTGAACGACGCATCGTTGAGTCTCTCGACGAAGACAGCAAGGATGACACCAAGGGTACACTCGATGGTGCAGCATGGCTCTCAGCAGTTCGCTCCGAAGCCGAAAGCCGCGCCTCACTCACCGTCCCCGATATCCTGGAGATCGCCAAAGAGGCTGGTTTCCGAGTCGAAGTCAGCGCCGCTCGCCAGTGGTCCCAGAACGGTGCTTTAGACGCAGTCTTCCACCACTTCCCACCCTCCAGCACCGACCGCACTCTAATCCAGTTCCCTACGGACAATGACACTAGATCATCGCTCACTCTCGCCAACCGCCCTCTCCAGAAGCTGCAGCGCCGTCGTGCCGCTCTGCAAGTCCGCGAGAAGCTCCAGACGCTGGTCCCGTCTTATATGGTCCCTCCCAACATCGTAGTGCTAGACACGATGCCTCTCAATACCAACGGCAAGATCGACAGAAAGGAGCTTACGCGTAGAGCACGAACACTGCCGAAGCAGCAGACTGCGGCGCCTGTGCCGGACTTCCCTATCTCCGATATCGAGATCACGCTGTGTGAGGAGGCAACTGAGGTCTTTGGAATGAAGGTCGAAATCAGCGATCACTTCTTCCAGCTCGGCGGTCACTCTCTCCTCGCTACGAAACTTATTTCTCGCATCCAGCACCGTCTCCATGTGCGGGTTACTGTGAAGGACGTATTCGACAGCCCTGTCTTTGCCGATCTGGCAGTCATCATCCGTCAAGGACTTGCTATACAGAACCCTGTTGCTGAAGGACAGGACAAGCAAGGCTGGTCCTCACGGGTTGCCCCTCGTACAGAAGTCGAGAAGATGTTGTGCGAGGAGTTCGCAGCTGGTCTTGGTGTCCCGGTTGGTATCACTGACAACTTCTTCGATCTCGGTGGTCACTCGCTCATGGCTACTAAGCTAGCTGTGCGAATTGGCCGTCGCCTTGATACCGCCATCACAGTCAAGGACATCTTCGACTACCCTGTGCTTTTCCAATTGGCGAAGAAGTTGGAGTCTTCGCATTCCAAGAGCTACGAGGAGTCTGGCGACGATATCCAGATGGCCGATTACACTGCATTCCAGCTCCTCGATCTGGAAGACCCCCAAGACTTTGTTCAGTCCCAGATTCGGCCTCAACTGGACTCCTGCTACGGCACCATCCAGGATGTCTACCCGTCTACGCAGATGCAAAAGGCCTTCCTCTTCGATCCCACGACCGGCGAGCCCCGAGGTCTTGTGCCTTTCTATATCGACTTCCCCAGCAATGCAGATGCCGAGACCCTCACCAAGGCTATCGGAGCTCTAGTTGACAAGCTCGATATGTTCAGAACTGTCTTCCTGGAGGCCGCAGGCGATCTGTACCAAGTTGTCGTTGAGCACCTCAACCTGCCTATTGAGACCATCGAGACCGAGAAGAACGTCAACACTGCGACCGGTGACTACCTGGATGTCCATGGAAAGGACCCTGTCCGTCTAGGCCACCCATGCATCCAATTTGCCATTCTGAAGACTACCTCCTCTGTCCGTGTTCTCCTGCGAATGTCACACGCTTTGTACGACGGTTTGAGTTTTGAGTACATCGTCCGTGGTCTCCACGTTCTCTACAGCGGTAGAAACCTCCCCCCACCAACACAGTTTGCGCGATACATGCAGTATGCTGCACACAGTCGTGAAGAAGGTTATCCCTTCTGGCGCGAGGTTCTGCAGAACGCGCCCATGACAGTTCTACACGACACCAATAACGGTATGTCTGAGCAAGAGATGCCAGCCTCCAAGGCGGTACACCTGTCAGAGGTCGTCAACGTTCCAGCGCAAGCTATTCGAAACAGTACCAACACCCAAGCGACCGTCTTCAACACCGCCTGTGCCCTTGTCCTAGCCAAGGAATCCGGCTCACAGGATGTCGTCTTCGGCCGTATTGTCTCTGGTCGACAAGGTCTACCAGTCGTCTGGCAGGACATCATCGGCCCCTGCACAAACGCCGTGCCCGTCCACGCACGCGTCGACGATGGAAACCCCCAACGCATCATCCGCGACCTACGCGACCAATACCTCCGCACTCTGCCCTTCGAATCGCTTGGCTTCGAGGAAATCAAGCGTAACTGCACGGACTGGCCCGAAGAATTGACCAACTTCTCTGTCTGCGTGACGTACCACAACTTCGAGTACCACCCCGAGAGCGAAGTTGACAACCAAAAGGTTGAGATGGGAGTTTTGGCAAAGTATGTTGAGTTGAGTGAAAACGAGCCGCTGTACGATCTTGCTATTGCGGGAGAGGTTGAGGCGGATGGAGTTAACCTGAAGGTCACTGTTGTTGCAAAGGCAAGGCTTTACAATGAGGCGAGGATTAGACATGTGCTTGAGGAAGTTTGCAAAACTTTCAATGGTTTGAACGAGGCTTTGTAGGCGTCATGAACGGAATGGCAGGAGGTGTGATTGGTTTGTTTGTAGGAGTATGAGGTAGTTTTGTTTGTAGTGTAATTCAAGGCGTTATATAAAACATCTCAGACATACTATTTCTTGATTAGTCCTCATAACTAATGGCCCTGTGTAAAGTTTTACACAACTTAAGGCTTGTATTTTATACTCCGAAACCTCTTCTTGAAATTGTTTTATTCATTATCACGGATAATGCGACTGTTAACATGGTAATTCAAAACTATATTTCACGTTAGGGTTAAAGTCAGCTACATTAGTATTGTCGGCGTCGCTAGGGATAATAAGCCTAAGTGAGAATGTAAGATATATAATTATATTGACTGGAATCCCCTGAGGGGATAAATATCTGTAAGACTTATTCCCATTCTATACTGCTACTACACTAACTGTCAATAATGTTATTATTTAAATAGAGCCCACCCTATACCAATAATATTAAATCGGTAATAAAGTGTGCGATGGCCTATCTAAGATTCTATTATAGTTAACTGCAGAGACCGATTGGCCTAGCTGTATGTACATTTTCAAGAATGTTACTACTTGTATCCTGGCGTGGGGGCTGGACAGCGTGTAAACCAGAGGGGAGGTGTTGAAACGGTGAATAAGTAAGAACTCTCCCCCTAAATAGGTTACTATTAGAAGCTTCTTAATAAAGAGAAAAGATAGGAAAGATATTAATAAGTCTATAATATTAAAAGATAATACTAACTCAGGATAAATTCTTTAATCTTTTTAATATTAAGCTTTACTAATAAGGGAAGTAATAAGTTTAAGTAATATAGTTAATAAGTATATATACTAGATAAGTATATATATTACTTTTTCTATACTTCTTTTATTATATATATAATAAGATTCCTATAATCTATTTAATTAATTAAAATTACTTATTATACTTTTCTATAGATAACTCTAGAACTACCTAATAGGTCTTTATATTATACCCGGTCTCGCTATATATACCATAGCACTAAATACCCGGTCTAATTAACCTATTACGACCCTAGTCAGACACGTTACATGCCCCCCTATAAACTACACCAATTATAAGACTATATTATAGACCGACCTTACAGGCATTTCAGTCTATAAAACACTAATAGAACCGATAATTAATATCGCCCGGTCTATATAAAACTAACCTTATACTTATTTCGGTCTAATATCTACACTTTAATATATAAAATATATTTATTAATACTTTTATAGATATTAACTTACTAACTATTAATATAACTTCTTTACCTTAATATACCTAACCCACTCTATTAACTATTAAAAGATATAACTTCTTTACTATTACTTAAAATATATCTTATAATCCTATAAATATATACCTAAGTATAGCTTAATATATCCCTTTAGAAACCTAACCGTTATATATTAATAGCTTTTATTTAATATTATACTATATAATCTAAGTAATATTATAATAGCCGCCTCTATTACCCCAGTTTAGTAATAGAATATTATTAATAATAATAAAACTCTTACTAACTAAGGTCCGACCCTTATTAAGGAAATAAATACTAATAAAAACTCTTTAAAAAGCTTTAATAATATAAAGATAATATAACTACATAAATAAGTTATTAATATAGCTACTAAAATAGATAACTTACGTAAAATACTTTAATAAGCCCTTAACCTTTAGACCTAATAGGCATATAATAATTAGAATAGTCTATAGGAAATATATAACCTTATTAATATAATAACTTATAGAAAGGAAACTAAAGAGGTTCTTAAACTAAACCTACCTAAAATATTTAATAAAATACCTAATAAACTACCTATATTTACCACCTAATATTAAACCTTTATAAATTACTATTTAATATAGTTTTATAAATATATTAATAAGGTAAAGTATATAATTAGATACCTTAAGGGTATTACTATATAATAGTTCTAACCTATTATAGAAAAATAGACTAATAAGGTAAATATTAAAGACTTAGAATTAAAAGCTTATATACTCTTTATTAACTACCAAGCCTTTAAAAAAGCATTATAATAAGCCTTTAGAACTATTAATAAAAAAAGATATACTAAATAAAAAATTAAGGTAATTTAATAGATTAGGTTAGTATTAAAGCTAGGAGTAGAGTTTTTATAGCTTACCTTTAAGTTATTATAAAACTAAGATATCTTAATATTACTATTCTTTAATATACTTAAGGAATTAATATAAATAAAACTATATAAAGAAAATTACCTAAAAACCTTAATAAAATATATTAATATAGCAATTAGAATCGATAATTACTAGTTTACCTAACGAATTTATAACTCCTACTATAATAAGCTATAATAAAATACTTAACCTAAGTATAATATAAACTAAAGATATTAATAAGATAATAATATATCCTATAGAATAGTATTAAGACTAATAGTTATTATAATAATTAAATAAGATAAATCTAAGATTACCTACTAGAACTATAATAAGAAAGGATATTTTAATATAAAATATAAGAACCCTATTAAAACTAATTAAAAATATAAGCCAGTATTAAAAAGAAGAAATAACTAAATAACTAAATAAAAAGAAAACTAAGAACCCTAAATAGCAATTAGAAGTATATATTAAATCGCTATAACTAGATCTAGATATAATAAATTAGACTTTTAAGTAACCTATAATTCTAAAGTAGGAAAAATTAAATACCTTAAAGACTACTACCTAAGTAAAAACGAAGTTATTATTAAATACTACCTAAAATAAAAAGGAAAGAAATATACCTTACTTAATTACTAAGTAATCTAAGTAAACTATATAAAAGCTTAATAAAAGTAAAAAGAATATATATAGTTATAGAAAAATAAAAAGGCTAAATTAAAGGCCGCTTAGACCTTAATCCCTAAGGGACTATTAATATAACCTAATAGTTTAACTATTATAATAATATAAAAGGGAAAAAAGGTTAACCCTAACCTAGAATTAATACTTACACCTAAAGAAATTAGCCAAGGGGTTAATAAATTACTTAATATTACCTTTACGTAATTACTAATATTATAACCTAATAGAACTATCTAAATATTAATATAAATATTATAAAATAAAAATACCTTTAAGCCTAGTAAGGTATTAAAAACCCTAGAATAATTAGAAATACCAGTTAAATAGGATAACTAAAGAAATATTATTATAATATAAACTAACTAAGAATTAAAACTATACTTAATAATTAACCACCTCTTAATATATACTGCCAGGAAGAGATTAAACTAATACTATAAAGATTTTAGCTATATTTCTACCTAATAAATAGAAATAAAATACCAAGGTAAGCCACTAAAGAAAGATAAAAACCTATAAAAAGCTATATATATCCTATAATATAATAAATTCAGAAATTAATACTAAAATAGAAAAAATAAAAAATATATAAAACTTATAAAAAAATATATAGAAATATTATAAAATAATAATATTTATATCTAAGCTATTATTAATAAATAGTAAGAAAATTTAATAATACTATTATAATAAGTAATAATATTTATAAACTAAAGATAGTACCTAAGTTACCCTTTATATAAATAATTATTATAGATTTTATATATAGCTTATTACTATATATTATATTAATAATATAAAATTAGTAATAATTACTTTTTAAAATAAATACCTAAATATATAACTTAAAAACTATATATTATTATTAATATACTAGGTTATTAAGTATATTATAAATACCTTAAAATATAAATAGTTTAATTTTAAGCCTATATAAAAATAAGGGAAAAAACCTTAAACTATATAAAATAGCGACGAAATATTACCTTATAAAGATAATATATTATTATATCCCTAGTAGGGATTAGTAAATAAAAACTATAAATACTAAATAATAAATAACTTATTATATAATAAAAGTATAACTTAAGTAAAGACCTTAATAAAAAACCTATTCTAGACCTAAAAATACTATAATAATAAGAATAGGTAGATCTATTAGTTAAATAATAAGTGGTAGATTACTAGGAATAACTTTAGTAATAATATAAATATTTAGAAAATAAAAACTATTACGATAGTAAATACAGCCTAGATTACCTAAGTATTATAGAAAAAGGCCGATATTATTTATAATAAAGCTATAGATAAGTAAAAAGTAAAGAAATATTTTTAAAATAACCTAGACCGGTTAATTAACTTATTTAGAATTAAAAGTTAAAATTAAAAAAAAATAGCTAATTACTTTTATTAACTATAAAGCTAACTATAATTATATTAACCTTAGTATAGTTAATAAGTTAAAATTACTATAAAGATATAAAAAACATTTTTATTTAGTATTTAATTTAAAAGGTAAGTATTTTAAGTATAATAGTAAATAAATTAACTAAGAGATTAATTACTTAAAGGTATTTATTAATAGATATAATTAAGGTATTAATTTTAATATACTTCCGAGCCTAGGATATAACCTAGTCTTAAGATTACTATAATTATAATATTATAACCTATATATTAACTAAAAGACTGGCTAGGCTAACTATAAAGTTAACCCCTTTAATAATAAACTTAGTAATTTAAATAATAAATAGAGATCTTAAGCTTTAATTAAAGACTATAATAAAAATAAGTATAATAAAAATTACTTACCCCTAAAGGGAATATAATATAAATATAATAAGGGTAAGAAAAAATTTATATAATAAATAATTATAAAAATTAGGTATTAATACTATAAAATAGAAAAATAATTATAAAATATAAAAACTTAATAGAAAAAAGAAAAGGATAATAAACTTAAGAATATATTACTAAAATACTATATCTATAAAAAACTATTTAAGGAAAAACTAGAAATAAAAGTATTATAATATAGCTATTAAGACTATAAAATATAACTTAAATTAAATAACCTATTACTTTAAAAGATTTATAACCTTAATTAAAAGAAGTTATATACCTTAAGGGAATATCTTAATATAGAATTAGCTAAGGGAAATATTAAGATTTTTACTTTACTAATAGGATTCTTAGTAATATTTATCCCTAAGAAAAATAGATTATTATAACTTATTATAGATTTTTAAAAATTAAATAAACTTATTATTAAGGATAGAACCTTATTTCTATTTATTATAAAATTTAAGGATTACCTATAAAGAAAATAGATCTTTATAGTTTTTAACCTTAAGGAAGTCTATAATCTAATTTATATTAAAAAAAGAAATAAATAAAAAATAACTTTTAAAACTAAATTTAGACTTTTTAAATATTTAATTATACCTTTTAGATTTATTAATATACCGGTAACCTTTTAATAAATAATTAATAATATTCTATAATAATACCTTAATGTCTTTATAGTTTACTACCTAAATAATATCTTTATTTTCTTTAATATAAAAAAAGAATATTTAGAATATATTTATAAGGTATTTAAAGTATTATAAAATATTAATTTACTAATTAAATCTAAGAAAAGTTACTTTTATATAAAAAAAGTAAACTATCTTAAATATATTATTTTATTAAGTAAAATCTAAATAAATTAAAAAAAAATATTAATAATATAAGATTAGCTATAACTATTAATAATTAAAGAAATATAAAGCTTTTTAGGTTTTACTAATTACTATTAATAATTTATTAAAGACTTTAATAAAATTATAAACCTACTTACTAAACTAATTAAAAAAGATAAAAAGTTTATATTTAAAAGTTAAGTAAAGGAAGTTTTTATAAAGCTTTAAAATATAATTCTTAATAAATTAGTACTTATTATATTTAATCTAACTAAAAAAATCAAGTTTAAGACAGACTTATTAGATTTTACTTTAAGAAAATAGATTAGTTAATATAATAAATAAAGAAAGCTATACCTAATAGCCTTTTACTTATATAAACTATATAAAGTAAAACTTAATTACCCTATCTATAATAAAGAATTCTTAACTATTATTAACTATTTTAAAAAGTTTAAATACTACCTTATAAAAAGCCTTTACTAAGTTAAAGTTTATATTAACTATTAAAACATTTTATACTTTATTACTACTTAAAAGCTAAATCGATAATAACTATATTATGTAGAATACCTATATAAATTTAATTTTATAATTATTTACTATAAAGGATTTAATAATAAATAAGTAAATACTATTAATTAAAGACCGGATTATAATACCGATATAACTAAATATAATAAATAAGTTTTAAAATATAATAATAAAAGGGAATATAAATTTACTTAATAAACTAGAATAATTATATATACTTAAATAAGGGAATTTAAATTATAGTTCTCTATAAAATCTAATAAATAACTTTAAAAAGAATACTAAATATAATTATAAAACGCTCTTTATAATATCTAAGAAATAATATTTAAACCAGATAGTTTAATTATAGAATAATATATACTATAAGAATATTAAGAATTATTAATATAGGAAATATATAAATATCCCCTATATAGCTATTAAGGTATTATAAAAATATTAAAATAAATATAAAAAGACTATTAAGAAAAAGAACTTAAAAAGACTATTAAGAAAGTTATTAAGTAATATAACCTATATAAAAAGATAAAAATATAATAATATAAACCCTATAAGAACTTATAGGCATTACTAATTATATAATAACCTTAGGATTTAATTATAATAGACTTTATAATTAAATTATTACTATTTAAAAAACCCTTAATCGGTATCTTTTATAATAGTATTATAGTTATTATTAACTAATTAATAAGATTTTTATATTACTTACTTTATAAAAAGGCTATAAATATAAAAGAACTTTTTTATATTTTTTATTAATATATTATAGCTATTTATAACTTATTAAATGAAATTATATTAAATAAAGAATTAATATTTATAGCTAAGTTTTAATAATTACTTATAGTATATTTAAAACTAAATTATAAACTATTAATAGTATTTAGGCTATAAATAAATAGTTAGACTAAAAGAATAAACTAAATACTAAAATAATACCTACGGTATTATATTAACTATAAATAGAATAATTAAGTAAAAGAATTACTATTAACCTAACTTACCTATAATACCGTCTATAATAAAAGTATAAAACTTATACCTACCTTTATTAATTTTAATTTTATATTAAATATATTTTACTATATATAAAAACCTAAATCTATTAACTTAATAGTTATTATTAAAAGTAAAGACCTTAAAATATTATATAAAAAAATAAAAATAAAACTTAAATTTATTAAAAATTAAATAAATAATTACTATAATCTAAAATAAATAAAAAGACTATCCTTTTTAAAGGGAGATATAATTTACCTTACTATAAAAAATATCTTAATAAAATAACTATTTAAAAAACTTAACTATAAGTATATTAAACTATATAAAATTATATAAAAAATTTTAAAAAATAACTATAAACTAGACTTACTATTAAAGGTTAAGCTTTACCTAATCTTTTATATTATACTATTAGAATTAATAATTAATATTATTTAAATTAAGATTAAAAATAAACTAGAAAAAATTAAAAGGCTAAAAGCCTATAAAGCTAAAATAATTAGGGAAATATATAAATATAAAGGTAAAAAAGAATACCTAATTAAATAAAAAAACTACCTAGAAAGTAAAAATATATAAAAACTAACTAAATACCTTACTAATACCTAATAACTCCTAAAGAACTTCTATTAATAAGAATATTAATATAAATAGAATTCCAGTTAATTATATTAAAACACCTTAAAAACTACAAGTTAATAACCATAAATAACTCTTTAATAATAAACTTACCTAACTCCTCCTAAGATTACATTTTATAAGTAAATAAATTATTACCTTTCTTCTTTAAAGCCTGCTTTTACTTATAAACTTAAGTAAGATATACTATAGTAAGCTTAAAAGCCGCCTTTATATTCTCCTTTTCCTTCTCTAGCTTTATATAAGCTTTTATATTCTAAAAAACTATAAAAAATATTAAAAAAAAAACAAAAAAATACTAAAAAAGAACTTATAATAAGAAATAACTCCTACACCATTATAGACCACTTTAGCCTTAATATAGTTTTAATAATAATAGGACTGATTACCTTTAACCTAATAAGAGTAACTATTTTAAAAATAATAAAAATATAGTATAATTTTATTACTATACTTAATAATATATTTAGATAATTTTAAAGCTTTTATAATTTTTAAATAAGATTTTTATTTTAAAATGTAATTAGATATTATAAGTTATGTATATAATAAGTTTTTATAAGTCTAGGTTATAACCTTACCTAATAAAGGAATAAACAGGCGGTTATATAGGTCTTAAGGATAAGTCTATTAAAAAGGAAGAGATTATATTACGACCCTAGTTAGATACGTTATATACCCCCCTATAAATTATACTAATTATAAGACTATATTATAGACCGACCCTATAGGCATCTCAGTCTATAAGATATTAATAGGACCGATAATTAATATTACCCGGTCTATATAAAACCGACCTTATATTTACTTCGGTTTAATATTTACACTTTAGTATATAAAATATATTTATTAATACTTTTATAGATATTAACTTACTAGCTATTAATATAACTTCTTTACCTTAATATACCTAACCTGCTTTATTAACTATTAAGAAACGTAATTTCTTCGCTACCGCTTAGAATATATCCTATAATCCTATAAATATACACCTAAGTACGGCTTAGTATATCCCTTTAGAAACCTAACCGTTATATAACCTTCCTTAACTATTACTTCTCGATAATTCGGCCACTACCTATATATTAATATCTATCTAATTAATTATTTATAATACTTTTTATATATTTAATATATCTCTATTCTATAGTCTGGTCTTTTTTTATCTATAGTGCCGGCTTAATATCTTATTTACCTCTTAAAGTTCTTTATTTTTTACTATTAATAAGGTAACCTTATATATAATTACCTTAGCTCCTTTAAAAAGACTTTAAAGAGATTTAATAATTAACTTCGGTAAGCTATTATAATACCTTTTAATTTGCCTAATAAGGTAATTAGACTGAGATTTAGCCTTTATTACTATTTATAAGGTCTTTAAAGTCTAAGAAGAGAAAGGCTAAGATACCTCCCTAAGAGGTATTAAAGTCTATAACTATATATTAAACTTTAAGATTATATTTTCTAGGTTAAGAGGAATAAAACTAGCTCTTTTAAAACCCCCCTAGATATTACTTTCTATAAAAATAATTTTAAATATAATATAAAAGGGAGAAAAGAACTTAATCTTTAAAATATAAATTATAAAATATTTAATTAGATATTTTACTTTTTAATTATATATCTTTTTTAATAGCCTAAAATACTTAATATTAAAAGGCTAAAGGAGATAAGATATATAAATAGGTATATAAAGTATAATAATCTTATTCTCCTTATAATATCTCTTAAAGTTAATAAAGTAATAGCTTTTATAACTATTAAGAATAAAAAAGTAATAGGTATTAATTAACTATTTAGATATATTTTAATTAAAATATTTTACTTATTTAAGACCTAATTTATTATTTATTTATTTATTTTTATTTATTATAATAACCTAGTTACCTAGGAGGTTATATTCTCGGTATTAATTTATAAGGTAATATTAGCCTATATTAATAATAAATAATATAATTAATTAACCTTCTATATTAATTACCTAAACTATAATAATCTATTCTTAATTTCTAGGCTATATTAATTTTAATCTTTTTTATCTCTTTAAATTAGTAATAACTATTCTAGCTATTATAATACCTATTATAAAGCCAGTCTTATTAAAGTTCTAGATATTATCTAATTTAATATTATACTTTATAATTATATTCTATATAAGCCTAATCTAGTTATAAATAATAGATAGATCTTTATATTTAGCTTTCTAATAGTTATATTTCGAAATAAATATATCTTAAGCTCTAGTTACTACTTAATAAAGTTATAAGCCTAGCGCTTACCGACTGGTAATATATTACGGTCTATAAGTAAAGAATTAGCTATATCTTCTATAAAATATAAATATAAGGGAAATCCTTATATATTAAGGTTAAGAATAAATTAAATTATTATCTATTTCTCTAAATTTAATAGTTTTTATAACTTTAGGATAATAATATATACTAAAAGAATACCTTATTAATAGTAATATAATTTCTAATAATTAATATAATAGATCTATATAGTATACTAGAGACTTATTTTTAGGTTATTTTAAATAGCTTAAAGGGTAAGAAGGATTCTAGCTTTATTTAATAATTAAGGTATATTTAGTTATTAAGAACTAATTAATTAAATTATTATAACCTAATAAGATAAAACGCTTATATTATATATACCCCACTTTAAAGCAACTAGTTATATATTAACTTATACTTTTAATACTAGGTAGCTATAATCCTATTTTATAGATTATACTTTTAATTTATAACTTACTATAAGCCCGTTTTATAATATTATAAGCCACCTAAATATATATATATATTTATTTAGCACTAAATAGAACTTAACTTACTAGCTATTAATATAATTTCTTTACCTAAATATACCTAACCTGCTTTATTTACTATTAAAAGATATAATATTTTATAATGCTTAATATAATACCCTATAGTATTTATTAATATAAACCTAATATAGACTAGTTTATCCCTTAGGAAACCTAACTATTATATATTAATAATTCTTATTTAGTATTATATTATATTACCCTAAGTAATATAAATATAATGGCTTTAATAACCCCTAACCAACCCGCTATAGCTATATATAGCCACTAGGTAACCCTAGCTAAAAATATTATTCCTATTAAGGAATTCCTAGAAATTTCTATAAATATTAATAAAAAAGGAAAAGTCTAGAAAGAAATTCCTAAAACCTATCCTACCTCTTATAAAGATAAGATAAAGAAACTTAAAAGAATTATTAAGGGTATATAAAATAACTATAATAACCTATTAGATATTATTAAATATAATACTAAGAAATCCTTAGCTAGGATTAAAGACCTAAAGAATAGACTTAATAAAGTTACTAACCTTATTAAAGTACTTAGCTAAGATATAAATAATACTTAGAAATTATATAAAAAATATATTAAATATATTATAGCTTTTATAGTAATTAGAAAAGATCTAGGAGAAATCCTTTATCACTACTAGCTAGATAGTTATAATAATAACTTAAATAAACTTTAAGAATTCCTTACTAGCCTAAAAAACTATTAAATATACTATTTAGTATAATTTACTATTAATAAACTCTAAGTCTAATATATAATAGGATTCCTAAAGGATAAGATATTATAAATTATAGAACCTATTATCCATAACTATATTAATTATCTATATTATAAATAAAAAGAGGTAATTAAATATATTTATAAGAAATATAAAAACTTTAAAAAAGAACTTATCTATACCTTTAGAATTATAAATAAAAAATAAAAAGTAAAAGCTAAGATTTAATAGTTAACTTAAAAAGGATCTATAATTTCTTACCTAGTAAAATACCGATATTAATTAGCTAAATTAAACTAAAATAAAGCTACTAATATAATATAAATATATTAAGACTTAAAATCTAAAGTTAAAAATACTATAATAAATATCTAAACTAAGCCCTAGATACTTAATAATCTTATAGCTATTATTATTAATATTAATAATTACCAGTTTAAATAATAAAAAGAAAAATAAACCAATCGATAAGGAAATACCTATAGCCCTAATTAGACTAGGAACCCCTATAATAGAAACCGTAATTACGCTAATTAAAGATAATTATAAAATATTAATATATCCTATAGAATAGATATAAGACTTATCGTAATTAGAGTAATTAAGCGAGATAAATCTAAAATTATATACTAAAACTATAGTAAGAAAGGATACTTTAATTTAAAATATAAAAACCCTATTAAAACTAATTAAAAATATAAACTAATATTAAAAGGAAAAAATAATTAAGTAACCTAATAAGGGGAAAAGTAAGAACCCTAAATAGTAATTAAAAATATATATTAAATTGCTATAATTAGGTCTAGATATAATAAATCGGATTTTAAAGTAACCTATAATTCTAAGGTAGGAAGGATTAATTACCTTAAAAACCACTACCTAAGTAAAAATAAAGTTATTATTAAATACTACCTAGAATAAAAAGAAAAAGAATATACCTTACTTAACCGCTATATAATCTAAATAAACTATATAGAAACTTAAAAAAAAAAAATAAAGTATATATAGTTATAGAGAAATAAAAAGGCTAAGTTAGAGGCTATTTAGACTTTAATCCCTAAAAGACCGTTAATATAACCTAATAGTTTAATTATTATAATAATATAAAAGGGAAAAGAGATTAACCCTAACCTAGAATTAATATTTATATCTAAAGAAATCTATTAAAGAGTTAATAAATTACTTAATATTACCTTTATATAACTATTAATATTATAACCTAATAAAACTATTTAAATATTAATATAAATACTATAAAATAAAAACCCCCTTAAGCCTAATAAAGTATTAAATACCTTAAAATAATTAGGAATACTAATTAAATAGGATAATTAAGGAAATATTATTATAATATAAACTAATTAGGAAATAGGACCTTACTTAATAGTTAATTACCTTTCGATAAGAACTGTAAAAAAGAAGCTAAACCGATACTATAGAGACCTTAATTATATTTTTACTAAATAAATAGAATTAGAATATTAAGGTAAGTTATTAAAAGGATAAAAACTATTAAAAAAAGATAAAGACCTATAAGAAGCTATATATATTTTATAATATAATAAGTTTAAGAATCGATATTAAAATAGAAAAAGTAAAAAATATATAAAACTTATAAAAAAGTATATAAAAATATTATAAAATAATAATATTTATATCTAAGCTATTATAAATAAATAATAGAAAAAATTAATAGTATTATTATAGTAAATAATAGTATTTTTAGATTAAAGATAATATTTAAATTACCCTTTATATAAGTAATTATTATAGATTTTATATATAACCTATTACTATATATTATATTAATAATATAAAATTAATAATAATTACTTTCTAAAGTAAATACCTAAATATATAACCTAGAAACCTTATATTATTATTAATATATTAGGTTACTAGGTATATTATAGATACCCTAGAGTATAAATAATTTAATTCTAAGCTTATATAAAAATAAAAGAAAGAGCTTTAAATTATATAAAATAGTAATAAGATATTACCCTATAGAGATAATATATTATTATACCCCTAGTAGAGATTAGTTAATAAAAACTATAAATACTAGATAATAAATAACTTATTATATAATAAAAATATAACTTAAATAGAAATCTTAATAGAGAAATTATTCTAGACCTAAAAATACTATAATAATAAGAATAGGTAGATATATTAATTAAATAATAAGTAATAAACTACTAAGAATAACTTTAATAATAATATAAATATTTAGAAAATAAAAACTATTATAATAATAAATATAATCTAGATTACCTAAGTAATATAAAAAAAGGCTAATAGTATTTATAATAAAGCTATAAATAAATAAAAAGTAAGGAAATACTTTTAAAATAATCTAAACCGGTTAATTAACTTATTTAAAATTAAAAGTTAAAATTAAAGGGAAATAGCTAACCGCTCTTATTAATTATAAAGCTAATTATAATTATATTAACCTTAGTATAGTTAATAAGCTAGAATTACTATAGAAATATAAAATATACTTTTATTTAATATTTAATTTAAAAGGAAAATACTTTAAATATAATAATAAATAAATTAATTAAAAGATTAATTACTTTAAGGTATTTATTAATAAATATAATTAAGGTATTAACTTTAGTATACTTCCTAGCCTAAGATATAGCCTGGTTTTAAGATTATTATAATTATAATACTATAACCTATATATTAACTAGAGGACTAGCTAGGCTAATTATAAAGTTAACCCCTTTAATAATAAACTTAATAATTTAAATAATAAATAGAGATCTTAAACTTTAATTAAAGACTATAGCGAAAATAGGTATAATAAAGCTTGTCTACCCCTAAAGAGAATATAATATAAATATAATAAAGGTAAGAAGAAATTTATATAATGAATAATTATAAAGGTTAGATATTAATATTATAAAATATAAAAATAACTATAAAATATAAAAATTTAATAAAAAAAAGAAAAAGATAATAGACTTAAAAATATACTATTAAAGTATTATATCTATAAGAAATTATTTAAAAAAAAGCTTAAAATTAAAATACTATAATATAATTAATAAGACTATAAAATATAACTTAAATTAAATAACCTATCGCTTTAAAAGATTTATAACCTTAATTAGAAAAAATTATATACCTTAAGGGAATATTTTAATATAGAATTAGCTAAGGGAAATATTAAGATCTTTACTTTATTAATAGGATTCTTAATAATATTTATCCTTAAGAAAAATAGATTATTATAACTTATTATAGATTTTTAAAAATTAAATAAACTTACTATTAAGGATAGGACCTTACTTTTATTTATTATAGAATTTAAAGACTATTTATAAGGAAAATAGATCTTTATAACTCTTAACCTTAAAGGAGTCTATAATCTAATTTATATTAAAAAAGGAAATAAATAAAAGATAGTATTTTAAATTAAATTTAGACTTTTTAAATACTTAATAATACCTTTTAAACTTATAAATATATTTATAACCTTTTAATAAATAATTAATAATATTTTATAATAATATCTTAATATCTTTATAGTTTACTACCTAGATAATATCCTTATTTTCTTCGATATAGAAAAAATATATTTAAAATATATCTATAAGGTACTTAAAGTACTTTAAGATATTAACTTACTAATTAAACCTAAGAAAAGTTATTTTTATATAAAAGAAATAAACTATTTTAAATATATAATCTTATTAAAAGAAATCTAAATAAATAAAAAGAAAATATTAATAATATAAAATTAACTATAATTATTAATAGTTAAAGAAATATAAAGCTTTTTAGGTTTTTTTAATTACTATTAATAATTTATTAAAGACTTTAATAAAATTATAAACCTATTTATTAAATTAATTAAAAAAGATAAGAAGTTTATATTTAGAAATTAAGTAAAGAAAGCTTTTATAAAGCTTTAAAATATAATTCTTAGTAAATTAATATTTATTATATTTAATCTAATTAAGGAAATTAAGCTTAAAATAGACTTATTAAATTTTACTTTAAGAATATAGATTAGTTAATATAATAAATAAGGAAGGCTATACCTAATAGCCTTCTATTTATATAAATTATATAAAATAGAATTTAACTACCCTATCTATAATAAAGAATTCCTAACTATTATTAACTATTTTAAGGAGTTTAGATATTACCTTATAGGAAGTCTTTATTAAGTTAAAGTTTATATTAATTATTAAAATATCTTATATTTTATTATTACTTAAAAATTAAATTAATAATAATTATACTATATAGAATACCTATATAAATTTAATTTTATAATTATTTATTATAAAGGATTTAATAATAGATATATAGATACTATTAATTAAAGACCGGATTATAATATTAATATAATTAAATATAATAAGTAAGTTTTAAAATATAATAATAAGGGAGAATATAAATTTACTTAATAAATTAGAATAATTATATATATTTAAATAAGGGAATTTAAGTTATAATTTATTAATAAATTTAATAAATAACTCTAGAAAGAATACTAAATATAGTTATAAAATGCCCTTTATAATATTTAAGAAATAATATTTAAACTAAATAGATTAATTATAAAATAATATATACTATAAGAATATTAAGAATTATTAATATAGGAAATATATAAATATTCTCTATATAGCTATTAAGGTATTATAAAAATATTAAAATAAATATAAAAAAACTATTAAGGAGAAGAACTTAAAAAGATAATTAAAAAAGTTATTAGGTAATATAATCTATATAAAAAGATAAAATATAATAATATAAACCCTATAAGAACTTATAGATATTACTAGTAATATAATAACCTTAAGATTTAATTATAATAGACTTTATAATTAAATTTTCGCTATTTAAAGAATTCTTAATTAATATTTTTTATAATAGTATTATAGTTATTATTAATTAATTAATAAAAATTTTATATTACTTACCCTATAAAAAAGCTATAAATATAAAAGAACTTTTCTTTACTTTTTATTAATATATTATAACTATTTATAACTTATTAAATAAAATTATATTAAATAAAGGATTAATATTTATAGCTAAATTTTAGTAATTACTTATAGTATATCTAGGATTAAATTATAAACTATTAATAGTATTTAGGCTATAAATAGATAGTTAGACTAAAAGAATAAATTAAATACTAAAATAATACCTATAGTATTATATTAATTATAAATAGAATAATTAGATAGAGAAATTACTATTAGCCTAACTTACCTATAATACCGCCTATAATAAAAGTATAAAATTAATATCTATTTTTATTAATTTTAATTTTATATTAAATATATTTTATTATATATAGAAACCTAAATCTATTAATCTAGTAACTATTATTAAAAGTAAGGACCTTATAATATTATATAAAGAAATAAAAATAGAACTTAAATTTATTAGAAATTAAATAAATAATTACTATAATCTAAAATAGATAAAGGGACTATCTTTCTTAAAGGGAGATATAGTTTATCTTACTATAAAAAACATTTTAATAAAATAACTATCTAAAAAACTTAACTATAAGTATATTAAACTATATAAAATTATATAAAAAATCTTAAAAAATAACTATTAACTAGACTTATTACTGAAGGTAAAGTTCTATTTAATCTTTTATATTATACTATTAGAATTAGTAATTAATATAATTTAAGTTAAAACCGATAATAAGCTAAAAGAAATTAAAGGACTAGAAATCTATAAAGTAAAAGTAATTAAAGAGATATATAAAAACCAAGGTAAAATAGAATATCTAATTAAATATAAAAACTACCTAGAAAATAAAAATATATAGGAACCTCTAAAGTATTTTATTAATACCTAATAACTTCTAAAGAACTTTTACTATTAATATTAATAGAGAAGACCTTACCCTAATTAATAATATTAGCCGCCCTAATAAACTAAGCTTTTACGGTAGTAAATAATTTAGTATTTTTAATTACCTCTAAATTATCTAAAGTCTTAATATTACAATATAATATTTTACTACCCTGCTTATTTAGTTACCTATATTAATAATAAAGATATATTAAATGCGCTAAATATTTATTAACTTATTATTATAATATTAATAATTTAGTCTTAGTAATCTCCTCCTCCTATTTAAGATACTATTTTTTAATAATAACATAATTAGCTATAAAAAGATTAATAATATCTAGAAATATAATTATTAAAGATACTAACCTTTAAAAATAGAAATACCCCTTTTATTATATTTTCATCTATAATAAGTATATTATATATAATAGGAATAACCCTTCTTAGCTTAATACTTTAGTTTATATAATTTATAGTAGCTATATAGTATAATAAGGAAACCGGTATTTTTAATTAAAATAGCTTAGGCCCGATAGTTATAAGTAGCCTTAGATTTTAATATAGTATTAATAAGGAAAGGAAACTTTTTATAAGTCTAAATTAGTATATATTAGAATTATATAAAAAGAAAAAGCGGATATATAGGTCTTAAGGATAAGATTAAAAGAGGGAGGGAGATCATATTGTAACTTAATAAGATAAAGCGCTTATATTATATATACCCCACTTTAAAGTAATTAATTATATATTAATTTATACTTTTAGTATTAGGTAGCTATAATCCTATTCTATAGATTATACTTTTGACTTATAACTTACTATAAGCCCTGCTTATAATATTATAAACTACCTAAGTATATATATATATTTATTTAATACTAAATAGAACTTAACTTATTAGCTATTAATATAATTTCTTTACCTAAATATGCCTAACCTGCTTTATTCTTTATTAAGAGATATAATACTTTATAACGCTTAGTATAATACCCTATAGTATCTATTAATATAAACCTAATACGGACTAGTTTATCCCTTAAGAAACCTAACCGTTATATAAATGGTTAAGATATAAGATAAGGGATTTTTAGTATAAATACTTATCTAGTATATATACTTATTAAATATATTATATATAGTTTAGAAATATTAATAATAATAATAGTAGAATAGTAAATAAGAAGGTAATAAGAATATTAAATATACTTCTTAACTATTAAATTATAAGGAATATAGGTATTACTTTATAAAGTAAATGTCTATAATGATATTATTTCTTAATTATAATATAATAGTCTTTAAGGTAAAGAAGAGACTATGGTTATAGTATATATTTTAGTAAAGGCTAGGTAGTATATATAAAGTAGTTAAATAGCAAGAAATGTAATAATAACTATATATATATATTCACAAGGTTTAAGGTAATAGTTATCCTACTTATAGAGACTTCCATACAATACGGTCAGTCTAGTAAGCAGTAGGCATATCTTATCTAAATAGGTAGTACACCTAAACTAAAGACAGTTGTAGTATATCTAAACTATTGAATTATATTTATATTCACATCGAGTCTGGTAGTACCTTTAAAAAAAGAGATCCAGCTGTCCCAATTAAACCCACAAAGATATCAACAATAGAGGTCTCTACACAGACCGAAAAGCAACAGTGTCCCAAATCCAATAAAGTTGCCCACCATATCAGCCGCAACTCTAGAATTATATTTATATTAGATATTTAAAAATACTTGGAACTGCTGGTTTAAAACTAACGGCTTAAAACTCTACGAAGTCTTTTCGAATTCAAAATACTAATTTCAAAGAGCCTAGATTATTTAAGTTTCAGAGCCTCTAAACTGTCATACTCAATAACATCCAGCCCTACTTAATCATAAAACCAAGACAGGATACTGATCATTACTACCAGTACTACTCAGTTTCACAAGGTGCAACTCTGTACAAGGCCAGCACGGGTGCTGAGGAAGAATAACAGCATGCTTGCGTAATCGAATACAAACACCAGCTGCAGCAAGCCTTGCTAGCCAGTTTCCAGAAGTCCGTACCACAAGGACGCCGCTATCGACCGGCGGTGTAAGTAACTCTTCCCAGTTATCCACAGTGATGGCCCCGGAGAGCCCCCCCGTATTTGGAAAATCAGTTGCCACTGGGTGACTTGTGTCATTACACGAAACACGAGAAACAAGGGGATCTCCAAGAGTTGCTAATATATCAAGATCGCAGACCCATTCTGAGCTGTCGTATACCTGGACCAGGGTCTCACGCAATGCCGTAGATTCATCGATATAGTGCTCGTCTTGGTTAAGACCTGGTAGTCCGGGTTGGTATTGCGTCAAGGTCAGGTGCATTGAGGTTTTCCAAAAGCTGTCCTCGAGGTGCCCTTCGAATCGCTTATGGCTGAGAACCGTCCAGGCCTCGGGGTTTGATTTACGTATCCTAGGATTTGGCGGCGGAATGAGAAAGGATAACCCTGGTTGGCCGATGTTGCCACTCACGCGCTTGATTTCCGTCGCGAGTGGGGTCTCATAAGGGTCAGCCATGAGAGGGCTTGCCACAAATATGGAGTTACCGTAGGTCATAGCAAACACGTTCCGTAGGTACCCAATGTCAAAGTTACGGCCTGTTTCGAGCATTGCAATGCAAGCAAAGGCTTTGGGCCGCGAAAGGGTCAGTTTCAGGGGCGATTCCTGGAGATTTTCTCTACTGGGGATCCATCTGGCGTCTCTGAGAGAAGTCCGGCTCATTATTGAAGAGTCAATGGTGGCCTCTGGCAAGCGTGAATATAGCTCAACTGCGGCGGCACAAGCGCGAAGTGGTTGAACAAAATCAATGTTCGTCTTCCTCAAATGAGTGGCAAACCATTCCGTAAGCTTATAGTGATCGAATGCATCAGGTTGCAATGTCGACTTGAATATTCGTCCAGTGAAATAATGCCCTAGGTGTCGTGAATCACCACCCGGTCGGCCTTGGCGGGGATCGGTATTATTTTTAGTCATCGGGCCAACTCTCAAGATCTCAGCAAGTTCATAGTCGCCAGCACAGAATTCGAGGTGCACGAATGTCTGTGAATCTCCTGTATTCCCTTTTGTCAATCCAGAGAGCAAGAGATGTCTGGTATGGAAAAGCCTTAAGCTTACCTTTCGAAAGCTGTAAAAGTGCCGGATGAAAATCAGTACCGTTCCCAAAGTCGACCTGGCCATTCCTAGGATCAGATGAATAGGAAACTTCATGCGCCGGCATAGGCCTTTCTCCCATCTTCTGAATGTAATCTATACGTCGCTGGATTTTCGTCGCTTCGGGAAGGCACTTCTTGATTGGCATGATCTTCCAGCCATGGCAGGCCAAAGAACAAGCACCGCGCTCCAAACAGCCACAGAACTTCTCGCGACGCCTTGTTGTTATTTCTAGTCTCCTGAAGCCCGATTTGGCTTTCTGTTCTGGCTGATCTTCTGGTCTTTTGTGACAGATGTCATTGCAATCGCAACCGGGTCCTCTAGTTCTGACTGGAATCCACCGCATATGAGTCTTAGCACATGGCGTAGATGAGTGATCCACTCGGCGAATAAATCCTGACAAATCCTCCTTTTTATGGCTATCGCCCAACGGCTCTATGGTGGCGTACTCGTAGCTATTCTGTCCGTAGTAGTATCGAATAACACAGTTACTATTCGATAGCCCGAGGTCTTGCGCATATTTCCTCAGATATTTGATACGAGGTTCTGGACCTTCTAGCAAAGAGAATAAAGAGGGTATGTGGCATAGTCCAAAGAAAGGCGCAGGGGCGGAATCGGGGGCGCAGAGGAAGCGGCCGTGACGACGACCATGGTTGATTAATTTCAGCGCCGTTTCCCGCTCGATAGGATCCATGGATGATATGTCATCCGCGGCTGTTAACAGTTGGCCGATCCACGAGTTTTGCCTGGTCATCTTCTGCATCCGCACCAAATTTGATCGCTGGTACTCAGATTCCTCATTCGATCTTTCGGGAGATCTAATTGCATCCAGCAGCCCAGCTACCAGTTCAATATCATCCAGCATGGAGACGCTGAAGCCGTGCCAATTGGACAAGACACAACCAAGTAGGACCAGACGAAATTGATCGATGGATATCCTTGCAGAGCCCACGCTGAGGCTTCGATTTACAACGACAGGCTCGCCATAATACCGTAAATAGGCTAGTGGAAGAGACCATGTCACACTGCTCGCCACCTCTGAAGACCTCTCAAGGTCTAAAGTCAAGATTCCCGAGCTTGATATGAGTGGATCTCTCTGGTGGATGACATCCGGACCCTTGCTTAGGACACAAAGATCTGGATAGAGATGCCAGGAGTTAATAGCCAACAGCACGGCACCATTGCGCACTCTTTGGGGCGTGCCGTTGATGAGACACTCCATAGATGTCATGGCATCTTTCCAGGCTTTGATAACACTGCTATAAGGATCGGAGGACGCGTTCACCGGTATTCCAGCGTTGTCAGCATATAGCAGTGCCACCTTACGTTGTTCAGCTGTAGCCAAATGTGCTGTGTTTATCCAGGATCTGGCGCTGTTGTCCCAAGCCGCCAGCTCGTCCCTTGTGAACTCTTGCTGGGTAACAAGAGCTTTTGCTATGACTTTCATCTGATCTATTTCTTGGTCGATAGTTTCCTGGATCTCTGACTTCCTTGTTTCGATGAGCTGCAACCAAAGTGCAACCGACTGGGCGCTGTCAAAAACTCCTGCAATCATACATGCCAATAAATGTATGGAAATGGCGCTTGATCCGGATGTTGCTGCCGCCCATAAGCTGGCAGAGTCAGTCCCGGCGAATTGAGAAAATATGCCATATCGGTTTCGTTCTTCCGTATCAATATGCCTCTGCTGGCAAATTTCAGAGACTCGCTTTCCATAAATGGACAAGAGACGCTCAGCAGAAGGCGGCACACCATCGAAAATGGCGCCCAACTTACGTGCGGTTCGATGAAGGGAGCCTCTCTCGGCATTCTCTTTCCGCACGTTGGTGAGGCTCGTACCAACGCTGACGAACTCCTTTGGTGCCTCCAACTTGATGAGAGTAAAGTCGAGATTCAGATTGGCGGCCGCGAGAGAAAAGTCATTCTGAATGCTAGCTGCGCTGGCGACCAGCTTACTTATAATTGAACTGGCCATCGAGAAGTGATCTTAACAAGGGAGAAATTAGTGTCTATCCTTCCCGCCCTCATACCAACTCCAAGCGGGGGAAAGGCCTGACGTGTCAGTGCATATCCCACGTCATTGTGGCTGACTTTGGATCAGCCTGAACTATGGATCGCCGCAACACCTAACTGAACATCTTCCCTACCGCTGTTAACAACAACAACTCTTCCGGTCGCGTTCCATCATGCCTTGGTTTCCCGTTGAATCTGAAAATCCGACGGGATGGAGAATCCAGTATATGGGGCTGGTGACTTGCCTAGGTGCATTTGCCGTTGACAAGCACGCCAATGCCATGGTCAGCTCGCCCTTTCTCTATCTACCCCGAATTATTCCTGGGGCTTGGGTTTTCCCCAAGTGTGGTTTGTCTCGTTTCCAATACAGGGCCAACCCTACTCTTCGAGCTGCAGCCTGCGAAGCACGATCGGAGTTTCCGTTTGTTGGCCGATTACCGCATCAGCTTCACGTAATCGTTCCGGAGATGAAGGACAAGAAAAGCTTTGTCCCTCTATCAATCCATCGATGGTCCATCCGGTATGATTTCAAACGGATCGGCTTGCAGCCAGAACAGAGGTCATGCACAAAAAGAGAAGCTTGCTCTATATACGCGACGATACTTCAAAATTCGAGTGATTTTATTCATTCTTTATCACCGACAGACTTACTTACTGTCCTCTCTTTCCTAATTACTCTTGGTTTAGCCTCATTTTGTGCAACTAGGAAAGATGGCTCAGCTATTCTTGGCCTGGCTCTTAGTTCCATTCACACGATTTTGAGCAGCCGAGCGATTCGAATCAGAGTCAGGCATTATCTCATTCCTGAATCAAAGCGAACGTTTGAGTTGGTTGTCAAGACCCCCGAAAATGCTTTTTGGATCATTGTATGTGACAAGCTTGCCTACAACGCCATGGTCGAGGGGGCCATTTTACTGCCCATTGGTGAAGATAGTCAGGATAATCGCTTCCTGTTACCAGACCTCAGACGGCCAAAACCTCCCCCTACCGGTGTTCTCTTGCTTAGTCTGTCTTTCATAATGTTCTGTAATTCGACCTTCATTTGTCAAGTACTGATAACTTCCGCTTACATTTTCCTTACTGCTCTGTATTCTGTTATCATGCCGTTAGGGGTCTGTCCTGGCGAGCTGAAAGTCGCTACAGAGTACGATAGTCTCTCTCCCACATCCCACTTACCGAAGCCTGAGGAAAGATATACAGAAAGGATTCCGACGATTGCGAGGACAGTCTGGTATTTAATCAAGCTTACAAATTCGACAACGTGGGTGCGAGACATTCAAGCTATTCCGGAAAACCCTCGTTGGGATCAATGGCTAGAGGAAGCACGCAAAAACATTGACTCTCCTGATTGGCCTGCAGAGGGAGAGAAAAGGCGACTTGTTGACGACGAGGAGAATGTTTACATTTCGCAGGAATTAGTACAAGGAAGTACCAATGAGGAGGTGCTGAGTATTACTCCAGTGCATGAGTCGCAGTGGTAAATAGTAATATAGACTTAACTAAACACGCTACTATTATCTACCTAATTCTTTATTTTTTTCTTTTCCTAATGTGTAATAGGGCAGTTTAGTTTTAGATCTTAAATTTCATTCATAAAAAATAAAAGTAATTATACGTAGGTAACTTAGGTCATTACATAAATTAATATGATTTCGTACTACCAAAGACGAGACTAGGGACCACTCTTGGTATGGAATTAGCTGTTAGATGTAAGAGGGGAGCGAGTATCAGAGTCTGTCGAATCCGATCGAGAGCTTTACGACTTTTTCAAAGAACTTGCATGGAAAGTGCAACATGTGAGCAGAGCTGGGTTCTTAGTGGAATGGACGGCACATCGTTTCCACTCACAAAAGAACAGTTGAACCTCTCGGGGCATAGCTATTTGATCTTTTTTCATTGAATTGGTCGTTTCAAAAGATCACCAATCCTTCACCTTTGAGAAAAGTACAATGTATTATCTATCGGAGAGCATGACGTAAGTAAAGCTTTCCATTTGAGAATAAGCTCAACTAGTTCTTTTATATATTACTTTTTAATATATATCAATATATTTTGAACGGCACGATGAGCGAATTTAAATAGATAGCTTCATCTATTGATAATATTTATGGGACTAGTAACTAATGGTCAGGGCAGACACCCAGCCTAGCCGGAATAGGTTCTTGCTTATCTGTAAGAGTAAGTGAGTGTGATCTTAGGTCATTGCGTCATTCAGTTTCACCAGCTAGTTAGATACGGAGCACCATAGACAAGCTGTCAGTTAAAAGTCACCCTTACCCACCTACCCGAATGCGAGCATGGAAAGAAGAATAATTACATGACGAGTTTGACTTTACTCAAAGGTGCATTGATTAATCAACTGAAACTTTATATCCTAACTATACCCACGCCGCCCATACTAACGTTTGTAAATGCACATTGACAACGTATAGGGACTGGACTAACCTTGTAAATCTCAACTGCCGCTCCCGTAATAAAAACTCCTTTTCGCCGTAAATTATCTCAACGTTGAAGCCCAGGTTTATTCCAGTACCGCGACATTAATAGCAAGACGGCACTCAATGTTCATTGAACAGCGATTGCTTAGATTGCGTATCTCACTACGTAGTAGAAGGATCAACTGATGTGAGATTTTAGTACTGCACTGCTTATATGACCAATCAACAACGGGCTAGCCCGAGCGGACTAATCAAATGAGCGTGGCAGTTTCGGACTTGAATCGTTTATATTTGGTCTGATCTCTCCGGATCTCACCATTAGCCTGAGGATTGACACCACCTTTACCATACTGAGCATTCAAAAGGCCAGGGGCTCAGATGTATAAAAGTGATAGACTTCCCCACCTCTTGCCTCCACCAAACATAAGCAGGAGTGTAACAGCAAGCCAAAGTTTGGATATAATGAATCGCGCTACTGTCGCTGTCATTGGAGCCGGTAAGTCCTGGCGCGATCAAGCGCAGTTGATATCCTGACTTCTTTTATAGGCCCGACTGGCCTTTCCATGCTGAAACAGCTCCTTCACGACGGATTCAATGCCACGCTGTTTGAACGACGAAGTTCAGTCGGAGGACTCTGGTCATACGATGCAGATCACGGATGGACAACTGCGATGCAGTGCACCGGCGCAAACATCAGCAAATATACATGCGGATTCACGGATTACCCAATCCCCGATAGTGAGCTTACGCTGCGCTGCTCGAATCTACTGATGCTGACTTGCTGTAGAATACCCAGTTCACCTCAGCGCCGCCGATTTTCAAGAATTTATGCAGGACTATGCCGAGCATTTTGGTCTCATCAAAGAGATAGTATTCAACACCAGTGTGAAGCTCGTCAACCGCAACAAGGAGGATAATGGGTGGGTGCTTCAGCTTGAGAAGGTCGGCAGCCAAGAAACTGAATCACGTCAATTCGACAAAGTCGTGTTTTGTCATGGGTATCAGACCGAGAAGGTGATGCCGAAATTCCCAGGACAGGAAAGTTATGAGGGTGAGATAATACACTCACAGCAATTCCGAAGGTGTGTTCCCCTGTGAAAATGTGACAGATGATTGATGCTGATCCGCAGAGTAGCTTCGAAGCATATCGCGACAAGACAGTCGTGTTCCTCGGCCTATCCACCACAACAGACGATCTCGCCCCTCGAGTTGCCGATGTCGCCAAGAAGGTCTACGTCTCCCACAGAAGTGGCCAAATTATCGTCAAGCGCTTTCGTAAAGGGACCCCGACCGATCTTCTGGCCTCGTGGCGACGACGGCAGATCTCCCAATGGATAGCGAAGAACATGCCCAACGCCTACAGATTTCTGGCAAACTCAGTGGCTAAGCTGCTATCTGCGCAATTCGCTGGTATGAAACTTGAGCCAGAATGGCGGCTCACGCCCTTTCGCGACCTGACCGTGAGGCTTCCGGGTTTGATTGAGAATTGCCTTCCTCGGTTGAAGGACGGGAGTTTGACGAGTATACATGGACTAAAGCAGTTCGTGGGCGGGCGGTCCATTGAGTTTGACGATGGGACTGTTCTTGACAACATCGACGCTGTTGTCTTCACCACAGGTTACAAGGGTGACTTCAAGGTGGCACCTTTCGTCGAAAAGTCCCTCCCCAAATCACCCAACTATGGAGGTCCGCCTATCAATCGACTATACATGAACGTATTCCCTCCAAAGTACGCAGACAGCTGCGCCATGCTCTGCTACTCAGCCTACGGTAAAAATAACGGATTCTCATTCAGCGACGTCATGAACTTTGCCATCTCAAACATATGGCGCGGCGTAAGCGACATACCGACCTATTCAGAAATGGAGCAATGGGTCGACGAGCACCAAGAATGGCTCGCAGAGAACTGGGTTCGCGAACCCACTCTGGACCTAAGCATGGTAAAGCAGCACGAATTCCAGCCGTGGATGCACGAAAAGGCGGGCACCGGGATGGAGAACCTCGGCTGGGGATGGGCGGGGTGGAAGTTCTGGTGGAAGGATAGGAAGATGTACAATCTAATGAACAATGGTGTTGAGACGGCGCACATGTTTCGGTACTTTGAGACAGGGAAGAGGGCGACGTGGGAGGGGGCGAGGGATGAGATTATACGGCAGAATTCAATTGTGCGGGAGAGGTATTCTGGTAAGAAGAGGAATTCTAAGCAGCAGTAGATAGTGTGATTGTTTTGTTAGTGAGTGCAGTAGATTTGAGTTACTGAGCGTTTAAAGCATGATATACAAGACAGGAGTGTGCAATTTAGACACCCGCGATATATTCAAGAATTGTCATTCAATGTTTGTTTAACTAGCACTGTTGGTGTTATTCCCAAGGCGTTTGCTAGCCAAGTCTGTTAGATAGAATGTCATTTTTCGATTATTGTCTACTTGCTATCCTACTTACTGCAGTTGAGTAAATGTGACAAGGCATTTTTCAATACCATATACTTCATGAGTAGAGCCATCTTGATATTTTGCTAATTCGAATAGTAAGAATAGAAGATACTGGCTCTATTGATATGCCCCTATCCGTAGTTTTAGAACTCGATGCATCTTGGTAATTGTACGCTACCCTATGCCAGTGTGACAATAGAGAAGTGAACAGGAATAAGAAACTATCCTATTATATCACAATTATAAAAGAAACCAGCACTAATAATTACCTATTAATAAGCTCTATTTTGTATCTTGACACATTTTATACACATAAAACACAAAGATGCAATTGAGTCATCCATCCGAATTTCTACTTTCTCTTTAAATCGGCGCAAAGCATCATACCCACTTGCGCCACTCTATTCCGTATTAAATCTTAACAACTTTAATATTACGCTAGGAGCCGGAACGGGTCTGTGCGTTTCAGATCGTCATAGAGCCCACTCTGTGAAACGCTCCTGAGTCTGAACACGTGGGACTGGGCGTTTACGGCATAACCGAGAATTATATACCCTTTGCATGAACTTTGACGTGCTTAAGAGTTCATGGTTCGACGTCGAGACATGACAAGGATATGCTGGATGTGTAGGTCTAGTGTTACCTTGCGGTGGGAACTATGGCTCTGACCTTGCTGGAAGCACTTTAAGCCAATTTCTAATTATTTAATTTTGGTACTACTGTCGAGATAGATAGTTCAATCAAGATGCAGATAAAATTTAATCAGTCAAAACAAATTCGACATAAAATGGATGAGTCTTGAGCACCTACTCTGCCAGGACGACAAAAAGATCATCTGAAAGTCCCAGGCTCGAGAGAATGTGGCAGAATACCAATTCAAAGACCAGGGATAGGAATCCGGAATTGCGGCAGAGAAAGGCGTCCCATAAAAGAATAAATCGCGACGACACGCGATCGTGCATTATTCTTCACCATCCATCACCACCATCGGTCACAAAGGGGCAGAACCGTTACATCGGGATGCCTCTTCAGTTGGCAGTCCAAACTGGGTCTCCGTCTTGGCATGAATGCACAATGTCCCAGCCAATACGGAGTACTAGACGTGCCAAGCCTAGTAGCATTCTCCTAATATCAAAACTCGCCACCCTAAACGCGTCCACGCGGTAAACGACAAACCCGAGTTAACCGACACGTATACATCCTATTATCAGACGAATTAACGACAATACCACGTAGACGGCGGATGTGTTGCCAATTAAATATCTGCCGAGCTATCAACCTTCCTAAATCAAGTCAGGGGAAAGAAGAAGAGATGCGACAAGGGGGTTTGGCGCATCCCTGTCGCCGATCTTTGATGCAACACTAAAATCTCCCCCTGCAGCGGAGAACGGATGGCGTTGGTTGGGGAATGCAACGCTATGCGGGCTGAACGCCTTATTATGTGCAAATGCCGTTGCAGAGATACACAGCCAAGTTGCTAGCGGTCGGAGATGGGGCGGGATGTGACTAAAGATGGAGACTGGTGTCCGATGCTATGCTATTCATAGTTACCACTGTCGTTAGGGAGCCATCCGAGGTTTTATGCGCTATAAACTCCGGCGGGCATGTGGAGGCAAAGTGTCCAAAATGTCCTGATTGTGGTGGAATTGGCGTCGCGAAATACTATTCCCGAATATCCGTCATGGTCCTGGTGTTTTGGTGCCACTCCCGAGGCTATCGAGTTAGGACTCACCTCCGTGCGAGGTACCCATTACAACCCAAACAAGAACATGGGTGTTTCGTCCAAGACATTGCAGAGATGGAATTGAAAGAATAAATACCAAGCAACGACATGCATTCTCAGCTTCCAGTTGATCAGCACCCGTCACTCCTTGCTTACACTCTTTACCACTACTCAACCCGGGACGCCACTCTTTTCGCCCCCCGTTTGACTAGACACTCGCATAATAATACCCATCATGAGAAACTTCCTTCTTGCAGGCCTGCTGGCCGCCCCTACATCCGTGTGCGCCGTGGCCCTCACCGGCTACGAGTACATCGTCGTCGGTTCCGGCGCCGGCGGTGGTCCCCTGGCTGCCCGTCTTGCACTGGCCGGTCGCAAGACCCTCCTCATCGAGGCCGGTGACGACTACAACTCCCTCAACTACACCGTCCCTGCCTACTCCGCCAACGCGTCCGAGGATCCTGAGATCTCGTGGAACTTCTTCGTGCGGCACTACGCCGATGATGAGCGACAGGCGCGTGACTTCAAGGCCACCTACGACACTCCCAACGGCGAGTACACCGGTCTGAACCCTCCTGCTGGGGCGGAGCTCAAGGGTACTCTGTACCCTCGTACCCAAGCCCTTGGAGGCTGCACTGCTCACAACGCTCTGATCGCCGTGTACCCTCACCAGTCTGACTTTGAGTACATTGCCTCGCTCACCGGCGATGACTCCTGGTCTGCCGAGAACATGCGAAAGTACTTCGTCAAGGCCGAGGACAACAACCATCGTCCTGCCGGCGAGGAGGGCCACGGTTACAACGGCTGGCTCAGCACTGAGACCGCCCCCCTTAGCATCCCCCTCGGCGACGAGCAGCTCCTAAGCATCCTCAGTGGAGCCGCCGTTGCCCTGACCGAGGCCTCTGGCAAGAACATCACCATGGACGGCCTTATCGCCGAGGATGCCAACGCTGATACTCTCGCCCGCGACCAGGAGGCTGGCTACTACCAGATCCCCCTCTCCACCAAGGATGCCAGCCGTATTGGACCCCGTGAGTTCATCCTCTCTGTGCGCGATGCCAAGCACGACAACGGTACCAAGATGTACCCTCTCGACGTCCGCACCAACAGCTACGTCACCAAGGTCATCTTCGACGAGTCCGAGCCCCCTCGCGCTGTGGGAGTTGAGTTCCTCGACGGCAAGCACCTCTACAAGGCCAGCCCTCTTGCCACCAACGCTGCTGGCAAGGCCGGTAACGCCACTGCATCTCGTGAGGTTATCGTCGCCGGTGGTGTGTACAACACTCCCCAGATCCTCAAGCTTAGCGGTATCGGACCTGCTGCTGAGTTGAAGAAGTTCGACATCCCCGTCATCTCCGATCTTCCCGGCGTTGGAACCAACCTGCAGGACCACTACGAGATCAGCGTCCAGGCCAACACCCCTGAGAACTTCACCTCTTTCGACGGCTGCACCTTTGGTCTTTTCACCGACGAGGACCCTTGTGTTGACCGCTGGAGAGCCCCCGTCGACGGCGACCACGGCATCTACTCCTCCTCCGGCCTTGCTGCCTCCATGTTCTACAAGAGCTCCACCGCTGAGAACGACAACTTCGACATCTTCGCTTTCGGCGGCCCCGTCAACTTCCGAGGCTACTTTCCCCAGTACGCCGTCAACGCCACTATCAACCATGACGCCTTCTCCTGGGCCATCCTCAAGGCTCACCCCCGCAACACCGCCGGCAAGGTCGTCCTCCGCTCCGCCGACCCCCTCGACATGCCCGAGATCACCTTCAACTACTTCGACACTGGTAATGGCGACTCCTCCGCTGATCTTGAGGCCCTGTACGAGGCCATTGAGCTCGCCCGAAACGCCCTCGCCAGCCAGGCCGTCAACGTTACCGAGATCCTCCCCGGCCCCAACGTCGTCTCCAAGAAGGACATCCAGACCTACATCAAGGACAACACCTGGGGACATCACGCTTCGTCCACCTGCCCCATTGGTGCTGACGATGACCCTATGGCCGTTCTCGACTCTAGCTTCCGTGTGCGAGGTGTTGCTGGTCTGCGTGTTGTTGACGCTTCTGTCTACCCTCGCATTCCCGGTACTTTCACTGCTGTCTCTACTTACATGGCGGCTGAGAAGGCTGCGGATATTATCCTTTCTGGATTGAAGGACGAGTAAGGTGTGGTGCGGTCTACATAATGCATGAAGTAAATCTCAATTAATAGAAGACTTGTTTTCGTACCATTAATCGTCCAGTACCTGTGAATGCGCCCAACTGTTTCAATGCTTGATGATAAACTTTACTAAACTTGGCGCGGTGAGTCGACGCAACGGCTAAGGGACTGCATTATTCTATAGCTGCACTACGTGTAGTACCTCTTTCTGAATTCTAGCCACCCACAATAACTTCTTAACCTGGCTTACTCAAACCCCAAGTTAAGAGTATACTTCAATGGCGTTTTGCCAGTAATATACACATGCTGCCCCTCAAGCGTGAGGTTACCCCCATGCCAACTATACTGCTCTCCAGCATCAGACTGAATCAATCCATGTCCATTCCCCGGTCCAAACGCAATTCTGTCGTCCCCCATGGTATACTCTCCCACCCCATCCTCAAGTCGATAAATGGTAGTATTATCGCTGTCAACAAACTCTTGGACTCCCTCGAATTTGCCACCTTCTCGGAAGGTAAGCTCAAAAGTCAGCTCAACATCGACTTCGCCTGTGACCTCAAAATTCAAGTCATATCCAGCCTTTGTGGGAGTTATCTCGACATCTGTCTTGAGACGACGCACACTTGTAGGGCGGTTCTCGAAGTCGAGCATGGCGTAGAAGCGTCCGTCGACAGACCGGGATAGATCGTAAGTGCCGTTCTCGTCGCGGCGCTCGGCAGGCATGGGAAGGTAATAGGGCACTTCGATGTCGCTTCTAAGCTTCATGGAACCATTATTGAGTAGCTCAATGCCATTGGAGCGAAAATGGCCCATGCTGAAGAAATTGGGACTGAGTCGAATCGCCTCGAGCACAGCCTTGCCATTCCACGCTCTAAACATGGTAGGGTTCGTCGAGAGTCCAGAGCTCATGCGGTTGTAGAAGCCTGATTTCTTTCCTTGAATATCATACCAATCCGATCCCCCGAAAGCCGACACGGTCAACTTTCCGCGTCTTGCACGTACAAGGCCCGCCGCAGCATAATGCTTCTCAAAGTCAGCAAAAGGCTCTTCCGACTCTGGCAGCTTCTCCATCAAGTCAGGACGTTCAATCAAGTTAGCCAGGAAGTCTCCCAGTTGTGGCCCGAGACGCTTCTCAATTAGACGTGCCATTGCAGCGAAACGGCCGTTATTGTCGAGGAGTGCAAGTTCTCGAAATTGAGGGTAGAAGTTGCCCATGTTGTCGCCAGGGAGTTGAGATTGATCTTGACGGCGACTTTGGATGGTTTCCATTTCGCCGTTTGGTTCTCCATGCTCGATTGAGAGTTCGAGATTTTTGCGGACGTAATTAATCAGTTCGGTGCGGTTGAGCTCGTGTGCCACAGTCAACAAAGATGGGTTCGAAACAGCCGAGTAATAATTCGGGCTGCGCTCTGAGTAGATACCGTCGGCATCCATGTCAATCCCCTCAGCAAGCCACTCATCGATTCTCTTGATTAAGCTAGTATCGCCTGTGATGGTTGAAATTCGTGCCAAGGCGCTGCAGATCTTCCATCGATGATTGGGCGTATGGATACCGCCTTTCGCAAGACCGGGGCCAGCTTTGACGAGAATACCTCGGATCAGGTCTGCAATGGGCTGTGAAGCATCGTGATCATCATTCTCCAGCATGCGCACCATAATACCAAAATCTTCAATCAGAAAACCCGTATCCGGTGGCGAATGGCGATTTCCGACCGTATAAGTACCATCGCTGTGCTGAACCTTCTCCAGAACCTGAACCATCTCCTCGATATAAGGGATCAAGGTTGCGTTGTGGTAGTTTGTCGAATTGGGCCAGACGAATGGTGTCACTAGCCGACGAACCCCACGGGCCAGAGACCTAGGCGAGCCAGTCAAGGATTCATCTTTGCCGTCAATTACAGCTTGGATCTGTGAGTCAGCAGCTTGCGTGAGGATATCCAGGCTTGTCCAGTCACGATTGGCCGTAGGCGAAGCGAGAGTGGCGGTGGCAGCCAGCAGGGCCACCCCCAGCGTGGAGGGAAAGAGAGAGGAAAACATGAGGTGATTGACGAAACCACTTTGCGTTATTTCCTAGTCTATGTTTTCCACCCTTGGGTTTAAATAGATGAGTATAGACTGCCAAGCCCTCGGCTCGGTTTATTAGCCACCGAATTCGGCAAGTCTTTTTCATAATCTCACGACGTTGCCGAAACCCCTCACGCTATGGAGTATTTCCCCACGGGGAGAGTCCCAGAATGATTTAGCGCTACCAAGCTTAACCTTGAGCCTAAGTCAGAGCTTAACTTACTAATGAAGTGACCATTCAAAATAATAAACTGTGCTCAAATCTATTGCAACATTCCAATGGAGTACACCAAGTGAATAATAGTAACACATGATCAATGAAATGATTTATCATACAAGTAGTAATTATCAAGGAAAGTCCAACCAAATCCGTCGCCACTTCTTAGCATACACGCCCCGCCATAATAAATACAAAGGAAGATATTCAGATCATCTCTTAAGCAGCAGGCTTAGGGGCCTCGGGGATCTCATCAGAATCAGGGACAAGACCAGTCAAATCACCACCAAACTTCCACTCCTGGGGGCCACCCTCGACAGTAACACCATTGTTGGATCGCTCCACTATGAAAAGGTCAGTTAATCAGAACTCTTTCGCAATCAAAGACTATAACATACTGTTGTTCCAGTAGCTGTGGCCCTTGCCATGGCACTGTTCGTTGCGTGCACAGATGGCACTAGATCCAAGGTTGCCGCTGTTGGGCGAAGTGATGGTTGTGCGGTATGGGTTGCCGTCCTTGGCGCAGCACTTGAGAGGCTGGCGCTGGATGCCGTACATGGTGTTTGCTGTTCGCCAGAAGACGCAGATTGTATCTCCAGCCTCGCCGTAACAGGTTTGCACCTCACCGGACTCTGTGTACTTTGAAACTTCGAAGCCAGCAGAGATCCAGCCATCGCCGCTGATGCTAGCGGAGAGACTGACAGTCTCACCCTCGACTTCGCTCTTGGAGATCTCGCAGCCGCCGTTCTTGCCACATTGGTGGTTGTTCTAGAGGGAGTCAGTCTGATTTAGAAGAGAAGGGGTAGTTTGACTCACTGTCATCTGCTGGAAATGGTAGAGCTGATGAGGATCAGGGTTGGAGTCCTCAGAGGTTGTGAAGGTGGCACACCCGGGAGGGCAGATGTTGGAGCCAGTTCCGATTCCTTGAGGTCGAGCGTTGGCAAGGGAAGCCAGACCGACCGTGAGGAAAGTAAGGGCGAACATGTTGATGTTTAGAGGGGAATATTGAGTTTTGATGGAGGTGAAAGGGTGAGTGCTGGAGTAGATGAGTGTGATTGTTGTTGGAGATATGATGATGGTGATGGAAAAGATATTACAACTCTTGGACAATCTCATCGTTTTATACACTTTTACAAACGCCTTGATCTATACGGAATAATGAGGTCGAGCGATCATGTCCTCAACAACCCAAGTTGCTCAAATCCTTTGACATCATCAATTCGCTCCTCTATTACTTCATCCAGACAAAAAAAGCCTTAGGAGGAAACAAGCTGGTAGCATTAGAGGTTATTCCGAGGCGTACCGCGATGATCTTGGTCGATAATGAATCCTTTTCTTAATCACAGCCCATTTTCGCTTGTGAATCTGGAGATAGATCGGCTCACTTGGCAGGGGTTCAATTTACAGCCTCCCTGATCCTGAACTGGCCAATGGCCTCAGTGCTAGATGGGCTGGCGATACCCGCAATGTCAGGGTTTGCGATCCTGCAAAAAAACAAGCTTGGAGACTGCGGGGATAGACGGGGATAATTGTGGTGCTGGGATTGTGCCAAGGCAGTTTTCTGTTGCGTGAGAGGTTCAGAGGGGAATCTACCCATTGTTTAAAGTATGCCATTTAGCGGAGAAGAGTCGTTAATCGATATCCTTGAGTCGATATACTTTATCGTCCTGCTATAACAAAATTCACCACCGAAAACGCGCTTAGCATGAGCTGCTTGGTCGATATCGACATTCCCAACCCTAAAACGAGGAAAAACGTCGGCCTTTCCTTCAGTCCCCCAATCAATCACCAGTGACATCATCTTCACAAGCGCGCACAGCTTTATCTCCTGATCTAATTGCGCTATTTGTGTCCTAAGCTTCGTCTTGACCAAAATCGGTTGGGGCTGTGTGGTCGCTTAGCCCCCAAATGAGACGCTGTCGCGACCCACACACCTTCTAGACTGGGACGTTAGCTGACAGGATTCAGGGGACTTTGCTTCGCACGTCATAGAGTATGCCACCAATACAGGCGCTTTGCAGGGGATTGGTCGTGTTCTGGAGGGGAAATGGTGCAGCTGAATGGCTTAGACAGAGATTTGCTGACTCCCCACCTGTTTCGTTCAGCTGATTTAGATACTGAGTGTACGCTGGTACTTGAAAACAAAGACAAGGGTCGAAATGCGAGGAACTATTTTACCAGATCCCAAATCCTTCGCTTTACGAGCTAGGCAAAAATGGTACTTAAAAATCAAGCTTGAAATTAATGTTTGCCACCATCGTTTCCCGGAAAGTAACACCGCCTATGATCACTAAAAATATAGCTCAAGTGAGAAAGTACGTCAACAGTCAGATACAGCCGCACGCATATCCCAATCCTCGTGGAACTGTGGACAGCCATCACTCTCGGACCCTTTCTTCCTGAATTGTAACCATAACCTCGACACACTGATGGCGCCCTGCGTCTAACATGCGCGCCAAACCCTCCGGAGTCAGCCGCACAGGTCTCTTCTAAAAACCAGGACTTTCTGTTTCTCGCTTTCCGCCTCAATATCCCCCCAGATCCGCCTCATGCTCCTCATAATCATTTGGATGTAGTATTACAATGTCTCCTAATGGTCTTTGTATGCGTCGAGTTCCTCTTGCTATCTTTGAAACTCCCTGTCAGCGTCTTCCTTGGTCTTGATGGACCTTTTGAGGTTGTGCCGGGCTTTTCTGATGGCTCCTTTCATGGCAGCTTGTACGTCCTCATTCGATGCTTTGACGGCATCCTGGAAATTGTGCATGTCGGTGACTTGTCGCGTTGCATTGTTGAGTTTCCTGCTCGTGCGGGCAAGGCTATCTTCTGCGCCAACGATTATGGAGTCGAGTGCTATATGACCTCGTGTTTCCTGTTTAAGTTCGCGATGGAAGATCTCCAGGCAGTGGCGAGCCTCTTCAATATGGAGAATAAATTCTGCCATCGCTTTCTGTTGAGTAAAGTCAATTTGGCGACTATTTGATAAAGTAACACATGGAGTGTCTACGTCGTCATTTGCGTTGCGCAACTCGCTTCCATTTTTACTTGTCTGAGTGACTCTGCGCACATCATTGCTCCTATTGCTGCATTTAAGGCCCGGACCGAAGTATGCATCTATACCATGATCCTCACACCAGAGAGCCAGTGGACTGCCTGTCGATTGATACGTGAAGGTCTCCTTTGTTTACCTTCAGAGTCCCTATCTTTAGTCGTATTTTGAGTTTAATAAGACGGGAAATATAATACTCTTACTATGTTGCTTGGCGTTAATGTTATTCATAATAAAGGTTTATAATAATGTAATTAAAACTTGACTTGATAATATAACTACACCATTGCAAATAACCTTTCTTTCGACTGTCCATATCGATCACATGGTGCAAAGCGCCACCAATCGGAATGTATCCAGTATGTCACCCATCGGATAGTGAAGACAACCGGTGCAGGGGCAGGGGGCCAGTCCTGCCAGAGACCATCTTCGTATTGTTTGTCATGGTTGAAGAATCCCCAGGTAAGTGTCCCGGGCACAGCAAGGTTGCTCTATTACACGAACTTGATTAGATCTTGTTCTCACAAAGTCGATTAACCAATGGAGAAAACTCACCGTGTCCTTATCAGCCCATTCCTTAAATTTCTCCTCAAATTTATCCATCTTGGTGCCGTATTGCCTCAAGTTGAGGATAGTAGTAATTTCCTGGGCGAGATGATCGGCTAATTCGTGGCCAAAACTGTCAATAATGGTAAGCAATCTCGATCCATTATATTCCTCTGTATCACGTAGGCAAGCACTTATGTAAATGTTGTAGTCTTTGAGTCCCTGGCTGAAGGCGTGATGCTGTTCGATGTTACGGTCCATGATGCCTTTCTCACCACTCATCTCCTCAATAGCAGGAAATAAGATGTCTTCCTCGCCCTGGTGATGCACATGTACTAGGTCATAGAAACAGGCGCTGTACCCAAGGAAAGTCTTTTCATCTGCAGGTTTGATGTGAGGCGCCTGCAGATAGATACTGTTGAGCCCACGGAGGACCATGTTGTGAATAGTTGCCATTTCGGAAGCACACCGATGGAATTGATCTGGCTACACGGTATAAGTTTATAGTTTTCAGCCTGGACAATTAGAAGAGAGTTAAAATCAAAGTATACATGCATCTTCTCCATTGCGAAGCTGAGATGTTGGTGTTGCGATCAGAGGAAAGGGTTGATCAGCAGGATTCTTAGGCGTAGCCATGGTGATGTAGTGTTTAAAATGAGGATTTTTAATAATAAACCAACGGTCGGTAGAAGTATTAGATATATGTCTTAAATAGCTTACGCACATCACAGTAAGCAACATATGACCACACTTGATCAAATGCTCCAAGTGCGGTGCGGCTGATATTAGTGCCATAGTCAAAGCGCTAGACGGTAATATCGGCATTTCTTTAGGGTCTCTAGAGTTTAGGGTCTGCAATATTTGTGGAGAGATAGATGCAAAACCAATCATAAGAAAGTTTTAGTAGTAGCTGTATGTAGACTGTCTCACCCGAAAAGGTTACATACAGGACTAGTAAGATGGCGCTGGAAGATATATAAGCGCTAACAATTAGTGTACCCAGAGTGTGCACTATCCATCCATCTATTCAATTCAATAACGGAGGAAACAGCCCACAACATACGGTGCACTGGCGGGGTCCGAACACAAAACAATAAGTCTGTCACCGAAATGAAATGATCTCGTCGGGGACAAGGTCCGTCCCACCGCAAGAGCTTAGCCACCATACAATACATTCTCAGGTTTCTGATCTTCAGGATAGATATAAGCTAGGGCGTCCGGGAATGGAGGACCTTCCCTAACAACAAACTTGATTGGAGTGACGAGGATGTAGCACTTATTTCGAATCTTTTCATGGCAACAAAGTCAAACATCTTGAAGCCCAAAATGCGCTTGGGAGTTCGGGATGATATTTCCAATGCACAGTTACCTAGGCTCCAATCCAAAAGCTGTATGACATGGCTCCTTGTAATTGCTCAGGTCTCCAAGGGGAAAGGTATGAAATCCAACTAGGGAGGTTCGAAAATCCGACACAAAGAGAGGGACAGTCATTTTGATCAGCATAATAGGCATTGATGTTACAAGTTGGAAACGTGTGATCCTCATGTGCAGGATCGACAAACTTCTTAGTCGTGATGGCGGGATGCCCGGCCTTAAGATCACTAACGTCTAAACGGACCTTGGTGGCAGCCGCATGGTTGAGTGATGAATTCAATGCTTTTTTCAGAGATATTGACATTAGGGTGGATAGGTCAATAAGGCTTTGAAGAATATAAAGACGGTCAAGACGGTCGATGCGAAAAGCGAGTATGGAAAGCATCGGATTTTAGGAATGGTTCTGGTATTACGATTCAAGATGAACAGAACATTATATTGTCACTGGCTGTATTTTAGTAAGTATTAAGTGGAACCTCGCTTGAAACTAAGGCTTGGAGTCAGCGAAAAGGGGTGGTTTCTTCCTCCATCGTGACAAGCTATTCGTTTGTCCAGTGGGACCCAAAGGAGCCATAAAGCATCCACAGACCCTGCATGAACCGCGCCTCGGACCTACTGTCCGTCCCTAAGCATTCGATGGGCATTACGGCATTCTGTCCAGTGGGTTGTTCAAGTTGGCTCACCCATGAAGGCGCCTAAGCAATGTCTAATCCGAGGGATGAGAAAGCATTCATTTCTTAGTTAGACATTATCACATAGTGCGACCAGGACTATCTATCCCGGAACCATGAACTGTGAGGATTTGTCCAATAAAGCCACTTCTAGGGTTTGTACACCTGTGGTCTTAATTCAAGATATGGCTAATCCCCTGCAATTGCATCTTTTAATGCCCGACCATAGCTTGATGAGCAGCACCGTATCTGTTTCCGTGTGGCTTCGCAGAGTCAATAATCCGTCGTAGTTCTCCCTTTTCTTCCTCACTCAACTCCACATCTCTAGAAGCCCAATTCTCTTCCAGTCGCCCAGACTTCGTCGTGCCCGGAATAGCAATGAATCCCTGCGCCGCAACCCACGCAAGGGCAATCTGGGTCAACTTGACGCCCTTTCTCACTGCTAATTTCTTGATCTCATCCACGATTTTCTTGTTCTGGTGGAAGTTCTCGCCCTGGAACTTAGGAGCTATAGGCTGGTTAGTCATCATGCGGCAGGGTGAGAATGCTAGGTGACTTACATCCACGACGGAAATCGTCGGGTGCGAAATCATCGGGGGTTTGGTAGGGAAAGTCGTCAACTAGCCAGCCGTGTCCCAACGGGCTGTAGGCAACATAAGCAATGCCTAGCTCTCGCGCTGTATCGATGAGGCCGTCTGTCTCGTGTACTGTTTCGAATGCGGAGTATTCAGCCTGGAGGGCATCAATCTTGGCGACTGCAAACGTCAGTTGTGTCGGAAACTTGATGGATTGGATGACCTACTGGCATTGGCTTTACGAAGTGTCTCGGCAGAACATTCCGAGACTCCGATGTACTTGGTCTTGCCCTGCTTACGGATCTCATCCAATGCGGCAATTGACTCTTCGAGCGGGGTTTCTACACTGGTGATTAGTGCTGGGATAGATGGGGCATATAATGCAAACTCACTTGGGTCGATTCGGTGGAGATAGTAGAGGTCGGGGGCGAAACCAAGTCTCTCAATGGTACCATCAATGTATGACTTGATATGGGCAGCAGAATTGGTGACGGATCCATCACCAAAGCAATCGAAACCACACTTAGAAGCAACTAACCTCAGACATTAGCATCTTTTCCCAACACAACGTAGTAACGGAGCACGGTGACTTACTGAACACCTTGTCGCGAACTTGATGTTTCCTGATAAAGTCTCCCAAAAGCTTCTCATTGACGCCAGCTTGGTAAACAACCTATCATCCACTGTGTATCAGTATAACTATCCAAAAGTAAAATTGTCAGACTTGGATCTTACGGCAGTATCCCAGAAAGTACAGCCTAGTTCAATAGCTTTGAGCAGAACAGGCTCTGCTTCCTCGAGGCTGAGATTATTCCCAAGGCCGAAACTGATGCCCATGGCACCGAAGCCGGGCGTGGGGACAGTGATGTCGGCAAATGGAAGATGTTGGACCATGGTGACTAGATGAGGGGACAGAATGGGGAGGATGACTGAGAGAGATGTGAGTTGAAGTTGGAAGTCGGGAGTCTGCGTGAATTTATATTGCAGGACCTGATCTCGAGAAACTATTAGTCTCGAATTAAACAACGTGTTGAATCATCTTGATTTGACGTATATGTCGTCAGAGGTTGCATGCGAATTGGGATGCAGGTCAAAGTCCGTTCGTTAACTCCGTCCACTAACTAAGTAGCACAAGCGATCAACAAGGCCCACTACCAGTCATCACCGCGCATTAAATCCGATAATATGGAGTACAGATTAAGAATAGCTCTAAGGCCTCTAGCGCAGAAATGCCTCTATCGTCTCCATCTCTAAAGTTTGAGAAATGTTAACTAATAAATAAGGATAAAAGACTAGTATAAGAAAAGGAATACTGAAAGAGAGGATATACTAAGAAAAAGTATTGTTGATATTATTGGGAGATTTGGAAAGCCTGTGCTTGATAAAGTTAAAGGTTAAGCAAAAGAAAAAGAAAAAGACTTCCACCTAATTGGGAGTATGAATAGTTTGATTCCTATAGTTATATTTTTTGTATCATTATCTTTTGCTCTATCACTTCCTTACTTAAGAGCCTTGATGATATTTCCAAGTGATTCAAGGCTATCTTGCTCCATGGCATTATATACAGTCTTGAGAAGTATATCCCTAGCGTCTAAAAGATCTTCATAAAGACGGCTGAGTTATTCATATAAGTTACTGTAGCTAATAGATTTCTTATTAATCATAGCCGCTCTTAGGTCTCCTAAGATGTAATAGCGAAAGACAATTTCATACTTTCGACAAGCAACAAGGTAGATATCTGTACCCATCTTAGTGATTATTTAATAGATACATAAAATAATGAATGAGAAGAGAATTCAATTACTGCCTCTTTTACATACCAAGCTTAGGCTGGAGGGTCTTGTTACTGACATCCTCATCTATAGTGACATTTGTATATAACATATATCGGTTGAAGGATTTCAGCTTTTTGTCCAGACGCCTCATCTTTCCTGTCAGTCTTGGGCTGCGGTGTAATATGCGATCCATTTTAGGGCCTGAGGACCACGCTATTTCCTGAATCATGGTCCTGGCTCTCGTAAACCCATTGCGAATATCTTTGAGGACATCGGGATATTTAGTCGTCTGAGGCCTCCTACTTAAAAAATGATCGTCTTCTCTGGACTGTCTGGACTGTCTGGGATGTCTGGGCTGTCTGGGCTGTCTGGGCTGTAGTCTTTGAAAGAGAGCATTCATACTTGTATCCTGCCGATCACTTTAGCCAGAATCTGGAGTCTTAGACTGTCTCAGGGATCATATACAGTTTTCGTAGTTAGTATGGTTTCTACGTGACTTCAAGTGTTAAAGTCAAAGATAGCCAAGGCAGTGTTGAAGGCGATGAGATTGAGGCGGGAGAGAAAAAAGCCAAAAAATGGCGCATTAGATATGGGCGGCCGCCCGTCTCTGCGGGACAGTTCAACCTTGCGTCCAAGTCGCAAAGCTGGATCAGTTGACATGGGGGTTTCATTGGTCTATACTGGTGATACAACGCCCACATGTGACCTGGCTAGGTGCTATAGGCCACTGGTATTCACGTTCACAAAGAAGGAAAAGTGCCCAACATTGCTATCAGCATTTATCAGGTGCTCAAGGCTGTGTTCTCTGAATAAATATTCTTGATTCCCCATTCCACATCTAGCACCTTAGGCGCGCAATGCCTTGCATCTAATCTATTTCATTTTGTATCACAACAGCCTAATAGGTCTTAACCTACCGTGGAACTCCTATCGTGGAACTGAAACACGAACTTATTCATCCACACCGACATGTACTCACACCGAGTGATACAGGATGACTGGTCATATGAATAACGGCTCTTCCAATTCTCACTCAACTCTGGAGATCGAGAGCCTCATTTCTTGATTTTTCGTGGTCTGCAACGACTTAATATTCTTCGGCTACAAAACGATTTAGCGAAACGGAAACGTGAAATTTGGACCGCCAAAGCGCTCACAGACAACGACCCGGACGAACTCACTCAACTGTTGCATAACTACAGCAAGTTCTCATAGTTCTATTTGTTGTGTTTGAACCTGCAGTTCTGACTATTATTAGTAAATGCTATTCGGGACTATGAGTATCTCTCCAAATTGGTTGCGATCACTGGATCACAAGCGCGCGATGAGCGATTGGATCTTGAGCAAGCATTCTTCAAAGAAACAGGGTCTATAACTGATGAAGTAGACGCGCATCGGTACTTACGACCCGACAATCTTATCCAAACAGATCTCCTTAGGGATTTTCTCAAGAAGTTCCTTCCACGTTCCTGGTCTTACACGAAGAGTGAGATGAAACGTCGAACTGACGAGTATCTTGATGGAAAGCCTTGTGAGGAAGTCTCTCCGTTGGTGGATCGAATAGCACGCTTCACCGTGGCGTTGATGGGAGAATTCTCATTAGTCGTGTCAATGCTGGTGATGCGATTACCAGTAGTGATACTGTCTAAAAGCATAATAACGACGTCAGTCTCGGTGATATTATTCGCAGCTGCCCTGTCGGTCATGCTTAGGGCCTCGAACACCGAGACTATAGCTGCGACAGCTACATATGCAGCTGTGTTAGTGGTGTTTGTTGGGACAAGTTCGTAAATATTCTGCAATAAGAAACCTGAGGCATAATTTAATTGAATACATCTTTAACCAGATAAAGAAAAGATGTCTAATTAAATAAATTTTAAATAACATAACTTGAGACTACTTACCTACGAACTTGGGTAATTTAATACAGCCCCCTTTAAAGTAGGAGGATAATAACTTATAACTATGTTAAACCTGTTACTTTTTATTACCTGTATTGAATTATACTAACTAATTAAGAAACTAAGTTAGATCAATATTCATAATTGACGCTAAATCTACTATATATTAATATTTCTATAGAGCTATTAATAAAGTATATAATTAGTTTAAGGTAAGTTAGTAATTGTTATTATACAGTAATAATCTATTCTCTGGCCTATTTAAAAACGGTTATATTAAGCTACCTAAGTTCCTAGGTATTTAAATAACTTAATTGTCTACTAAAGTATACGATCAGTACGTATTAAAATATATATTAAGTCTTTTCAACAGTCAATAATTATATTTTACATTATAGATTAATTTATGTCCATTTAAATTACTAGTAATAAAATCTAATTTTACCTTAAGTTAGTAGGCTTACTACATCTTAATTTATATCACTAGGAATGTTAGTAAATTCGTCCGGTCTAGAAGTATCTTATCTTTAAATCGGCTGTGTGCGTACGTGTTGTACAGATTAGGGCTTATGGTATTACTCAATCTGGTAGGTAGCATGCAGACAACCCAGGGCCCTGGGTTGCTTATCAACTAAAAACCCAGTCTGAACTCATACGAAGTACAAATGACACCACTGACAGCGCCAGGAACATTTCAAGGAGCCTTGCGAGCACGCCATCGCAGGCCTGCAGTCAACTATTAACCTTAAATCAAACAATGGACCCTAAACCTTTTCTTTTTCTTTTTCTTTTTCCTCTTCTTCTGTCACACCATTGAGGCCGATGCGTTCATTATACAAGTCCAAATTCATATAAACCTTTTCTGTCGGTTTACGCATGTGTTCGATCTTCACCTTTTCTACTTATCCACTTTTAGAGACTTCTTTTTTTACTTTTCTCCTTTACCAATAACTAGCGACGATGTCATTCCGGAGGAGTGTGTTAGCCCAGATGATCATCTGCGGAATCATAGCGCTGTTGGGCCCTGGATTATGGGTATTAGCTTTTCCATCAGTTTATTATATTCGGCTAATGTCTCTTCTCTTTCCAGAATGCGAATAACTCATTGGGCGCGGGTGGTGCTCTTGAGCCATATCTGGTATGCTGATATTACTGCTTCTTGGGACAGTAACTAATTTGGTGTAGGTTAATGCTGGAAACTCGTTGGTTTTTGGGCTGATGGGCTTGTTCTGTATCCTCTCGCCTGTCTTTGTCAACTGGATCGGCGTCAAGAACACTTTGATTACTGGTACTCTGGGCTGGTCCGTCTACAGCGCGGCTCTTTACCAGAACAACCGTCATGGCACTGAGTAAGTTGGTTTTTCCCACGTCATCGTCGCTAGGCTAAGTTGTTTCTCAAGATGGTTTGTCATCTTTGGCGCTGCCATTTGCGGCGTCAGCGCAGGCCTGTACTGGGCTGCCGAGGGCGCCATCATCCTCTCGTATCCCGAGCATGCAAAGCGAGGCCGGTACCTCGCGCTTTGGCTGGGCTTCAAGAACAGTGGACAACTAATCGGCGGTGCCATCAATCTAGGCCTCAACGCCAATCGCGCGGAAGGCGGCAAAGTATCTTATGTGACCCTCCTTGTCTTCGTCTGCCTGCAGGTCCTGTCTCTTCCGGTATCATTCTTGCTTGCCCCTCCGGACAAGACGCAGCGACCGGATGGCTCGCATATCATTGTCGAGGCCAAAACCTCATCCAAAGAGCAGCTGAGGATGCTTTGGAAAACAGTTACGACGCGCAAAATCGGACTATTGCTGCCGATTTTCTTTTCAAGTTGGCTTTATTGGGTAGGAATGTGTGTGAACCAAGCTTGCAGCATTGCTGATCATTTACAGGGCTATGCATCTACATATCTGACCTTGTACTTTACTGTCCGAGCTCGAGCTTTGGCGTCGTTCTTGTCGGCTATTACTGGAACTCTTGCGTGTATTCTCTTCGGCATCTTCCTCGATTCTAGCAAAATCACAGTCAAGGTATGTCAACATTCGTCCCTTTGTTGCTGTGAAGTCTAATGTCACCCAGTCCCGTATCCGTTACGGCTTCATCTTCTCTACTGGGCTCTTTACCTCCCTCTGGATCTGGGTTCTCATTGTCCAGCACGGCTTCGAGCAAAAGCGCCCTGATTACCTTGACTGGACCTCATCGGGTTTCGGTCGTGCATTTGGTTTATACATTATGCTGCAGACGAGCGGAAATATGGTGCAGAACTACCTTTACTTCCTTATTGGTACGATCGGTGACGGTACTCTGGAACTGAGTCGATCGACGGGCCTGTTGCGTGGCGTGGAGAGCTGGGGACAGTGCGCTGCATTTGGTATCAGCAGCAGGTAAGTTACTAATGAAGCGTGTGTATCTGTGAGTGGGAGAGAAAGTTAATGATTTGAGTAGCAAATTCTCTCCCTTCTATACAACAGTTATCAACGTTGTCTTCTGGACCATAAGCTTGTTTCCTGCCGTTTTAACGATCTGGAAGGTTGAAGGCCATGCTGAATACGAAAATGAGCCCAGCATCCCTACCGATAAAAACGATGGCTCACCGGACAACACGATGGAGAGGATCAATGCTACAGGAAAGCCTGTTCCCGAGACAACTGTCTGAGGCAAGAAGTAAGAAAGAAAATACATATAGTATGCGTATAGTGTGTTATAGTGCGTGAATTATGTGAGTCACTTATATCTGTTGGTGGCTATCATTAAAGGTTAGGTATCACTAGACTCTATTTTTTAACTCCGACGTACGTGATCGAAAAGATCCACTATAGTTCATCACCGCGCCTTAAATCCGATAAACAGCGCAGATCAACAACAGCACCTGGGGCTTGGATCACATGCAGGAGAATATCTCCATCGTTTCCACATTTCTCACGTCGTGTAACAATAGTTTTACCTTGAACTGTCTATACGCAAAGCAGATAATAGTTACACTAAGTCGAACATGCAACTTCCATTGGTCCTCGTCCTGCTTATGCGGGGCGTGCTTACAGCTCCAAACCATGGATGAGTTTGCCAACCCCGCAACTTTGATCGACTACCAGGTACTCCGTACACGCCTGTCTATCTCCATTAGCCGAGACCCCTTCAACGCCAAGAGAGTTATTTGCTGTGTGGATATCACGATGGCTGAGTCATCTTTGGAGCCTCTGATGCATAACTGGTCCCTCTCGCAAGACTCACCTTTCGAGTACACAGCCCTTCACACGGGACAGATACGACTGCTTCAGTTGAACCCAGCGAACAACGAGGAAGACCTGCTGCGTGGTGAACTACTTGTCAAAAGCTTGGATCAACTTCCTCCTCGAGCAAGACCTGGGCGCAACGGTGACGATGGGCCGATCGATCCAAAGAAGCATGTTTGCTTCGAGGCTATTTCCTACGTATGGGGCGACGCAACTCTCACGGACTCCTTCTTCACCCCTCAGGGTTATATACCCATCACAGCCTCACTCGGCTCCATCTTAAGACGCCTGCGTGATACGTCCAAGTCCCAACTCTACTGGGCTGACGGAATCTGCATCAACCAAGCCGATATGACTGAGAAGGGAACCCAAGTTTCTCTCATGGGTGTCATCTATAGCTCTGCCATGCGCGTAATGTGCGACATCTGCGAAGAGACAGAAGACATATCTCTTATTCTCGACGCTATGGATAAATACTGGAAACGCAACATTCGCCACGGCTACGTTATGGGCCAAGGCGAAGGAATGGTTCTTTCCGGCGAGTCCACTGCCAAATTAATGGAGGTACAACTCCCAACGGACGAAGAGGCGGATGCGATTGAGGAGGTCGACGGCGAAGAGTGGCCACAGCGCTATCTTGAACTCGTCTCCGCGCCCTGGTTCCACCGTCTCTGGGTTGTGCAAGAGTTTGTCCTCGGCCGTGATGTTATTATGATCTTTGGCCGTCGACATGTACCATGGGGACAGCTCTGGGCGGGCACAATATGGTATGGCGGCGTCTCATGGCCGTGGGACTCTGCTGAATTTACCACCGAGCAGCTGACTAGCATATTCATGTCATACAATGCCATGTCTCTGGTTCGTTCATGCCGGACTGTCGACATCAACACACCACATGGCCGGGAGTTCAACAAGCTAGTCAATCTACTCCTCTGCGGTGTTGAGATGAACCAGGCCAACCTGAGCATGTGTCTGGTATTCTTCTGCTCTCATGGCTGTACTGTGCCACGGGATCGATACTTTGGTATTCTGGGTATGGTGGATGAAGAGGATAGAAAGAACGCAGTGGGTTTGAAACCCAATTATACATCACCTATCAGGGAAATAACCATGAACTTCTGGAAATATGCGATTCAGTATGCTTCTGGGGGTGAGCTCATCCTTTTTGCAGGACTGCCTGGTCGAGTAGAAAATTACCCCTCTTGGTTGCGGGATATCACTGCCTCTAGTCCGATGAGCCATATTTGGATCGGTGCACCTCTTAGCACAGCTTGGCATAAGGCTGGCGGAGCGGCTAGTACATGGTTTGCAAGGTTCAGAGATGATGACTCTGAGTGTTTATTCGTACAAGGGTATTACATTGACGATATCAGCGAGAGATCATATCTGGAACCACTGCAACGAATGGACTTGGGTGGACTAGGCCTTTGGCTCAACGAGGCTTTTGTCTTCTTCACATCGGGTCTGAAGACTTTGGACTGCGACACAGACATGCGATATGCTCTCACAGGCGAGCACATTCACGAAGCAGCTCTAAAGGCAGCGTGTGATTTCAACTGTCAAGATGCTACACCTGTTGGTATCAAGGCCTTCGAACCAATTCTCCGGATGGGCCTCTCCATACCACTCGTGGCTACATCTGACTCCATCGAAGGTGAAGACATGGAAGCAAAAATAATAACTGCGTTCCAAGACAAGGCCGAAGTGCTCGAGGCGCTGTTTCTGCGGGTATATACATCCCGAGGAATGCGCTTCTGCAGGACGAAGAAGGGTTTAATTACTATGTTGCACAAAGAAGCTTGTGTTGGCGACTCGATCTGGATCCTTAAAGGATGCCGATTACCGGTTGTTTTACGGCCGAGTGTGTCGCACCCTGGCTCGTTTGAGTTTGTTGGGGGTGGTTATGTGGCTGGATTGATGAATGGGGAGGCTCTGCATAGGCCGGGGTTCAGATGGAAGGGTGTCTCGCTAAGGTAGGCTGTGGTAATATGCCGAAGACGACGGGATGTGGCTTTAGCGATGCATTTAATCTCACAATTGTTTACACGACAAATACTACAGTGATGAACGCACTTAATTAATGCTTCGCAAGCGATTTGAGTCTTAGACAACCGGCGTCTGAAATTTCGGAAAATATATACTCTGACCCATTATACACACTACAACAATCCACCACGGAGGTTACCCCAAGTGATCCAGCGGATGCCCTAATCAGCCTCCTACTCGACCTGCAATCTAGCAAGAAGCTCCGGAGGGGATACCCTTGCACTTGGTAGAAGTCTTGCCACCAGTGACCTTGTTGTTAGTCCAGGTCCAGTTCTTGCAGCTAGCGCAGAGGATGTAGATATCAGTGCCGCTGGACTTGACAGTTCCAGTAACCTTGTTGATGGTGACGTCGGTGATGGGGACACCAGCGGTAGGGGTGCCAGTAGGAGAGCCGTTCTCGTAATCCTGCTCGATAACAATACCGTACTTGGCGATGTTGCTCAGAGTGATGCCGTCGTACTTGACGTCGGAAACGGAACCAGTCGCTCCGGAAACGGTCTTGATGCGCACGCCGTTGTCGGAGTTGGAGATGGAAGAGTTGAGGATACGGACAGTCTTGACGACGTTGTCGGAACGGCCACCGACAGAGCCGATGGAGAGACCGTGGCCACCGCTGCAGTTTCCGCCGGTGAAGGTGATGTTGGTGCCAGAGTTGATGGCAAGGCAATCATCCTGGTTCTTGACGACAGCACCAGAGATGTAGACTCCGGTGGAGGAGCCAACGTCGAAGGCGTCGGTGTTGTGGCCACCAAGGGTGTCGCCGAGGGAGTTGTCCATGTGGACGTTGTAGACTCCAAGGTTGGTGACGCTGTTGATGCTGAAAGCCTGGACGGGGGTGTTGAGAACGTTCAAGTTCTTGATGTTGGAGTTCTTGAGGGAGTGAGCGCTGAAGAACTTGGGCTTGGTCTTTCCGCCGTTGCTGCCCTTGGTATCCCACCATCGCTTACCCTCACAGTCAATAGAGTGGCCAGAGGCACCCTCGATGAGGAGGTTGTTTCCGGTGAAGGCAATCAGGGGGCCTTCCCACTCCTTGTAGCCAAAGGTAGTCTTGCCCTGGAAGATGACCTGCGTTTGTTAGCAAAAGGATCAATTAACAGAGTGTGGCGCTTACGTGAGTGCCATCGTTGAGCTTGGTAAGATCGAGAGTGGTTCCGGCGGGGACGACGATGTTGTTGAGGGTGATGGTCGAGCAGCTGGCCTTGTTCTTGATAGCAGAGGCAGCGTCGGTAAATGTGCAGCTAGCACGGGGATCGAGGGTAGGGTGCGCGAGAGTGGTAGCCACCAGGCCACTGAGAAGGGCAATTGAAGAGAACATGTTGATAAGTGATAAGTTGTGAGTTAAAATAAAAGAGTAGCTTAAGAATGTATGTACGAATGAAGATGCGATGAATGAATGAAGGAATGAAGGAATGAATGTTAATGTCTGGAATGATAATCAATTACAGACTGCATCTGACCTTATATATGGCCTAGCCAGCGAAGCTCTCCTATGATTTAGCTCTCCTTTGATTTAGCACTCCTACAATTTGACATAGCGTGTTTAGATGCCGTTCAGCCGTGAAGATGGCCCGTGTAAGATATCGCGACCAGCACAAACCATCGGGAATTAGATGAGGTATCCACCGCCCTCGCAACCTGCCGGGGTTGAGATTGAAACGCTAAGCCCGACACAAACCAAGGCTCGGTCCAATTGGTGCATAATATTCCTCCACTGCCGCTGTCATGTTTCACGAACTGGTCTGGAAGCTGATCGATCGGGTTCACGGCACCGGAGCCCTCGTGTATGGATAAGTGCTTGCGTTTGGGATACCCGCGTATCTATACGCGCATTTGCGATTGAACTTGCGGGGGAGATTCAGAATGTCACTCTTTGCGCAACCTGCTCGTTGTTGTTCGGCATTAAGGCACGACGGTGATATTTTTTATTTGTGGATGATCTTTTGTTATTTTGCGATCGTCACGCCGCCGTAGCTTCATGTCTGTTGGTGGTTGCAACGGAAGCCGCATAATGCAACGACGGCTCGGGAGGATTTCAGTTATTGGTGTGGTTTCGCGGGGAAGTTCACCAGTTCAATTTCACTGCCGTCTAAACTGGTGATCACATCAATTGAGAGTAGAAGTAAGATAGATCGTTGGTCTACTTTGGGATATCTCGGTAAGACAAACACCGATGTTCTCAACGCTGCTAATGCCCTTGAAATGGGTTGAACTTATTAAAAGACACATCATTGTGTGGTCTCGCAATCTTCACAACATCTAATTTTATTCGTACAACGCTCTATTTGGCACCCAATGAATTTTAATGCATTACGAGTCTACTCGGTATGGAGACAATGGTGTATACATCGTATGATCTTCCTGGATTATATACTCCCATCCATGCGTACGGCCGTATGAAATACGTCTTGTACATAATTAGAGTTTATTTACCGTAAATGATTTGTAATCCTTCTCGAGTCAAATTTTGACCTCGAAGGAGACTATTTTTACACTTAATGTTATTAAGGAATTTTAAAAGCCTAGACTTAGTAAAGTTTAAGGTTAAAACCAAATCCTCTCATCCAAGCATATTACATCATCTCCGTATAAGTATACTAGGAAGAACGTAACAGAGAATTGAAACTCTACTTATCTACATACCCTAAAGCTTGTACAAGCAGTACCTACATATTACAATCATAAGTCGGATGAATTATAAAACCTGTAATTATACAAATTGTGCAATGAACTGTATTTTTCCCCACCTATCACCCAGTACGCTGCGCTTCCCTTTTACAATGTTAGGTGTTGTTGGTTTGTATCTCATGGCAAGTTCTAACGTGAACGGAAGCCATCGAACTCACCACGTGACAAAGATTCTTCATCCGCTCCATCGGCATTTCATCACTGCATTGCGGAGTACATTACGGAAACGCTCATGAGACTTCGAAACAAACACAGCCACAGACATTGAAACACGCTCTCCTTTTCCCAAGTCTGTTGTTTACCTCACTTCTCAGCTCGTCGACATGAAACAGCTGAGCGGGACCTGAAACAAGGCTTGAATCGTAGTATGGGGCTGCTGAGCCTTGGCATTTAATTAGTGCCCCTGCGTTCCTGTCTCTTCAATTGAGTTGAGTATTGACTACGGATGCGTTGTCCCATCAAGGCCAAAGGTGCCACTTGATGTACGGTACTCCATAAATGAACATTATTACTTGAAGGAGGGACAGATAAAGTGAATCTCCTTTCACCCCGTTATAGGGGTGTGCCTACTGATTAGCACATCTCCGAGACCGGAATACACATACGTAAGAGGGCTAGTTCAATATTCCTTCAGGGGTATCTCTAGCGTCTTGTCCACACCCTTGTCCGGCATCAAGTCCCTCTCCGAAGACCGAAGGTTGCGTGACTTCTCACCTTGACAACGACAGATTGAAACATAGCAATATGGTGGCTGTGTTAATCTGCAGCTCTCCTTATCCTCTCTATCTAATAAATTGAAGTAATATCTTACTTCTTTCTAATAAACAGCCACATTTATTAATCCAAATATGTTGATTGACTGGAGACTGCCCATATCTGTTTTATTAATTCTTCATGAAAAGTAAGAAGCATTGAAACAAAATAATACAAATTTAATAAAGCCTTTGAAGAGCAGGATTTAATTCACCCAGTTACTCTTGTACCTCTTGCTTGAATAATATTCATGGTACGTGCATGAATCATGTTATTGTAGGATCAAACAAGTCTGATCCTTCATCCTGAGTGGATGATTTTACCTAAGCTAAAAACAAGCTTATTTCAGCGCATGTGGGTAACTCCCCATTGACCACAGCCACAAAGACATGTCACAGGATGGTAAAGTCAGATAATTGCTGGTTCTTCTCAATCTGCAATGTCAGGAGTTCGATAGATTGGCCCTAGGCCCTCTGTGTGGTCCTTGAAGCTGCCAGAAAAGACACCTCCTTCATTCCCGCCAAGCAACTGACAGCCAAGCGCTTACGACTTCTACCGGCGTTTAGCTATTCATCGCCCTCCAGAAAAAGTACGGACAAGCCGAGTCATGATCAAAGATCAGCATTGGCACCCTTGCTGCCAAGATCAGATCTCCAGAAAAGGATCACAAAGACCTCCCTGTTCAATCTTAACGACTAAAACACAGGGAACAGCGACCTATAGGATCATCCGGCGACTAAGCACGTCGCTCTTGTGGGTACGGCATTGGACTCAGCCTCAAGATGGGTTGATAATCTTCACAGGGATGTCGATCCGCTAACAATCTCAAACTTTATGCTCTTGGCACGATCCTTCGCAGCATCAGAACAATGCTAAGCTGGTATTTAAAAAGGAGAATGAACCCTCAGGAATATTTCCAGCTCATCAATTCATTCATTCATTCTCGACTTTCATTCACTCAAGGCTTACTTTTGATAAGTAAATTTCTTTCATTATTTCCAGCATACACACACTCTTTACAAACCCACTTTCAACTTCATCAATTCTACCGCCATGTCTCGCTATCTCATGCTCGGAACCGCCCTTCTGGCTTCCAACGTTGCCGCCCATGGCTACCTGAATACGTTCACCCTCGACGGCACCGACTACGAGGGGTTCAGCCGCTGGAACCCCTCCCCCGACCCCAACGCCATCGGATGGCGCTTCAGCACCGAGGATGAGGGTCCTGAGATGGATATCTCGTCTCCCGACTTTGTCTGCCGCAGGGACGCCGAGGCTTCGAAGAACTACGGCCAGATCGCTGCTGGTAGCACTGCCTCTTTCTTCTGGACTTCTGATGACAAGGTGATCAACCCCAACGGCTGGGCTGAGTCTCACCGTGGTCCTGTCATCACTTACATTGCGCCCTGTAACGGTGACTGCGCTTCAGTTGATAAGACGCAGCTGAAGTGGACCAAGATCGCTGAAGAGGGCGTTGTCTCTGGACCTGCCAATGCGGATGGTGTCTGGGCAACTGACAAGCTCCGCGAGAACGGCGGCATTAACTCTGCGACTATTCCATCCTCGATCGCTCCTGGAAAATACGTTATTCGCAATGAGCTCATCGCACTTCACCGCGCGCATCTTTCCGAGCCCGAGTTCTACATGCAGTGCGGTAACATTGAGGTTACCGGCTCGGGTACTGACGACCTGTCTGCTTCCGGCGTTGTTGCTTCTCAGCTTTACAGCGCCTCTGATAAGCAGATCTTTGGTTTCTCTGTCTATGATAACCAGGGCGATAACTGGAAGATCCCAGGCCCTGCTCTGTACCAGGGTGCTCAGGCTAAGCGATCCAAGGTTGCGGTCAAGTACCGTGTTTAAGACTAGAAATCTAGTGGATTTGTATCTGGTATTGTCTTGTAGATGATGGACCTCCTTTATTCTTACGCACTGGGTGCGAAACAATTTGTATTACTAGAAATTTCGGTAGAAAGGTGCTGAGGTTTGGATATTCTGGCCTGCTAGTGCTCTCTTGGTTTAAATCCAACCCAAACTCTTCCATATGAACGATGTTCCGCCTCCGAATGCTGTGATGCCAGTGAAGACAATGATAGCAGCATAACCACCCAAACCCCAGGTACTTGAACTTTGCGCTCGAACGGCTGAGAATAAGGCCTCACTGAGTGGCCCTGAGGCAATATTTCCGACTCCTCGCCCAGCGATCAAGAAACCCGTTATCATGACAGGGTCGAAAGAGAAATCATCAGACGATGTCCCGCGATATCGAGTGGAAGTAGCTATTTGCCGAGAAACGCCTGGCCACGTTCCGCTGAAAGCACCCGCGAACAGACCATAAAAAACGCAAAAAATGTAGAGAATTGCCAATTTACCAGCAAAGCCCCAAAGGAGAAAGGTTGCTAGTACAGCGCCAATCGTGGAAAGGAAAATACATGTGGTAATGTGCCATTTGTCTGCCATTGAGCCCATGAGGAATATTCCAAAGGCACTAAAACCATTGACGATCATGACAGTGACTGCGGCTAGAAATGGACTGGCATGCAGGACTGATTGGGCATAGGTGGGAAGATAAATAGCAGGGAGAAAGAAACCAAGGGACTCGATGACGTTTGCGGTCTGGTAGATGATGAAACTTCGGTCGTAGATGAACCCAATCTTGATGTTTAGTCTCGTGGCACCGGCGGAGCTGGCAGAAATCCTAGGCTTAACAAAGAAAAAGGCGGGTAAAGACAATACGAAAAGACTAACAGCCCAGATCCTCAATGTCGTTCTAAAGCCGAATCTCTGCAAGAGACTGTCCAACAGCAGAGGGATCACAACACCACCCGTGCTTGAACCCGACCACATAATACCAAAGGCAAGACTCCTGCGCTGCACAAACCATTCCTCGAGCCAAGCCATACAGGGACAATAGGCCAATGATCCTGTAAAGGCATAGAGGACACCTTGTGTGATGATGAGATGCCCTACGTTCTGTGAGAAGGAGGAGAGTACCAGTGTGATACTTAGAGCTAGACACCCTGATGCTGGAGCCAAACGAGCAATACGCGGGTGAAGCCTTTGAAGGGCGACGGCGATTGGGAAGGCAAAGTACATGATTCCCTGGAATGTATCAGCTGGAACGGCTGGACGTGTAATGGAAATCTTACCATGGCGCATGTACCAATCGATGCTATGCCAGCTGATCCAGCGAAGAGCTCATGGGTGTAATAGTAGGATTGAAAAACGCCAAACGAGAATGGGAACCCTAAAAGCAATTAGTAATTTTTCGATACTCATAAGACAGGGCAGTGACTTTCCCCAGACAAGGGCTTCCAGAAGAAAAGAGGCAAAGAGAAACAGCCAAGCATCTTTCCCGCCATCTACTGGAGGCAAAGAGAACTGAGTGTGGCCTTCGGGAGATTGTGCTTCGATCTCAAGGTTTGAAGACGTTATCTGGCGGGCTTCGTGATCCCGCGTGGTAGATGGGCTTTGAAGCTCCATGGATGAAGTAAGTGGCATTCTTAGTACGTTTGCTTAAAGAAGTGCGCTGTACGCAACTGATATGAAAGGCCGAGTGGAAGCTGTAGGGAGGTTAAATGAGTGTTTGCAGACCTAGTGGTCTCTTGTTAGGATATTTATTCTATATTGAAGGTTTCTGATACTGTGAAGTAACACATGACTCGGAAGAAGATGTCCGTCGTGGTGCGGCTCACAATTACTTGCGATAAGATGATTTAGTTACTGTACCATATCTTTGTATTGGTAATGTTTATATGCAAGACTTGCTTGCTCTTCTCCCAAGACGGCAGCGACCGGAATTTTACTATGCATATCTTGCTCCACACCCTGTAGGATTACATTGAGGCTAAGCTATCTATCATGGTGGTTCTATCATCATGAGCGCACGTCGTTTCTTGAGTGATAGCTTTATAGTGAGTGGGGTATCGAAAGCGATTTATTATGCACGATGTGTCTAAGCATTTCCTCTTCTGTCGCAGTTTAGGGGGTGCGGAAGACCTTATCAGGTGGTCGTGGAGAAGTGACAGCTGCTGATAAAGCGGTGAGGCAAAATAGGAAACTTCAAATATTGAATGGCACTGGAGATGTTGTACCGAGATTGATAGTGGAATTTAACATCTATCGTCACGCAGTGGTTTTTATAAGGGTTCTTATTATCCAGACTGTTTTCAATCCTTAAGTGTAGAGTCATGGCTTGATAATAATGCTCAGTATGTTAAAATAGACTAAGAAAGAACACACGCTGTCCCTTTCTGGCATTCCCCTTTCGTCGGATTAAATCAAGTAGTCTACTAAAGAGGACAATATTAACTAACAGAGATATACATACCAATACAGCTTACAGCATAACATTAGTATCTCTTCTATAGGAAAAGATTTACGGTGAGAGTTCGGTAACTTCGCATTATGGGTAAGACTAGGTTGTTAACCTAACTAGAGTTAGATAAAGTCTAAAAAACAAGGTTCTGCCTGGGCTTAAACTGGGGACCTTTTTAGTATTAATAAGATATTATAAGTAACTAGACTATAACCCCTATTATTATGTATTAATACAAATATTTTATGTTCTATTTAATACTTAATAATAAAGTAAATAATGTGAAATAGTTAAAAATCTTTAATAATAAAGAAAAATATTATAGTTATATTATTACAAAGGATTTATTAGTAAATTAAATACTTAATTATTTCTCATTTTATACTCCATAGAGTTTTATTAATCCTAAGGAATATATTTTTAAATATACATCTCCATGAAGCTCGGTTTACAATTGTCTTCTTCAACAGTTTAGTAAGTAGTAAATGTGTTTACAAGAGATCTTTAGGTTAGGATACATAAATAGCCCCGAGACATTATATATAGAACTTGCTAGCTCTCGCGGTCTTCTTTTATATATTATGGCATAAGCTGCTCCGGACTCACCCCACCAATCTTAGGTCTTTAAATACATTCCTCATACCCTCACTTACGTGCCGTAGCTCTCGTTATATACTATACATCTTTTAAGATATCTATTATGTCTGTCCTACAATCTGGAATGTTTGCTCGCGAATTTAACAACATGACGTGTACTTCGGCATACAAGCTTTATCGAGTAAATATTAATGTTTTAGTTTGGGCACCTACACTCAGTAATACACTCATGACTGCTTTAACTATTTAAGGCCTTGCCTCCTCGATTACTAGCATTCTTTGCATTGCCAATCTTGCCGCAAATCCAAAATGAAGAGTACTTAACTTGTGGCTATGAAATCTGCTCATAGTTGTTCCTGTCCAATCGCTCGACTGTAAAGGTCAAGCATGGCAATTATGAAAGACCTTTCTTGTTCTCTGACACCTGGGGCATGTGTCTGGAAAGACTGTTCGTACATTTCGCTGTGCAGCTTGACCCCAATCGTCAATATTCCTAGAATCAACGAGAGGATCCACAGAACTGGCCACAGAAGGTGGGCCCCTTGGACTGTTACTGGCAAGCGTTTTCATTATGGCACGCAATGGGGGAGGACCCATTGAGCTGCGAATTAGAGGAGGAGGACCCATCGATCCACGAACTGAGGGTGAACCCATTGAGCCTACCACGGATCTTCCCTCGCTCGCCGTAAAGAAGGTTGAGCATGTACTTGAAGGTGAGTAGGCAGGGATATCCCCGGCATCTGGGTCATCTGAAGACTCAGATCCGCTTGAGATTTCAATGACTGGCACAGGCTCTAAAGCCCGGCGTGGTCGTGCTTCGGGAGTCTTGAGAATCTTGGGGACCTTAAAAGTCTTGGGAGTCTTGGGAGTCTTGCCACGTACTGCATCCTTCCTTGCGCTGACGCTCACACTGGAAGCTTGTATGGTTTGGCTACCAGACGGAGTACTGGGCTGTGAAGCGGCTTTTTCGATCAATCGAAGGCTTCGCCGAAGACCGGTCGGTGGAGTAGAAAGAGTACTGCCAGGACTCAAAAGCTCTAGGTCCGCGGGGCTATTATCTTCAAAGTCATCGTCGTTTACAGCCGTGACATGACTTGTTTGCTGAGCTTGCTCGCTGTCTAAGCGTGCCTGTAACTGCCCACTTGTTCTGCGCGCTGGTCCAGCGGGTGTAGATTCTCTCTTTGCAAGGTCCAATTCTCTAATCTTCTCCGTGAGAAGGCGCTCCATGTCTTTGGTGAGTTTCTTCCGTTCCGCAGAACATATGTTTTGAACAAGAATACCCACCATTGTTGGCGTTAAGGGAGTATTTGATCTGTCGTCAAGGTCAACACTTGACTGGCGATCTAACCAGCTATGAATCATTGTAACTGAGCCCCTAGAGAGACCTGTTGACTCATCTCGTCGGGCCATTGCCGCATTTGTGAAGTCGGGTTCAGCACTGCAGTGGACAACACTCCATTGGTCGATAAATACACTTATCTGATGCCTGAACACACGCATGGCCCAAGTGTACGTGTTTTCAAGTATAAGTCGGAATTCCATGATATCACGTATCTTAGTCATGTCTCCCTTCCAGATACATTGCATCATCTTGGACGAATCATTAGTAGGGTTTAGTTTTAGACTCTAGGTTTTATACTTACGTAACCTTGTTGCTGTCGTCGGTAATAGCTTGTGTTATGTGATGCCGTGAAATCTTTCGCAGAATACGTTATCCAGACCATGGCCTCAGTTCCGACTGTGGTGACGGCTGGAATTGGAGGAATATGCGTTTCCTTAGGCCGCTCAACGGCATACCTCGCGGCGATCTGGTTTAATCTGACTGCACATGCGCTGGCGTTAAGTGCTTGGCAGCAAGCAGTCTCCAGTTGTCCCAATCGTTCGCTTTCTCTCAGGGCTTTCTTGCCATTTTTATACTCAACAACAAGCCAGGGATAGGATTTCAAATCTGCTTCCAAGGGTTCCTTTTTATCAAAAACATTGAAAGGGGAGGGCCGCAAGCCATGACCATAAAGTTCCTTAAAATTCAACCATGAGAACGTCTGAACGAGGGGCGACGTTGGCTCTTCGTTCCATTTCCGACCTCTGTAGTCAGTGATTCGAGGTATAGGAGATTCGGCGGTCAGATGGTACATTGGAAGATAGAAGACAAAGTCGGGCTTGGGAGTTGTTCTAATTCGATCTCTTTCCCCCTGTTCTCCGAATGTTGTCCAGAGAGCGTCGGTACTAAACGCTATAGCGTCATAATAGTAGTTGCATCGCGAGACTCTGCGCGAAATACCTTGTGAGGTCGAAATGTCTTTCACAAGTGGAGTGAAGAAGGTGTCTCGGAAAAAGTCTTCCCAGCGGTCTTCAGGGTATCCACCATCAGAATATATGCTAGCCAGATATTGGGTCTGGAGACACTCCCCAGAAGGCGGGGCTTGATCCTGGCATGCAAAGTCAAGCATTGACTGGCGAAGAGTTTCGACATGAGGTGGAAGCGGCTGCGTTTCTATGTTTCTCAAGTCCTCCTCGTAGAAGAAGCCTCGCTGAGATAATTCGGTACGTTTCCAGGTCTTAGACATTTTTTCAACACAAGTTAAGTGAGAAGAAAGGTTCGAGGAAGACAATGTATCAAAGTATCGGTCCAACGGTAGATATGAATAAAAGCAAAGCTTTCAGAGTGTTGGTTGATGTCTTTTTCTCGTACTTATATGCAAGGCAAGGTTACATCTGTTGGTTGAGATACCTACATCCCTGCTTGGTGGCACAACAATGTCTTAGGATCCCTGAGCCCTTGCCAGCCTACCTCGCAAAGCTGCAGATCAATTTCGGCGAACTATTGCAAGCCATTGATTTTCCTAGTGAAGATGAATTCAAGCGTTGGATGATAACTTGATTTGATGGCTAATCTTTCTTTGCAATTGACCCTATATCTTGTAAAAAATACTTTTTCGTGGCCAATTTTTCGAGTCAATACGGTAGATTAGCTGAAACCGGGATAAACACGCAAGCGAATCAAAGGTCTGCTTTCGTTGCAGACTAAGCCTTAAGAGCAACGCTCGGCTCCTCCGCCATCTCCGCGGGCTTAGCGTGTTGAATAGCGCTCAGCCTCTTGTCAGAGAATCTGCAAGGGAGATTGCGACTTACTGATAACGGGGAACATATCCCTGAATTAATTCGCTCAAGACGTCCAAGTGTAGAAACATGTTGAAAGAGAGGAGGGCTGTTATCTTGGGTTAAGGATGTAGGTATAAGTATTAAAGCTGAACAATAATATGGCAGTGCTGGTAAAGAAGGGACTGATGGTATAGAGACAAAAGGATTTAAGAAGGCACTGAATGGCAGGTATAAACAGGTAGGTAGAGCTTACGGGAAGATAGAAATTGAACATATATATTTATAAGGATAATAGGAGTGTCGGCTTATATATACGATAGTTATGTAATGGATGATTAGGTATGTAGGCAGCGGCATTACCTAGCCTTTTACATAATAATAGATATAATAAGGAAATTATATCTCCTCTCTATCTCTCCTAAATGCTAGCCATATTCGAATCAGGTCTGCAAGTCACAGTTTTATACTGAATCATTTCAGTCACACATCTTGTCACACATCTTGTCACACCTCAGTTCAACACTCTTGTCATGCAGGGAAAGCTAATTAGTGTCAGAGTAAGCGGCCTATTCGACTCAGACTCAGACTTGGACATCGCAGCGACCCTATCGGGATAAAAAGTCGATTCGCAACACAATTTACAAACCGGATTCCCTCCGGTTCCTGAGACCTGGACACGAGAGTACTGGAGAAAGATAAGCCTTTCCCAACATCTAGAACTTCTCTGTGGATGGGCATCAATTGATGACCTAATTGCAAGCTCCAACCTGATACTGCTAGATGTCCTGGCTTTACCCCTTATGAAAGTAACTGTGGATTACCCGGGTTTTGGTCTTGGCTATTTCTGGTCTCGCTGCCAGGCTTATAATGTTCTGTTGCTCCGACGTGTAGCAAATGGTTCGTCTTGCTTTGAGAGGATTGGGATCGGAAGGGTTTTCGGGCAAGAGATAGAAGAGCAGTTAAAGTTGATAACTGAAGAACTACTTTGGCTGGTATAATAGTGTTAGAAACTATTATTATAAATTTACGTAAATTGACTACCGTATGATCGCTATACGGTAATCTGATTACTGTCTTTTAAGAGTACATATTTAATTAAATAGGACCTCCTCTAAAGTAAAAGAATACAAGGCGAGAGTTTGGTGAGTACCATGAAAATATGGGTCTCATCATTTGACTTAAATCGAGTCGGGCGAAGCCCAAAAATGACTTTCTGGCCGGGCTCGAACCGGAGCGATTAAGAAACCAGTTATCATGATTGGTTTCTGCCCTAGTGCGTGAAAAGCTATTTGATCTATATGTGCAGGAGACTTCTAGGCTAGAGGGACATGTTCCCACTGACTAAACGCCCTCTTGCAAGTAATGTACCTCTATGCTGATGATATCCTGGATGAACTAGATGGAGGCGCTGCTTTAGGGAAGCTCGGCTGGGATTCACTGCACTAACATCCAATGACTTGCTTCACTGGCAACTACTGTAGGGTCAGTTACGAGTATAGAGGTGCCATTTGGGCGGTGAGTAGAAAAATAGCTCGACCATGTATACGGGTCCTACGAAAGAGGCCTTGCAGATAATCTGAGCGAGACTCAGTACGACAGCGATTGTAGATAGTTTAGTCCAGCACGCCCTATGCTCCAGTGGGAGACATTTAGAGGCCGATGACCGCCCGGACGAGAATAATACAACAATAACAACCCTTCCATCATTTTCTAGCCTCTCCCAGTTGAATCTGCTTCTCAAGGTCATTCCACCTACCTGCGCGCATTGGGTCGAGAGTGCGCAATTTGGTAAGCCAAGCCTGTTTTAAACCACCAAGTCCATCCTCGTCCTGTGCACATTGGTCCAGTCTTTCTAAAACCAGGGTGTACTCCAATAGGGCCTGGTAAATCCACTTAACATCGACGTAGTCGTCAAGTAGATCCTTGATGTTATCGATTTCATGCCTCACATAGGCTGTTTTCTCACGCACGTCCATAGCCCATGCAATGGCTTGTCCACTACCGTCTTGATAATTTGCGACATCAAAAACTGATGGTAGTACCACAGACTCTGATCTTCAGGGCCGACATCCAAGGCCCGTCGCACGAGATCTAACTCTTGGTCAAGAAAGGCTGCTCGCTCCCGATGTTCAGCAGCTCGCTCTTGTAGCAGCCTCGAGATGACACGGCTTCTGTGGTACCACGCAGAAAAGTTGGACAAGTTGCAGTGGATAATCTTGGTAGTGTACGCAAACTCGTCTTCGACCATGCTCTTCCCTCCCAGCTCGGGGCTTTCGAGCTTATCCACGAGGATTCTTCGGTAGCCCCATGCATGGAAGTTGCGCTGGTCTCTTTCAAGCATCAAAGACGTTAAACCAAGTTCTGTATACCATGTCTCGCGTGCCGCCGCCACGCCAAGTCGAAATATAGCTTGCGACAGGATCCATTGCCGGAAATTCCAAATCCAATAGCACTTGGGCAAGCTCATCAAAAGTGGTATGGTGAAGGAAAGTTCAGACTTGAGGACAGCAATGTCGGATTCGTGGGCTTTGTCTTCCAGTTTCTCTTGGGCGTTTGACCGTTTGGTGAGGAGACTCGAGATTAGGCAACGGCGACGGATGTTCCATGCCGTGTAATGCTCAGGGTTTGAACGGAGGAGCTTGGTGGTAAGCTGAAAAAGCGTAGGATCGTATTCCCCTGATGCAGCCTGGGTATGTTTGATTCTCCAGATGGCGATATTCCTTTATTTTTTCAATATCTCGCAGTTGCTGTTCTTCGGTGCGTACCCTACTGGTGCGAGATACGCCATGCTGTGACAGGCGATGAATTAGCACGTTGCCGACGGTAGATGGTATAATAGAGCTAGCGCATCGAGGAGCTTTCACCTACACTTGCCATGTACTTGGAGCGAGGGACGAGTCTGAAGAGCAGAGTTGGAAGTTACTTGAAGCTAGTCCATACTTGAGAATGTACAGCGTGGCAAGAACTCGGGTATTTGGCACCGTTCAATTACTCCTTTGGGAGTAGACTATTTATAACAATAAACCCGCTTATCTAGATGAGCAGCGACTGCCCAAGTTCTCTGGCCTTTCGGGGGCATTCCTTTTTACTCGGGTGGCAGCCAGTACCTAACAAGGCGATATTGATTGCTAGACATACCTATTAACAAGAACAACACTATAACTATAGTATCTCCTGTAAAGTAAAAATACAAGATGAGAGTTTGGCGACTTCACCTTGTGGGTTGGACCAGGCGGAGCCAATGATAATATGGGTCTGGCCATTGACCTAACTAAAGTTGTGCAAAGTCCAAAAAAAAAAAGGTTCTGCCCGGGCTCGAACCGGGGACCTTCTCGGTGTTAACGAGATGTCATAACCAACTAGACCACAGTACCTGTGTTGTTACAGCAGAACACAATATTTTTAATCATATTCTACGTATCCCATTCATCACAGATGACTCCACGTACACTCGATTACTGAGGAGCACGTCAGGGTTATACTATCAAAAGCACCGATTGGTAACCTGAATCTCTGATTCCATCCCCTTCTAAGTATCATACAGTCTTGTTAACTTCATGGAGCGTCTCTTCCCAGACACAGATTCCTCCGTTACTTAGCAGCTGCCACGAACATCATCGGGGTTGGCGTAGCAAGTACCCTTTCCATCAGCACAAGCAAAGCCTTTCTGGGCAATTTTCCTGCACGCATCCTCCCACTCATCTCCAGCGAGTTTGTCTTCGGGAGTTTCCTGAACACACTACTTCTATGTTAGCCATGTGGACGAGTTTGGTTCAAATGGGTTTACTTACACGGCCAGACGGAGTGTCGTAAGTTGCGCCTCCCCACTGCGGGACCAATCAGTCAGTTGAGATCTTGCTGTGTCTCGTACGTTCGAAGATCTTACCTCGTAGCCTGCGTCGTTGTACTCGGTGCATGCATCTATAGTAATACGCGAATTGTAGCTATCACCGTTGTGACAGGCACAGTTGTCATGGAGTCTTGCCGTGCTGTGTGCTAAGTCAGTAACTATGCTGTCATTCTAGACTTCTTGGGTACTTACACAGCGGTCAAGAAGAAAACGGCACTCAGAACCTTGGCCAACATGATGAAGCTGCTTGTAACTCGAAACAGGTAGCAATTATAAAAGACGTTTGAGGATAGGATTAGAGACAATTGACGATACCAAAAGAATGACTGGCGGACTAAAAGAGTGTGAGTCGACTGAGGGTAAACAGCAATCAGTGTAAAGAATGTGTATAAAGATCAAAGGACCTTACCATAAACGTATGTCGCGGCTAGACTTATATCATTACCGTTCAGAGATCTGTCGTCTGATCAATTGCCGAACGGGTTTCCCCGGTTTCCCCTTGTCATAACGCTGTTCTACAATACCAGCATAAATACGGTTATTATGCTCGGTATACTCACCTGAAACCCGCGGATAGGTTCACGCGAGCGATCGACAGGAACATCTAGCTGCCGTCACCTGTCATTTTCATCTCCCAACGGGTCTGTATCCCACAAAGCGACATTTCATCCAATCTCAACTGCCTTACAACATGGATTTGGCGGGAACACCCTTGTCACGGCAATTCCGTGCGTGGGGAGGATATATAGGGATGAAACACGTCAAAAACTCTAAATCGATATGTTGGCCAAATGCATGATATCACTGAAACTCGGGATGCATTTCTCCGTGTGGGACAACTATTTTGAAGGGTTTAATTCGCTCAGCTGGCCGCCTTGCCAGGTCGACGTTACATAACGTGATTGCATTGTAAATGGAGATTGTTGTGGCACGCGAGTATACGCATTGCCTATTTGGTATCACAGGGTCATGGCAGGGGTGGTGCTGGTACTGACCGACGAGCAGCGCGGATGATATATCAAGAGTGATGAGAATATTAAAGAATCAGACAACCCCGTCTCTAGAATAGGTAGCTTCGAGATAGTATCAGCTTCCGTTCGTTAGTCGTCTTTCTCTCCACGGTCTTTACTGCCAAGTCACTTATTCACTCATTTTTGGCCTACTTTCTACTGTACCACCACTTTACATTCCTTCAAATTATCAACTTAATCCACCAACTTGCCCACCATGATCCCCTCCACTTTCCTCGCGCTCATCAGCCTCGTCTCCGTCTCCCAAGCCGCCGCAACCAACAAAATCCTCTCATCCGACGATGTCATCGTCCTCAAAACCGATGGCACTTCACAGATCATGAAGGCCGCTGACCTGGAGCGCCTCGAAACCGCCCCAGCTATTGAGACTCGCAACATTGCCAAGAAGGGCCTTCAGCGCCGCGACTGCGAGAAGAGCACTGAGATCCAGGTCCTGTCCGAGAAGGAGTTTCTTAACTGGGATGTGGCCATGTCGCCTGTCATCAGCAGCCTCGGCGGTGCAAAGGCCACTGTCAGTGTCACGTCTGGTTTCACCGTCGCAAACTCGCTCAAGGTCGGCGTTGGCTTCAGCATCCCATTGATCAAGGACATCCTCACTTCATCGTTGAGTATTGATTACACGCAGACTTGGACGTCGAGCCAGCAGCAGTCGCTCTCATTTGTGGTGCCCGACGAGCATCACGGTATTATTGTCAGCCAGCCGTATGTGCGACGCGTTCAGGGCCGTGTCATTGATGGCTGCACTGATGAGCCTGACAAGTCTGAGTTCATTTCTGATTCTTACGAGAGCCAGTCGTACGGTGACCTCCAGTGGGTGAAGGGTATCATTCGTCTTTGCACTAGCAAGACTTATCCTATTCCTTACTGCAATGGTGAGGGCAGCCACAAATAAGCGCCACAAGGATATTATAGATGTGGTGTACCCAAGGGACGGGTCTCGAACAATAGGCCCTAATACATTTACTCATTTCACATTCGGTTCTCATATTGACTTCGCTTAAATAATGCACTAGGAAATCGCAATCGTGACTCAAATTTTTAATTGCCTATACTCTAGCTGTTAGCTTTTACTAAGGAACCTTCATAAACTACTATGCAGTATCTGCTAGGCTCTTCTCAACGGCAATTCCCCGATAACATACGCATGCCATCCACGGAGTATAGAAATTAGCAATATAGAGCTGGCCTACAGCTCTCTGTTAAACAGACTCAGATCCAGCGGAATTCTTTCACCCATCCAAATAGCCCTCTCCAAATGATCCCTCTTCGCCGACGCCCAGATATTAACGCCCTCCTCCGGGATGATATTGGGATGAACAAGCGCAGACAATGGCCCTCGCCAGATAGCAAGCCACGCAATAAAGGCGCCAAACTGGGATGGTGTGAAAAGATTGACTTCAAACATTGCGATTGGATGAAGTCCGATTGGTTCACTCCAGAGCTTGTAGATGCGAAGTTCGGGGACTAGATGAGCGTTAGTTTGAGGTGATTGGATAAAGTTTAGACTAGGATTGGCTTACACTCTCGTCGGATTCGCTCCCACAGTTCTTTGGCGTATTTTGTCTGCTGCTCGTTTGTCTGTAGATAGTAGATGTGAACGTCGCTGCGATGACTTGTTAGTTCCTCTCTCATATTCCTAACAGACTGGGCACCTACAAACCACCGCGTTCACTTTGATCTAGAGGATCTATGAATTTCTCATACGCGCCACTCAGCTTCTCTGCTGGCGGATTGACATAGCTCTTTCCATCGGCGGCTTTCTCGTCTGATAGTGGTGAGGCATTCTCATATCCGGTCAAGGGAGAGGGATAAGTGAATACTGAAGCGTCACCCATAGTGTTTGTGAGGGAAGATTAAAGAGTAAGGTTTGGAAAGTTCTTAGAGTGAAATACTTCTCGATCTGCTAGTTACAAAGAACCAGTGGAATTGGCACAAAAAGCAGGTCAAGTGCGGGGATTTAAACTCTATTGTTGCGTGATGTACTCCGTCTCAATTACAGATACGCGCGCGGGCATTACTCAGCAGTCGTGACTAAGCTGCGGCTGGGATAGCCGAGGTGTGCATGTGTGCTACCCTGCACCACGCGTTATTATAGTAGGGAATCTATGTCTTCAATCTTTCGCTGATGATTTAGAGGTGAGCCATAAACAGAAAGAAATTGTAGCCTTATATTCAATAGCAAATTAACGATACACACGAAACGTCATGATCCGCGAAAGAAAATGACGTGGTAGGTGTGTGCGGGATAAACAACACCACTAGTTGTCCTGATTTTTTCAATTTTCTTCAAATTCATCACAGCCGTACAGAATTCCCAAATGACGAGTGAATGAAAGCGGCAAGATTAGTGGGAGGTAACATAACACAGATACACTTAAAATCAAACTCAATTAACCCGCATTTGCATATCCAAAATATTTGAAAACATCCAAGACCCAGACCTCAATAGAACAATCACTCGTCACTCGCATTCAGATACGATCTGTGGCTCATGCAAACTCGCCCAATCAAAAACTCTCAATCCCTCACAGCATTCCTCAGCTCGTGCGCTAACGAAATTGACTCCATATGCATCCCCTTTCAGTAAGTCTCTTCACCCATTGAGGCCGTAAATGAAGCGTGACATCATGGCTCCAGAGCTGGAAGGCCCGTGATTCGCCTTTTCTAAATATAGCCAAGCTCAACTCCACCGTAGCTCCGGTAGATCGGCATCTTTAGGCTTGCCATCACGAGCGTCAATGCCACTAGCCTCTAAGCACAGCTAAGTTTGGCCTCAACGTTGCATTTTTCCAGAACCTAAGATTTAGAATACAGCCACAAAGATAGATCGTGCTTGTTTAATGCTGCATTCTAAAGTTTACAATTGTGATAATTCGCTTGTGCACGTGGTTTACGCCATGCCTGGAACTCGGAGTAAGCGAAAGACCGCTGCATCCGCAACGTAGTCGCTCTCTAGCTCATGTCGTATCCGAATTAAGTGCTTTGAGCCTCATCTCGTAAAGTGACGATCTGTGGAGAGTGGTTACTACGCTAAGCAACCCGATACCACGGCAAGTGGGTGGCAAAATAACCAGCACACCAAAGCTCTTCTGCCTTATGGAACTGAGCACAGGGACAAAATAAACTTCGCCGTATTTATGCGAGCTTTCAAGCATACTTTTCTGTCAACTTAGCTTGGTGTGCCGGTTTTATTGCGACCCACCTACGGCAGTTCACCAATTTAAATAAAGCTGGAGAACCCTTCCCTTTCCCATTCTATCCACATTCCAACCATTCTTCCCTTTTCCTTCTATACCATCTTGTCTAAGACAATTAACAATGCGTCTCAACACATTACAATGTCTGCTTGTCAGCCTTGTCGCTCAAGCCTCAAGGTCTTCGGCCGTTCCCACGAAGCGCGAGGCCGTTAATAGCTGCCTCACCCAAGCCAAAGTCCCCATCGATACCATAGGCTCTCAAACGTGGACTGAAGATGGCACCGCCTACAACCTGAGACTTCCATTCGAACCTGCTGCTATCGCTGTCCCTACAACAATCGCTCAGGTCTCTGCTGCTGTTGCCTGTGGCTCCAAGCATGGTGTCGCTGTAAATGCCAAGAGCGGTGGACATAGCTACACTTCTCTAGGATTCGGCGGAGAAGACGGCCATCTTATGATCGAACTGGATCGTTTGTATAGTGTTAAGCTGGCTAAGGATGGAACTGCAAAGATCCAGCCCGGCGCTAGACTTGGACACGTCGCAACCGAGCTTTGGAACCAAGGAAAGCGAGCTCTTTCTCATGGAACATGCCCTGGGTAAGTCAATCCATTACAACGTTTGAATAAAATTGTTTCTAATGTTTGTAGTGTTGGTGTTGGTGGTCACGCCCTGCACGGCGGTTACGGCATGGTCGCCCGAAAGTACGGACTGACTTTGGATTTGATGAAGGGCGCCACCGTCGTCCTCCCCATAGGAAAAGTCGTTCACTGCTCAAAGACCGAAAACTCGGATCTCTTCTGGGCCATCCGCGGCGCTGGTGCATCCTTCGGCGTTGTAGCCGAGCTCGAATTCGATACCTTCCCTGCGCCCAAGGAAATGACATACTTCGACATTGGCCTCAACTGGGATCAGAACTCTGCTGCTCAGGGTCTGCTTGATTTTCAAGAGTTTGGCAAGACCATGCCTGGAGAGATCACTATGCAAGTTTTCGTCTCCAAGAGCGGATACAGCATTGATGGTTCATACATTGGCAGTGAAGCAAATCTGCGCAAGGCTCTTCAGCCTCTGCTCACCAAGCTTAACGTTCAAGTCAGCGCTACAACAGTTGATTGGATTCAGCTGGTTACTCATTTTGCTGGAGCCAACGTTGATGTCAACCCCACTGCTGCTTCATACTCCGCAGTAAGTATCATACTCCTATCACAGAAATCCCATAGCTAACTTGTCCCAGCACGACAACTTCTACGCCAGCAGCTTGACAGCTCCTGAACTCACACTCGCGCAGTTCAAATCCTTCGTCAACTACATCTCCACCACCGGCAAGAGCAGCAGCCACTCCTGGTGGCTCCAGATGGACATCACAGGAGGCATTCACTCTGCCGTTTCCAAGCCCAAGCCCAGCGACACAGCCTATGTCCACCGCGACACACTCCTGCTGTTCCAGTTCTACGACAGCGTGGCCCAGAACCAAAAGTATCCCACTGATGGGTTCAACCTGATCAAGGGTCTGCGCCAGAGTATCTCCAACTCGCTCAAGGCTGGTACCTGGGGCATGTATGTGAACTACCCCGATTCGCAGCTCAAGGGCGATAGAGCTACCGAGATGTACTGGGGTAGCAATCTGCCCAAGTTGGAGTCCATCAAGGCGAAATATGACCCCAAGAACATATTCCGCAACCCTCAGTCGATCAAGCCCAAGGCATAACCGATTGATATTGGATATATAGATTTTGTTTCTTATATTTTAGACTTGATATTTACACGTTAGCAGGCGCTTAATGATATAACTATTTTTTATTTTCACTTTTTGTACCTTATTATGCTACGTTCGAGGCATGCATTGGAAAGTCTAGTTCATAGGTACTGAAACCATTATACCGATTCGTGCATCTTGAAACCAAATCCTACCAATCAACTCCTGTTCTCTGGTAGAATTCGATGCCACTTGTGAAAAGTCTTCATGCACTCCTACCCTGCTAATTATCTGGAGATTATCAGACTTTTACCAATGAAACTGATTTATTCTAAGAGTGTTGGTTGCTACGACTCTCAGACCCTCTTAGTTGGTTGCTGTGAGTATCAGTTGATGTGATTGGCCTAACATAACCGAACCGTGTGATTTATCCACTGGCTGCCTAACCGTGCCCTGTAATTAACGGGTCCTGGAGCCGCCCAAATCACTTGGCGACCTGTTACTTAAGTGCTCCTCTTCTCTCGACAAGACGATTCTCTCCTGTCAAGTAATCAACATTCATTTATTCCTTCAAGTGTCGTCTTCAATATGCTCCTCTCGGCTCAAGATATTATCGACGCCCGGATGGGCTTGTCCGAGAATCGGTCGCGAGGCAGAGATCCAACAGATATCGCCCATCTAGTCTACGGCCCACAACCTGGAAAGCAGCACAGGCTGTGGATCAAAGATCGTATCTTGGAGCCTCAAACGCTGTCTCACTTCCTAGAATTCACCATGACGGGTAATCTTCCGGGAGACCGACTAACACCTCCCCCTCTACTCACTCCCGAAGAGGTCGATCTTCTCAAAACACCTGCTTCGGAATGGGCGCCGACTCCTTACAACCAGCAGACAAGATCAACCCTGGACTGGATGGTAATTCGAATTGGCTCTGAGGAAGACAGCTCCCGGCTTTATGGGATAGCGAAGGAGCTGCACGCGATGAAGTCCAGGCTTTGGGAGGGCATACCCCCATTGTCTGAGAGACGCTGGCAGGAGCTGAGACTAGACGAACCGGAGAACTTCACAGCCGCTTGTAGTTACTTCGCCATGGTCATTGACGTATTCGCCTATCTAAACAATCTGCGTACCAAAGGAGCTTTGCGACAGACCTTTAACTTGATATGGGACCACCTGCGGGTATACGAGCAGGCCTTGAACGCTAAGAGAAGAGAAGACTCGACAGACGGCGCCTATCAGGAAGTTTCGGTGACTGGCCTTTGGTACTCGTACATACGGGCTCATTATGATTTGATATGCGAAAACGCTCATCACTGGGTCACTGAGCATATCGACCAGAATCGAGAACCAATCGTGCACGAACTCGCCCACCATCATCCAGATAACCCAAACCATTACGACCATAAGCAGCAAGATTTGAGGAGCAAGCTCGATGACCTTAACGAGAACACCTTCAAAGCTGATTTCATGATCTTCATGCCCACGGATGGATACAAAGGCGATAGGCTTCCAGCCAAAGACACTGATCTGTTGACACCAGCCCATATGAAAGAACTCCGAACGGAGCCTATCACCAGTTCGGCCAATATGATGTGGCGAGTTGCGGATTATACCGAACGCGTGAAGTATCTTGGCCGAAAAGAGATGCGCGAGCATTGCGAGCGAGAAGATTATAGATCGTGGGGAGATGTGCCTAACAACGACCCCGAGAAGTTGCTCCTCCATACTATCAGCCTGATCGATGCCCAGAGAATGGCACGCCACGAGCTCAGAGGCCTTCCACAACCTCCAGAGGTAGATCGCTGGATTGAATACACTAGACTTCAGAAGAATTTTGGTCTGGGGTTTGTCGCATATCGATTATGTCACGATTATGAACCAGCGACATGGGATCTGTTCAAGCGGACATTTGAGGCAGACGTGGCGGATTGGGGACGGGGAAAGGTGGACGTTAACGATATTCGGAGAGCTTGCAAGATCCATTGGAAAGATGGTCTAGAGAATGGTATTGCAGATGGTGATATCGAGGGTGCGAAGAAGTAAGTCACATCATAAACACTTTGTACCATACTGACAGCTTTATAGACATTTCAGCACCGTCCCAGGGCTTCCAGTTCACAAGCGCGTATTCCTCGCCATCGATGAGTCCACCATGAAATCCTTCCTCGAACCCACCGTCAACAACCAGAGATCCGTTCTTGCAGTCGATGTCAAGTACGAGCCCGGCCAGGAGGAAGATGTCGATTCACCAGGATACCCAGGGACCTTGCGGATACTCTGCAGTTTGTTATGGGACGAGCTCGGCGCAATGCTGGTTATGCAGAGTACCTTTCCCCAGGGCCTTTGGCCTATGGCGACGAGCAATCCCGAGATGATCTACGTGGGTACGAAGCTTACTCCTGTGCTCAAGTTCCCGAGTTATCAAGAGACGCTGTGGTGGGAGATTGCGAGGTATTTGGTGCCTAAACGCGTGCTTGACAAGCGTGCTAAGCTGGTCCGTAAATAGCACACCTTCAATTTTAGCATAAGATTGGGCTTGAGGTGCAGAAAATCATTGTGAGATGTGAATACTTTCTACCGCCTTCCTTATGAGATATCCCCATGCATTTCGCCAGAACAAGCGAAGACATTAGGGAAAAGCTTCTGACATCCTGCATGGTAATGACAGTGTACAGCCAGATTCTGTAGAGACTCCAATGACTACTCACCCTGCTTGAATCTTTGGGGAACAAATGCGGGGGTGATTGCGACTGGGATCTTTAGCAAGCTGTCACATCATTCTGTTGTCTCTGCTGAAGCTAGGCTCAATTAGTGCCTGTGTCGTACAGTCCGGGATAGACTTAAAAACAGGTGCGCACCCACTGCGGAAACTCATCTACTTCTCCGCTCGTCACAAACTCATAACCGCGAACCATTATCAGGTCACCTATGATGAGGCAACAATTTTTCAAATAAGCCCCGACAACATATTCTGGCCATGATGACACGCAATCAACATAGTCCTCAATACGGAGCTGTTGATGAAAGCGGCATATATCAAGCATGTCCTAAGTGGAAAGCTGCTTCGCTGACAGCTGCGGTGAAGGCTATCTCTAGCTCTCAAAGTATGCTTTCGGAGGATACCAAGATCTTATTGATATTCCTTTCTTTCCTCTCGATACCTGATAAAATTCCTTTAGACCTGCTTTTTCGGGGCGGCTCGCCGCGCAAACGCTGGTCCGAAGCAGGCGACATCGAACAGTTGAACGCGGATCATAGTGATCTTGCTCACGAATTATGTGTGTTTCTTTCGGATGAAACCAGGCTGCAAAACTCTATCAATGAGTCAAGATCGTCCTCTGCCATTCTTGATAGTAGTGATGGAACATACACCTTGAATGAAGCTACTATGAGTGGCATTTCTAAGAAGCTCACTGCGGAGGATGCTTCTGTTTGGAGAAGCCAGGTCTTAGTCGTTACATATCGAGCAATCCCATGGAAATACATTGAGTCTACGTAAGCTCAAGCCGCGTATCGAATCATTATAAGGCTCTAACTTTGGAACAGTACTATACAAACCAAACTACTCCTGCCACACCTTAAACATGTCCTACAAACCTTTCCCGATTTTGCACAGCACCTCTCTGCGAGTACCAGAGCAGACCTCGCGCTCACTCTCATTGAGGCATCTCGATTTCCTACTATAGCATGGAAAGAGTTCGCTTTGAATCAAGTGAAGGTCGCTTCAGATGTTGTAGAGGACCATTATATCCAGGCCTGTTTCGCACTGTCTCAATGTGTCTTTCATCGAATTACTGGAAACATGGACCAAGCTGCCAGTAGTCTTGATCCTATCCAAGACATAACATCAATGGATAGGAGAATGCATTCAGCTATCGGCTATTCAGCTATCCAAAGCTCTCTCAACTGCATTCAAGTTGAAGACCTCTCTACTGCCGAGGCGTTACTAGATGATTGGAAACCCTCAGACGAGCATCCATCCTTGCTTGAACAAACGGTCATGTTCCGCAAGCATATGATCCTCGGGAGGATTTTGCGTTTCAAAGGCAGCTTCCGAGAATCGCTGATGCATCTCGCTAAGGCGCAGGAGATGGTCAAACGACATGACAAGCTCAATTTCGACGAAGATCTTCGTGATTTCATCTGTGACCAAGCTGACACGCTCCGAGAACTTGACGAGCCTGAGACTGCAGAGCGTTTGCTGCGTGAAGAGATTGACCGTCGAGATAGGGACTGTATCCCAGGCAACACATATCGATTGAAATTGACTCTAGCGGAAGCAGTATTTGCCCAGAAACGCCTTGACGAGGTGGAGAGAATCTGCTTAGGTGTCAAGTCCCAACCAGGACTCCTAAAGCTTGACAACCTGCGCTTACAAATCACGATGGCAAAAATACGAGATTCCAAGTGTGATAAGAAAGGAGCATTACGATATTGGATTGGAGCGATGAAAGAAGTTGGAAAGTTCCATTTGACAAATGGTTATACGACTCGGATAATCATCCTGTCTATTCGTGATTCGCTGAGTGGTACAGAGGAGGCCGAGATGATGGAATCAACTTCTCTCCAGCAAGTTAATGTTCTTGGTGAAAATGCGAAGCCTGGAGGGACTAAGTACTGGATTGGAGGCCTGGATCATTGGGCACGATCTAAAGGGTTTGACAATATTCTCAATATCTCCTGAACTTCAGACGTATAAAGTTAAATATGGGCAAAATAGAGTTATTATTCAGTTACCATACTCAGGATACCATATGCACCAGACTACATCAAATCAAATATAAGAATTCACCGAGAATCATCATGTTAATCGTTGGCTATCCAACCCGACAAGCTCCAGGTGTCAAGTCGCATTTGCTTACTGCATTAGTTTGTTGCGAGGAGGCAATGAGAGACCAGATCGCTCTCTTTTGGCGAAAACAAGGAAAGCAATAGAGATGCAGATAAAGCTAAGTGTCTAACACCTACGGACTCTAATTGCGGCTCTCAATTATCGTTTGAAACAGGTGGGGTCTCCCAAGTTCGAGATAATTCTCATCGTCAATTGAAATCGTTGAGACATGAAACGAAGATCCTCTTACATCAGGAAGATATGTTAAAATAGGATCGTCCCCGACTTCCCCGTAGAACTTCCTGGGGTCCTGTAAAGTATACGTAGAAAAGCTGCTGAAACCTGATATTGAAGGAAGAATGCATGGAACTATTAGAATGATGATTATCGTGTCGTGAAATCTGGCTTTTATCATGGGCAAAGAATTAGGGCCACGATGATAAGCGACAAGCTTACAGATTATCATACCGGCTTAGGGTAAGAAGAACCTCCATAGTGGATGAACGCACTGTTGTCAGACGTCTACAGAGTACACGTGTAGGACCTCATTCGCTATTTTTAGTGGCCATCTAGCCTGACTAATGGAAAATTTAGCACGTAACCATATAAGAGCCTGGTTAGTGCAACCTTGGTCCTTTTAATTATAACTCGCTCATCAAATATCCCAACCCCATCAACAAAGAAAAATGTCAACAGAATCAAATGAGCGTCAAACAATTGACCTTCCTGCAACTAAGGATCAACCGGCAACAGAGCCACATTATCTCCTCGATGATCGTAGTGCAGCTGCTCTGAAAGACCTACAGGAGGGTGACCTGCTGCAAATGGTGAGACGATCTGTCCTCCACGTAACCAGACGCTTACATTGTCTCTAGGTCGTTGATCATGACGAAGGCGTGATTGAATTCGCCGATTTAAACAGAAAAGTAGCACCTGACTCTCTTGCCAAGTACTTTGAGGCACCGACAACAAAACAATTTGCCTTCTATCGTCACCCTGAGTCTAATGCCGTCGTCTTGATTTGGACACGTTTCCCAGCAGCGACATCTGTCAAGACCACCCGTGTTCAAGTTCGTTTGAGGAGGGAGTTGACTTGGTATGCTGAAAGAGAGGGGATTGAAACTGTTATTGCGGTAAGTCTGAATCCTTCAATAGAACGGCGTGGTCTAACCTTTTGTAGCATCAAGTTTATTCTCAAAAGGACATCACTAGTGAGAGCTTGCAGGAAGCAATCGCTGCGTCACAGGAATCCAGAGAGCTTTAGATTAGATGTGGTGTCTTGACCGGCATTTTGTAATCTTGTACTTAAACTTAAATTTAAGCATTCCAATTGTCATGCTGCTTCAGACGGCACAGATGCCTCTCAGGATGGCGTGAATGCGAAAGAAATGCGGTTGATAGTGACGATGTCTCGAACAAATTCTTATAAAACAATTCACTCGTGTATCTTAGATTAGAACTAAACGCATTGAATACCAAGTGCTATCTTGTCTAATCTAATTCCAGATTTTCCTTCGCTCTGTACTAGCTACATGCTTAATCTATGTAGCTCCGTTGAAAGCGGTCTCAAAGTCTGCGGGACTGTAGCGCTCGCCTTCACTGCACATAGCCTTGGCAATCACCTTGAGAAGACCATCATTCCCGTTAAACACACCATAGTTTCTGTCCCCAAGAATCTTCTCAACCTCAGAGGCTGTAATGCCCTGATAGTGTCCAGGAGAGGGCTCAATGAGATCCTTCCAGAGCTGGAATCGGGTGTCCGAGTTTCGCAGGTCAGTCACAGACATGATGAGGAAGCTCATGGCCAGTGAGAAAGTGTCGGCCTTGGTGGTGTATTCCATGCCAAGCATGATTTCTATAAATAAATTTTAGTCATGGTCGCGTGGGAGGGGCGTGAGATACATACCTGGGGCAGTGTATGAGGGAGTGCCGACATCCATCTGAAGACTTGTGCCAGTTTGAAGTGACTGATCAAAGTCCATGAGCTTGATGGTATCGCCATCCTTGAGGAAGTTCTCAGGCTTGAGATCGCGGTGAATAATACCAGCGCTGGAGACAGCAGTGACGGCGCTGAGCATCTGTTTGAAGGCAGTATTGACAGACGCTTGATCAGAATACTGGTCTAGGTTTGCTGCCACAGATCCCTCTTCAACTAAAGGCATAATAGCAAAGCCGTAACTCCTCCTTGCGCCCTTGCCGAGCACGTAGTGGTAGATGGGAAGAATGTTGGGGTGGTTAAGACCCTTTTGCAGACGCGCGCCGTAGAGGACAGAAGGTCCGTCGGCGGTTTCGCCGCTGCGCTTGCTAACGACGGTTTCCTTCACCTCGTTACCGTCGTCACCAGGGTAGGAAAGGACAGCCTTCTCAATGACGACGGTTCCAGTGGTTGGAACAAGAACGTCTCCCAGGCTGACGGTGTAGCACATCCAGGTAACCTTCTTGTCGGGGTTGCTCCATTCGCCGAGTGTTAGATCGTCAATGCCAGGGACATCAAATTGAGCAATACTGTCGGTCATGGACTGCCATCGGGTAAAGATGCCCCATCCTGTGATGAAGGAGGGAAAACCGGTTTCGCCAGAGCCACTGACGTTGGCGATGAGAGAGAGAATAGCCCCGAGGGCGAAAGTGAAGCGACTTGAGAAAAGCATGGTCGCTGAACGAGTGACTGACTATCCAAATGAGTGTAGGGAAGAATGCAGATACTGAAGACCTTATTCCAGTTAGGTGGCTGGAATTGACCTGGGTGGTGTATTTATTTAATGGCAGCTTATGATTGAGCTTAGTCCTGACTTACAGGACCGTTTCTCAAAAACAACCCGAAGGGCCATGAAGGATCCGAAGCTGACTGAATCCTTGGCGTCATCTTTGTAATTAGATCATCTAATTTCTATTTATATGAAACAGGAGCCAGGTTCAGCCACTGGACGATCTCTCCACTGCCGATGAAACAAGGCCCAGGGCTGAGCTGACTGTGCCTATCTTACTTGTCAGGTCGCCGAATTCAAGATGACCATAGCGTCTGATTATAGCCCTGTGCTTACAACAGTGGAGCAGACTCAGCCCTAGAGTTGCACCATCCCATCCGCCAGGATTGACAGCCCTGCAAGGCATCACAGGTGGAGATTAAGGAGTCCCGAAGTTAACGATTCGGCTTACGACGCTCTCGGAAGACACATGCCGTGCGCGCATAGCCTTCTGTATCCAGGCATAAGAATAGCGATTAATGTAAGCCCAGTGGGTTTTGCTAAGCTGACCGTTAGATCCTTCAAAAGAAACTTCCGAAGGATCGACCCCTGCGGCCCTGCAATTTAGAAAATATGGAGCTGCCGAGTACCCGTGCGTGGCTCAGATTACCAGGTATTCCTCACGTCAACACTACAAGGCTTGTTTATGATGTTCAAGTTCAGCAGTGCTTCATCACTCTTTTTATCCTGCTACTTTACTTAAAGTCTTTCTTTCCCTACATACACTCATTAATACACATTTCTAGCATCTGCAAACCTTGGTCTCTCACAACGGGTTAGCTTCTTCATTCGTTATGTTGCGCCCTACAGACTCTTCCATGCCAATTGGCATTGGCTTCCTTCTTTTGTCTTTCGGAGCCCAGTTGTCTTCTGCCATTCCTTACCAGTGAGTCTTATCTCCATTCCGTTTTGTATTTATGAAGCTAAATTGTATAGTGTTTATCAACTTGATGAGCGCGACGTCAACACTGATACCACAACCACTGATTCCTTCATCACAACTACTACGAGCGCATTTGTTGCGCCTGTTGATGTGCTTCCCACCACTACCTCAGCTGTCGTCATTGATACCACAACACACCATGACGCTATTGTCGTTGACACAACCACTAGCGATGCCGCTCCAGTGGTTCAGCCTCCCACCACTGCTGGCGAGGTTGTTGGTGATACCACGAGCGCTGAGATTGCGCCTGTCGGGACTGAAACACCAGACACTGTTGATGTGTTGAGCAGTACTGGAGCTCCCGTCGAGAATGTTCCCACCACTACCTCTGACTGGATCCCTCCTCCGGGAACCGAGACAAACAACGTTGTCAACACCCCCGGCCCTGACACAACCGCTAACACGGATGTTCCCCCGCCTGCTAGCACTGACATACCTACCAACGAGCCTATTGTCGGTACAACTACCAACACCGAGGCTCCTCCTGCTGGAACCGAGACTGCCACTAGCAACATCCCAGGACCCGTCGTTGACACTACTACCGATGTCCCTGTTGTTGGTACTGAGACAGGAACCACCAGTGATGTGATTGCGCCTGTCGATACAACCACGGCCGTCCCAGTCCCTGGCACCGAGACTCCTACTACGAGTGATGCTGCTGTGCCCGTCGTTGACACCACAACCACCGCTGAGATCCCTCTTTCCAACACTGACACCCCAACCAGCAGTGCTGGGGTGCCCGCTGCTGAGACCACCACTGAGAACAACGGTGACGCTCCCACCACCACTGCTCCTGCCAACAACGCGCCTCAAACCACAGAGAAGGCTTCAGAACCCTCTGACAAGCCAAGTGATGCCCCTACTGCCCCAGTCACAGCCCCTCCTCAAGAAACTACTGCTGCAGTTTCTCAAGCCCAGGCCACTGCCTCCGAGTACAAGTCCAAGGTCGACGATATCATCCCCATTATCGTGGCCTGGCAGAACAACCCTGATGGTCTTAAGACCGACACATTGAACAATGTCAACAACTTGATCAACGGTGTCAAGGATGCTATCAAGGATCTGGGCGGTTCTACCAGTTCTGGCTGCAACGGTAAGAGAAGGCGAGGTCTTTTCGACATCGTATCAAACATTGTCAACACTCTTACTTGCGTTGTCTCAAACCTTGAGGATATTGGTGGCAAGATCACCGGTGGTGTCATCGACGGTGTCACTCCTATTGTGTCAACTCTTACCACCAGCAGCGAAGACCTCAAGGAGCAAAGTGAGGAGAAGGAAGATGAAGATCAGTCTAAGACTGAGAAGAAGGAGTCCGAGACTAAGGAAGAGTCCAAATCTGAGGAGAGCAAGACCACTGAGAAGCCTACATCTACTGAGGCTACTACGTCTGCTACAGAGACAACCGAGACCACTACGGGAGCTTGCAGTATGCGAGAGACTACTAGTCTTCCTGGTGCCACAGACACTCAACCCAAGACCTCGATTCCTTTGCCTCCGTTGAAGGATGGTACCACTGCTGCTGAGACTTCTTCTGATGCTGAAGCTACCACGACCGACTCTCCCAAGACCGACTCTCCCACATCCGCGGAGGCTACCACCACAGCTGAGGGTCCTGAGTCTACCACCCATGCAGACACATCTGCCCAGCAGACTTCTACCGAGGCCGCTGAGGAGACTAGCACTGCTGATGATGTGAAGTCAACTGCCGAGGAGACCAAATCAACTGCGGAGGAAACCAAGGCTGAGACTGACACCTCTGCTCCCGCTACCACTCAACCCAGCACTCTCCTCACAACCACCCGCCCATCCCCCGACCAGACTTCCAACACCATCACCTCAGGCTCAAGCGAGATCATCACCAGCTCCGAGGGAATCACCACCGCCCCATCCCGTACATACTACCCATGCAACGTCTTCGGTGGTCCCCGCGTCGCCACCCCGTACTGCCAATGCTCAACCACCGTCTCCGGAAAGCAATACGTCGCCACAGCTTCCCTGATCGACAACCAATGCGAGGCCTACACCGAATACCCATCCAAGGTCGACCCCGCCACCGAGGCTCCTGCTCCCACTCAAGCTCCCATCAACGAGCCTCTCACCAAGACCATCGACGGCACTGTCCTTGCCTGGACTGCGTACACCCTTGCCTATGGCCAGGTGTACAAGGACGTCACCGTTACTTTCTCCAATGGTATCGGAGAGACCAAGACCATTGCGACGCCTGTTCCCACACAGACTCACGCCGACAACGATGGATCCGGCCAGTGCGGCACCAGCGATGGCCTCTCCAAGTCTGGTCTCGGCGATGCTTGCAACCGTGCTATTAACATGTTCGACGACAATACCGTCTACACGGGCTACACTACTCGCTTCAGCCGCTCGTCCAAGGGTCTCCTTATGGTCGCGTCCATGGGCCAAGCTGCTTGCATTGCCAAGTTCAGCTGCGATGACTATGGTATTGGCATGAGCGGTAAGCTGATCAAGGAAGCGTAAGTCCTCACTCTAATATCTAAACTGTGAAATATCTACTGACAATTGAATAGCCGCGAGAACGCCAAGAGTAATGATAACATCTGGATGTGTGGACACATTGAACTGTCTAACTCGTGTAAGGTGGTCATGGACTACTGCACGAACTGTAAGAACGAGGGTTGAAATGGGGGTTTAGTTAGTCAATTGCTTTAGAGCCGGTATTGGCATTCGCTTGACATCTGTATCAAGACCTCTTAAACTAGATAATGTCAAATACCCTTCAATTCCATTACGCCTCCATGTCACTATTCTTAACTAAATATCACCCGAATTCATGTTTCAAGAAAAATGTGTCGTGTTAAACATGTAGCATAGCAGTATCTAATCTAATCGTGTTCGGAAACAACCCACTCCTTATCGTCTACTACCTTCTTCTTCTTCTTATGAAAGTCTAGCTTCATACCAGACGTGCCAAAGAGAGCAATTCCTGCCGCGACAACAGGTATCTGCATGGTAACAGCCCCAGCTGCAATTGTTGCTCCGCCAGCTAGCATGCCCAGAATAGCCAGTGTGTTTCGCTTTACGATCTTGACCTTTTCCTGGTGGGCAAGCTTCTTTTCTAAGTATTCCCTTCTTTCCCTTTCACTCATATCTTCGAGTAAGTATTCGGGCTTGTTCAACTTTTGTAGCCGCCTGCTTGGAACATACAAGCCAGTTCCCTTCCTCGGACCTGTTGGCCGGGAGCTAGCCGATTCTCTCTCTGGCATGCTTAGTGGTTCCGCTTGTATTCTCTTGGGAAGAAGCCTTTTTGGAGCTCGAGTTTGACGTTCAGAAGCTGGAGCGTTTGACTTTGAGTCTTCTCCGAGTATTTGTAGCTCTGACTTTAGACTGGCAATAGTTGATGAAAGTTCAGAAATCTCTTCCTGAGTTTGAACGAGCAAGACCCGGTGCTGTTCTGTTTTGTCAGCGAATAAAAATTCCACCTCCTGACGCAGACCCCTTTCACCCATTTCAGCTGCTTTCATTTGCCGTTCCAAGTCCAGCGTCTGTTCCTGAAGTTGTTGACTCGATTGTAAGGTTGAAGATTCAGTAATTGACGTCTGTAAAGCCCTGAGTTCGCCTTGTAAGCGATCCCAGTTGGTCCCGTAATGCCCGTTGAGGACAGTCCCAGCAGCAGTGTCGTCAAAACCCTTTTGTTGGTCAACGATCTCTTCCTGGAGTTGGAGGACAGCTGGGCCTTGAGCGTCGGAAACGGCTAGGAGGCTCGCAAGAATAGAGAGACCGGATGCTCTTGTGTCCATGCATCGCTGGATCCTACTACCACGACTGCTCATCCAGCCCCAGTACCCCTCAACAGATTCGAGTTCCGCTTCCCTTTTCATTGCCAACTTGTAGATGTCGCTACTCTCGGGAGCCTTATCCCACATTGTCGTAACTAATCTAGCAAACTTTGCTCCTTGGGGACCGCAAATACTTTGGACTATCTGGAAGCTTCTCATGGCTGATGCAGATACCCTGTTATCAGTAATTCGATGAAGATATAATATGCCACCAAGGCGAAAGTTGCTCTTATGGACCTGGCTCAGATAGAAAGCAATTTCGGTCAATATCTCACTATCCATATATCTACTATCGTCAAAACCAGGTGTGTCGACCAGATATACACGACGATCACCATATTGGTAGGGGTATGCAGTCATGCGGCTGGTTTCTGTTTTGAGTGAGCACTACGAAGAAACATACTTGATTGGCCGAGATAAGTTACCTGACATTAAATCATGACCTATTCCAGCGGGCAGTCCTGTCAGTCTCTCGATGAAGGTACTTTTCCCAGCCCCTGTAAGGCCCATTACCAATATTATTATGTTGCTTGCGCTGGAAAATGTTAGCTAAGCACGGAACAAGTGTTACGCAATTTATGTAGTATTTAAGACATACTCCTCAGACATCACGGGAATCGATACGAGGACCATCTGTTGCTAACGACAAACAGATATAAATGAATTGAATGTAAACGCACAGTTGGAAAACGAATCCAAGTCATGTCGCAAGCAGCCCAGGGCTGTTACTGTTATGTTATACGTAGAGCTTAGTCACACTACTATGATGGTGCTTCGTAAATACTGCCTTGTTGAGGCAGTGCAAGGCGCTAGGCATGCAGCAACACCACATTCTCTTTTTGAAGATGAGGTGTCACAACCATGAGCAGTATCAACCAATGGTAAGCCTTATATCGTGATCAGGCTGAGCAACCCACCACTACCATTCTGCAAAGGGTCACGCTGAGCTTGAAAATCGAAGCCACCACCGACGCTAAGAAGGGCCATAGCGGCGATGAATCCATTCAATTGCGATAGGCTTACATAAGTGTCCACAATACAGTACTCGATTGGCTTCGAAAGACTGTGGACAGTTGGGCTGACAGCATGCTATCTTGTCTTGGCCTACCGGGAAGTGCAGGTCGCTTGTTTCAATGCTAGCCATGGTGAGGTGAGGGGCAAGAGAAGGACCCCGCATGAGGTGCCTTGGGTGAGCTGAAAAGTCACATATGTCATAGTCGACCCAACTTGCCTGTGCTCACCTCTTTCTTTATTCCCACACAGCTTTGCATGATACTGAGAAAGAGTGTAGACAGAATGGGAGACGCATTCTCGGGCTTCAAGCCGAGGCCTGGCGATAAACTAATTGCTATAATGGGGATGACGGGGTCTGGGAAGAGTACTTTCATATCGCTGTGCACTGGAAAAGATGTTCCTGTCGGTCATGAACTGCAGGCTTGTACGTACACCATCCCCATTTTACTTATCCCACTGTAACACGGCACAGGTACACAAAAGGTTACTGCATACCAGTGCCAATGGTCAGATACTACCGACATCTATCTTCTCGATACTCCCGGATTCGATGACACCAGCCGCTCAGACACAGAGGTTCTTATCGAGATCGCTGCGTGTCTCACCAAGACATACGAGGACGACATCAAACTGAGCGGAATCCTCTACCTTCACAGAATCACTGATCGCCGTTTAGGTGGATCGGCCAAGAAGAATCTTATGATGTTTCGGAAACTTTGTGGTAAAGATGGCCTGAAGAATGTCATCCTCGTCACTACGATGTGGGAAGACGAGCAAATGGAAACGGGAGCAAAACGAGAGCAAGAACTCATTGAAACCAATGGCTTCTGGGGAGCGCTGGTAGAAGAAGGTGCCCAAGTCAATCGTCACGACAATACCAGGAGGTCAGCTATGATCTTGCTCAAGTCAATCGCCAAAAAAGACCCGGTGATTATCTGCATTCAGAAGGAAATGGTCAGCGAGCACAAGGACCTCAACGAAACTGAAGCGGGAATGGGGCTCAATTCAGACATTCTAATGGCTGAGCAGAGAGTCAAGAAAGAAATGCTGGAGGCACTTCAAATGGAAAGACAGGCCAGGATGGACCAGGACGAAAAGTCAGCCGAAGAACAACGCCAGTTTCGCAAGACGATGCAGAAAAAGTTCGACCACCTCAATCAAGAGAGAGAAAAGCTAAAGATAAGCTTGCAGGAGATGAAAGAGCAGCGACGACTATTCACAGAACTCGAAGAAAAGTACCAGGCCAGCCAAGAGCGCTTGCGTCAGCAAGATGAAAAGATCGAGAGCTTAGAAAAGCAACGCAAGCTCCAAGAACAACAGATAACCCAGAAAGTAGGGCTCAGCAAGAGATTACAGAATCTCTTTCTTAAACCGAATGAAGGTGAAAATGGGAGACCGACAAATTTAATTATGAAAATCCAAGATTCGAGTTCTTATCTCGCAACGGGCGCTGAACTCACAAGCCTTTCTCTAGCAGGAAGGTACTATTCCTTTAGTGGTCCTAAGAAGAATGTCTCGTAAGTCAAGTCCCATCCATATAAAATGTGCGGAGGTTCTAAAAGAGGGATCTAGAGAGCACCCACACGGTCTGCAGCAAGCACAGAAAGTATATCACCACCAGCAAACAGCTGCTATTGGTACCCGTGGATCATGGTTCTATCACTACCATACTGGCGACAGGCACAAGTGCGAGACAAGTAAGTCAGACCTTGACTACCCAGGATGGACTATAAATAATAGACAGAATAGTTTGGTCAGACTCATTATCAGCTGAATATCCGGAACTCGTCAATTGGCTGAAGACACCCGATGTCCTTGAATGCCCCCGCCACATTAGCCTTGGTGTTGATGGCAACTTCTTCATCAAGATGAAGAGCGGGAAGACGCACTGGTGCTTGCCCACATCTATCATTGCCAGACTCACCAACTATACTGGCAAAATGGAAATGGAAGATCTCTCTAGACTATGGCTTGGCTACGGTAATAACTACGTGGCCGAGATTCATTCCAGTGACTATCTTTACAACGCCCATAACTACGGGCGTCTTCCATCGGAGCTGGAGCATATCGATAAAAGATGGGAAACTATCAAGGTTTGGAATTCTTTCAATATAGAGAGCCGTTTACTAAATTAAACATAGCAACTTGCTATGGATATTAAAGAACCTGGAAGCTATATGCTCATAAAGGAGGGAGAGGGTTCAATTTGGCATTACGGATATGAGAATATCGAGTCGAGGGCAGAAGATTGGCAAAGCTTCATCGATGAAAATAGGAGCGCATGGTGAGACATCTTGTTCAAGATGTAATGAGTTTGAGGGATACATTAAGTCTACAGAATATTAAGTCTTATAAGCAGGTTTTCGTTTGGGCTCTGCAGGACAGTCTGTATAGTATTAAGTGAAAGTTAATTGTAGTTGTAATATTAAGTGCTTAGATAAGGTAATTACTATACAATGTTCTCATCCGTATCTGTGAAACGACGTTAACTAAATTACAGCTTTCTAGTCAGTGACCGGCTCTGAAAATCAGTTTTTTCCACGATTTAAGTACTCAGGTTATTCCCACAACAGAGTCTACTCTAACTGTGACATAGAAGACAGTTACTTGGCGCACACTAGTCTACCTACACAACTTTGCAGAACTTTGTACCACGCATCATCAGCGCAAATTGTCAAGAATAAATATGATAAATGACTCACTTCATTCTATTTATACACATTCCGTATTTATCCACGATATTGACCGGCACTGCAGTATCTCGCAAAACTCTTACAGCATTCCTTCTAGCAGCAGTTCTTCGTGCGACAGCAGAAGCTACCGACAGAGCACTTATTGGAGAACTTGGCAGCGCAGAATTTGGCAGCGAGCTGTAGAGCTTCCTCATAGCCAAGGCTGTAACCGTCCTTGCTGGAGGCGATACGATCTTTTAGCGGCAATATCTAGTCTCTAAGTAAAAAAGGCACTTATAGGAAGCGAATAGGCAAAATTCGTTGCGAACTTTCCGAATTCGCAGACTGATACTTAGACCATTTCGATGGAGTGGTATGCTATGCCGGCTTCTACTTCTGGGGCCAAGACTATGAGGCAGAAGTTTAAGATGGGCAATTTCGTTGAGTAGCCAAAGGCATGATTTGGGCTTGACTATGTAAGTTTTGTGTGATATATGTATCGAATCCCATTGGTGATACATTATATGCTGTGCGTAAATGCGAACCGGCGCATTTTAGTGTTTCCCAGTTTTGTCTTTCCAATTCTATCCTCACAAAATTTCTCCTCGTCACTCTCTCCCTGTTCAACCCTAAATGACTTGGTAACTTTGACAATGATCCGACGAGTACTGTCGTCGTCTTGGCCCTGAGGACTGTCACTGGACTCATTACTTCCTCGCCGATTGGTCCCCAGCTCTAGAGCGGTTGTTCTGCTTGGTCGTTCCCGAACCCGACCAATTGTTAATAGATCAGTGGTGTTGTGAGAACCGCTGTAGTCATTGGTGCTTCTGTCTTTGGCGAGGCTCTTGAAGAATGCACGTAATGATGGAAGTGAACCTGCGACGACACCGACTCCGCACTCTACGACTGTCCAGAGATCGATGTTACCTACGTGGTCTTTGATGACTGATTAGCTGTATGACTAAGCAAGGTAGATAAAGATAATGGGAACTTAAAGACGAAGTTCTCGGGTGTCATGTAAGCATTGGAATATGGAATGCGAATGATACTCGCAATTGATGATCTGCAATAATTGTCAGCAACCTCCAGCGACGGAAGAGAATATGCGTGAGGGCAACATACAGCATTCCGAGACCCATGATCAGTTGAGCGTAGAGCTTCAACCTTGCTCGCATTTGTAACTTCCGCACAAGGCACATGGGGATGACAGCAACAGCAAAATCAGTGATGACGTTGGACACCGAAGCAACGTAGGTCAAGACAGTAGGAACTATTCTGCCCATACAAGTTCCCCTAGATGGAATCTAGTGTGCTTCGATCGGTCGGCACTGGACTAGGACTAGGACGACCCCAAGGCCGCTCATGGCAACCGACATGACGATGAGGGCTTGTAATATTCGTATGTATACTTTGCCGGTCGCGATTCGAAGGACGGTTACGCAGATGCTTGATTTGACTCAGGCGAGGGTCGCTGCGTAGAATAGTTGCCACATGAAAACATACTGATAAAAGTCAGTTATCTTACTGGGCTGAAGTGAGTGGACGACAACGAACCTTTGTTGCTTCCTGCACCTGAGAGATGTCAAGTTTGTGCCGAACCGTACCAATACCCCTATGACATCCGATGATGACGATGATGTTATGTCCCATGTAGGCCAACTAGACATATGGCAGTAGTGTATGTCAGATGAAGTTCTTACCCAGCCTGCACACATCAAGTAGTCGTCATTTCCGATACATTGATTCCTCGCTCGGATGTACGTTCTCAAAGCCACGACGATAGTGCATAATACAGAGAGAACAACAGTCGTGACATATAGAGCAAGCGCTAGCCCTTCAGGTCGAACATGCTCCCAGCCTGTATAAACATCCATAGTAGAAAGAATAGCAAACAATAACGAAAAAAGGGAAAATCCGGAAAAGCAAGGAATCACGTGAGGAACGCCTAAGTTTAATGACTGTAGATTCCCTTTGCAACTGCACCACCTTAGGATCCTTGGATTTCTTTCTCCGGGGGGGAATTTGCCAGTTCCCCGGATGCTGTTGGTTGTAACTTACCGGTTGGAGCTGTGGGTCCCGAACCCAGAATGAGTACTCTGGCCATTAGGATTGAAGTCGATTCTTGGCAAAACAATACCCCGTCGAGGGAACCTTGTTCCTGGAGCGATTTGGTGGGATCATTGCACCAAACTGAGTAAGATTGTAAGGCGTAGCTAGTATTTATTATGTAATCAAGATGTTACTCAATGTGCGGAGGACAGTAGGCATCTTGAGACTAGCTCGCCTGATTGGAAGAAGTACCTGCTTGAACAAACCATGACATCTGTCCTTGCATACAAAAGCCACGTTGCTGACACCGCGTCGGTGATTCTCGCACATAAAGTTCATACATACTTCTCTCTCCGCCCTACAAAACGTCTGACAGCTCCCGTGGCCCGAGCCTAGCGCCCGCTGTCAGCTTATCGACTAAAATGTCGCTAGACAGGAACGAAATTGCGCCAATTTCGGCTCATCATACGATGCTATTCCCTTGCAGGAGAAGGCAGGGATGAGATGCGCACCTTGTCTACATCCAAGTTAGTTCACTTGAAACGATTCGTTCGCCAAAAGCGGCTGTGGAAAGACGCTTTATGTTGTATTGAAGAGGGGGGCTCTGCAGGGCAGCACAGACTTTTATTCAGCTTGCGCTCAGGCAAAACAGTACATAAATGTCAGGGACTTGACGGGAGCAGTGTTGGGGTTGCTTTTTGTTGCTCAATTTCTCCCTAGCTCCACTTCACATTCTGGCGATTATGTCTTACATTGTCAAGGATCGGTTTGCCGTTGTTACAGGTGGTGGTTCTGGTAAGTGCATAATTGATCACTCAATAGCTCACAAATACTCATCTTTTTAGGTATCGGCCACGCACTTGTTCGACTTCTCCTCAATGCAGGATGTTCCGTCGCTATCGCCGATGTCCGTCTCCGTCCCGAAGCCGAAGCCACAGTCAAAGAATTCTCCTCCTCCAATAAACCCACAGCCATCTTCTGTCAAACTGATGTCTCCAACTGGGGCCAGATCTCAACATTATGGAAGACGGCACTTGAGAAGTTCGGCAGAATAGATATAGTGGTTAACTGTGCTGGCGTGTACGAGCCACCAACAAGCTCCTTCTGGAACCCCCCAGGCATTTCACCCCTCGCTGAGGACCCTGAAGATGCTCAGGTCGGCCAGTACAAGACTTTCTCGATCAATACCATCGGCCCAATCAGACTGGCCCAGATCGCCGTTGACTATTGGCAGCAACACCCAGAGGTGCAGGGCAATTTGTTGTTCGTCGCTAGTATGGGCGGCTACCTGCATTCCATGCAGACTCCTCTGTACTTTGCCAGCAAGGCCGCTCTGGTGAGCATGGTGAAGTCTCTGGCTGGGTTAAAGACGGCTCTCGGAATCCGAAATGCCGCTATCTGCCCCGGAGCTGTTTTCGTAAGTCTGATCAATGTGAATTTCTCCCAAGACATGCTAATCGTTTTGTATAGACACCTATCTTCGATCAAGAGTATTGCCGCGATAGACTTAAAAGCGATGATGTTGCATTGGAGGCAGAGCATGTTGCCGAGCTGACCATGAAGTTGCTCCAAGAGCCCCAGTATGGCGACGGTAACATTATGGAGATCATGATGATTGGAACTAAGGAGGAGCCGTCGGTTCATACACGCGAGGTGGACTTGATGGCTTTATACCCCACTGTGAGTCCCATGGGATCACGTGCTACGGCAGAAGAGATGAAGTTCTACGAGAAGGTGAAGGAGCAGGGTATGAGACACTAAAGTGTGGAATTAAATAAAGCTATATATTTTATACTTGCAAGATCCCTATGTAGCAATTCTTACAACAGCCTGGGCGTACTGTAAATCTTAGCTGGAATTCCTATTTAAAGCAAGACAAAAACCGTAAAAGACTAGTGATAGTCCTAACTATCTCTACATCATCGAAAAAATATATTATCCTACTGTGAGTGTTCATAGTAATTCTGATACATTTCTATCATTATTACCTCACATTTAGAAGTATCTCTGAGTCACATCTGGGAAACTCTGTCATGAAAGTGATTGGAATCCAACTTCTGAGGCAGAAGGTTTATCGAGTCTCTCCACGAAAGCATAATGGAAAATGGGATGATGGCTGCTATAACTGCAGGCAGCCCCGAGGGCACAGTTGATCGCCCGGTCTTTTCCAAGCCGTCTATTATCTAAGGGGCTTCGTCATTACTCCCTTCACTACTCCTTCATTATTGCAGTCACAAATAATACCCTGGACTAAGGCCATGCCGAATCTTTAGCCGACGGTCTGACCAGACCTTAGCTTCTATTAAAATATCAGGCTTAAGATACAGGAAACAATAGATGGTGTGAGATCTGAATACTATCTTCTGCCTTTCTAAGCCTCTCTGTGAAATTTACGTCTTTTAACTTTATCTCTATTTCTCTTTAGTCCCCTCTATACAATCCTCTAAAAAGCATACTTAGGGTCCGTACTAAATACCTTGAATTGTCCTCCGAACTTTCAGCAAATTCATTACTAGGCGAAGTCGGCATATTTACAATGTAATCTCACTTCTATTATAATGTCATATTTGAGGTAGAAAAAGCCAATCACTACGAAGTGACTCCACTGAATCTCGTTTATTAACATCCCTTTGGAAGTGTCTTCCATAAAATTGTCTATGTTACTCTCCAGACCCTCTGTAGACCTACGTGTCTCTCCAATCTCTCGGCTGGAACCGGCCTGAAGACCTTACTCAGATCCAGTTGACTCTTCCGGAAACAACACAGTTTTCGAATAGACAAAGCTAACTCAGTCAGAGTTGGAGGGCCTTGCATATTTGAAGGGATGACTAGTTGATTGGTCCAGGTTGACTCGAAGGCGGAGTCCTGTGCCCCCTTCAGTTAAATCGAACCCGACACAAGGATACAGCTTTGCAAACAAGAATCTCTTATCACGTGGCTCAAAGGCGTTTCCTATCATCGTTTTAGCACTTCCAAGAAACCATAGCTTCAAGTCTTGGGGATACTCACCCATGTTCAATCTCTTTCCATTCAACGTGCAAAACCCCTGACCTGTCGTCATGTCTAAGCCTGCACCTACGGTACTTCCTTTACCAAAGGTGCCGAAAACCCCAAAATCATCGCTTGGGATAATCCCGTTGAGCCTTTCGATGAATAATTTCCCATCATCACCGTGATAGGCCCAAGATCGTGTGAACCAACCTGGGCAGTCGCCGTAACCGGTATCAACACCGCAAAAGCCAATACATATGATCCTATAGTTACTTCTTAGTGGTTGTCTCGTTGACATGATGAAGTCCTTTGATGATGTCATACCCTGACCATGAATTTTCAAGAACATCTACTTCGAAGTAGAAGCCCTTTGAAGATGGAGGAATACAGTGTTCGCTTCTTATACATGCTCTGTAGTATTCGTCGGAAGCCCCAACGACCTCGATTCCTTCCAAGAATTAGTCGCTATTGTTATTCCAGTGAGATTGTGCGGGGGCTTACCATGTACTTGATTGCAGCTATCCGACGTTGGGGGCTTGCCGGTTCCCCCGTGGGAGGCACAGGGGTGGATTCTGATGCTCTCTTCGTATTCGACCCATGAAAGAGCCGCTGGCTTTTGTACCGTCTGGGTTTCAGATTGCTTCAAGTGGCCGAAAAGGCTTCCCATTACGCCTTTGCGGTCGAAACGCTCGATGTAATCGAAACAGGACCATCCATCGCTGTCAAGTCCCATGGGATTGAACTGCTGTCCCCTGACTGTTTCTCGAAGTTGATCATCGCTGAGCAACATCAACAAGTCGTATGGATTTTCTATCCATTCCCAATCCTTTTTGAAGATGTATGTCGCCAGTGGAGCGAGGAATACTGCCATAGATCTTTGATCCTGGACTTCCCTGGCATCTCCCGATACTCTTTCCGTTTCCTCGACATCATCTGCCACTGGTAATAGTCCATCAGTTTCGGCAATCTCCTGCGCATCTGCTGTTGTTCCTTCCATTGTTTTGGGTTCTTCAGTCTCTTGTGGTGTTCCGCCGCTGACGAGCCAAACGAGAAATTTGAATATCAGTTCTTTGTCTCTGATGCTCTTGAGGCCGTCAGAAACAATAGCAATCATTTCTTTGGAGCCACCTTTGGTAGATGCCAAGACCAGTCCTTTCAAAACCTCGACCCTTTGCGAAAAGACCGTCTGATCATGTAGTAGTAACTTCCGAAGCGCAGTTATACGTTCGTAACTGACGGCAATGTCTAATGCTGTTCGATCCCATTCATCTGCCAGGCTAAGATCGATCTTGTTGTGATCGAGAAGATGATTTAAAGTTTCAATTTTGTCACTTATAACACATATGTGAAGAGGAGTGAAGTTGCCCCACTTGGAGGCGGGCCGATTTACATCGACTTTGAAAGTGAGCAATTCCTCGACAACGCTTGTGTGTCCCAGCTCACAGGCCCAAGCCAAGGGGGATTGGTCGTACTCGCTGTCCGCTTTGTCGAGGAGGCTACTCCACCTTTCAAGAATCGGCCTGATAAGTGCAGACAGCCCACTACGACATGCCGTGGTGAGCAGAGACTCCCCCTCCTTGTCCAATGGGTCGGTTTGAATCTGGTTCGGAACTGAGAGTTGCAACAGGTATAAGGCGATGTCTTCTTGTTGCATACCGATTGCCATATGTAGACTGGTTCTGCCACCCAGGTTTCTTACTGTTGTATCGCATTTCTTGTCCACCAGAAGCTTAGCCATTTCTCGATCAGTAGCATAAAATAAAGCGGTCTTTTCATCACTGTCACGTTTGTCAATGTCAACGCACTTTTCTCCGGATAGCAGAGCCTCTGCAACGTCCTTCAGGCTCTCCCTGACAGCGAACATGAGTGTCGTGGTGCCCTGAGAGTCAATGGCCGCTACATTAGCACCATCAAAATGCTTTTCTTCTCCCTTGTCTCCCGCACAGAGATGAACCCCGTTGATGAGTTCCTTGGCCATATCCTCTCTACCCGCTAGGATTGCGTAATGTAACGGAGTCCGGCAGTTATCGTCTCGGGCTTCGAGATCGAACTTAAGATGGAGAAGGGATCTAACAGTGTCTAGGTCCGCAAGCTCGACGGCATTATGAAGGAAGGTTCGTCCATGGCCGTAGCGACAGTCAGGACCCTTCATGGCAAATTTTAAGAAAGTTTCGTTTCCATCCTTGTTCAAGTATGATGCTTTCGAGACTTTTCGTTCAGTTGAAGTTTGGCCATCTTTCGTAAGGGCACCATCGCTCTGTGTAGTATCTTTTTCATTGTTCGTTCTCTTGCTTTCCACGAAGTAATCAACAGAGGACTTCCCAACGTCGTCCAGTTGGTCGGAACGTGCACCCATCTCCAAAAGCTTGACGCAGATCTTTTCAAGACCCGAACTCGACGCTATATGAAGTGCTTGTCGACCCCAGATGTCCTTCTTTGTCAGAAGTGACGGGATTTCACCTCTTAGGGTTACCGAATCGAGACAAGTAACATAGCCACATTTCGCAATTAGATGGAGAGGTGTCATTCCATCAATGCCGCCTGTTTGTAACACATGCCTTCTCATTTCATTGCTGAGATTTTGAAGCATTACCTCAAGGTTGGTTTCAAGTCCTTTGAGAGCAGCCAGGTGTATGGGGTTTCGAGAGTAAGAGCAAAGAAGCTTCGGTAACCTCTGCTTCACTCTGTCGGACCATTTCATGACGATTCGTAAGACCTCGTCGTCTTTCCTGATAGACATATAATGATATGGTGTCCAACCAAAAATATCTTGCGCGAAAGCAGAATGATCTGAAAGAGATAATTTAGTTAAATAGCTGAACATTCGATCATCAGTAGCCTTTACCGTTCTGCTTAAGATCCAGCTGTAGATGTTATTTAACACGAACATTAGCTTAGTGAAGGAATTGGACTCACATATCTGGTATCTCCTTCCATGGCGCGCTTGTGATACTCGTTGAAACCAAGAGTACCTTTCGCAAACGTCTGATCCAGCTTTAACTCAATACCAAATTTCTGAATGTAATTAGATACTTCTTGCATTTGTTCAAAGCGGCCAAAGATGTCCATAAAGGTGGATTGGCGGCACTGTCGACAGTAGACTGGGACTAGTTTCTCCATGATGTCAGCGAATGTAGGTGAGCAGAGACTCTCTACTATGTCACCGAGTTCATTCGTGAGATCTGTTGGGAGTTTAACATGTTTACCATAAGGCTCAAAGGCAAAGTATAGGAAATCCATCGTGGCGATGACTATACCGACATGAAGTCTATCCTTAACGCTGTTTTTGTCTTTTTGCATCGCTTCGAGGAGTTTCCGGTGGCAGCTGGCCGTTTCAGCCCATCCACGTCCAGGTCCCACGCGAGGTATAAGCTTTAAGACTGCTTGATTGGGAAGAATTTTCATGTAGCTGAGTGCCGGAATCATACATAAAAGAATGTCGCGAGTCCTACCCATGCCGAAGGATTCAATTTTGCGCACCAATTCTGTGGGACAACGATGACGCAGCCTAAGCGTCGGCCAGGTTTGCTCTAAACTGTAGGATTCGAATGTATGAGCTCCTTCTATCTCGACTTCTTTTTGGGTCTGGTCAGCTATTGGATTGAGACAATCTTTCGACAAGTGTTTAGCGACAGTCCACATGAAACTTGTAAAAAGATGCTGGGCCAGAATCTGAGGTAGAGAACCCTCAGCGCTGACACTAAGCTCATCGATCACATCTGCCAGCACTAATTAGATTTGTCTCAGTACATATTCTAGACCCTTACCATCGGAGTTGATGCCGTTGAATCCTATGACGAGCTCCTCATCTTCTGTCACACCGTGCCCTGGCTTATTTTCCCTGGGGTGAAGACTATCGGCCCACCACGATATGTCTCGCTTGAGAACGCCATCTTCCAGATTATCTCCGATGATGCGGTAGAAGCTGTACTTGAGAGTATCGTCGTCCTTGCTGAATCTCCAATCTGTCGTAGACGGAGGCATGGTCTCTCCTGGGCCGTCATCTTTCTTGCGGTTCAGTGGTGGCTTTTGCCCATCGGTTTTGTCCGTCGTTTTGGGCTTTTTACCGTCGATGCTTGCCATCCACAGTGATAAGGCAGCATCTATTAGGCCAGCATCAAGTTCCCAATTGTAGCCCGACTTATTGCTCGACTTGTTGCTCGACTTGTTTCGTATTATGGGAATCTTGATTAAATCTTGCCTTTCAGTGGACTGGGAAAAGGTAACCTTAAGCAGCCATGTTAAAGACATCAATGGCTCCGATTTGTCCTTAGAGACTGGTGGAAAGGTATCCAATACAAGTCGGATAGACTGGACAAGGGCGATAGCACAGGCTGAAGATCTTGTTTTCCACTTTGTTAAATCGCCGACTCTTTTCCTGACCCGCAGTAGCTGTTGGCTAGTTGGTTCTTTGATGATCGGACCCATTGCAGAGGGATTTTGAAGTGATTGAGAGCCAGGGTTCACAATTCTGGGGACATTGAGATCAGTGGCTGCCTCAGGTTCCAGGGGTACAAGAAATGGACTGGTGTCTTGTAGATCTGGTGTGTTTATCTTCCACACAAAATAATCTTTAGGCTGTGGTGCTTTCCCTTTGGCTGACCTTGACGTTTTCTTTTTGGGTGGTCGATTATTGAAGACTCTCCCCTCGGGGTTTAACACGATCCTAGCTGCGAGGAAGTCAATTTCGTACCACTGAGAGGCATCACAATTCTCAACATCTTGTCCGAGACGCCTCCGTATAGCAGCCCGAACGAGAGCCATAATAAATATAGCACCAAGTTGGGCAATGGAGCATGGAAATGCAAGACCGCGGAGGCCCATAAACTGAGCTGTAAATCCTAGACCTGCCGAAAGAGCCGCTCCTATAGTCAGCACCTCCCACAAGTACTAATCAGTTAGCCAAGGGCGTCTCTACTTGAGGGATCTTCATAGAGGCTCGGCATTTACCTCCCTGCCTGCATCTCTCCTACTCGAAGTAATGACCCGACGTTTTGGACCAGATGAGATGACATAGCCATTGAAAGACTGATCGTTGACCTTCTGCTTTTGTTGAAGCCATAAGATGCGCGGTGCATTCTTCTTGTCCACGTCCTTGTCACAGAACTCCCAAGAGTGCTCGTCAGTACTGTGCTCAACAATAAGTGAGCAAAGTCCAGTGCCAAGGCATAAGAGAAGGGATCCTGCAGCATAGCATGGGAATCCATATACACTAGATTGAAGAAAACCGGACGAGCTGGAATTGAGACGAGACGCGGTCACTGCCGCGATAGCGATTAAGCCGGTTTGTAGAAAAAAGCCGATCATCGCTGCTAAAAAGATCTCGCCGCCTTTGTGCATCCGCGTTGGATCGAAATGGTCTGATGAGAGATTCAGTTGAATATTTGGTGGCATGAGAAATATCCGCTCGTCAACAGCATGTAAACGTTGATTGCTTCTCTTTGGCGGTGAAACAGCAGGTAAACGTGGGTTGCTGCTCTTTGGTGGTGAACCGAAGTCGACAGTATCATGCCGTCGCACGCTCTCCACGTCAGTCACTGTGGGAGTGCTGGCTCTTGAAACCCTATTGAATTTATCACACAGCCATTGTAAGCAAAATTGACCGAGCCGCCTTGTAGGTGGCCATAGGTCTTGAAAGAAGATAGAACCTTTACCACGATACTCTACAAGAAAAGCAATGTTAGTAATATCGAGGTTAAATAGGAAGTTCAAACGTACCATTACGATAAAGTAATTTAGACTTCTCAGCCTCTTCCAGAGAGTAGATACCGCACGTGTCTTTAGGCTTATCGACTGTCGAACCGTTCTTTAAATCTTGGTCAAACGGTTTGAAATCCTTTTCAAGATCATCGTACATTTTCGGGAAAATGAGAAATTGTGCAATCTTGGGGTCGCCCATAGCGCGAACGATAGAGCTCCCGTTAAACATCTCACAAACCTCACCGGATGTTGAAGACATTAACTCGATCTCTACCAGTGCCCGATTCTCCCTGGCTCGGCCGATGAAAGCTCTTGCTAACGGCATGCCTTGAACTCGGATGGCTCCGGTGATTGCGGTTATGATACCAAGCGGTACCATGGCGAAAATAAAGTGATCGACCCATGTGAGACTCTCACTTGTGAATTGTCTTGCAAATTGATCTCCAAATAAGGCAAGAATCCTGCATGATATATTAAGCTTGGTATACCCCCCGATCGTAATGCATTTACTTACGGAGCAATATCCGACAGCAGGTTGAAGGCAAACTCGGCATCGTCTGCCGCAGCGACATAAGTTGCGAAAAGGATAAGTAAGAAAAGGCGAAAGCCTAAAGCCATGATGATGTTGATCGATAGAATTGTAGAACTCAAATGTCAAGAGAATATTCTGAAAAATCTACGAGGTTGTAATTTGATGGTGTTAAGTTGTGACTCAAGATTACTCGGACACACTCGATTGGTATGTATAATCTGGACGTAATCCGATCCTCGTTTTGAAGAATTGTCTACCAGGCCCAATATGCGACCTGTTCCAATTTTGTTGACAATCATTAGGATTCGACGTAAATGATCCGCGATTTGGCATTCATTGATTGGTGTATTTAAGATCGGTGTGAAAAGGCAGCAGAAAAGTCCGTTTTGGGGCAAGTTAGCCCGGCTCCAACACTCCAGCTGTCCAATATTATGCAGCCAAGAGTAAATTAGAAAAGAAAATCTGATATAAAAGGTGATTGATGCGCGGAATACGACAGAGCCTGCTTTTCAGCTGACCAGGGTCGTGGCTGTTGGTTACACAAGCGGAACTTATCCCTCCTATCAGAAAAGAGATATAAGCATGTTGGTGACAAAGTGCAGAATTGATGACAGATTGAATGAGCTGGCTTAAGCCGATCACCCCGAAAACGCCGAGTTGGCCAATATGATAATGTGCAGTTGACCTACATTTCACTTCGATTGCCGATGGATTCTTTTAAGCATCTATCTTGTTTCTTTCACAGAATAGTCACAGTTAAAAGACAAGGCATTTTACCTTAGAACAATGTCGACGAGCTGTCAAGGAAATAGTTGGCATAAGGGCATACTAAAACTGAAGAGGCAAACTCGTGTAGATAACCTTTAAATCCACACATATTACTTGTGCGCCGCGATCAGTTCCCCGATACGTAGATCTCACATTTCCTAACAAACGAACATACCAAGAGAAACTAACAGTCAGTTATCACCCTTGGAACCATACATCAACTCAAAGTAGCTCTCGATGATGCATACAGAGACAAGAGCGGTTGTGTAAGCCAATGTCTTGCCAGAAGCTCGACCATTTTTGGGGTCGTGCGTGATCTCTTCGTCACCCGTGGTGCCAGCCTGCACGTCGGGCATCTCCTCAGGCAGAGGATAGAACGGTTTGCCTTTGGGGAAATCCCCTGGGTTTGGCTTTGAGTCGTCGTTGGGGTCATATGTAGCATCGCCCTTCCTTGGTTTGTGACTCAGTAGATTCATGGCCTTGGCGTACGCGGCGTACTTAGGGTCGTGACTATTTAGTCCCTCCAGCATGATGTAGACTGCGCGGATCACGCTTTCAAGAGCACCCACAATCCAAGCGTGGTGAGACGAGGCTGCTTCCCCAACCATGTACAGCTGGCCAAAGGCATTGGGTTTAATAATCTCCTGCCACATGTTTGAATATTGACCAGGGCCAAAGTAGGCAAAGGCCCCAGACATATTCTGGTCTTTGTACCAGTCATAAGCATGATGCGTGTCGTAGCCATCCTGGAGTTTTTTCAAAAGTTCGTTATATCCGATTGTATCGTTGGCGTGCATCAGGGCAAGATCATGTAGCAAAACCTTGATGAGTTGTTCCTCGTTATCGGGCGACTCGTTAGAAATGAGCGTTCCGATACGTTGGGCATCCTGCCCCCATGTGTATGACACCAAGAGTACAGCTGGCTTTTCGCTGTCCCACTTGCTTCCCTCGAGACTCTCAATATTATACGAAGGGTAGACGCATACTCGGAGAGGTAGGTCGGTATGAGCGACACCACCTTTAGTGATATAGAAAGGCTCTTGTTGCCACCATGCGGTCTTGAATTTGATAGCGACCTTGCATGAGGCACCGTAGCCAAGGGACCGAATAGCTTGTTTTGTGCCCCATGAAAGTCCAGCATCTTTGAGGTTCATGCGTTGGAGGGCTCCCAGAGTGGTGCTGTTGAAGACGGCGAAATAATTCTTCTTCTCGTTCTTCTCTGTCTTGTTGGATTCTGGATTGACATGATCAACAGAAAGCGTAATAGGGACATATTGGTCTGGTTGCTTGCGGGCTGGGTTCTTGGGGTGAGCGTTGATAGCCTCGACCCGACGGTTGAACTGGACAGGCTGCTTGATCTTATCTTGCATGAGTCTGGCCACTCTTTGGGCACCTCCATCAATGCACCACCAGTACTGAACTTTCTTACCCGACTTCTTCTCAGCCTCGGTCTGTTCAGGGGTTCCAAAGTCCAGCTCCTCGAGGACACACTCGCTGAGTGCTTGATCGTACCACCCTGTGCCGCTTGACAATGTCAGTCAAATACAAATGTTCGAGTCTAGAGGGTATCTTACTAGGTGGCAGTCTCCAACCACTCAATGGTGTTGTAGTTGAACCTGCGCTTGTCCTTGTTTTGTGGGTTGGCATCCCTAAACGCAATATGGTGAGTTATACCCCTCATGTGAAGATTGGAAGGGGGCAACCTACGACATGAGGAACTGGCGAGTACTCTGATGGTCCGCATCCATCAAATGTTTCTAAAACTTCTCTTTCTCCGTCCTTACGTCTGGATCCTCATTAATAGCGGCCTTCGCCTTCTTCTTGGTAAGTGCAATGAAATCACCAAGTGCATCCTGGACAAGCTTGGACGGATCTGTCTTGAGGAATCTGAGGACCGATTAGAAATTGTTATCACTAGTTGGGAGGGTATGAAATACTTACATGGGGTCAATCTTGCCGTTGTCAGGCAGACCACTGTTGATCTGGAATGGATCGTCGACGCCTGGCTTCTTCCATGGGTCGCCAATATGACGAACGTCATTGAAGTAGGAGGGGCAGACGTCTTGTTCGTCTTCGAGATAGTAAGGGATTAATCCACCTGGGCCCTTTTCAAGGCCAATAAAGTGGAAAAGCTGAAAGGTTCTAAGTCGCAATCAATTTTAGTCAGCCGGGTATTTCTAATATGATGAACTCTCTTACCTCTTCATGATGTCGTTGTTAGGGAAACGCATAGCCCCTACATCATAGTAGTCATGCGTTTTGGCGGGGTCACCCTCCGAAAGCTGGTGGGTGTAAAGCCGACCACCCAACCTTTCCTCTTTCCCAGCCTCCAGAATATCATACTTGATTTCCAACTCCCCTTTCAGGTCAGGATGCTCATTTAGCCAGTCAAAAACCATGGCAGTAAACAGACCGGCGACACCAGCGCCAACAATGCCAATTTCGAGCTTGCCCCGGGTCTTGGGTACGAAGCCAAGACCTGTGATCTTCTCAGTTTTCTGCAGTGTCTTAGCGATGCTATCACTATCTCCGATTGTACCCTTGATATCCTTCAAATCTTCAGGGTAGTCCTCTCTGGCTTTGTTGATGAGCTCCTTGACTGCTTTGAAGTCATACGCCAAAGTGCTTCGCTGAACCTCACGTGCCCAAAAGTACTTGTATGAAGAAGTCTTGAGGTGCTCTCCCTCCTCAACCTGTTGAGGAATGGAGGACATGTTGCGGGTTAGGATGCACAAGTGGTTTGAACAACGAGGACAGAGTTTAAATGAGATGTAAGACTAAGAGCTGATGGTTGTTGGTGACTTGTTGTTTCGGTGAGCTTGACAAGAGAATGCATTGGTCTTTTGAATGATTTCTTATCATTGGGAGATTGGTTGTCCCGGAGTTCTTCAACAAGATCCTCGCCGCCACGCGGAAAGTCAAGGTGTCAGCCTAAGTTGCGCATCGTAAGCTTTTCTCAGAAATCAGGAAAGATCACTATATTAGCTAACTAAAATCACATACCAATGATTGTCACCTGTCATCTGGTAGCACCTCATGACCTATAACATCTAGTCTCATCCTGAGGGAGGAGCAAGGTTTGACTAAGCGCGAGTTTCTACAATGACACGAATCACATACCAACGAGTCTCAGGAGTTACTGAGATGGTATTGTTCGCTGCCTATCAAGAAAGAGACCATGGGATCGAGACTTGGCTTCATTGTCTCGCTGGTCTCAACTGATAATTCGGACGAGTCTGTGGAGCGAGTGTCTGATCTACTGGGGAGAACACCACAACTACTTCTCAATACATGTGGTGAGCTTGGGAGAAGCTCTGTAGTGTTCTCTCCTCCGGAAGAATCAATGTCGTCAGAGGATGAAAGTGCCTCTAATATCATGGATATGGACGACAACGACGACTTATTGAGTCGAGAAGATGGAAATCCAGAGTTTGAAGAGAAGCCCCTGATCTTACTTCGATATTTCCCCATTCTCCAAGATTTGTTAGACGAGGCGAAACAATCTTGCAAATGTCTCACCTGTGCCAAAGACTTAGCAGCCTTCTACTGGGACGAACACTGCCTCAGGTTTACTGCTTTTATGGAGGTCATGTTGTATTTCAGTCACGGGATAGCAGATGCGTTTGGTGTACCGGATATCTCCGGCCGCGGCGCCACCACTTCTGGCGACTCCGGGGCAATGGCCATTCTTCTTGATGCTATTGACACTTGTCGCTTTGACCCTAGTAATCTTGAAGGAAAGATAGAGTGGCATATTCTCTTGTGTACAGTTTGCCAGAACTTCCTTGGCTGTCCACCTCTAGATACGTTGACCGACGCAACCTTCAATGACGGTCCTGTTGACACTCCTCTCCCTTTCATCCAACACTTGGGGGCGACCATAATCGCTGTGCAGCATGGTGATCTCGCTGTTGTTGCACCATGGATTGATTTTGCGCAGAAGCTCGACTATCGCAGATGCTTTCGACTGGAAGTTGTTCAAGGCCACATTGGTATCCCCATTCAAGAATCAGGAAAGGTACACTTCCAAGCAGTTGCACGGGATACTGCGGTTATCGAAACACAGCATACCGAGGATGTCAGTGACTATGTAAGTATGTTCGAGATGCCTCTACATGACAGTGGATCAGAGATTCAGATTTCAACAGACAAATGCAACGAGCGCCATGATTTTATGCTTGTGTCAGTTGCGGCTACAAGATACAAGCTATTAATGAGAGTGACCTCAGAATCACACTCACGCATGGTTGATCCAAGTCGCCCGATCATTAAAATGGCTCGAGGCATATACAACCGAAAATGTAACCACTCTTCCGATAAGGTCGGAGTGGTGCCTGACGGTCATTCTGTGGAGCTTTACAGGTTCGACGACATCCTTGGCAGATGGGGTGCGAAAATACCAAAGGTTGATGAGGAAGCTACATTATCAGAGAGCACGAGAACCACTAGGTCCAAAGCTAAAGGGAAGGTTCTCAGTAACAGGGCGAAGGTCATATGCGTCTCGCATATACTGGAATCAGACTTCAAACTTAACACAGCTCTCGCGCTTGATGCCGACAATCCCACATTGCTCTGCACTGGTAACATTTGTCTGACCTGTGCACTAAAGGAAATGACAGACCTGTCACTTGGTGACTGGGAGAAGTCCTATAGGAGGAGAATTATTAACTATCAGCCATCGAAATCACTTATCCATAAGAACAGATGCTAGAAGATATTAGAAGATATAATAGACACTATATACTTCCAGTAGTACTATTTATTATCTATATAAAGGCTTCAAGAACCCAAAAGCTTCATACAGGTTAGTAATTAATTTTACCTTCTGTAAATTAGGGTATTTTTCTTTTGGCTTTAACCTTCAACTTTATCAAGCCCAGGCTTTCCAAATCTCTCAATGATATCAACAATAATAAAGTAGGGTACATTGAATTAATTTATAACAATTGATTTCAGTCTGTAGGACTTGAATACATATTAAGCTGGAAAATGAGTATATAAGCTATGAGGGTTAGGATACTTTCAACATTTCAGCTAGACTTAAACTAAGAAGAGCTTTATTTTCACTATCTTTATATTGTCTCAAATCATTGAAACAAACTTTAGCTGAGCTCTACTAGCCAGTCTTCTTCTTCTTAATTGCCTCGTTGTAATGGTTGGCTGCCTCCTTGATACCGTTAAAAAAGGCCTTGTAGTTTGTCTTCATCGTACCATTCAATTCGTCCACCATCTTCTTTGTCTGTTCCACCACATTAACGATGTCGAGGATTTGCAGAACGACATCAGCGACGGATGTAACCACTGCAATCACAGCAAAGAATTTGCCCCAGCAATCCATCATCTTGAACACACTTGTTTTCGCCTCTGCACCCACAAATTCTGCTATCGCATTGTGCTCAGCTAGCCTCTTGGTGGCGACTTTCATCCTGTTGTTCACGATGAAGATGGAGCCCAAGCGGACCATGGTGAGCTCCGTGCTGTGGTTAAACGTGAAGCCTTTGATAGAATCGACGAATTTCTGAAGGTCGTCGTCTGACTTTACACTCATGTTCAAGTCATCTAGGGCATCGTAGACGGCCTTGATTTCCTCACTATCGAAGAGCCTTCGTGCCGAGTTTGCATACTGCTTAAAAGTGGCGACATCAAGCTTGCCACCGGCCACCTCGATCTGTGCCATGAACTGCAAGAGGATAGCGCGACATGTCTGTCCATCCATGCCTTTGGCCTGTTTGGCTGCCACGATAGTGTTGTTGGCCTTATAAGCGCTGATATACTGATTGACTTTAGGATCAATGAGCTTCGCAATGTCGGTGTCCACGGTCTTCAACTTCTCATTGAGGTCCTTTGACTTGCTAGAAATCACTCCTTTCAGGATCATAGCTGTGGTCTCAAGGACAGCAAATGCAGCCATGCCAATGCCGAAAGACCAGATAGCACCCACAGCGGCGGCATCTGCACTGATCTGGAGCGCATCCGCGGCAATAGTCTTGTCGCGCACCTCGGTGGCGATGCCTACCAGGGTATTAAACTCTGTGTCGACAGCTGCGTCAGAATTGAAATCTCCGAGTGACACGAAGAGGTTGTGCTCATCGATCAATGTCTGGACATGTTCGTCGGATTCTCCAGTCCATCCAGACATGTAGTTCAAAAAAGTAAACAAATCAGTACTCATATTGATGGTTTGAAATCAGAATAATAGTCTTCAGTAGGTGTGAAAGAATGTGTAAGATTGCTGAGGATAGTAAGTTCTTGTTGACGCTTACCTGGCCTCCTCATATATTCCGTGGAATTAGGCAGTGTAGGCACCAAATGTGATTAAATGACTGCTTCGTGACATGAAGTACCTTGATTGCGGTGAGATATCGCACGCTGCGAGACAATTTTGTACGGATTGAGATAATGGTCCGAGCCGCATGGTAGCTGAAGTAATTCGGCTGGTCTGGGCCACCAACGCTATCGTAAACGATACAATATATTCCAGTAGTATCCTGACCTGGGATGCATATTGGATGACTTGTGGGGGCAATTATGGGGAAGGGAACAAGGGAAGATTGAAAGTGTTAATGAACTGAATTGTAGGAAATAAAAAGAGACAAGGGAAAACATAACTGATACTAAACACACAGTCCACAATTTAGGACTAATACACTTATCAAAGGATGCTACACTAGTAGTTTGAGGCCATAGAGTCTCGGTATTTCAGTCTCTATCTGCCTATCCGCCCGTCACTTCGCTTTTTAGGACTAACACCGCTGTGGGGCTGGAACCATCTTTTACCCTTCCAAGTGCATTTCAGCTCAGCCACTATCAATAATTTGAGCGGTTAACGCCAAGATGTGATGAGCGTAGCTCTGGTGCACCTGCTTCTGCACTGTCACAAATCTAGACTTTAGAGAACAAACACGTTTGCGACTTCATTGGTGAAGAGCAATAAAGTCAACATGCGGCTATTCATCTGATCTTGGCAGTCACTTCAGCTGCCATTGTCTGTTCTTTCCATTCGATTAAGTACGGCCTTTGTCTCAGCCTCAGCGCCAATCAAGACTGATAACTGGGGGTCCTCTAGAACATGGGCAAAAGGCGTAGCTGACCCAAGCTGGGTTTAGGAGTACTGTCCAGATGCGTCCTAGATGTTATCACAGCTATCACAGTTTATTTCTGCCAGGGGAACTCCCTGCTAGTTCATGACCTGCCAAATTCCCATTGACGTGTCAAGATAGTTCCCAGCTGTGTGTTACCAAATGCGATCTAGCTTGGATATATTTATACGGTCTTGCCGTTACACACTCTATCTGCAATACTTATCTCTAATGGTTTCTAATTATGGCATATAGACGGGAAGAGTTAAACGATTGGACCTTAGGAATTTCAATAATGCTCGGTCGTGTATCTTCTCATACTAGGGCTTCTAGTATTAGCTAAAAGTTTATAATTATTAGCTGATAACTTGAGAGACATCCCTTTCTGGTTTTATTATAGATGGAGTTTATAATACTAATAGACTGGATAGCAAGTTTATAAAGTTTTAATAGTGACCCAATTAACTTTGCTATAAACTAGCAATCTTTATTTCGAGACAAGCTTAGCGATATATGTAGTTTCGTTCGTGTTAGCAGTGCTTGTCGTCTGCTTGTCTATGTCGCTAGTGATATTGCTGTTGTTATCAATTCGGCTCTTTACTGGTATTATCGACAGCGGTAGATAAATGGGTGGCGTTTGTTTAACTGATAGTGTTATTAATATCCCCAGCTGGAGGGCTCAAACTCAATGAATCGCAACACAGCTCTTAGTATGTTAGACAGCTATGTAATTAACTTGGATATTTCCAACCAATAAATAAGGCTATAAATTAACCCGATTTCAATATTGAAGTCTTTAATTTCAATTCACTTGTTTTGGAGGGATTTGATTTCATGGCAGCACTGCGCGTAGGTGGTAGATATGTTATCTCAATTGCCTATGTACAGTGTGAACTCTCTTAATACTATGTACTTGAACTAATCTCTTGATCAATTTGACGGGGAACATGAACAACTTTGAGTGGTTTAAATGCTTTTGAAGACCGAGAGACTAGACATAGCCTTGCCTGGCCATGAAAACAGGGTGTTGGAAGGACAAGATGAACCAAGGGACTGGTTGTTCATCCAAGCAGGCTCCCAGTAGTAAAGTCCAGCTCCACCCTTGACTTTGCTAACAATGCTAGCCACCTTCTTAATGAACTGTGCCTGTCCATCAGCAGAGAAGGGAATGTTGCGCATATCGCTGGGGAAAGGCTGCGCAGGAGAAGGGCAAGAGGTTGGCCAGTTCAGCTCGCTGACAAAGATCTGCTTGCCCCATTTGTTGGCCATGTTGGTGAGCGATGTTTCAAGCGCAGAGAAGGTAGCTCCTGATCCGTAGAAGGGATAGAATGACACGCCCATGGCATCGAAGGCACCCAGAGTAAGACCCTTCTGGCCGAGAACCTGAGTGTAGAAGTACTCCTGGACACCCCAGTCCCAGCCCTTGTCAAGATGGATCATGATCTTGGGCTTGGGGCTGAGAGAAGAGTCCCTGATACCGTAGGCAGCCGAGTTGAGAAGTCGGCCAACATTGTAGAAAGACTTGGTCGATCCGGTGGGGAACAGAAGACCAGCAGTGATCTCGTTGCCGATGGAGATGACGGCGGGAGGCACACCGGCGGATTGGAAAGCGTTAGAAACCTGCTGAGTGTAGTTGTAGAGCTTCCATGCCAGATCATCGACAGCGGTAGGCCAGCCGGAGGGAATCTTCTGGTTGGCGGGATCAGCCCAGGTGTCACTAAAGTGAAGCGTCAAGTAAACGCTGAGGCCGGCAGCCTTGGCACGCTTGGCAAGCTTGAGGTTGTAATCGAGGTTGTAGTCGCCGTTCGCAGGGTTGACCCAGACGCGCTGACGGACTGAGTTAACACCATTTGCAGTGAGAATCTTTTCCAAAGGCTGGGCCGAGCCACCGTTGGTGTACTGAATACCCTTCTTCTCCTCAAGGGCGACAGAGGACCAGTCGACGCCTTTGTAGGTCAAGGCCAGGGCAACCGAGCAGTACGAGAGGAAAGCGAGAAAGCGAAAGAGCACCATCTTGTCGATCGTTAGATATTTCGAGATGAGTGTCACACGATTCAAGCAATGTGTTCGCGGGATGGCGATTTATTAAGTAGTTACTAAACCCCACCTATTTCTTCGGACGACTATACTAGAGCGCCGAGTTATGTGTGATCGCGACAGGGATCGTCAATTTCCCTCCAATCACGAAAACTCCTTCGTCTTGATTTACCGTGTTTCACCTATTATTCCGGCATGATTTAGTGACCCTTAATCATGGATGAAACCTCGTGTCTACAATAGGGAGCTAAACTCGGATGATCATTCAGCTCCGTGGATTAATAGCCCTAATCAGGCTAGTATCGGCATGTTATTCAGCCGCCCGAATGAGATCATAGGGGAAGGGAGGTAGTTCTTGGAAGCATTTATTAACTGGCTCTTCCTGAATAAAAACTTGCCGGCTCTCCCGGGCAAGCCTCAATCTCGTGCCATCCATCAGGAGCCCTACCCGTATCTATTTCCTGGTCATCAACACCCGCCGATTGTGACTGTCGCACCCTATCTTTGGTAGCGGAAACCATTCTCTCCTTCCACTCTGGCGTCAATTCGCTTCTGTAATAATCATGCAGTTGAACTAGAAGCTGGAACTTCAGGGGGCAGTACCGTCTGGTGCCGTTCGAAAGGGGACGTTGTTTGAAGTCTTCTAACAAGCCATCAAAGTCGGCAGAAAACTGTCCTAGTCCTAGTCCCGTCCTCGGGATATTGATCCAGTTGAATAAGTCTTCGGCGGAAATCGTCACGTTCCTCATGATGCAAGTTGACAGACCGCTGACATATTCTCTGCAATGGCTTCGGGTCGCGACTTCCATGAGCTGTACGTCATGAATCCCTTCGAGGGCGATGCCATAGTGCGTGTAGAGTGCTTTCGAGTCATTCCGAACGTCAAAGAAGGCCTTCCTAACGTTCGAGTTCTCCAAAATGTCTTTCAGAGTACAATTATGCTCGGCAGGTGTTAGAAAGCATCTCTCTCCGAGTGTCGAGACATCCATCAGGTAGGCGACATGCTCAACTGCATCGTAAATCTGCATGATGGAGATCGTCCCATGGTCAGAATTGCTCGCCCCTTGGATATCTATAAAGATAGCAGGGTAGTCTCGCCGATAACCGTCCAGAGTGTCGACGAGTTCTGAGATGGCGGTCTCAGTGTCGACCTGAACGACTATCGGCATGTCACTTAGTACGACAGGTCCGAGGCATTCGATGGTCTGCTCATTACTTGACGACATTATGTGCAAGTAATTTGGTGTCTGTCCTGATTCGGAGATAAGTAGACGTGATGGTACTAGAGATACACAAGCGGACTCACTATACCAAGACGTTTCGGTACTCAATGCGTAGGTGAGGAGTAAAAGATTGGGTTTCCAGGAGGACCTGGGAAGGCTTTTGTAATCGGAGGAAAGCCACGGCTTTTATTAGCATTGGTGTATGAAATGAGTAGGTAGATATTGAGGGAGTTAAAATAGCGTTTTGATATTACTTCAGAAATATGTGCAGCAGCGAATCCAAACGATTTCTCGATTGGCTAGAAGCCTTCGCCATAATCTTCGTGAAAGGTTAACAGTTATCTAACCTTTTTTCTTTGCATTAGAGTTGAACCACTTGTTGAGGAGATGACCATAGAACAAGTACGCTGAAATCGTTACAGATGATGCTGTCGCGCGATAGCAGTTTGCCATGAGAGGGAAAGTAAATTGAATTTACGAGCCGAGTTGAATTACTCGCTTGTTGTTATATGATACGTGATAAGTTCTTGGTCACTGTGAGTCTCCGAGACTGGACTGTAGATATTAGAATTTGTAATCCTGTGAAATGCTGCCTCCCGATTCCATAGAGTTTATTCACTCAGATTAAACTCCAGTTATGTCCATTACATACCCAATAAGCATCTGTACCTGAGACATTCAACCCCACGCATTGGATGAAAACTAGGATCGGGCAGGTTTGCGACCAAGTCGAGCTTTCCCCCCCGGTCCGGAGTGCTTGTTGGTGCAAAGCCTAAGTATCTCCCTGTCGTCACGATGCCCTCACCCTAACCGAGGAGGCAGCTTTGGCCATCGGCCACAAAACATTAGACTCTATAGAAAATGAATGATGTAGACGCCGAGGAAATCTTGTTGGGAACAGTTTACACATTACTCACTGCATGTCTTCACTTTTAGTGAAACACAGGGCACTGACAATGTCACACGCACAACGCGATATCATTCACTTTTGAGATTCCTGGTTCCGCCGGGTACACATACTTGAGCAATCAGATTCTCCAGTCTTGCGAAAGGACGTGGAGATTTCTTCAGCTTTGCTGTACAGAGTAGCCAAGCTTAAAAATCGTCCACGCCGAACGCATGCTGGCCTTGACTCAAACTCATCAACTCGCAACGGGCATTTTTAACCGATGATATTATACCAGTTGTAGTGGTGGTTTTTCTTATTCTTCACGATGAAGGTATTTCGGATCGCTTTACTGCCTGAGTGTTGTCAGATGTCGGCGTCAAGAAATAGTCCCCACAACATTGAAACAGGGAAGTGGTCCGATTAGCTGCCACTACGATGGGTCAACTTTGCACAAGGTTCATTTTTATAACAGCAAGATCACTTCTTTTGAAGAGCAAAAGTGATGTCAGTTTCACCTACAGCTCTCTAGATTCCTGCAAGTCTAGAATATCACGACAGCACGATTCTTATCGATATTTCCATGGACTACCGCTTTAAATCAAGCCACATGGTCTGGCTTTAACAAGATCACTGCCAATTACGTTCGAAACATACTAGTCGAGGTATCTGATTGGTGGAACAGATGCTCTGTGGATGCAATTAGGCGGAATTGGCTCTCCGCGTCCCAAATGGGAAAGGCGGATGTTTCACCGATTCTTCTGGCTATGCTTAATCCCCACACTAACACCCCACGATCGGGTATTGTCTCTGGATAAAGTCGTCACTTTTATCCTTCTGGATAATAAAAATTCCGCTTTTGGTAAAATACCAGGGCTCACTTCCCTCTAAGGAGCGGGGATCTGACTAAAATATCCCTCGGCATTGCCGCTAAGTGCCGAGTTCGTATCTTGGACCTGGCCATTGTAGATCGAAGCCTGGTGAGGCTATAGTAAAGTGAGGTTATGGTAGTAGAATAAACCATGATAGACCCGGTTTGCCGGTAAAATCGGTTGCGGAGGCTATGGGTCCGTTTAATCTATTGAAGCCAGCAATACTACCAATGCCTCCACTCTGTCAAAGCGAGAATATTCTATAAGAGCCAAGCCTTAGCCCATCATATTCACGTCTACCTCTCAGTCTATCACCACATCGTCTCATCGTCACAATGAAGTTAACAGCCATTGTCAGCTTTTGGGTTCTGGCCCTCTTCAGCTCTGTCCTCGGAGCCGAGGTCGTTCCTAGGTCCACCCTCAAAGAGGTCACCAGTTATGGCAGCAACCCAACAGGCACCCGCATGTTCCTGTACGTGCCTAAGAACCTAAAGTCCAACCCTGCTGTGGTTGTCGGTCTTCATTACTGCACCGGAACTGCCCAGGCCTACTTCCAGAGCAACCAGTGGGCTTCCAACGCCGAGAAGTACGGCTTCATCGTCATCTACCCCCAGACACCTTACACCCCCGGTAACTGCTGGGATGTTTCGTCCAAGATGACCCTGACCCACGAAGGTGGTGGATGCAGCAACTCGGTTGCCAACATGGTCAAGTTTGTTCTCAAGGAGTACAGTGGTGACTCTAAGAGGGTATTTGTCACTGGTGACTCCTCCGGTGCCATGATGACTGTAAGTGAAAATACAAGACACTCTGATGGTATCAAACTGACAAAGGTACAGAACGTCATGGCCGCCACCTACCCCGACGTCTTTGCAGCCGGAATTGCCTACGCAGGTGTCCCCGCCGGCTGCTTCATGAGCGCCGCCAACCAGCCCGCCGCCTGGAACTCAACCTGCTCTCAAGGACAGTCCATCTGGACCCAGAACCAGTGGGCCAACGTTGTCAGGAACATGTACCCCGGCTACAACGGACCTCGACCCAAGATGCAGATCTACCACGGAACCGCCGATCCTACCCTTAACGTCCAGAACTACTACGAGACCATCAAGCAGTGGACTGGAATCTTTGGTTACTCCACTACTCCCCAGTCTACCACCCAGAACTTCCCCCGAAACCCCTACAAGCGAGAGATCTTTGGAGATAAGCTCCAGGTAAGATTGACAAGTACGACGTTGCTGAACCTGGCTAATAATTGATACAGACTTTCTTGGGTACCGGTGTTACACATGCAGTTGACCACTTCCCCGATGAGGACCTGAAGTTCTTTGGTCTTGCTGTAAGTCACTCCACTAGACAATAACCTTATTCACTAATGCTGACTCACTAAACAGTAAATCAAGTAAAACCAACCTCAAAAACAGCTCAGAGATAGATACATCAGAGGCCACTTCCATTCTACTGAATATTAGTTATTTTACCTGTAAATATGAAATGACTAACCATTGAATACACCATTCTAATATACCCCGCTGCTCAATATGTGAGAGGATAAATCGGGAATTCAGTTCAAAAAGTCTTAGAGTAAGCTTATGTATAGACCCGGTAGGATCACAGTCCCGTGACATAAGCATCCTTCTGTAACATAAATACAGGTCAAAGTATTCCCCCAAATTCGAAATTACCTACCTGATCACAAAATCAATGAAAATGGTCCTGCCAAAGCCAGTAATCATCTTTGTCCCAGGTGCCTTTGTTGGACCTGGACCATACGCAGCAGTCGCGGAGTATCTTCGCGCAGATGGCTATACTGTCGAGGTCGTCCATCTAACTAGCGCCGCTGACCTGAGCGCCGAGACTGTGTCATCACCCAAGTGGAAAGATCTTGCAGAAAAAACAGCCGAGTCCGACGTCGAAATCATTCATGATGTAGTCGAGCCTCATTTTGAGCAGGCCAGGCAAGTCGTTTTGATTGGCCACAGCTATGGCAGTATACCTGCAATGCTGAGCATTGAGGGCAACACAGTCCAGGAACGGGAGGCCAAGGGTCTGCAGGGTGGTGTCGTGGCGTATATCAATATCGCTGGATTTGCGTTTGGAGCACGGGGAAAGAATGTCATGGGCACAGATGAAGACCCGTCCCCAATGCCCTATCACAAATTCGAGGTATGCATAACAGGTCTACCCAGGTTCTATTTGTGAACTATACTGATGGAAGTAGGATGGCATCGTGACTCTACAAGACACAGCCAAGCCCCTCTTCTTCGGCGACATGTCTCGTGAGAAACAGGACGAGGTCTGGCCAACCTTTCCCAAGCAACAGAGCTGGGGATGCTTTTATTCTCGGCCTTCGTTTATCGATGCCGATGTTAAGATTCCCAGGGCTTATTTCAGGACTGAGAAGGATGAGTGTGTAGTTCCACAGTGGCAGGACGGGTTAATTGCGGCTGGACAGTATGAGGTGGTGGTTCCCTTGGCGACAGGACATTGCCCTATGGTGTCTCAGCCAGAGGAGACGGCGCGAGCTATTGTTAAGTTTGTCACCGATGCTCTCGCCGAGTCCAAGTTGGAGTAAAGATGCCCTCAGTAACGCTTTATACCATTGTGCACAAAGCCGATATTACCGTATGCTCTTTCCTGAAAATCTCGTCAGTAATCTATCTAAGGTTACTAAAATGATGCTTTCCGTTCTTATAGGGACTTGCGAAGAATGTTAAATCTTGAGTCAATTTTTCATGTCCTCGTATTTGTTGTTGTTAAACCCATTGATCAGCGCCTGCTTGATCAAGAGGCCCCAAAGGCTGTGGCCCAAGAAAAATAGGGGCCTTTGCAAATATGTCCTTTGCTTAATTCTAATCGCTTCTAGAAACGCATTCGCCTTATCAAGAAAGATGGTTCTATCCTTTCCATAGACAATTGTCGAGTTATACTCGTAGAGAGAAATGCAAGTATCGGGCAGCTCTTGTGGAGGGTCGTCGCGGAGCCAAAGTTTTGCCTATGGGGCTCTTGGGAGATCGCCGAGTGTCCCAATCGTGCGCTGCGTTCGCTTTACTTCGTGGATTCAGGCCATGAACGGCGATAGCACTGTTATTTGATGTTGTGGTCAAACAACAGATTGTCGAAACCTTGACGTATTCCATGTTCGGGCAATCTTCCGCTCCTACTTCGGGGTAAAACTGTTTTAAAGGCTGTGAATTTGCGTCAGCATTTGCATCATGACCGAAAGGCGATGTGGTATAGGGGGCGAACACCACTCACTATTACCGGGAATCTTAGAGGCGAAAATTCAAGAGCCCTTACAAGTTTCGGGAGTGCCCCGAATGGATAGAAAGAAGCGATGATGGCAGAAGTGCAACTGAGGGGAAGAATGTCTAAGATTTCTCTTTTCTTTTTTGTTTGGTAGCCTAATTCGGTACGTATCTGCTCACAGCCCCATGAGCCGAGACATTGTCTGACACCACTCGATAGAAACTGCTTGCAAACAGACTGCCCTTCCTGAAGACATTCTGGCCATGGCTATTTGCTGGCGCTCACTCGGGCAATCAAGTCAATGACTATTATATTAATAGGAATACGTGTTAGAGAGTTCGCTCAAAGCGTAAAGTAGCGACGACAATAAGGGAGCGAATTTGGCACCTGATTCTGTCGATTAAATGGCTTGCGAGTAGGACTTATGCATAGTAACGTTCCAGTTGATGTGTTGGCGCTCTATGATTGATAGCCTGGTTTACGAATCTGCCTTACCCACATGTGCTAAGCCACTCGTGTCCGATTTTGAGAGTAAGATCAGGCTCCGAGAAGTAATACATAAGCCAGCTGCTACCCCACTTAATCTATCTCCTCTTTGTTCCTTTTGCACCTTTACAAACCTCTATTCTGTAGACATGGCCGACCCATTATCAATCGCTAGCGGCGTCGCTGGTCTTATTTCCCTTGGCCTTACTCTTTGCAATGGCCTGCAGACCTATTTCAGCGCAATTAAAGATAGAGACAAGGATGTCGAAATCGCCACACGGGATTTAAACCTCCTACGGTTTAATATCAAGATTATCGAATCGAGTGCATCAAAAGTCGGCAATTATTATGGTCTAGCCGGCGATGGAGTCAATATGGGTGTAAAAAACTGCGAGTCTCAACTCAAGACTCTTGAAATATTAATTCGAGAGCTTACCAGTGACGAGGGCGTATTGGGTGCTCAACAAAAATGGCGAAAGCAAAAGATGCTTATTAGATATCCTTTCGACCAGAAGAAACTAGCCCAGCTGCAAGATCAACTTTCGAAAGCAAACCATACCCTAAGTACCTTCATTCAGACTTTCAACCTGTACTTGATACACGATAAAGCCATATAGTCCATGAAGCTGACTACAGATAGTGAGGTCAACATTGGCATGCACAACAGCTTGCAAATCATGGATAAAGACATGAGAACAAACGACACTGCTATGATTGACTTATTGAGTAGCATTTCAACCAAACTCAATGTTATCGGCCCTACAGTCCAGCGTACTGAGATGGAAATCGCCACCTTGCCCATCCGGGTCCGTGACCAAGCAATGGCCACGAACAACAGTCGCCCCGTTCTGAACGAGGCCGTTTTAAACGACCTTAAGACACAGCCTATCTTCATTAGTGATCAGCATCAGTGTAATTCCTTGTCCGAAGGTGATCTCCAGCCTCGTTATTTACGCAATTCCAATGCGGAACACAGGCTTTGCAGCAACTTAACGATCACAGAGTGCACGTGCATGGGACCGACAAGAAGACCTGTTTCTCGTCGTACGAGCCGAATCTATCAGTTCTGGGGAGGTTTAGCCATCTCAAGACAGGGAGGCCTGCAAAGCAATCATCGACCTGGCTGCGTCTTTTTTAACAGCTCTCCAAGAACATCTTGGAAAACCTCGCTAACTTATTCCGGACTTCGATCTGTCTTCTCTAAATCTCTCACCATATCACTCACACAAGACTATCCAGCAGGGATTTATAGTCTTTCGTTTGGCTTACAACCCTGCAATATTGTTAAGAGTAGCGCAGCTTTTCTTCTTTTTGATTATTCAAATCGAAAAATGATTAACGAACATCTTGAGAGACTTGGTCCTATACAAACAACTAATAGATTCATCCAAGACTTGAAAATTATTTACAGCTCTGGGAACGCGTCGCCATTTGATGTGGATCAGTATGGCAATAATATTGCCCACATATGCTTGAAGGTGTGTAATCTATCCTATCGTTCGTCTTCTCCACCGGCGAACTTGAGCTAAAGTGCTAAAAAGAGGTATATTACTTGCTTCTCTTATGTTAAGGGCTTCCAGTCATCTGAGAAGGCAATCGAGGCTATGTCTATGCTTCTGTCGTACTTTTTTGAGATTGGCGTTCCTGTGACAAGCTCTAATTTCTACGGATCGTAAGGGATAAGTATATTTGAGTTTGATCTTAAGACTAATGCGTGTCAGTACAATTTTGAATCTCGCCGCAGAACGGTATACGAATTTGTGGATGCTGCCCAAGCTCTATGAATTAGCAACAGCTCGTGATCCAGCCTTTTGTTCCAGCGAGTTTGCCCATAGACGGACAGCCTTTTCCTCTTGGGCTTCGTTTGTAGAGAACGAGTACCACAGATTTAATGTATGGTGCGAGTATCCTGAGATATCAGAAGGTAAGCCGACTTTGCGATTTAACTCCCGAAAAGTGTAAGATTGACTAGACGACGCAGCCGTTGGGTTTCAGCCTATCTTCTTGGCTGTCATGCAAAAAGACCTATTGAAGCTTGAGGATCTCCTGAAGGACAGCAATTCTCTCGAGAGTATTTTACCCAAAGACCTTTATAACCGTAACATATTGCACGTCAGTTGCGACTGGGCAGCCGGATTGCGTCTACTCCTCGAGTATGAAGCTGTGTATCCATTGCTAAACGCTACTTCAGCCTTTGGTTTAAGTCCTCTAGACCATGCTCTTCTGTATAGCAAGATGTACTGCAACGCCCCGGATCAATGGGCACTCTGCTATAACTGCAGTTGTTTTGCCACTGTCAAGCTGCTCCTCGAAGCAGATTGCAGCGTAACAGTTGGTTGGGGGCGGCCTCAAACCTTGAAGGGTTGTTCACTAAGAGCTCGAACGTTGTTTTTCGAACATCTCAAAAACCGTAGGGAGCGATTGCGACGTATTTCCCTTGCGCATCTTCCCGCTGCAGTTCTGAAAAAATACGGAATAACGATAAAATCACTACCTGACGCCACCGCTATGGTTCTATGGGACGAATTACAGAAACGACCGGGAGCAAGTGACCTAGCCTCACGAGCAGTTGGGCTCACTGATAGCCTCCGCCCGCAGTATGACCTGTACCGGTCGAGCCCAGAAGGCCTTTTTAGCCATCCTCATCGCATTGAGGTCGTTGAGCTGGCGCTCAGTTATGGCTTTCAGCCCGAGGATGAATGCGGAGTTCAGCCTTTTATGTCGCGGGTGATACTTTTCGGCAAGGGCACACTTGAAGACGTGTTTTACGCTGCCTGGCTGTTGCAACGCGATCTTGAAATTGACTTTACGATTGTTCCATTCCAATTATCCGCTGTTCACAGCTATGGGAAGTTTCTCGGGTTTTGGATAAACAACTTCTATTCCCGAGGCGGTGTCTTCCCTGCAACTCCCCATTCCGAATTTAGCAACCTTTTGTCAATAATATGCCACAGCGAGAGACAGTCAAATGTTCCATGTCCTTGTAAATCAGGTATTTTTAACCGACCTTTATCATATTTAATGTCTGGGTTGGAGTCACGCGTTCTTTATAGGGATGGGTTGTGGTTCAGCATTGACCCAAACATCCGGGATAACGTCCATCTCATGGCGTGGCTAGTTGATATTATAGGAGATCCTACATATTGCCTAGATGGGATGTACGTGGCCAGGTGTGCAATTCATATCCTTACAATGAAATCTCTAGGTATCAGGCATTTACCCGGCTGCGATCCTCCCATCTGGAACGTGATGGATATGGCAGAGGATCCTGAATGGCAAGAAGAATGCGCTGAAATCCTTGATGAGGATCAACTTCTTCTCAGCCGACTGCATGATCTTGAGGAAGAGTTTCGGAAGGAGTTTGAACAACAAAATATCTCTATAGCTAATTTCCTCCAAGGTTACTGGCTAAAGAGGATGGAAGAGGTGGAGGGCGAATTGGATGGCGCTGTGTCTGGTGGCTACAAGTCTGACCTTCGTGAGGTTGGTGTGGTCTTAGATGAAGGTGAAGATGGCGGTTTTAACCCTGACTCTGATAAATTGGGGATGATTGACATTGATTAAAGGAGGAGATAAATCTGACTGTTCTGAAATACTGGCTGTTATAAACCCGTAGTGATCATAACCAAAAGGACTTTTTAAGATTCGCTTCACAGTTTCTTGGAGAACGATATACATGTAAGCCTTGCCAACTTAACGAAGAATCAAGAGATAAATTGAAGAACTTTGAACAGTCTAGGCTTGGTAAAGTTCGCAATTAGAGTTTGTTTCTTTATTACAGTAAAAAGATATTTTGTTATCTGCCATTATGCACAATGCCTCTTATTGTGTTGAAATTCAGTGTATTATCTATGTGGTAACCCAATTTTTACCTTTTGAAATGTATAGTTATTCTAATATATAGTTAAAAAATAATATATTAATATCTATTTCAGTATCGTAGTAAACTCCATATATAAATGTTATACACTATCCTATATTGGAAAAGACTTTAACTATAGAACAAAGAAGCTGTTTAAAATAAAGCTATTTAGAATCATCCACAATGTGAGTAAAAAACCTCTTAATTGTTGAATCTGTGCAGTAAAACATAGCCACTTAGATTTGATATTGTTTAAAGACCTTTAGTAACTCCAGGAGAAATGATCTCCAACTTCGCCATAAGCTCCTCAAACATCGCGCTCGAAATCTTAGCGCCTGTTTGGTTGGTAACATGGCATGCAGGCCTAAATCTCAGTTAGTTATTGAACACAAGATGTGAAGGGCAGAATATACTCACTCTCGAACGTGACAGTTAGTCATGTACTTCCCATTACTCTCGGGCCCAGCAAGAACACCAGAGACCAATGCACGACTGCCCATCTCCGGGGTACGAGCCAGAAAGTCAGGAGGAGCGGACGATTCCATCTCGCGAAGAAGGTCTGACTTGCAGTAGCTGGGATTGGGCGTGTTGATGACAACATTGGACTTTTCTGATTCGCCAAGACGTGTCGCAAGCTCTCGCACAAGGTAGAGAACAATGAGTTTGCTGACGTAGTATCGAGCGGGCATGTTAGAAGCCTTGGGATCGTTGAGGCGCGAGAAGATGGGACCAGCTTTAGCACTAGGGACTAATTCTTTGAAGGGGGCCCAGTAATGTGTGGCTGAGTTGGGAATGACAAATTTGCCTGGGAATGAGGATCTCTGAAGCTTTGGGAGAAGAAGGAAGAAAAGAAGGAATGTGGAAACAACGTTGACAGTGATGGTTCTCTCGTTGTCCTCGGCCATGGTAAACTCAGGTGATGTTGCAAGACCAGCATTGGCGAGGACAACATCAATACGGGGGAGTTCCGAAAGAGCTCGAGCAGCGAAGGACTTGACAGATTCGTAATTTGCCATGTCAAGATACCAAACTTCAATAGACTCGGGTGTCCGTTTGGTTAATTTGAGCAAGTCTTCTCGAGCCTTTTCACCCTTGTCAAGACTGCGAACAGCCATGATGAGTTTTCCGACGCCGAGACGAAGCAAATGCTGGCTGGCTTCGAAGCCAAGACCAGTGTTGGAGCCAGATACAATCATGACTTTGTCTGACAGATCAGCATTTGTTTTGGGGTAGGGAAGGTCGATGAACAAGTTGGAGTATAAGGTGGATCCGATGCCGTAAACACCAGAGATGATTGACATGACCATGGTTGCGTGGTTGGTGTTGAGAATATAATTAATGATGGAAGTTTTGTTTGATGAGATTCTTCTTGATGAGAGTGTTTGTGATGGGCTATTGAAATGTGTAGAGACTACGGATATTATATATATTGTATGACTTCCTATTTCCGTCCTGGGTCTATCTTCCTGGAGCGGATTTAATAAAGCCGCTGGAGATATGGACCAATGAGGTACGAGCGGGGATAATAAGCCCGCCCCCGAAATCCGTCAGCGGATCTTACTTATCTCCCTCAAGTCGAGTCTTACAATCCGTGATTCACCCACACCAAACCATAAAAATGTTAGCATCAGGTAGGAATTCGATTCGATCTACTGCGAATACAGAACCCAATACTGACAACGCCTAGCAAAAGTTGAGAAGCGTAACCGAGTGCCCAAGTCGTGTGAGCCTTGTCGAACCCGGAAGTAAGCTCAGAGCTCCACACTAAGGGCATAGCTGACTTGACTAGACTCAAATGCAATAGAGCTTTGCCTTGCGACTCATGTGTTAGGAGAAACAAACAGGCGGTCTGCCATTATGCTTCCAACGCTGACAGGAGCGAGAAGCGCGCAGATAACGGTGAATCTGTTGCGGATCGTCTCAAGAAATTGGAGGGGTTGATAGCGACCGTTGCGCAAGGGACTTCTCCAAAAGAACCCATTTCTTTGCTGTCTATCAGTGATAATGCTGGTCCAACAAAGTATAATACTGGACAAAGCAGCGCCAGTGTTGATGCCTCTGCACCTGCAGCGTCCGAGGTCTCCAAGGCACAGCAGGAAGATGACGGAGCACGCTTTGCGAGTCACATTGACTCGAATCACTGGTATTCCATACTGGAGAACATAAAGGCTATACGCGACGAGTTACACGTGGCGAGTCCATCTTCATATACCACCGCACCCAGCTCAATCCCGCCGAATGCCGATTTGCAAGCCAATGAAAATCTGGACTTTGATCTAGAGTCTGCTGCGGGGTTGAGTTTGGACTATATCATATCGGCCCTGCCTTCGAGGCAAGTATGCGATAATCTAGTATCGTTATTCTTCCGCTCACACTACACCATGATGCGTAAGTTCTGTTCACATGCTATTTCTGACCACTGACTGACTGTCTATTTATCAGCTATCATACACCCTGCTTTGTTCCAGCAAGAGGTCAGTCATCAGCATTAGCAAATATGCTTTGAACCAGAGCTAACGGCTATTCTCTACCAGTACGAGTCCTTCTGGGAGTCTCCCTTAGAAACGCCCGTTATATGGATTGCATTACTATTTTCTATCCTCAGTCTATCAGCAAGTGTGTACGAGGCTTCCGGCCGGGTACCCAACTCCCAAGAGACTATGCCATCAGGCACAGATCTTTCGAAAAGAACACAGGAATGTCTACTACTTGGTAACTACACTACATCTAAGGAGCACGGCGTCGAAGCTCTACTCCTACACCTCGTTGCCTCTTGGCTACGCGCTAAAGCCTCAGATACAAACCTCTGGTTCCTCATGGGTAAAGTAGTACAGCTCGCGATCTGCAAGGGATATCACAGAGATTCGACCAAGGTTCCAGGGTTGGGCATCCCGCCATTCGAAGGCGAGATGAGACGCAGGGTTTGGCTGAGTTTGTATCAGTTTGAAGCGCTCATGTCGTTCCAGCTTGGGCTGCCCAGCATGGTACCTGCAGACTGCTGTGACACAGCGTTGCCTAGTAACCTCAACCAAACAGACTTCTACCCGGGAATTCCAGAGCTCCCGCCTTCACGTCCGCTTTCCGAGGGTACTCCTGTTCTCTACGCTATTGTCAAATCTTCCATCATGGAGAGGTTTAAAAAAGTGGTCAAGCACACGCGATCTATTGTACCGGCTCCATACGAAGAGACAGTTTCATTAGACACCGAGGTGCGATCTACATGTGAAAACATGCCGGATATCTTCAAGTACAAAGCCCTCACTAGCTTCATCATCGAAGACCCGAGTATAATCATGGGCAGGACTACGCTAGAGCTTCTTCACTTGAAGAGTATCATTGTGCTCCACCGGCAGTACCTGACTCATAGGCACGACCTTCGCTTCCAGTTTTCAAGAGATTCTTGTCTTGCGGCAGCTGAGATGTTGCTGGAGAGACAGAAAGAGATGCACCAAGTAACTCAGCCTGGTGGCCAGTTCCACGATATGAAATGGATGATCACAAGCTTGACGATGAGTGACTTCACTTTGGCAGCAATGATCATTTGCTTAGACCTTACTGTCACAATGAGACAGGGCACAGCCGCTTTCCAAGATGCGAAAGAGGAAAAGGAGCTTGAAAGGCATCTGTCAATTATCAAGTCGGCCCACAAAATATGGCGCAGTTTGTTAGAAAGCTCTGAGGCACGCATAGTATCTCACGCGTTAGACTCGACGATTCAACGCGTGGGAGAGTATTTGAGCTCAAGGTCGATATCGGCAAGCTCAGAAACATGGCAGTCGTCTAGCAAAGACGCAGACACGCCGAGCTATGTGACGATTGAATCGGCTGATTTTACGAGTGACGTCGACTTTATGGATTACGTTGACTGGGTAAGATCTCTTCATACTACAGCCGTGATGGAAAAGAAGCTAACACTAGCTCTTAGACTCTTATCGATAATCAATTCCAGGATCCGAGTACTCAGGAGTTCGATCTGGACTATTGGCTCATGGATACGGCTGGGCCTTTGGAGTTTATGGATGGACCATGATGCATGGACGTGAAGTTGAGTTCAAGTATGTTTCCTAGTGACATGGAAAGAGGTCCAGGACACAGTGATTGGTGGAAATGCTTGTGCCTTTAGGAACTCGGCTATCCGAGGATTGTCTCAATTTGCGAAGAATACGGGACGCAAGAAGGTGGCGAGTGAAATATGGAGAACAAAATATAACCGACACCATGCATGTGTAAAGTGGAATGAGATAGATTTTCTGGCCTTCTTCATTGGTTGCTTCAAAGTCTCAACCAAGTTAGCCTTTTATCATTCAATCAGTTGATGTATGGAAAATATTTGCGCACAAGGTCGGGCCGTTCATAGCCTTATACCTTCCTAAACTTGATGCCCGCTGATGCACCTCCAGGGATCTTTGAACCCCGCTGATGGCATTTAACACGAACCTATTGGCGTAGCCCAGTGGCAAAGGATCAAATTCAAAGATGTAATTTCCTTTGTCTCGGTTCTCGTTTTCTCTCGTATGATATTCTTTTCTCGCTGCCAAAATTACCTCACTCTTGAAAATCTAGACTACCCAAGTCAGCGGGCTACAACGTTACAGCATAAGGCTAGCCTTTCTGAAGAGAGTCATGCAATGTGAGCGGATCAGGTGGTAATACCACGATTTCCCATGAGTATATATATGGCTACTGGTAGCAATAATTCTTGGCAAATATCCATCATCACTCCAAGCCTTATTCTTCTCTTTCGTCACAGAGCAAAGAAGAGTCTCAGTCATGCGCGTCTCATCTTCATTTGTTGCCTACCTGGCAGGGTTTCTAGCTTCAGCTGCCCCTGTAGTGGCCGAACTGAGCAAGCCTGTCATGAATCCCGCAGTACCTTTCAGCGATCTGGATCCCATCCTGTTCAAGTATCTCAAGTCAACGCCCCACAACAGAGATCAATGGGGATGGGGATGTATGAACCCTAAACCTCATAACTTACATCATGACTGACTATCTTTCAAGGGCTTCCTGCTAGGTGCAAAGCCATTGCCGATCAGCAAGGATTGAACGCTTACGACATTGACGTCTACAATGTTCACTACAACGACTGCGGCCAGGCTTGGGTCATGTGCCGTCATCATTTATCCCCATTGTCTATCGACACCATGGCTGAGAATTTCGGTCGCATTCCTGTTCGCATGCGCAACTTTGTTCGCGTTCAGTTCGGTTGGTTATCTTGTCATTGAATGATGTTCTGTCAACTAACAAGAGACTCAGCCCTTCCACAGAAAGACAGCTCATTCGGAGGTGCAACCTTGTGAGTATACGAGAGACTAAGCACGGCAGTAGTGGCAGTACTAACTCACCAAAGCTCCGATTTGGGGGATATCCTCTGGTATGGCGACGTATCGAAGACTCTGCGCTTCTGGATTCATGAGGCCGGTCATACCATCGACCGAACCATTGATCCTGCAGCCAACGATGACTGGTCTAGTATGTGACAAATTCGTGATCTGTCAAGAATCGCAGCTGACGACTTCATACAGAGAGCAGTGCGTGGCTTAACGAATACAACAAGGATGGTTTCATCTGTGATGACTATGCCAAGAACAGTACGTATCACCAACACCTACCAATGAACTGAACAACGCTAAATGAAGAATCTTTAGATGCTGCCGAAAACTTTGCTCAGGAGGTCATTGTGGCCCTCTTCGACAAGGTCGTGCCAGGTGGACTTGGCAGCGTTTCCCCCAATTGGAACAGCATTTTCCACCAATACGCTACCGTTCAATCCAAGCTGGGTGACATCTTGATTCCTGGTGGTACATGCAACCGAAAGTTTGCAGATGAGTAAGTCCCTCCTGGGGTTGTGAGTGAGGGTATCAAGACCATCTACTGACGTTGTGTAGCACGATTGTATGCATGGGCCCTGCTGCGAACTGTAATAGCAAGGCGAATGCCAAGTTCAGACTCAAGGCCGATAAGACTCAGGACGCTGCTATTGTTGCGGCTTCGGATAACCCACCCATTGAGGACCTCTTCAAGGTCGAGGAATGATATCACCTGCAGTGAGAAACTTTACCGAGGTAAGGTTTAGTCACGTTTTATGCCCAAAAAGAATGGATTGTTTTAGGCACAACGGCTGTTAGACATACTTGAATGCTGAGAATATCTTGATACACATGAGAGATAGAAACTTATATTACCTCGGTTATTCACGCTCCCTCTATGGGTCTCAGGCTACCCATTCTTGTGATATCACACCCCTTGCCTTATACCTAGTCAAACGCAGACAAATCTGACACTTGACCGATCGAGCCTGATCATGGCCTTATTAGTCCGGGTGTATTTCTGCTTAATTCTGGCCCTACGCGTTAGATCACAGAATAACCATTTCCTCGAATAATGAGGTTCCGAGGTCAATCATTTCCCCAGCCATTGCGCCCTGAATAAATGCGTCACCCACCAGTTGAAACCTTGGTGCGCCAGAGCCAAAGATCTCTAGACGTCTCAACACGTACAGAACCTTCCCTCCAGGTAAAATAACGATAACGTCACCCTTTTCTGACATCTCCGGCCCAAATCCTACACTTCCATTATCTGTCCGAATCAACTTCCTATATAGGCTGACCTGCTGAATCATCTCGTCGAAGTCTTGAATAGTCTTCTTGGACGCTTCGGGCAAGTCTCCATTAGCGGATACGAACCACTCGAGCCATGTCTCACAGGCCTTTGAGTAGTCACTAGAACCAATCTTCCATGGGGTCGAAGCCAAGCCTCCACTGAGCGCATTTTGCAATAGTCGTTCGCGATTATCTCCAGTTACCTCGCCAAATGGTTTCATTGTGCGATCAGCGGGTAGACCAGCGAGCTGACGCCATGCATCAATAATTGTTTTGCCCCCAAGCATTGAGTGCGGATTGTTGGAAGGATAGCCAGGTGCAGTAGCTTCGATTGTGGCGATTTGGAAACCGCAAGTGAACACCGATCCTGCGGCATCAAGCTTCCATTGTGGTCTTATATCTCCCGAGGCTCGACAATGCCGGATGACATCTGTTCGCTCTGTGTATATCAGATGGTAGCGGTCATCTATGGCTGCGTCCCAATCTGGCACCCAACTCGGCAAGTCGGATGTACGTTTCTCAACGCCTGAGTCGTGTAACACATGACTCAAAACGTCTAGCGTTTGGGATTCCTCGATTAGGGCCATAGCTAGATCTCGATATAAAAGGGATGTGGGTATTGTGTAGTCAATTGTTAATTTATTCTTGATGTCAATGCCTGGAAGTCGAAGTCCGAGGAAGCCAAAGGCTCGGTCTCGAGGGTCCGAACAGCGTCGTATCCGGAAGAGTGAGATCGCCGCCAGGAAATCAGTAGTATATGAGCGTGCAGAATCAGCGATATCTATGAGGTGCTTCATGCGGAGGGTGGCAGTATATATCGTCAAATCGTTGTTGTCTTTGCTGGGGTTATCAAGGAAGCCGTGCACATTTCCATCTATTGGCCGTCGCGCGGCCCAACAGCATGAATTCGCATGATGAATCCAGGCTCTGCAGCTTTTCTGGACTACCCTCGCGTCCAACAGGCGGTCACCACACTGGAAGACAACCCTGCGAGCTAGTAGAAATTCCTGCACGGTCCAGATTCTTGTCCACCAAGGAGCAGCAAAGAATCCAATAAGAGAATCTTGTAAGATCTTATCAGTAGCGTTAAAGCCTTTAAGCTTCAAGTGGGGTGATAAAGACGGTTCAAAGTGTACATCTGGGTTCCGTGCGGCTTCCTCGATATAATCCAAGCCCAAGTCAAAGCGCTGTCCATCGGGGGATAGAAAGGCAAGAACATATTCTGCTTGCGAATAAATGTCCCCCATTAAGGCGACTTGTGAGGCGCGCTCCTGTGGGTCATCCTGATTGATGCATAAAGCGTCGATCCAGAGTAGTTGGTCGAACCGAGATGCCGATAGACAATCCAACACACGATGAAGGTTTCTCGTCGCCCGGACAGTCCTACCTGATATGGGAAGCGGTAGCACGTCCTCCAAGTCACCCCAGACATAGGATAGTGCGACAAATGGCGGCAGCGCCGAGTGTGTCAGCGACACATGCTCGAAACATAAGCTCAAATGAGGCTTTTTTTCTGCCTGTGTCCGGTCAGCCCACTGCAACGACACAACACGTGACGAAATACACCTACTGGACTGTAGTCCAGGCGAAGAAGTCGAATTTCGTTAGCTTCCAGTTTCATAATGAGATTCCGGGAGTCGGTACATCAGAACCAAAGGTAATCGTTGAAAAACTTCAATTGTTGTAAACTACTGCTGCTTACAAAGGATGACGGTACGGAAGTGGGCTGTGTCAGCCTGAGGGATATATTCCTACCATCATAATAACCTACATAAATAAAGAGGGGTATAATTGATCAGATATAACAGCTTTCTCTCTTTAAAAAAAAACATGTTAACGGTATATCTTTATGGTTACTTATACATTATAAATACTATTGCATGTATCCTCCATCCTATTATTGGTATTTCTTTAATGTTCAATACGGTTATTTACTCTTCCCTATTCTTAACTCAACTCGACTATTAGAAAAGTATTCATAGCAGAAAATACATACCTATCTATAAACTCAGCCATTAAAAAAAACCCTTATTCTTAACAAGAAGCTAAGGAAAACATGGGAACTTACTAGAAGCGGTCGACCTCGGCGAAGTACGGACTTGAAAAAGCACTCCCCTTTACATACATTCATGGGCAGCAACCTAACCTTAGGTCAACTTCAATGTCTTATTGTCGTCACCTCCGCGGAGTGGCAACAAGACGAAGGATCGTGCATCGGCAATAGCAAGCCCAAAACAGCTAGTGAAAAGCGACCCCAAGTACAGCCACCAAGAGATAAGAAAAGTGAATAGTAGTACAATACCCGCAATTGGCCAGCTTTAGGACTATATTTCCGCCAATATACTATTAGTGCAGTGCTAAAGTCATCGGCAATTGTAGGAACTCCGTTGGAGTAAACTACTGACGATTGGTACGGAACTTTACTTTTATTCCCCTTGGGGGCTGTAAATATAAGCACTTATGCCCAATTCAGCCTTCCATTGCATTAGTCCTGTAAGCATGCTGCAGCAGTAACCTTCCCAAGGCGGTATTTCTGCCGAGGGTCCAATACCATTATTACTCCCCTGGTCTCGAATGCGGTCATTATCAGAACATAACCAGCAGGCCACGGAATCCTAGATACAGTCCGAAGCCGAGTCCGACGTCCGTCAATCCAGATATTATCAACACAGGGAAATCAAGCCAAAGAAGCCTCGAGTAATCAAGGCTTCCTAGACAGTAAGTGGCTCCCACTGATTTATAGTCCTCACTTTGAGATTTATCTATATTGCGGCCTACGCTGGGACGTCCCTCCCCGAGCGAGATGTGTCGGCGATCAAGGATTGAGGACATGTGTGTCTGACAGTTATGTATTACGAGGTATACGAGACTGCTTGTAGACAAAAACACCTCGTGCACGAAGTAGTTGATACACTTTGAGGTGTAGGTTTTTGATTTACAGTCCGCGTATATATCCCGCTCCGTAGGATTTGTAGGGACAGAAACGAGCCAATTAAATTAGACTAGTCCCTGTAATAAGCTTCCTACAAGTGAGATTTCGGAGTGGCTATCCGTATCTATACAGTCGCTTGGGGGCAGAAACTGCGGGGTTTGACTTTAGGCTAACAATCTATCATCCGCAATGCCACATCGTATGCGTGTAGGCTGACAGAAAAGAAATCCTATAAACTTTCCTTCCACATAAGCACTGTAGGTGCCCAAAACGGCAGGTATTGTAACTTTGCTGACTGAAGGATGAATGCCAAGAAGCGGTCAGAGCAGAAGCAAGTCTTGGAGAATAGGATCCTACGGGCTTGCCTCGTTCGATAGACGCTTACCGGACTGCACGTACAAATTGATAGTCGCTAGGATTGATGGTTGTTATCTAATATCAAGGGAACTGGACTAAGGGATGACTATAGAGTAGGAAAGGAATATCGCAATCTGGTGCGTGTAATTGAAACATAGGAGGAAGGTTTTGCGACTTGTAAGGAAAATCAATACGGAAGGGAAAAGGTTCCGTGAGCTGCAAAGAAACTTTAGTTCCGGCGATATTAGTGTTCCGGCGATATTAGTGGGGCTTTTAACTATCGCCGATAGATGCTTACAATACCACCAAGCATAGCCAGCCAGCAAGTAAGTATCAGGGAGGTAGTTGGACATCATACGAGCCGCTCCTACATAATAATACTGGTCAGGTATTAATGTGTATTTCTCTTGTTTAGGATAGGATCGGTCATAGGATGGGCAACCTGGTCAGGAAATAGTATAAAGGTAGGTGCTTCCTCCTCCAGAGCAATTCTATTTACTTCCTTCATCACCACCAGCTCCTGCCTCCTCTTTCCAACTTCGCAGCATCTCAACAAGCACCAAACACCACCACTACACACATCAAATATGTACTTCTCCGCGCTTCTTCTGGCCCTTGCAGCCACTGCTTCAGCCGTCGATGTCAGGGCCTACGGTGACACTGGCTGCAACGGGGGCTGGGTAGGCTGCGGGGGCATTAACCCCGGCGTGTGCTGCGTGTTTAGCAACTCGGCAAGCAGTGGCAGGCTGAGCGTCTCTGTGAACGCTGTGAGTAAAATCTCTTTCCTTTTTCTTACAGACCTATCAGAACTAACGGGTTTCAACAGATCCCAAGCAGCTGGCGTATCCGCGGCGAGGCCAACACAGGCGGTGGCTGCACATACCTCGCAAACCAGCAAGACTCAAACGGCAACACCGACATTTGCATGAGTTACTCGTCGCGCGGCGACCGTACCGGAGGCAGCTACTCGTTCGTCGGCCGCAAGCGCGCCGATGACAAGTCGTGCCCCGCTGAGCAGCCCGATGGCGGAAAGTGCGAAGCCAGCGTCGAGCCCAACGTGCTTGGCCTTGCGGATGGCACCGTGTACAACATTTCCGGCCTGACGGAGGAGAAGGTTCAGGAGTTGGTGAGTTTTGCCTACAGCCCTAAAAACCCTGAAGTGAATGCTGACGCTCTTCCCCCGATTGAAGGAGAAGATTGCCAACACCGGCGCTGGTGCCGACGCCGTGCCCGCCGAGTTCGAGAGCCTCCGCCGTTAGATCGAGGCTTCAAGTCACAAGCAAGGCCTCTAATAAGGGCATGTCTTGGGGCAGGAAGTTTGGACCGAGCAAGAACAGGCTGGAAGTACAACAGCGGCGGTCGAGAGTGCATACTCACGATAAAGTGGATATCTAAATGCTATGTAGTTTATAACCATATAACGAGCTGTAGTAAATTAAGTTATTTTGTCCAATCTGTAGATTCTTATGATAATCTGGCGATGAGGTCTGTTAGACTGTATTAAAGACTCTTACTGAACCTTAAAATACACTGATAATAGTAAAGGTCAGCTTTATGAAAGAAAATGAGAATAAAATCAATTTGGGCTTCATTTTCTATGAGGTTAAGAGAAGTAGTTTAGAAGTTCAGTTGTGCAAGTATTGTATAAGCTTAAGAACGAAAACTAAAAGCTTACATTTTAACCACCTTGTGGTTGCAAGGGACTCAGGCCTCTGTCACGAGCCGCGGTAACACTGTTTCCTCTAATGCCGTGTGCAGATAGGCGGCTGCCTTTCCTGGCACTTCGGTATGTACGTGCCACTCTCGTGCCTTATGAAGCTGCCGAACGGGAAATGGCTCGGGCTAATTAACGTAATGTTATTAGCAGTCAGTCTATCGATCACTAACAGCAGCAGTATACCCTGCAGCCAGAGGTCTATCCGGGCCGAGCTAGCCGGCCAATCTGATCATCAGGGCTCCATAAATACTCATATGATCTACCTTAGCCATCGGCAGTTAGATTAGAGCAGCGGCGACTTCCGAAGTCCACGGCAGTCGGGGAATTTAGATGACTCATGTGACCAAGGTAGAGTTGATTTTGTCTCACGTAAGGTGAAGGTAAGTCAAACCCTTTATGTCACCTAGGCATATTTACCCTTATTGAACATTTTCTTACCTGCCATCTAAATAGTATACGAGCCTCAGAACATCCGAGCTATTGTGTTTCGTCATCAGTGCAGCGGCATTGTACCTCCATGTGGATCAAACAAGGCTCTACTAATACTTTCATGTGATACAGCGAAGTGTCGTCTTGAAAGGCTGTCCATCCTATGCGTGAGATGGGGTACTTGCCATTCTAAATCGGTATTTAATCTCTGCATGACAAAGTATGAAACGCCCCATTCTTTTCCATAAGAGTCTTCAAGTTCGAAACCACTACCACCCTCGGCTTTTCCTTTACAAACACCCCACATCACCAGCAGAATCTATTATGAACTTTTACATCACCTTCATCATATAGACGAGTTGCTTTTCCCTTATTAGATGCGTTAGTCATCATTAGCATGCCTAATCGTTTGTTTGATGTCGAGCTAAAGAACAATATGCGTTCTGCGGTCTGTTTTGTAGCTCCTGCTAACCGATAATACTGGAGTTACAGGAGGGCTAATGTCATAACTTGTTTACATTAGCAATTATCTCATCACAGGACTACTAGGAGCGATCGAAGCTGCTAATGTCTCTACATTCCATAACAACGTAGCATCACTATCACGCATCGGCTGTCTTCCCTGCAGGATCGGCATTTGCAACTTCACGTCATAGTCCTGGAAACCTCGTAGATTGTCTAAGACCATAACTCAATGGGATTCTCGATATTATATCTCCAGTACCGAACTACAAGGCCAGTATGGAGAAGAAGAGAACTTAATCGGAACCTCACGAGAGACCCGTTTAGGTCAGGTTCCCGTTATCCACGGCACCAGTACGTATAGCGGTTGCAGTGACAGTCGAGTTTGGGTCGGAGGAGAATACCTGGCTGGTGTCCTTCATATTTTCGCCAAGACGTGTATTCTCAGATAGGACAAATTGAGTGCCAGTAGACATATCGACAATGGTAAGATCGACTGTGCGCGAACTACCTGCAGGTATCGTTAGCAAATCAAGATGCCGTTTAAGATGCAGAGCTTGTCAGATTACTGACCGACATTGACAACAAACCCACTTTGTTTCCTCCCATCCCAGATCTTCTCAGTATGGCCGCTCCCTGGAGCTCAGATGTCAGGCCAGATGTCGATACCGATAGCTTCATTTCGAAGTTGGTAGTAGCGGATTGGGATAACAGAGTTTGAAGACATTTTGATGATAAGATAGATAAGGTTGAATATATTTTCTTTGTAAAAAGAACACAGATGTAAGTTTCTATATGCTGGGGGGAAGAAGAAATGGAGGAGACGGCGTCCTCTTATAAGGATGCTATATCGTACTTTTGTAGGAGTAGGTACTTAGAAGTGCAGAAAAAGACCAGGTGTTGTGTCTGAGACATCCTTTGCCTTTTGCATCATGGTATTATAGTCCACTAACTAAGGATGGCCTTAGGCTGTGTATAGGCACAGAAACTACCGAAAATGGTGGAGCTGAACATGCATTCGAATCAGGCGCCCTCGCAAATGGCGCACTATTGATCCTTATTATCAGGTGTGGCTGACATGAACGTCTACGGCGGCGCATCCTATGTGTTGAGCTGCAAGTTAGACTTTTGTCCAGTCGTCCAGTGATATCAATGTGATCTGACTAACATTGCGTATCAAAGCGAGGTACCAATCCCTATCATTGCATCTTGTCAAGCAAATACGTTGCCACAAAATACGGCCTAGAACGATCTATAGATAGTAGGTAGATGCGGGGTTCTCCCTCCCCAGCCTGGCAGAGTATTACAAGGCCACCTTCCCTCACCATTCGGATGCCATCAATGACCCCGTAAACCCTGCACATGGCCCGGTTCTCACTATTGCCTACTGAGAGAAGTCTCCCGTACCTAGCATTCGAACCCTTTGGTCTGAAGGCGGAGACTAGAGAAAAACCCCACAGAGCAGCGAAGCTAAGTCTCGTAAGCCCGGTTGAGCTTAGTCAATCTTCACGAATCAAATCCAAGGCCGACCAAACCTCGAGTAAAGGCAGAAACAAAGACAGCGCTGCTGGCTCGAATGAGAGCTCAGGTGCTGACTTCGATACACATTCTGCCATGGGCTCAGACTATGGATCGAATCCTGGATCAGGTACTAGCAAATCAGAATCGGACACAAAACATCCTTTATATGAACCTTTGAACACCTTGTATCTGTTGTGGGACTCTTATCTCTCATGTGTACATGTAACATGTTTAGCATTTATTAATAAACACAGAGAATATTTATTTGAACTTAGAGTCCTCTAGTAGGATCTAGCTAGTTCTATAGAATTAAAAAAGACTGTAGGGGATACTTATCTTGTGACACTTTTGTAATGTCTGTAACCACTGAGACAACAATATCATAAAGCCCAACACGGTGATAGATATCAGGTTGATAGGGTGCTTGATACAATATGATACCGGTGAGGAGTGAGGCCCCACTCAAGTAGACCATTTCAGTTGCATGGGCTATTGGTAAAAGGAAGAAAGAAGCCTCTGTATCCTTTAGTGAAAGTCTTTTTCTCAAAGCCTTCGTTGTTGACCTGTCGAGCGGCGAGTCAGGACTTAGAGCCTCGAGATATGATATCGTAATTTCCCCCTCAGAATCTCGCTCATCCCATGATACTCTACTATAGTAATGGGCCCCTTCCAGGACCTTAAAACTCCAACCGTCAATCTGCTCAATACCATCCCATGATATATATCTATATGTAAAGGGTCCAACAAGGTGGCCGCGCATCTCAAGACTACCGCCACGTAATAGACCTGTGTCATGCTTGTCATCTTCTAGATGCAAGTAGGTTTGCTCTATTGAGCAGAATGTTTGACTTACGGGACCCCGACCCCCATGAAGAGGGTATGGGCCATCAATAGACATCCAGCTCCACGAAGGTGCTTTATATTCTAGTGATCGGCTTGCCTCTGCATTGCCCTGCTCTCCCCGGCACCACATTAAGCCTGTCAGAAGATCTCCTTTCCATATTCCAGCTAGATATCGGTCGCTGAGATTATGAGAAGCGCGGAAAGCTTGTGCGATTCCCGAGAAAGCAATGACTCTGTCACTTTCATATGTAAACCGAGTGTCGGCGTATTGAGACGAGATCTGCCACCAACGTTTGTACACTTCGAATGCATCGGTTTGCTTCTTTTGTGTTGAGCTAACTGTTTGGTTGTTACTCGATTTGAATGATGTCTTGTCCTTCGTGTTGATCTTCACGTCATTCTTCGTCGGGAGAGAAGTATCTTTCATTGCGTATGCCCTTACTATGGGAGGTTGCTCGTATTCCACTCTGGCGTCATCAGGTATTCCGTCTGGAAATGTCTCATTTGCTAGATGCTCGCGACAGTGCCACCAAAGTTGTACCTGACCAAAGACGAGTGATCGTTTCGCAAGAAACCATTCCTGGAAAACCCATCCCCGCTTTCGCAAAGGGCAGTTTACTATGTCATAGTCGAAGGAGTCTTTGCAAATCATGTACGCTCCCTCTTCTTCTTTGTCGTCTGGATGGGGCGTGATGTGTAAGGGTTTTATCAGATTGGCATCCCTTATCTGATAGCTCGATTCCGAGCTCCTAGAGGATCCAGCCATACATAGATTTAAGGCTGCATTTTGATAAATCAAACCCATCGTAGCGGCCTCTTTCTTCCAATCCTCATCCAAAGCTGAGTCTTGAATGATGCAAAGACAGTCGATCCATATGTACTGGATACCTAATTTGATGCAAGCCACAATGGCTTCTTGGAGTGTTTGTGGTAATTCTCCCACTCGAATATTTATGCTGAGTTGGATGTAGTTTTTGACCGATAGTGTTAGGGTTTGAGAACCTCCCCAGCAGTAAGATAGCGTAGCATAATCAACCTTGTCATCAATCTGTGACGAAGAGATGAGCGTCGCATTTTCCACATCAGCGATCCGAATTAGTCTGCTGGGAAGGAATAAATTGTTTGTCGTTCCGCAGGTTTGATGGTTTTCCCTACAGTCCTTTAACCACTTCATTGTCAACTTCTTAAAGTATGCGTCCTCAAAATGAGGGACGGATGTTGGTTCATACTGGTCGTGTACATTGGTATATCCTGTTCAATCAGCTATGTCGTCTTGAGTTCTGGGACTTAACAGAGTGACCTACCGCTCTCATTGATGACCCAGAATATTGGACCTGATTGACTACGTAAATAATCCAACCTTCCCGGCTTAAAATCCAAGCTCCAACTCAAGCAAGTGGACTGGGGTTTATCCCAATGAATGTGTATCGACTCTGTTTCCAATTGTTCGACTACTTCCAACTGTTTTATCAAGAGAACAACCCATCCACAAATAAAGCAACCGAGCTCTGCAGTCTTTTGAAGATCTGTCGGCGATCGCGATGGGTATCCCAAGGTATCCGCAGTCTGTCTCTTGACTACCCGATGGCAAAAAGAGCACAGTCTTGGCTTTGTTGAGTTTGAGACACCGGTAGGTATACCAACTTCAGCCATTATAGGTGGCTTTATTTGTATCTAAATATATAAATAAAAATGTGCAAGTAAGAAGCTGAGGAGGTTTAGAGAAATATTTATAAACAGGCGCGAAATCCAGGGTACTATTCCTTGTTATAATCGCTGACATGTTCCTAAGTATTTTCTTCGCTCCACCTCTTATAGGGCTATCCTCTGCCACAGCCTCTCACTTATTCTTCCTCATGGTTGTGATTATGCAGTCATTTCCCTTTTTATCTACTTCTAGTGTGGCCACGTAACCAATAAACCTGTTTCGAACCAATCAGAATACAATTAACATTTCTCAAGAGCGGGGGAAACTGATCTACCTATAAGAACCGCAGCAGAAAGAGGCCTCCAATAGAGCCCCTATACAAACAGGCGGACTTATTAATTACTGATTAAAGGATGTCGCACACGATGTAATTTAAACAACCCCTATAAAGCCGCAAGTTTACTTCTACTACCATTAGTAAGCTAAGAGTCATTAAGAAGATCTTCTGTGTAACAGGATAGGTAGGTTATCTAACTACTATCTAAAGTCAGCAACTAGTTCAAGCTATCCCATGGCAATTTAGTCCTGGCAAACAAGGGTATTATAACTTTTATATAAAATTGCAATTTAATTAAGCGGTAGCTAGTTAATAACTTAGCTAGTCCCAATTTTATTTTATAAAAAGGCAGTAAGTAAAAGCATTTTCCAACCCTGAATATTAATAAACAATCCATACTCTCATTTCGATAGAGAGGAGAGGGCAGGCTATGAACAATAATTATGATAAAAGAACTAGTATTCCGTAGCCTACAGCCATGAGAGTATTCATGGCCCGTCCGCTTAACTCGCCAGCTCATAAAATATCATGTTGAATAGCAATTTCGATCTTATCATTAGTGGTGGCAGGGTTGACGAACTTAATACAAACGTCAGTGATTGTGGGCCTAGATGATTATACAGTAACAAGCTTCATAGAAATGCCAGTAAGATATATACTACAACACCTGCTTTCTAAGGGGACAATCATTGGAATACAGAATAAGGTTCTCTTGGAATTAGACGCAATCTAATTGTCTTTAGGTCTTCGACCTTTTTTCTCCTTTACATTCACGGTGATCTTGAGCCTCGACAATCCCCAGGCTAACCATTAACCTACGCTCTTAACAGCATACTGGATAATATCTCATTGTTAGCAGGTATATTGGAGAACTTTCGCAAGTTAAGAAAGTTACGTACCTCAAAGTTATCGGTACTGTTAAAACCCTTATCGATCTTTGGATCAGTGGTCATGCTTGAGGCAGATATTGTTTGGATGTTCAGATGGAAGTTGTGCGTAAGTAACAGTTCAATCGGTTGCGGAAAAGCTACAAAAAGCCTGTTCAGCCAAAACAACATGAATACCGGCCAATGGTATTCCCTTTCTCGCCCACCGCCCTAAGTATTCGCTACTTTGAACTAAGGACCACGTTGACGAATCACAAACAGCCAGGGCTGGTGTTATTGCTGGTAACAACATTAGGTCAAACAGATTGACCCATCAGACGTGGTGCTAACGTTGAATCCCATTTGTTAAATTCTTGACTACCAGCAGATACCGTACTGCCTCTCACATCCCATCCCTTGTACTTACCTTTTACTTTCTAACTAATTTTTGACCAACTGAATAAACTTAACGTAAATGGGATTATCTTCTCAAGTGACATGGGCGGGTCTCTCGGTGGCATAGACTTCAGGTAAACTCCAGATGTATTAGAATAGATAAGCCCAAGTAAGATGATTGGCCCGAACAAGTAACCTACATTTCATCCTACGCCACTTCCAGAGAAGCTCAATTAAACTTTACTCTCTCTCGGTATTCAGCTCCTGCAAACAGCGCTGCCTATCCTCTTTGGGACGATTTTGGTGTGTCTAGCGTCCAGATTCGGTGATGCTCAGCAAGCCTCTGGTCGACTAAGTGGGGTGTCCAAAATTCTAGGCTAGTCCACGCATACGGCTATTGAAGTTACAACAGATGCGTGACTTTGATACCTTGTCAATGCGATGGATTTCGAAGATTTGAACCAACAAATAAATTATGTCCATGCCTAACGAACGACGCTATTGTTGAAGGGGGTTTCATCGCGCCTATAATGTGAATACTTGTTTGCTCAGCAGCGCCACATGCAATAGTCATGTCTCACCCGAAGGCCAAAACATCATGGCCAGCTGAAATCAGAAGAGAAAAGATAAGAATGCTTCCGTGCGACTACTGTGAAAGTTTTAAGTATATATATATTGCAACTCTCTTCCACTGTTGCAGTTTCATATCACATCCAAGCAGCATTCTTCAGTCACTCAATCCTGCAGCTTTCAACCCAACTCACTATCGCCCACAGCAATACAATCCTCAAACACGACAAAATGAAGACTTCTATACTCCTTGCCGCTATGGTGCCTCTCATCTTAGCACTCACTATCCCTGGCTTTTCCAACGGGGCCATGATCGCCCTCCAAGCTGCAGACGATATGCCACACGCTACAGGCTGCAGTATCTTCTGCATCGGACTCAGTATGTCTCAATTTCTTTAGTCATGTTCATTGGAGCTAGTACTAATATCTTGGTATAGCCAAGTGTTGCCCAACTGGTATGTGCGTGGCGGCGTGGGAAAGCTGTTAGTGGTATATGATGCGACAATGCTTTTGCTGAATAAGTTACTGTTGTTGGGTATGCATATGACCTGTCAATACATGTTCAAAGTAATATGAGAGGTTCTTGTCAACACAGACCACATTCTGCTATGCTTACGCGCTTCTCAACATTCAATTCTGTAGGAAGTTGGAGGAGAATGTAAGTCTTCTATGATTCGTACAGTTGGGCAACCTTGTTGAATTTGAGACATCGTTGCTTTTCGGTCTATGTAGAGACATCTATTGTTGATATTTCTGTGGACTTTATTGGGACAGCTGGGTCTCTTTTTTAAAGGTGCTACCAGACTCAGTGGAAGTGATTCGTACAGTGGCTGAATTAGAATCCCGAGGCTTTTCGATATTATAGGTAGGGTGCGAGTGAGAATTAAGGGCTTCAAGGAGACCACATCGCGGATTTTATCTTGAATAGTTCTTTTACATAAAATAAACTACAGACATCTACTCTCCCTCTCTTTCACATAGATACATACAGACTATACTATTCAAACCGCTCTAAGAAATCATATACCTTTTGAACCCCATCTTCACTCCTGATACCACTCCCATTGTTGTGTGGAGTGATTGAAGCGCCTATGAGCCTGGTATGTTTGGTCCCATTCCCACCCCGTGTAGCTCGCCGATGAGGATGCTGTCGCCCCTCCACTGACCCCGGCCGTCCCGTATGCAGCCCCCCATGAGCTCGACCCTGCATTACCCGACGCTTCCCTGTACATAGTTGCCGCTGTCCCATACAAGACTCCATTAATGGATCCGGGGCTTGAGGGAGCGTTTTTGTTGGCTGAAACCGTAGCGAAAGTTTATGAATGCTGTTGCGAACCCACATTCTCCTGATTGGTTATCAATGAGGCGGCCCGTGTTTTCCCAAAACATCGTGCTTTAGGCGCCCCAACTAAAGATCCATTACAGGGTTTACCGAACTAACAGCCAACATTTGAATGACAGCCAATAGTGCAAGTCAGATAAGGCAGAGTTGCTTTACTGACCTAACATGTACCTCATGGCTGACTGTAAGTAGGTAAGGCAGATTCTATTGCGTTTGACTAGACCTGAGACGAGACACACCCCTGTGACTGGTTCCTTCTAACAAAGTGACATACCTGCTTCTAGCCCTGAACAGATTTATCATAGTCTTGGCTAAAGATGGACCATGAAGAAGGAGATTTGTTTTATTACCTTTGAAGATTACCAGTATAACAATAACTATATACTTCAATCCCAATAGCACTTGTATATTTCTAAAGTCCATGCAAGGCCATTAGCTCCCTGAATGATGCATCTTCAAGAAGCTGCCCGGCGCTGAAGCGGTGTTCAGGGGAATATGAAAGACCCCTCTGCAGTATGGAGAGCACTAGCTGTTGCTCGACAGGGCTGATATCATACAGTGTACGCTTGATCTTTGCTTCCAGAGCTTGATGTGGATCGGGCCCTCTGTGCTGGTCGTACTATGACTCGTTATATTGCCCACCGGCCTTGTATGAGCCACGCCAGGCCGAAGGAAGAGCCCCCAGGCTTGTTACCATAAATTTAATGACTGACGGATATACTACGCCACGGAACAGTAAAAAGCCTATACACAGCTCGGCAAAGACACACATATGTAGCTCTATATGTCGGAGGTAAAGCCCGGATCTATATTGTGAAAACGTTCTGGGGCGTAATAGATGGTAGGTAACTGGACTTTGCACTCTACGGAGGTGCCAGATTTGACGGCCAAGCCAAAGTCGGCAAGGGTAATAGTCCCTTGCACCATAGAGCTATGCGGTTCCATAGGTATAACTAGCTGGCCGTCCTTCCACGTAGGTTTGGACGTAGGTATATACATTTTCCGCGGACGCCCGAGATATTTGTATTTAGCAGCAACACTGGTGCCACCCTCGAAAGGAGCAAGTCCGTACAAGACATTAGCGCTGTTAATATCTACAGCGTATGATTAGCTTTTTCTGATTCATGGATTAGAGTTGGATGGTAGTATACCTCGATGTACGACTCCACCGTCGTGTAGCGCCTTAATGGCTTGTATTAGTTGTTTGGCAGATGCCATCCGAACGGCAGTGGACATAGAACGAGCATATGTCCGCAGGTTGGGGCCCATCAAGGGGAAGACGAGGACTCTATGGTGTGTCTTAGGGGCTTCAAGCAGAAAGGTCTCCCGGTAAATCAAGAGTCGGGAGGTGTCCCGTACCGTACTGGCAATTAGATTCTATGCGGCATACTCTCGCTCGCCAGAAGGCCCAGGTGTTATGATTTTGAGAGTAACGTCGTTGTCGCTGTTAAAATCGTGTGCCATCCAGACGGTTGAGAAGCCGCCGTGACCTAGCTTATGCTTAATGCGGTATCTGTTGGCAAGGACCTCTCTAATGCAGACTGGATAATAGAGCCCCTTATCGTATCGTTCTGCCGGCTCACATTCATCCTCAACCTCGCCCTCGTCGTCGGAATCAACAAAGTCGCCCCAGACAGAGGCGCAATCTGCATCATCGCTTCCAGTAGTCATTATGATATCAAGTAGGAAATGGAGGAAAAGAAGGGGCCAGTAGTTTGATTGCTGGAAGGTTGTATGTAAGAAAAGAAGGATGTTATGTAGAAGTGAATTTTAAAAGAAAGAGAATTGCCGCACAACCTAATCTAGCGATACAATCAAGCAAGGAGAGTTTGAATGCTCTAAGAATAGATACATGCAGGATTTTCTCCACTTCAGGCTTGACCCCTCCCCCCCTCATCTTTGCACGCCCAGATATAGTACAAGTACTTTCTCCACTTTCCAATCTCACATGATCACGTGAATGTTGCCGCCGATGAGACTGGTACTTGAGCGCTTACTCAAAACATTTACATTTTCTTTCTTATAAGCCCTATTAACTACCTAATAATTGACCTCTTTGAAACTGTGAAATACGCGCCCTGCCCCATGGCTTCTTCAGGCCTGCTCAAATCTTGTCAACTGTTCTCCCTACCACACATTCTTGTTTCTTTCAAGCTCAGTTCATTCATACTATTGTTACTTCGGTTGCTTCAGCACATTCGAAAACACCAGAATGATGTTCATTTGTTATCCTGGAGATACCAAGTCGCATAAAGCACCCTGGGTTTCCTGGGGCGTTACCCAATACTAGAGCATAAGACCAATATGTATAACCATCCTCTCTACAAGCGTGTTTTCGCACCCCAAGATACAAGCACCATACTGGCGCAAATGTGTTAACTGCAACCCTCTCAGCCATTGCTCCCTCTGGATCCCCATTACTGCTTTCCCAAACTGGCTCCATGTTTTCTGTCGACATCGCACAGCGGACTACATCCATACTTCCATCTTCTAGCTGCAGTGGTGTATCATTGTTGAAGGTACAGATGCGATCTGACATAAGTGGATAGCCATCACCTCCATCTGTTCGCCTGTTTAGCAAGGCAATATATTGAGTGGGCTAACCTTATTAGCGCTTGTTCAGTGGATCTATGTTCTGAAGAATACAGGGGTTTAACCACCAAAACGCTGCCAACAGTACATAGGCTCAGCTGAACTAGAATCAATATATTCCTCTTACGGAGTACTATTAGTCCTTATAACATCCCGGCGCATCAGCTGATGCAGAATTGTGTTGGTTGTGTCACTGAAATAAGCCCTCTGCTGAGTCTAGGCTGCTCAATGAGTGCCCCAAGCTTCGCTGCCATCGTAAGGGCGGTCAAGAGATGTGGCTTCCTTTTTTCCACTTGTGAAAACCACCTTGAAGAGTTGATATAGTGTTGTCGTTGCCGTCAACGCTGGTGACAATGCAATGGCCTTGATCGTAATGGTGGCACCTCTTCTAATCTCTGTGCAATAGAGTCACGTCTCTATGCTTGACACATCGCAGAGACTAGGTTCTCACTATTGCTCATGTTATTGTCTTGCTTGTCTTTCCCTTAGATGACAATTGCTGGGTAGTGACTGGAAATCAGAGTTGTGGAAAAGAGTCCTGGTGTTATTATGCTCGAAATAATGCAAACGAAAGAGAGTGAACCGAGTATTGAATCGGATTACTAAGAAAGGCCATATATCTTTCGAACTATAGCGATTACAAAAATACTACGCTTAATGAATACCCACCCTACTTAGACCATTGTCGCTCCGGTTCCTCGAAATATAGGTCCGGAACCGTTGGGGCCGTTGCCTCTTCCCTGGGCCATAACTGCCTCGGAATAGTACGAGTTGTTGCATAATATACACGTTACTTGCTGTTGTAGCGTATATGCCCTGTGCAAATTTGCTTCGAATTGGATGTTTACTTCAGTTTGATTAAAATCAGAGTGCGGTCACACAGTCTTTTCTCTCCACTATGGCAAAGACCCGGAAAAGGATGTCGCGTAGTAAATTAAACTCTATGAAAAACAAAATAAAACATACAAAGCCTTCATCTTACTGTGCAACCTTTGTGTTGAACCGATTGGGGCTTGGCAAACACACATAAATACCCTGCACAAGGTCGGTTTCCCCCTCTTTTTCCCCTAATTGCCGTAGGTTTACTCCGTAGAGCCTGATAGATCTCCCCAGATGGAGCTTGAAGCTAGACTATTATAAGCTAGAGTCTGTGAGTTAGCTCGAGAGTGAAATGCATATAATTGGTTAAAGACTACCTATTCACCTTAGGTAATAATGACCGCCCCGCAAGATTGTATGGAAAGATACGTACTAGTAAGTGGCTGGTTCATGGGAGAGTGAGATATTCCGGTGCCGAAAAAAAACCCGAGAGGTAGCGGCCCTGAATAACCGCTGAGTAGTTACCATTTGTGGCCCATCCATATGCAAACCATTTGAAAGGCTTCCTTGGCTTTCGTCTATTCTCGTACTACTAAGCCGATTTGTATTACATCCGGATATTTTCTCACGTTTTTGTTGACCGGTTGCTTACTAGGTGGGGAATGTCTGTGTCGGAGGAATCGCTGAGATCCGGTGGCCCATCCACAGGCCGCCGGATGCCAACGAGGGTGAACAATGCCTGCCAACGATGCCGTCGGAACAAAAGTCGAGTGACGTAACCCCTTCTCATGCCAGTAATGGTGCAGAGGGCTGGATACTGACCGGATTCTAGTGTGATGCCTTCCGGCCATGCTCACTCTGTGCACGTGCAGACGTGCCCTGCGAGCCGGCCCTCCTTGGGAAGCCAGCGAGAAGCAAGACTAAAGCCGTGAACCCTCACAAGTAAGTAGTTTGACAGGGCGCATCGTAGGTGGAATCGCTCGATTGCTAACACACTCTATCTTTGTCACACAGACGCTCGCGGCCGCATACCAATGGCAGTGATGACGGCCTCACCTCATCCGTGGCCGCGACGAGGCGGCCCTCGTTATCTCCAGGAGATGGTATAAATCCCGACATAGAAGGAGAAGAAATACAACCGGCAGCTGCCACAAGGGAAACAGGTGCTGCACCGATCAGTCGGCGTGGCTCTTGGTTGCCTGTAGACTATGGCGAGTCTGAGTCGGCTATGGGTATTGCGCGCAAGGTATGAGCTCCGGCTGTCACTGCTTTATGCTAAAAGTCAACTACGAACACAACAATAGATATATAGGCTCGCAAGTCAAACTATCGATGACCACTCGACGTCGGCTATTCCAGATGGAGGATACGGAACTCGGACGCCTCAGAAACGCGCTGGCGATCGGCGTATACCAATATCGACCATCATGGGCAGTAGATTCCCTGACCAAGAGAAAATTTGCTCTTTACTCGAGAGCTTCTTCGAGTCAGTACACTGGTTCTCTCTCGTCATCTACGAACCGAAATTCCGCCAGCGCCTCCAGTCCATCCAGGACGGCTACGCTTATCCATCCGAGGCGCCGTTCCTGACCCTGCTTTCAATGATTCTGTGTATGGCTGCATGGTACCGTTCGAAAACGGGCACTCAAGAATCCAGAGATGGCCAGGAATGGCGCCTCTGGAGTAATGATTTGCTCAAGATAGTTGAATCCCGGCTGGTCCAGATTCTGGACCAGCAGTCGATTGAGGCCGTGCAGACTTGCATCCTACTGGGATCCCATCACGTCTACCATGGCCGACCGAGTCTATCCTTTTCACTTCTGGGTGCTACCATAAAGATGTCTCATGCCATGGGTCTGCATCGTGGCCATACGCGTGGCAGCCCTGCTGACATCCAGGAGCGCAAGAGAGTATGGTGGACTATCTACACGTGGGACAGGTATGTACGACAACGCAGGGGTGGCTCGCCTATTGTGTAGCTACTCGAGCTTTGGATAAAATACTAACTAGCCAGATTTGCTTCGATATCCTATGGCCGGCCGTTGAGTATTAATGATGAAGACTGCAATGTAGAGATGCCAGCCGAGATTGCCGAGTGTCCATACTTTACCCAGCAATCGCTACAGCAGGATCTACCAGGGATTATGTACTCGCCCTATCAGACGCAGCTCAGCAAGCTCTACGTTCTCGCTTCTCCTGCCCTCAAGATCATATTCGGCTCGTTATCAGCACGGTCCCCTATCACAAGCTTGGAGTCAAAGTACTCCTCGCTCATCAGCGAAGTCACGCACAAACTCCTTGCCTGGCGCCGCCAATTACCCCAGCATCTGTCGCTGGACCTGACTAAAGATGTCGACCTTGGAAACTCCGACCGAAGCTATCGTGCACATGCCTTGCAGTCGCTATCTCTTCAGCTCACCTTTGACAACCTACTCATCGTGCTTCACCGACCGTTTCTGGCTCGTCAGGCCGAGCACTTGTCCACCACGCCAGGTACCAACGCTGCCCAGCATAGTTCGCCCTTTACGCCGACACAATCGCCTACCATGATCCACGGCGCCGAGAGCATCCGATCACAGGATCAACTATCACCGGGCTTAGAGAAACAGGCGAGTTCTGAGTACTGGTGGAGCGCCGCTGTCAGGACCGCCAGTATTACCGAGTTACCCCAGCTCGCCCAGCTCGCCACAAACAGCCATCTCGTTGCTTTTATGGCCATAAATCTGTTTCACTCGGCTATAGTTTTGGTCCTGGTCGCCCTTCTAAACCCTCTTTCCGATTCCTCACAAGGTGTGAAGCGAACAATCACCCGGGTATTCCGATTGCAGGAGCTATTGGGTCAGCGTTCAGCGTTGTCAAGTCAGAGCAGCGTCGTCCTTAGGAATCTCATCGGTCTTCTACTGCGACGAGAGGGCGAGGCCATGCTCGGACCAGTAGGGATGGCGACCACATCGACGACCTCTCAAATGGAACAAGGCCCCGGCGCTGTAGAAGACTCTACATTTCTGTCGGTTCATGACACTCTTTGTCTCCCTCTGGAGGCCACCATTAATACTTCACAACAAGGGATGGAGGGGCCGCCCTGGCCAAAGTTGAATCTGGCTCAACGCTTAAACGAGACTCTGGCGTCCGTACAACAAGGTGAGACCTGCAGTCCCCTCTTCCCAAATGATGGGTCTATGATATCCGGCTTAATTAATCTCACACACGCTTTACCTAGTCTTTCCCTCTGTCCCAAATGACATGTCTTTTCTCGACCCGACTCAAGTACTCGAGGATGATGTAGATGCTCAAGACAACTCCTTGCCATTGACACAGCACGACATGTCCCAAACGCCGTTTAGCTACCAAGATCCCGGAGGTCTGGGGAATCAGGTAGATTCGGTAGATTTTGAAGGAAATAGTCTTTTCTGGTTGTGGAACTCCAACTGGAGTTCGGATCCTGCATCATAGATAGCTTGGAGGGCAAATAGAACCCAGGGAAGGCAATTTCCGTATTTTCCCCGGTATCCCTGCCGCAACGGAATTTCATTAATGATTTCAATTCGTTCGTCGCGATTGTGAGATGGGGACACAGCCGTACTGGAACAACAAGGTCAAAGTAGGGATCGAAGAATGGAACGGTCTTATGGTGGTATTTTATTCTAGAAAAGACAATGGAAAAGTGGAAAGAAATGAAATCAAGAAGAAAAAGAAACCCCGCTTACTCCAAATCCAGCCAGAAGGTCTAGAACATCAATCTTCCATGAGTCAAGCAAGACTGAGTGAGCTCACATGATGTGTGGTCTCAGCACTTGGTCTCTCGTCATTGCCGGTCATGATGGCGGATCAACTGCCAGATCCGCCGGGCCGAGGAACGATTTGACCATCCGTAGCAGTGCTAGTCTACCTTTCCCTCTACGGTTCCGACGGCTCAGACCGGTTCCGTAGCATTAATCCTTGTGCCCGCCCACATTACATGCCGGATCAACCTTGAAGGTGGGGAAAAGTCTGGGGTCATGGCTTACCCCCTCACTGGCCAGCAAGCCATGCGGGCAGAAGCCGTGAAGATATGCCTGCTCACTGCACATTTTCTAGCCCAATTCTAACTAGCCTGGGGAATTCGCCATTTTTTTAACACTCTGGGGTAGCGATCGGTTGTTCCAGACTAATAAAGTAAAACTTTTATTATTTCGTGTATAAAAAGTCTGGGGCCCCGGATTCAAAATGTAGATAACCTTCTCCATACTCCGGACTACATCAGATTAAGACAAAGACGACAAAGAAGCTCTTCACCCTCTTCAATCCTCTGGTTATCGATCATCAGTATGGACAAGCCTGAGCAGCCTTCCATGATGGAGTCTGTTCCACCATCGGGAGAGAATGACAATCTCCCCGTTGTCAAGCAGTCCTGGCTCGAGGCCAAGCTCAAGCCCAAGGTCATTCACCATCGTTATCCGTTTAAGGGAAAGCCTCTCCTCTGGATGACCTGTGCTTTTGGTAGCTTGGGCGACGCTCTGTTTGGTTATGATCAGGGTATGTTTTTTCCCCACTTATCCCCAAACACCCGTTCTTCGGATGTTCCCGCGTATGGCCTCTAACACATCTCTTCGCAGGTATCGTCGCTGGCCTTTTGGTCAACCCGATCTTCATTTCTCGATTCTTTGGAGATTTTGGAGGTGCTGATGGCACCAGTGACAATGTCAACCCCAACATCACCGGAATTCTTGTCGCTTGTCTCCAGGTCTCTGCCGCCATCGGCTCTCTCATTGCAGGCAACCTTGGAGATATGATTGGAAGAAAAAAGTGTGTTCGACTTGGCGGCTTTATCTACTTTGTAACCGCCTTCATCCAAGCCTTTGCCCCTGATTTCAAAACCTTCGTTATCGGCCGTACTCTCCAGGGATTGGGCGTGGGCTTTCTTTCCATGACTGTTCCGGTTATTCAGACTGAGATTGCTTCGCCACACCGCAGAGGTCTCATGGTGGGAATCGAGTACACATTTCTTATTGGTGGATACGCACTCTCGACTTGGGTTGATTTTGGCTTCTACTACCTCATCCCCAAGCACGAGTCCTGGCAAGGTCCTTACTTCATCCAGATGGGTCTTGCCTTTATTCTCTTCTCCATGTCCTTCTTCCTCCCCGAAACCCCTCGCTGGCTGGCCCGCAACGGCTTTACCCAGGAATGTCTCCAGACTGTCGCCGATCTCCACACTCCCGATGGTAACACCAATGCCGAGCACGTCCAGCACGTTATGCTTGAGATCAAGGAGGCTGTACGTTACGAGGCCACCCTGGGTCAGTCCACATGGCTAGAGATGTTTACACGCTACCGCAAGCGAACTATTGTCGGTATCACGGCACAGATGTTTGCTCAGCTGAATGGAATTAACGTCATCTCATTCTACTTACCCACCACGCTCGCCAATGCCGGTCTCAGCGTTGAGAAGTCCTTGCTCTACACAGCTGCCAACTCGATCCCCTACGTTTGCGCTACTATCCTTACCTGGTGGCTGGCTGATAGATGGGGAAGGCGTCCCTTGCTGATTCTTGGCGGTAAGTCTAAAACACTCAATCCCAGACACACTAGCATTTGTGACAAGTTACTGATATGTTGAATCATTAGGAGCCCTTATGGCAATTGCGCTCTGTATTGTCTGCGCCTTCACCGAAGCGAACATTAAGAATCCTAGCGTGCGAGCCCATGGCATCTATGCCTTCATTATGATATACAATGTCATCTATGGCTTTACCTGGGGCCCCATCCCATGGCTTCTACCCGCCGAGATCTTCCCCCTCCGAGCCCGCAGCAAGGGCATGGCTTTGGCCACCTGCTCCAACTGGGCGTTTAACTTTGTCATTGGCATGTCGGCCCCAGACGCGTTTGCTGGTATTGGTGGCTACTACTACGTTATCATTGCGGGCTTCTGTCTCTTCTCTTCTGGACTTGTGTGGTTCTATTACGTCGAGACATCAAACCATACCCTTGAGGAGATTGCTCTAGCTTTCGGAGATAAGGCTTTTGTGCACGAGGACGATCAGATCGTCAGCGCTGCTCATCTCGCCCCTGGCCAGACTTCAAGGAAGGCATCTATGGCATAAACCAGTTCCTGAAGCATTCGAAGTAACAGTATAAGGGAACAATATTGTTATAACTCAAGGTCATGTTCTAGGGGAATAAGAGCAACAGAAAGATGTATTGTACCTAAATGTTTTCCAAGTAATATACTACTGCTATACCCAATAGTGCCATACTGCATTATACGTTATGACAAAAGTAATAGTCCAATAGTAAAATGCACCAAGTCAACTGGTCATATCGAGACCAAGTCAAGATGCACAGAAGAATTTAAAACCCCTTTCCCCACCGTTTCTCACCGATATCATAGTTTGCCAACTGTCTAGGGACCTCCAGGCTCGCCAGCCGAGGTATCAAGCCACCTATCACCAATATTGCGAACATACTGGCGTCCATACACGCAGTAATAGTTGCCCCTCTTGTTCTGGTCATTGGGTGACCAGATAATAACATGCCCGCCGACGGACTGCCAGGAACTGGTACAGGGGCTGTAGATACCCTGCTGGACAGTATAGGCCGTCTGGCCCTGCTTCTTCCAAACGGCAAGATAGTCGCCAGGATTTCCCCAACACTCGTAACTGGCACCAGTTTCGATAGTCTGGACAACGCTGAAACCGGCGCTGATCCATGAGACAGCCGCGTTGGCTGTCCAGCCAATCGAAAAGGACCGGGATTCGCTTCTGCCCGCAGTGCATTGTCTACTGGGGTTGCATTCAATGCCTTCCTATATTTGGGCAAGAATGTCAGTATTGAATTTCAGCAATAAAAAAAGAATACATCAATAGACCTACGCTGAGCTGGATATGCAATGGATTCTGGTGCGGATTGCCGTTGCCGACTGGACGGGTTCGGGTAAACCATTGGCCACACTGTCGCTTCGAGAGCCCGGCCTTCTTGACCGCATCGTCAATCTCCTTCTGAGAAAGCTTAGGAACTTTGCTCGGGACGTCGGAAGGGATCTCCCCATCGACCTTGCCCTCAAAGATGTCCATGGCCTTGGCGACTTCAAGAGGCCCATCTGGAAAGCACTCGCGTAGAGAGCGCTTAGCGAGAGGCTTGAGGTCCGCACCAAGTCCCTTGACAGGAACGACGCAGTTGACAATGAGTTCGTTCTGCTCAGAATACGACCGCAAGCAATGGAGCCAGCGTCGCCGTCCCCGATGCGGTAGGTGGTGTCACCGACTGTGACGTTGCCAGCGCCATTCTCGCTGACAAAGAATGAGATGGCGTGCTTGGCAAAGGCACCATCGGCGAGAGAGTTGGTGCAAGACTTGCCCAGGACCTCGGTCTGCTCGTTGTTCCAGACGGTGATGGCGGAATTGGAGTTGACGAGGTCGCGCTCAGAGACCATGTGAAGGTTCTGCTCAGCGGCGGAAGCCGTGAGAATGAGCGGTGCGGTGACCAGGCTGACCTGGGTGAACTTCATATTGGAGTATTAAAAGACAAGGAGATGAAGTATTGGGAGACTAGGTAGAGTGAAGAAAGATGCCTTGGGATGCTGAAAAAGGTATTTCTCAAGGGGAACAACATCACTTCTTATAGAAATTCGCTTGGTTATTCAGAGTCCGGTGGTACCTCCTCTCTTTCCATGTGAATATACCTCCCTTGCCGAATGATGGGTCGTCAAGAAGCGCATCTGTCATCCGATGAGTTGTTTTTTGTCAGGGCCTTCCCAGAGTGGGAATTCCGATTCCGATACCGTTCTGTAATATTGATCCTTTGTCGCATTGGGGGCCAATTACGTATAACTTTGATCTGTATCACAAGCTCAGAAACCCTTCAAGTTCTAGACAACGTCTGTAGGTGGTCTTGCTTGTGAATGTTATTCACAGACCTCTGGGGTATTGACGAGTGAGCGACAGGCATTCGTATCCCAACGGCGTAGTGTCTTTGAGTAGGAAGAGATGTAAGGGTTCCTAAACGAAGTCAATATTCAAAAACCCTGCTCAAGACTATTCCGCAGTCTTGGCGTTTGCGGTCATGAGGCCAAATGCACAAGGCTCATCAGCTCTCAGGTCTTGGCGAGCTGGTTCTCGACTTTGCTAGTTAGATCGACGAGTAGATTAGATAAGGACGCTTAGATTAAATCTCCGTCGCGGATAAGAAATCCTCCACTCTGATTGGGCTGCCTAGATTCAAGCTTCTTATGGGGGGACGGGAACGGAACTAACCGAGTCGGAAAGGCTGGACATTTAAAATGGAAATGCGTGCGAAAGACCCCTAATTGCTGTGCCGCTATGGCTTATGGACTGGACCCTGCCTTAGAGAGCCCGGTAAGGTTCCGATACTATATGTTTACTCCACTATAGAGACAACATTCGGATACAACCTTTTCTCTATGGCTAGAGAAAATTTAAAAGTATCACGCTAATAGCATAAGAAATACTCAGCTGTCAAACCGGAGGTATAGGCTAAAATAACCTTAAGGTCACTAACAAGTGGAGACTACTGTTTTGGTACATTGGGTTTAACACCAGCCACAAGACTGCAACGTTACGATTTGTATCCATGACAGCACCATCAGGCTTCTATGCAGCTACGTTTTCATCACGCCAAACTCAACTATTGTAAGCACGTATACTTTAGCTTTGTAGAACTCAGAGATTCATACGCTTTACATCCAGCTTTAAAATATTGACTATATGGTGTGCTAGTGTGATTTGGTAACTTGTTTTCAGACACACAACCTCCCAGTTCGAGTTTTCATCCACGCAAACAAATGACATGTATTTCCCATGTTCCACTACTGACTTCCGCTATCACATGGCTAAATTGCCCAAAATGTTCGCCTTAAACTACCCAACTTGACATTTCCTACTGCACAGTGAGATTGCTTAATCCCCAACCACCATAAGGCCCAGCCTGGGGAGTCGCTACATAGTAGAACTAAGCCTGCTTGCAATCCGGGCTAGGGCTCGTATTAGGGGGACCAGCCTTGATCTTGATGTTGAACGTGCCGCTAGGTCCAGTGATGTCGATCGACACATCTTGAGCCTCAGTATTCTTGTCAATAACAGCCTCAACAGCCGAACGGACAATGTCGGCCTGGGACGTCTCAGGAGGCTTGGTGCTACACTCCTTCTTGGTGGCCTCGTTGATCTGGCCAGAGATCACACCAGCTACGGCAACGCCAGCAGCATTGGCGACGAAAGGCTGGTTGAGGAAGTCCATGAGATCCTTGGTTACAGTACCACCGGCGGCATATTCAGCGGCGCTAATCCAGGTGTTGTAAGCCAAAAGTAAGACATATTGGCTTCCGTAGACGACGCATCTCCCGGTAGCCCTGCACGTGCCTTGAAGGTCGCGTGAATCGAGCTGAATGACATCAGAACGAGTGGAAATAGTACTATTCGCGACGATCTCATCAAGATCCCACTCAACATTGGATCTCTTGTGGACTATTTCTTGTCAGTCTCAATCTGTATCACATACAAATAGGGTTTACTTACGTTTCTCGTCCCACTTCTCCTCAGGGACACCCGTGAAGATGCCCTTGGCAAGTTCCTGCCAGCGAACGTTTTTGCCATCAAACTCAGTGACTTCGCCGTGGTTGAGAGCGAAAGCTCCTTGAGCACCAAGGAAAAGTGCCATGGCACCGGCGAGAAGTCGAGAATGAAGCATGTTGTCAAGGTTTGAGATAGCGTCTGGGGGAAGATGATGGGATGTTGTATTCAATGACGATGGATGGTGGATGGTGGATGGTGAGGTGGATGATTGTGAATGATATTTTACTCGAGTTATGAGCTCCCTTAAATAATCTTCATGTGTGTTTATAGATGAATGAAATAACTTTTGGACTGTTGAGCACTTACACCTTCCTCTACTTTGACGATCTTGTTTTTGCAATGATGTTCTAAATGCCGATCGTAAGTAACGGTACGTACCGTGTACACTCATAAGCATACTAAAAGAAGGCAGACTTAGGTATCCATCTTGTCAGTACGCACAATAGTACTTATGGCTTGCACTGCCAAGATGTCTTCACATCCCCAAATTCGCGCCCAACTTATAAATCCAGCTTACAGCGGTACTTCTGGATACTTTATTTACCTCGCCAGAGATTACTTTTGCACCTTTTGACCAACTCATTTCTGTCACAGTTCAGCTTTAAAAGTACATCCATGTACTTAGATAGCCTCGGAGACTTTTTAAAGAGCGTGGTAACTCAAGTGAGCATGACATCACAATGTCTTACAGCAAAGCAATTGACATGGACTATCAGGGGAAAGCAAAATAAATCGGGGCACCAAGAGAAACATGACAGAATAATCTCGCAGCCTTCTAGCTCTAACCCTGCCCATATTGATCAGACTTTTCTGTCTAGACGCTGGAAGTGGACCTATTCGGCGATTCGTCTATTTCATGTCGATCATGTAACGATAGAGTTATAAGATTCATCCATCGTGGATTCCTCCCAGGCAGACGCATTCTACTTGATGATCAGCTCACTCAGCCCTGTTTGGTGGGGCCTTTTGGGGCGGGAAAGCTCATTTGGATTGGAAGGATCCAACTGTCAGCTTATGTCTGCAGCTGAGCAACTGCCGGCCCTCCATGTCAGCACGCACAAGCCTCTCGGACAACAAGGTATTCCCCGCACCCGCAGCATCAAGATCATCGAAAGGAAGATCGAAGGATCGAAGGATCCATAAACCTTCCGAAAATAAATTCGGCATCTATTTGTAAGGGGCCGTGTCATCTCAATGACGATCGGATATAGAGTCATTGACGTCATTGAGCGAAGCTCTGAATCGTTTGCGACATGTTACTGTTCCAAACTGAAGTTCTTCGCTGCCTGATTCTTGATTCCTGTATTACTGATCATCAAGAAGGAATATCTTAGGATCAAAGGATTCACTCACCTGCCTAAAGGAAACTACGGCATCTACTTCAGGAGTCAAGAGGCGATATTCTCTATCATGGGTCGGAGCTTGGAAGAATCGTCAAGCCGCAGACAACGGGGACATTGCATCAAACTATGAACTTTGGTTCTTTGTTTGTTGTTGGCTAGAGATGAAGTCATGACGGGTAGGTACAGAATCTTTGCATCAATGAGTTACTTCAAGTCACCCGCTGTTAGCAAGACAAACTGCCTCGAAGAAGTATTAAAAGGCTGCCATATCCCACAAATTCATTTCAAACCATTCACTTCAAACATCTCATCATCACAATCCAACAAACATCAACTACTACCACTATCAAAACACTCTTAGCTTTTACTACAACTCTCAAATCACTATGCATTCCATCATGGTTTTGATCGCAGCTTGCACTGCCTTGACTACTGCCCAGCCCACACGCTCCAACTCCGCAGGCCTTGAAGCCCGTGATGATCTCCTTGGGCCAGCTACTTGCCCCAGCGGCGACGAGTTTGCCATTGACGAAGAGGAAAGTGCTTCGGGCGCCGAGGGGTTCAAGCTCTGGGTTGAGCAAGGCGCCGACGGAGCGATCGATCTTTCTGGTAACTTCAAGGGACAGATCTCTGTATGATATCACCCCTTATATCTTGGATTCGAGCTCCATAACTGACCCCATCTTCTAGAAAACTCACAATGGCATAACCTTCTTTGCTTGTGATTACAAGAGTGGAGGAAAGGGCAGTTATATCAACGGCAACTTAGTACAGTCGGTTCTCCGCAAGGACGCATATCTCGACAGCAAGTGTGGCCATGGCAGAGCTGGTTACGAAAGCAGCAATGACCTCAGCATTGGCCGTACCTTCGTAAGTCTTAGAATGCATTAACCCTATAAGGCTATCATCTTTCTAACATGTGGAATCTTTAGAATGGCGACCACTACTGTTAAGGATGCACTTTATAGCATGTCCTAACCGTTGAGTGATTATTTACGAGACCAATGGTTTACGTAAAACCTTGACCAATCTGACTAGATCGCGACAGCCTAGGAATTTTAGGAATTACAAAGAGGGACTTGTACTTAGCTGAAATACTGTCTTTACCTCAAATGGGTTTCTGAGAATGTATGAAGGAATGTATATATAAGAAGAATGCTGTCATTATCTCAATTACTCTTTTGACATCTGCTACAACAAAATATATGTGACTGTCCGTTTTACATCTTGATGACTACTCCTTGTAGAGTGTCTTGTCACAGTAAGGCCCGTTCTCAGTTTCTAAAGATCCTCGCCATCTTTCTAAAGCCAATTTCAGCAAGAGGTAAAGAAAGAGCCGCCAACAGATCCAACAATACCCTGCAATATTAAGAAACTAATAAAGAGAAGAATAAAATATTAACAAGGTATATAGTTACTATAAAGTACTGCGCATTATAATATTTACTCCCAGGCATTTTAAAGTGGGGTTAGGCTTAGGCATAAGAAGAAATAAACTGAATTGCTCTTTTATCTTTCTACTAATAGTATAATGGTGCCTTTACAATAGTTATGCCTAACATCTTAGAGGCGGTAACCATTTTCCTGTTCAAGGACAATAAAAGACTCAAACGGCCTGAGAGTTAAGACACGACCTCGAAGCTCCTCTCGTGTTTCATAGTTAGCTAGAATAGTTGTCCCATTCTTTAACAAATCTATTGTTGCTTGTGGCGGCGACCATTCCTGTTCATCTTCGGTGAAATTCGTCACGATCGTGGCGCAGGCAGTCTTACTAACCCGGTTATAACAGAAGACGGCCGGGTGCTCGCGATCCACCATCTCGAATCGGCCATAAATGAAGACTCCGTAATACTGCCGTCGCAACTCTATAATATGACGCCAGTAGGAGAAGACACTGGAAGGATCTGCAAATTGCTGCTCTGCGTTGCACTGTGCGTAATCATCATTAACGCGCATCCAGGGAACCATGGTGCTGAAGCCACCGTATTCTTTAGAGTTCCACTTCACAGATTAGTAATAAATCCCTAATGTCAAGGGGGATACTCACCTGGACCGGCGAGCGAGCGTGGTCTCTTGCTTTGAGACGAACTTCGTCAAGAAACGACTCAAGGCCGACCTCATCGCCCGCAAGTTTTTCTCGGGCACTTAAGACAACACGTTAGAACAGAGACCGTTTCGCTGAAAGTAGTAATGGGCGACAAACAGTTGATAGAAATTTTGGGTTTCCACATCCTTGTACTCTTCAATTGGCCAATCCCGCGGCAGATTGGACATTCCTAGCTCTTGTCCTTGGTAGACAAACAAAGTGCCCGACTGAAAGCCAATAAAGGTGGCAAGCATCTTTGCGGCGAGCTTCCGGTTTGACGAACCGTGTGGAGTGAATCGGGAGACGGAACGACTCTGATCATGGTTCTCCAAGAATAAGGCATTCCACCCATTATGCTCATACATGCATGTCTGCCATTTTTCCACGATGCCTTTCAATGTATGAAGTGACCACTGTTTGTGAGAGAACTTCCCTTCGGGACCGTTGTCCATATCGACGCTGTCCGGAGGTTAGAAACTGTTGTTCATCGCATTTCAAGGCGGGAGACTCTCTTGTTCGGAGTCGTCGGCTCGGAAACACTTACATGTCAAATTGAAAGATCATGTTCAATTCCATTCTTTCAGAAGCGACCGATTTGATCACATCGCCTTCATTTTTAGCCCAGGGCATCTCTCCGACTGCGAAGGCGTCGTAGTGGTCCAAGATTTCCCGAAACCCTCGTAGGAATTCATGAAGGCGAGGACCGTTGGCGTAGTAGAGATGGGCAGGCTGGAACTCCTGATCCGGAACGGTGACAACGGCATCTGGAAGCCCCGGTGTCTTGCTGATGAGGTTGATTACATCCATTCTGAATCCATCCACGCCCTTGGTCAACCAGAATTTCATGATGTCATGAACCTCTCGGACCACTGCCGGGTTCTCCCAATTGAGATCCGGTTGTTCCTTGCAAAACAAACGCAGGTAGTATTCTTCAGTCGCATCATCATAGGCCCACGCACTGCCTATAAGGGGAGGTCAGTAAAATGAACTGTTCAGTATACATGAAGGGAAAGATAAACCTACCTCCAAAAATGGACGCCCAGTTATTAGGGGGGTGTCTGATCCCTCGTTCGTCGAAGATCGGCTTCCTCCATATATACCAGTCTCTTTTAGTGTTGTCAAGAGAAGATCTTGACTTCTGAAACCACGCGTGCTAGTTAGGGAAAGTCAGTAACGATGAACCAGGGCTTCTTCAGCTTGCGCTTACCTGGTCAGAAGTGTGGTTTACTACCAAGTCCATGACTAGTTTCATTCCTCGCTGATGCAAGCCGGCTATGAGGCTTTCAACATCTTCGAGGGTCCCGTATGGTGGATGGATGGTACGGTAATCCGAAATATCATAACCCATATCCACTTGAGGCGATTTATATACTAGAAAGTGTCAGTAGCTGGGTTTTTTTTAAAGCACTCAGACGGGATAAGACCTACCAGGGCAGAGCCACAATACATCTGTGCCGAGGGCTTTCAGATAATCTAGCTTGGTAATTATACCAGGAATATCTCCAATGCCGTCGCCATTCGAGTCGCAAAAAGATGCAGGGTAGATTTGATAGACTGAAGCTTCCTTCCACCACGCTCTTTGTGCATTTTGAGGAACGCTCAGGTCCCTGCTAACGTTTTCAGATACCATAGGAGCTATATTGCCGGTGTTGCGGGAAGCAGAAGGAAGGAATCCAAGTGCAAGACAAGTGGAAGACCCTCGAAATATACTTACACTAAAGTCCACTGGCCGATGACATATACAGGTCTCGTGGAGCACATGCACCGGTCAATTACCGGATGTAGAATACCGCCTGTATGCGGCCACCGCGGGGTAATCCATACATATTTCTCACACAAGCATGCGGGGGCAATTATGTTGCTAATCTTGATGAGGAAAATATCCGTAAGTTTACGTGACCGGGATAGTTTTGGACCTCCAAATGGCCGACAAGCTTCTAGCCGAATATTTACTATGTTACGTTACATGACTAGCAATGTGTTGAATACAGTAGATGGTGGCTGAGACTTCTTTTCTAGGCTGAGGCTCGCACTTTCGTTCATAAACTCTCGTCCTGCTCGTAACCTAGGATTTCCTGGTCTTTCATTTGTTCTTCTATAGCCGTTGGGAAAGAAGCAGGATGAAGCCTGGCAGCCAGAACGGTGCTTGCCTTCTGTACAAGCGGCCGAAGATACTGGGACTCGTGATTCCGAAAGCCAGCAAGAAAAACCATGAAGTTGTTCAGGACATCCAGCGCCGAAAAGAAGTTAGTGGAGAGTTGGTCCATGTTCAGCCCTGTTAAGTTGTCACACAAGCAACTCGCCACATCAGAAATCTTTTGCTCCTAAAGATATGGGAAGTTAGCTACGGTCATTACAAATATGTAGTTTACCGTGAGGGGTTTGTTTCGGTCTCCCACTAATCAATACCATGGGTTAAAGGAGACATACCATGCCAATACCATGAGACTCAAGACATTGCGGAGTAGCAGACAATATAATCTGCAATAAGTTCCGCGATGCATCCAAAACATAATGTGTGGTGGATCTATCAGCAGTTGAGACTGTCTGTGGTGTATGTCCAATTTGCAGTTGACAGACAAGCACCCGAAGCCAGTGATGGGTGACAAGAATATCAACACGCTGAGTTTCCTCGATGTCGGACGGTATGCCTTCCACGTCGTTACGGCGCATGTATCTGACGATTGACTGGCTGACCTTTTGAGGTATAGTACCAGTACCCGTAGGTGGTTGTTCCCTCCATGCGGTCATCAAAGGCCCGTCCACAGCAGAGAACACCCTAGCCAAAGTCACGAAGCCGTATGCTAGTTTGGGATCTTGTGATTCGAATACACGGGGTAGATCAACAGTGGGTGCTAGGACTGTTCGTCTCCGATGCTGGATAGCATAGGCCCTGTATACTACAGTCAGCAGGTCCGGGTACAAGATGGGCAGAGCAACAGACCGTTCTGTGATGAAAAGAAGCCAGAATATACGGCATCGACGCTGAGCAGTCTCCATATCAAGGCCAATATAGGTATTTGATTCATCCAGTCCCAACGCCTCAACGAATCCTATTGCCTCGCGGAGATAATACCACGCGAGGTGGCTCTGATTCACATTGCCATAGTATGCGAAAAGAAAGAAGGATGTCAGAACTGTCCATTCATCGGGATCCTCAATGTAACATCTCTGCTGGCGGGCTTGCAAACACTGAGACACGAAGAACTGTGCAGGAAACGCTGGCTGAGGGCTATGATCAATATCGTCAAGGGTCAAGCTCTGTACCTCGAGGCTTCCTAGGTCTGCGACATTGAGCTGCACGATGACCGCAGCGCAAAGGGCAGTGAGGAACGAGTAAAGACCAGATGGTAGCGGTTGTTCTTCATGTTCATCTGACTGCAGCAAAGTGAGAAGGTATTCTTTGTCGACAACGGGGAACACTGGGTAGAGTCGTTGGAAGAAACTATGCACGTAAGGCAGAAAGGTTGAGCGCGGGAGTATAAGCAAAGAGGGTTGAAGGTATGCCTCTACTCTGTCGTTGCTCGCCCAAACTCCCAATTCAGATGAGTCGAAGTGAAGGTGCTCCGGAGTCGAGATAGCTTCGCCAAGGTGCGACTCAACAGTCGAAAATCTTTGCAAGGGGATTGGGCTGGTACCGTCGGATGATGTGTCTGCCTCAGTAAACTCCGTGGATGTGCTGCAGTTGTTAAGGGACTCCGGTCCTATGATCAGTGTCGGAACCATATCCACTCTATCAGCGGGCGTCTGGGACTGTGAGGATGTTGAAGCACTGCCGGGGAGTTCCAGGGCGGCATCTGTGGTCGATAATAATCCATCGTTGTCCCAAATTATATCCGAGGTGCTCATTGAGCCACAACAATCAGATGATTCCATTCTAGAGCGAGTCCGTGCTCGGCGCCCTCTAGCCTTCGTGACAGCGTCGTAGCAACAGGTGATCTGCCTCCTTATGCAGGTTAGGCAGGGCTGTTGACGGTTGCATTTTGCCTTACTCCGCCGGCATTGATCACATGCGCGTCCTGGAGCCCGCTGTAGTGGAGCGCCGGATTTGGGATTGTATAGCCTGACCGAGAACATGGAGCTGGTAACATGCAAGCAAATCAAAGGCGGCTCGAGCCCGGATGGAAGGGAATAAATTCCCGCTTCCTTTGTGTAGCGAGGAGAGACTAATAATTGTGAAAGTGTGATAAGGCGAAGCAGGAGTGAAGAACAGTTCGTACTACAGAGTACCGTGATTGAATTCAGCTAATATAAATGGATAAGAATGGATAAGAGAGTGTGATTTGGAAGATGAATGGATAGTAGGATTCAACAGCGCTGAAAAGCTTAGTACCCCATGTTTATCCCCGCAGTGACAAAAGACGAATCGCGAGCTCCTGTCTCTTCTCCAGCATGCACCCCAGCCTAACGGACCGAATACCCCATATGATCGCCAGGTTCTTACAGGCGTGGCTGACTGAGACTAACTATTCCATATTCAGTAAATGGCCGAAATTCAAGAACCTGGCAGTGAATGATTCTTGAGTCTCAGGGCACCTTGCCTCTTTGGGAGGTAGGTGCATAATCCCCAGCACGGTATCAGGAACAAAAATGAAATTGAGAAAATACTGGCATAAGGCTTTTGAAGGAGAGGGCGCTTGTGTCAAATTCAAAATGAGCCTGTATTTACAAGTCAGTGAGTAGGCCGGTAGCACGTAAGTTTTTTCATTGTCACTGGGGAACGGGCATGCTTCGAAGATACGATTGAAGATAAGTGGAATTTTACAACGTGCTCACGTCAATGCACAGAGAATTGTAGGAGAGAGTTATGTGGTGTTGTATTTTACACCTTCTGAGATGTCCCAAGTCATATTGAAAGTAAGGAAGGTGCTACCCTACCAGTGCTGAGTTCTCGTACTATAAAGGCATAAAATAAGGAGAAGAACGAGAAAGCTGTCTGCGTCAGGAATGGCAATTTAAATTGCAAGGATCCAACAAACATATCCGCCTCCAAACTGCTTCACTAAAGTTCCACCTTCTCCGGCTTCTCATCATTACCGCCAAGACCATGGTGGAATGGGTCCACCTTTGTTTGCCTGAACTTCCTGGCGCTGACGCCTTGTTGGAAGAGTACATCAAGCTCTGCATAGGTGCGGCCCTTCGGTTCTGGCAGGCGAAAGTAAGTCCAGATGACACAAAGGAAACAAAAGCAAGCCCAGAAGAAACCGGCTTTGCCTCGCCAGTTCCAAGCAGTTGGGTTCAGCATGTACGGGATGATGACACCGTTAACAATACTGAATAGGTTATAAAGATTGCGAGAGAGAACGATGGTCTTGGCGCGAAGGCGGGTCGACGAAAGCTCAGAAACAAGTGAATAACAAACTGGTCCAACTGTGGCATCGTAGATGAAGGTGTAGACCAGGAGCAATGAGCCGGTAGCCCACGAGGCAGCTATGTTGTGGGTTCCGGCTAGAGACACAAATCCAATGCCTAGAAGGAGGACAAAAAGCATAGACAGGCCACCCACATACAGCGATCGACGGCCAAAATGAGTCATGAGGACCCAAGAAGACAACGTGCCAAAGACTCCAATAGCATATTGTCCGAGGGCCATATTAAATGCGTTCTCGGTGGCTAGCCCGGCTTGAAGGTAGAAATAGGTCGAATAGCCCATGAGACCAGCACCACAGAGGTTTTGTGCAGCCCAAGTAAAGCAAACGACCTCTGTCCGGCGAAGATCAACACCCTTGAAGCAGTCGAGGTATGTGGTTCCCGCTTCTATCTCCTTTTCAAGCTCATTGGTATAGACCATCATCGCGACAGTCTCCTCAGCATTGAAGTCAACATCTGACTTGCTTGTCAGCCGTTTCAAGGCAGTTACGGCGTCGGCCTCGCGTCCTTGTCGTACAAGCCACCATGGGCTCTCTGGGGCTAGAAACACTCCGATGATAATGGGAATTGGCCATACCCATTGGATTGCGAAGGGAATGCGGTACGCCCATTCATCACTCCGAGTAATAAGGCCCCGCAGAACGCCAGAAGCGATAAGCTGCCCCATTACCCAACAGAGGTTGACATATGTCGTCAAGTAGCATCGTAATACTACAGGACAGACCTCGGAGGCATACGTCACTGTCAACGTCTGGAAGACACCGAGTGGGAGGCCCATGAGGATTTCGCCGACAAGAAGAGTTGGAAGATTTGGAGCGAAGAAGAGAACAAAGATTGCACCAATGATAGCGGTGAGTGCGTACAGCATCGTTTTCCGATATCCAAGACGCTCCGAGACAAAGCCTGTAATGAACAATCCAATAAATGAACCAACGGCCATAGCATTAGACAGGCCAGATTGCCACTGAGCAGTGAGCTGATATGTGCCATCTGGCTGTAGATCGCCGTACTTTTTGTTGAAAGGATCTATAGCGTAGAATGATCCCATAAGAACAACATCGTAGCCTTCCATCACAATAGCAGTGGAAAGCAAGACAGACCATCCGATAGCCTTGGGATAGAGCCGAAGGCCCTCCCAGAGAGTCATCGAATGTTCCTTTGTGGTTGCGGCTTGGGCATCATGAATGGTTTCGCCAAAGTTATCTTGACCCGTTAAGTGGAGGGCAGGTGCTTCTAAGGCAGTGACAGTGGCCTTGCCTGAGGTAGTGGGCTCCAAAGGAGAGTGCATTGTTGGCTTGGCTATGGCGAACCGAGTATTCAGAAGAAGTGTTTATGTTTCAGTTAAAGAACAAGGTCGGTGATGTTAATAGTGAAGTGAATCAAGGATGGTCGAACAATCACCATACAGGCCGAGTTATATAGCCCCAGACATGAGGCAAAGCGATGGCATAGAGCCTTTTGCCGGCTGGTGGCTTGATCGCTTTGCGCTAAAACTCTTAGAGAGCTAACGAATGGGCTGGTTGAGCCAGCAAACCTGGGGCCAACTCAACGGTAGCTCATCCCCGTAGGTAAGAGTGCATTTGTTTCTACGCGGCCATTTACTACAAGCGGTTAGGCATATTCCTGTCGGGAATGACCAACGATGCTCAAGGTGACAAGCCAGGGCGACACGGCCAATTACTACATCTGGCTAGTGGACCTGCCGCAAGCATTTACATACACACGTGGAAAAGAGTTTATTACAATGCTACTGTCGGTTGCAAGAAGACACATGAAGATTACAACAAGCTTTCCTACACCAACATAACGTCAACTTTCACTCTGTGGCATGACTTGCATTTTCCTTACTTCGTGAAGTCGAAGATGCTGATTTGTGGGACCAGGCAATTCCCGCTTAATTATATCCTCATTAATGGCTTTGTCTCTTAAGTCGATGGTAAATAGGACGGGCTGAGTTGCATTGGGTATTTAGTTTATCAAGTCTATACTCTATAACAGTAAGAGAGTCAATGGGACAAAGATTCGGAATTGGGACTGGACTTGCGCATAACGGTTAATACATTCACGTCTCCAGGGGTGAAAGCTAAGGGCCGGCGGTTAGTGCAGGGAAGGAGGTCCGTGAGTATGTTAAACGTGGAGAGAGAAGGTGTACCCGTGGATCCGTGGGCAAAGAGGCCCCATTCTCTGACGGATCCACGGGTACAAGTTGGCAGGGAAGTGAAGTAAAGACTACTTCCCCGCATTGACGAGACTCGGTCAAATACCGTTTTGAGCCATTTCCCGCATCTCTCTCCTGAGCTCTACTTGGCCATGATTCTCTTATACTTATTCCTAGCGGCACTTAGTACTTAAGAATAATTTTATCTTTATCCTAAAGCTCTGCCTCTCGCGGTATATATAGTATATACCTCCGCGAGCAATAGAATCTAGTACCATTCCTTTTCAACAGAATTCATTTTTTAGACCAATTTCCATACGATTCGCTTTACTCCTTCAACAGGCGCGTTGCGTGTCTCCTCACAACGTTTATCAATTCTCTTCATGTGGCGGGCTCGCTAGCTGCGAGTATCGGTCCTCAAACGTCGAACCGAAAGGGCCTGCATACTTGGTGGCATGATAAACATCAGGTCAACACTCGCGGCCCCGTCGCGGCTAATGAGGTTCGACAGTCGCGTAAGTACTTAGTGTCGATTCGTCTTGCTGGCGAAAGACAATTCCGGGATTCGTTTGTCTACGAATCTATTCCCCGTAACTATTCCCCGTAACGGAAATGGGAAGATGTATGACCCCGCAAACCCGAGTCGAGAATACAATCTTCCAGACGGCGACGGTATCACCGTTGAGACAGATGCCAAGATCAACATGGCGTGGACCCAGTTCGAATACTCCCAAGACGTTGAAGTGCGAATCAAGTCGACCGATAATTCGAAGCTTGGGCCGGCATCAAACGTTGTAATCCGCCCTTCCAAAATCAAGTACACCATCAGCTCCCCGGATGCAAACACAGTTATCATACCCGTCCCATATGATGCCAGCGGCCGAAGAGTTTCAGTTGAATTCCAGAATGGCCTTTATACATATCGTTCGAATGGGCAATTGTATGTCAATTCAGGGGGTCTTGCCGTTAGTGAAGAGCCACGAAACGCTCTCCTAATCTTTGCTAGTCCTTTTATTCCTAAAGGACTGATTCCATCAAAAACTTCCTCCAACACTCAGGTCCTGAAGCCTGGGAAGATCACCGCATCTACAATTGGATCCAAGCCTACCTTGTATTTCGAAGCTGGTATCTATTTGATGGAAGAAGATGGACACTTGGGCAAGAGCCATATCAAGTTGGATCCCAATACCAACTACGTCTACTTTGAGCCCGGAACATACATCAAGGGCGCATTCGAATATACAACCTCCAAGAACGACTTTTATACTATCGGGCATGGTGTAGTCTCCGGTGAAAACTATGCATACATGGCCAATACAGCCAAGGGCTACGTTGCAGAAAAAGATGATCGAACCAGTCTCCGGATATTTTCACATCAATCAGTTCTGGATAGCCAGACATGGCATTGCGTTGGCCCGACTCTTAACGCTCCGCCCTTCAATACTGTGGACCTCTTTCCCAAGGACCACACAGATCACGAAGAAGACAACAAGGTTAGGCAAGGGATTTCTGACTACAAGCAAGTGGGTGCCTTTTACTTCCAGACGGACGGTCCACAGATCTATGCCGGCACTGTGAAAGACTGCTTCTGGCATGTCAACGACGACGCCATCAAGCTTTATCACTCCAATTCAAATATCAAGGATGTGACGATATGGAAGTGCCACAACGACCCAGTGATTCAGATGGGCTGGAAGCCGCGTGGTGTCTCTGGGGTTACCATCAAAGGTCTCAGTGTCATCCACACTCGATACTTCAAGAGTGAGACTGGTGTTCCGTCTGCAATCATTGGAGCGTCGCCCAATTACCAGAGCCAGAAGTTTGTGGACACTTCAAGAACGGTTAGCGGAGAAATATCAGATATCACTTGCGAAGGACGTTGTCCGGCTTTATTCCGCATCGCACCTCTCCAGAACTACAACTTGTCGGTTAAAAACATCAAGTATGACGCGTTGCTCAAGGATGAAAAAGTCCAGCTTGGTCAAAGCTTGATCGGAATGAAGATTAGCGACCAGGAAGACGCATATATTCCTGGGCAGGATAAGCTTAAAATGGGTCTTCGCATTGAAAATTGGTCGATTGGTGGTAAGAAGGTTGACATGACCAATTGGAAGGTTGATGAGCTCGGCCAGTTTAACATTCATCCAGATTTCTGGGGAGACTGGACTATCGCTTAAGTCACAAGTGGCTTCCTTCTTACAGATGGAAAACGAGATTGAGGACAGGGGAGGTGGAATGCTTTCTATTGGTTCTTCGGGATACTCCGGCGCCAGAATCCCCTCACCTCAATACGTTCGTTTAGAGTTGCAGGAATACATACCATAAAACCTCAATTTAGTACGCGACAATCTTTAAGCTACTTTTGTTCAAGAATAAAAATACAACATTGTAGCCCTGAGGACTGTACCTACTCGTTAAATCCTTTTTAGTAAGTAATAATAAGTCGGTTCTTATTAATCGAATGAATTAACATCCGAGGCTGCTGGTAATATTTACCAATACGACGTCATAAAGAACCTTCCCTTCGAGGACGGGCTAACAAGTAACTTACCTAGTATATAACGTACATTTATTATACACAGGAGAACGCATCCCATAAGCCATTGAAGATGCTGTGCCGTTTCTGTTTCAGCCACTATTTAGTAATCCTGATTAGGAAGCAGACACCCCGCTTTCTCCTATTCGAACAATTGCTTTTGGTGTCACTTGCTCTTCTAACCAGCCTGCTTGAAGACCTACTTCTTTAAGTTTTTAGCACCCTACGTCACGCAGCTAAGAGATGGTCTAGATGAACGGGAATGCGCTGATTTATATCTCCGTCACGTCTTGACCCTTGCTCGCACTGTCCCCCTCAGGCGATGTTGAAGAATGTGGCGTTATATAGCGGCCGGCCAGACCGGGGGCCATATCTCAGCATTCCAATCAACCCGTCACGAACCTGTCAGCCCTAATTAAACTTTCAAAGGGGGCTTACTGTCTCAGTTAAGGCCCCACAGCTCGGTTTAGTTCTGCGATTATCGATTATCCCCGGGTCCCCTTGGGCCCGGTTTTTACGTACAATTCCCTTTCCGTCTTCCCCGGACTGTCTTCCTACATCAGCACGTATCTTCTGGCGACCTGTCGCGTCCACGTCATATGCTCGATATATCATGGCCGGCAACGAGTCAGTTCGTCGGGACACCAACGACAACAAGGTGTCACTCGTTATTGGCATCGCTACTTTTCTCATGATCACATCGACGCTGATGGTGGTGCTGCGGGTTGTGAGCCGAGCCACGGTGAAGCAATTTAGGCTAGACGATATGGCCGCTATCGCGTCTTTGGTAGGTTGACAGCACTTGCCGACAAGTACAAGACTGTAAATACTAACAATTCATGGAAGTTGGCCATGATAGGCTGTGGTACTGCAATAACATCAAGTTTGTGCTATAACAAGTCAATCGTCAGAAAGCAATAGCTAACCAGCTTCAGTGACACGGTTCGGTCTTGGAAGACATGTTTCTACCGTTTCAAGTGAGAATCTAATTCTCTTCGTAAGAGTAAGTACAACTCGAATTCCTCCAAACAAATTCACATCTAACCTTGAGTCAGTGTTTTTGGGTGTCCGTCTTTTTCTACATGCTATCACTGTTCTTTATCAAGATGTCCTTTCTATTCAACTACCACCGCCTCCTAGCCGCCTCGAGGCTACGGCGCTACTGCATCGGAGCGATGGTACTAATTGTACTCTGGGGTGGTGGTGTCTGCATCCTCGTCTTGGTCATGTGTATTCCTCTTGAAGGTGTCTGGGACCCAAACGTTGATGCGAAGTGCGTCCCGCATATTACCGTGATGTGGTGGTTCAACGGCGTTTTCAACTCCATCGGCGACCTCTTCATTCTGGCGCTTCCAATTCCGGCTCTGTGGCGACTCCAGTTGCCACGCCGACAGAAGGTTTACTTATTATTTATTTTTAGCCTCGGCTTTCTGTGAGTTAAGAGATACAAAAAGAAACACTTCTGTTGGAGGATGTTACTAACAGATAACGCGCATAGGACGGTGGGAATTTCCATTGCGAGGATGCGATGGCTCAAGATGGACGACGACATGACATGGTGGAATGTCACCCCTGCGCTCTGGTCTCTCGGCGAGCTGACGTCTGCCATTTCTTGCTCCTGTCTACCATTCTTCAAACCCTTAACACTCCGCGTTAAGTCCTCCCTCAGTCGTGTCACTGCTGGCTGTGATCACCCACGAGTGACTGGAGGCGAAGGAGACGAGGAGTCTAATACTCATCCAAGTCTCGGCGTTGGGCAAAAGGGGTTCACCCAAAGTAGCAATCCGATGGTCAGTAAGGATGGAAGCCAGCATGAGCTGGTAGAATCAATATAGGAATAGCAAATAGTCTTTTTTGCCTTTTATTTCCACTTGCATAATAAATACAGTCTCGAGGAGGGAACGAGTACTAAATTAAAGGCCGGTAATGGCTAGAAGCCTTGTCTTTTACCGAGAGTAGGTACAAGCTGTTCACAGCCTACTGCAATTATTTAAATAGTAATCTTTACTCACTTTACCACCTACTTGGTAATAACAATAATATTTTTAATATTCTTTTTCTTCAGTTAATTATGATTGGAGGTTATAATGAGGATAGGCAGGTTTTTGATGTGTTGTGTTCTCCGGGTCTGGTTTAAGTGAATGGTGATTTTCGACACACCAGGATGGAAAGCGACAGGGGTAGAAGCACCCAAATGTGACTTGTCCCACGAGCCTGAAGTCGCAGTGTAAGACCGACCGTTAAGGACGATAGAATTCGGAATTGAATATAAAACAAGAAGGATTCGGGGAGTAGTTAATTTATATATTTCAGAGTGGAAATACCATCCAAATGATTTAGAGTTTATTCGTAAAATGATGCATGGAAGAAACGTTGAGCATCGAATAATATTGGGGTGGACCGGTCACGGAAATACCATGGCCGATGCCGAATGGTAGCTTATTCGGTCACGGAAATGCTTGGACCGATACCGATGCCGAACGGCACAGTCTATCGGTCTCGGTACATTTTTTTCTTAGTCCGAGATTAACGTTTTAGCATAACAGGGGTTTAAACGACTTAAGCTATGCGGGGGCTATAGTGCTTACACGCAGGTGACGTGGACCGCTACCTTATGCCACCATCCTCGAGGGGCAGTGCGGTCATCCTGACATTCTGATTTGCTCTGGGGGAGATAGGATTGGGAGATGCTAGTATCAATGGCAAGCTGTATATTCCTTTCAGGAAATACAGCCACTCAACTCTCTTAGAGACCAAGAGATCACCGGAATGCCAAGCCCTATAAGCCCTGGAGGCGCAGTGATCTACGTCAAGCCTATCTTTATGGTTGTTTGTGATGATGAAAATTATTTACCGTAGCTTAAGACAGTCTTATTGACGTGGTTCATTGCAATTGACTGCAGAGGCAGGATATAAAGACAGTCCTCGATCCGCAACACAGCGACAATAGCTAGTCAATCTACCAAAAGACTCTCATCACTTATCGATATTAGTATTCACTTCAAACGCCTGTTCTACTCTCAATCACTACAGTTCTTTCCAGCTTCACAATTATTCAACATGAAGTATCTAGCGAGGACGTCTGTTGCCTCCGCCTTGGCACTTGCAGGTAAGCCACGGGAAACCCTCGAGACCGCCGTGATTGATGACTGACAACTTCTATCATATAGTTCTAGTAGTGCCAGTTCTCTCGAGTACCCAGCCCAGCTCTGGCTCAAGCGACTACGTTATAGCCAAGCGGGCAAATGGGGACAACAAGACCGGGACAACCGGGACAATTCATGGTGTTATCATGTCAATTGTCTTCTTGCTTGGTTTCCCAATCGGGTCCCTCCTCATGCCTCTCGTGGGAAAGTGGCTCGTCCACGCCTGGTGGCAGATTGTTGTCTTTATTGGCATGTGTGTCGGCTTTGGCGTTGGCAAGATTGCCGCTGACCGAAGCGGTGATGTACGTCGTCCATGAACCACCCTTTAGATGATACTGACCAAGTCCCTTCTAGTGGATCTCCGACTCCCATGTTGTGCTTGGCACCTTTGTCTGTGTTTTGATGGTCGCACAACCCTTCCTAGGGTGGATGCACCACCGAAATTACGTCAAGCATCAGCGACGAACCAAAGTCAGCTACGGTCATATCTGGTTCGGCCGAACCCTAATGCTCATCGGCATCGTTAATGGTGGGACCGGTTTACAATTGTCTGGAGCCTCCTCCGGCCCTATCATTGCCTATTCGGTGATTGGTGCTATTGTGTTCTCTGCTTATACTGGTGGTATTGTTCTGAAGGAGGTCAGACTGCGAGGAAAGAGAATGGACGATCAGAGCGCGATGGAGCTCTAGCTAATACGGTGACGCGGAGCATGGCAGTTCCGAAATGGAAAGAAGGATATCAAGATGAGTGTGTTTAATAGTCCTTTCTAGCGTGTAGAACTTGAGTTTGAGTCTGTTTGTTTCTAAATATTTATTCTTTCACCCTAATGTACTTGATGTCGTGTAATCCACATACCACCCCCCTAGGTTCAACCTAATGTTATAAGAATAACCTAAAACTTACATACTTGCTGCCCAACTAACAACTACCTTGATATCATACTAATGTCTAGTTCTTCAAAGAAGAGTAATGACTTCAACATAAAGAGATATAAGACTTATACTACTACATCGAAGCTTGGAGAAGCTAATGTTTTACAGTCGTATAGATTAATTAGGTCGATGGACCAGATACTATCTCCGCTACCTAAATGATAATACAAGGTGACTTATCCTCTGGGATAGTTTACATACCTTCGTCAGTCAACCATTTTTAGTCGATTGTTTAGGTACGCTATAGCACCTTGGAATTCTGAAATTTCTTTTTATTATAGTGGTAACTTGGGATATTGTTACCATTAATTCAGTTGAGTATAGTAAGGCTACCGACACCGTTAACCTCATACTGAAGTCACATTCATACCTGACATTTTTCTTGGAAGCCTCTAGCTTTGTTAAGTCGTGCGGTAGAATGAAGAGCTAATATAAAGAATAAAAGGGGGAAAACATCAAAATATATACAGTTTAAAAATCCTCCGATAATAATAAACGTCTGAAACAAATCATAAGCAAGGGTATGACCCCCCTAACAGTAGCTCTTTGTAGTGGCCTTGGTAATAACTCCAGCCCGAATCAGGTCAACATAGCTCCAGTAATCCCTCTGGGTACCCTGACCGTCGACAGGAGTATTAGCATAGGAAACCGCCGTCCAGAAGGCGCCACCAGCAACCTCCTTTTGCCAGGCATATCGCTGAGTGTCGAAAATCATCTTGCGGGTTGGCACAGACAGAGTGTTGTTATACATGGTCTGCAATGACCACTCTCCGACGAAGACAGGGAACTTGGTCTCGGTGGCGAGGTACTTGGCTTGGCCGCATACAGCGGGAGCCACGAATTGAGAGTAAGTGCCTGCTGCGGCAAAGTAGTACACGTGCGAGTCGATGACGAGGTTACGCTTCTTGTCGAAGAGAGGGGACCAGAAGGCAGCACCCTTGAAGTTGTCTTGCAGCATGACTGGGATGCGCTTGTCAACAGCCTCGACTCGCTTGAAAACTCCGTTCATGTAGGTAATGACCCAGTTGGCGGCCTTGTCGGATAATCCGGCCGCTGACCCAAAGCCGGCCAAGTTGTCACTGGCTTCGTTGATGGGGGCAATGGTAAAGGCGTTCTTGTGGCCACTTGTCTTGATGAAGTCGAGAACCTTATCCACAGCCTTGAGACTGTAAGCAAGATTGGTAGTGTTGTAGAACCAGGCATCGTGACCAAAGGCTTCGCCAATGTCAAGATTGTTAATGCCACCTGGGAGGGAGTGAAGGCCGATAATGACATGCATGTTGTACCGCTCAATAGCATATTGAGTGATCCTACGTAGATGCTCTTGTTGCTTGCCAGAGTAGAAAGCAGACCCAGGGACCTTGACCCAAGCCGCATAGGTAGTTGTGATGCGAAGGGTGTTGATTCCGACCTTGGCAAGCGTATCGATGGTAGAGGTGTTCAGGAAAGATGCATAGCGCTTTTCCAAGATAGGACCGCACTGTTTGCCGAGAGCCTGGCACAAACTCCACTCATCTCCTGTGGCCGCAGCCTTGGCACCAAGAGAGGTCCACCAGATGGGATCGTGATTCCTCTCTTTTGCGAGCCAAGCGCCGAGGTTGACACCGTTGGCCTTGAACGTCTTCCAGTTAATGAACTTGCCACCGTCACATCCCTTCGGGAAGGAAATATCGTGGTGGTATCGCTCATTATGGGGTTTGACGGGAGTCACGCTGAAGGGGCACTGTTTTTGGTACTTGGCCGTCTTGCCATGCTGGGCAGAATTGGTGGCGACGGTGAGACCAAGGGACTTGAGGTCCTTGGTAGTCTTGACGTTGACCTCGTAGGCTCGTGCCTCCAGGTTCTCGTTCAAGTGCTCAAGCTGTGGTGCAGCAGAAGCGGCAGAGAGCAGCAACGCTGCGGAAAGTCCAAGTGAAAACCGCATGGTAAAAAAGAGTAAGACTAGGTCGTAGAGGCTCTGTTCTGAATGCAGAGGTGCTTCAACTCGATATCTACCTCCATCTTATATAGATACATAGTACTCCGTAATAGCCTCTCCGAGGTGGTCAGTCTGTGCTTGGTTGTGCACGAAGTTTTCTTCAGTGGAGAGCAAGCTATAGTTCCGAAAGAGCCGTAGATATCCAGATGGGCGGTACGCTATCCAAACAGGGCTAGAGACGGCCTCATTCAACGGGTTGACCCCTGACTAGAAAGCACGCTTCATGTTTTAGCCCGAACTAGCGGTAATAGTCTCGTCAATAGATCAACGCATGGGTAATTGATTGTCTAGATTTATGGGTTGGCCGATACCTCTAGTTTTATTTTGGAAAAAGAAGTCATCGGAGCTCTTTCCCATATGGGTCGCTCGGGTTTTCCGAGTGACCTGAATAAAATAGTTGCACACCTGTAGCTGAATGTACACGAGCTTGTTTGTGGATCTGAGTATCGTTAGTTCAGTTCTTCTCCCACATCCCGAAGGATGATTTAAATTCTAGACTTCAAAGGATTACAGGCCGATGGAGTGACTGTGGAATCGGATCAAGATGCAAATCGCCGATCGAATAATTGTTTAGATTGACGAGATAAGGTCTTGGAGGATGCACGATGTAAAACAAGTAGTGACGTGCTAGGGGTATCGCCAGCCGAGCAAAGAGAAACCATGCCGGAAACATACATTTGCAAGGCCAATTACTGCAGTAACGTTAGTAGAAGATTAGATATCTTCACCCATTAGTGTATCATAACGAGAGTTTCTTCCGAGATCTCAGGCATAGAGGTACATCTTACGCCAAGAGTGGAAAGGTAATCCTCTCTGTATGGTAGCTTGAAGTCTTGTTTGCATGATGCTGCGGAACTATTTCTGGAAAGCTTCAAGCATTCTATATCATTCTTATCGTCCACAGATTAACAGATGATCTGGCCCATATTATACACCTGATAGATTTATGATATGAGACTACGACCGTTTGTACTGTGAGAATTTCCGATTGATAGCCTGATTAAAGCTCTGGATAGGTTCAGTTACCAACCATGTAAGACAATATATCAGTCTTGGTCATGAGATAATACGCGAGTTTTCTTTAAGGATGCAAAGGAAGCTTGACCAAGATATTTGTCCGACGTCAGATGCGGGCAAAATCTATCCGGTTGGCTCAATGTGCTTTTCAGTGCCCGACGTATCTCGGACTCTACCTTGCTGGAGCACGACAATTTTACGGTATCAATGAGACTGCAAGTTATCTTTGTAGATGCACAGACGGCGGATGATTTGATGAACACACTGCCGGCCGACTCATACGACCAATAGATCAGATGTGGTGGCTTTTGCATCGCCACTCAATAGTCTGCCAGGCCCACCGAGCTGAGGGAGCTAATACCAGCGAATACCAATTTTCCAGATAACTAGCTCTACGATGTAACCTTTCAGCTATATCGTACTGATCTTGAGATTCAATGATCGTTGTATGACATCTCTAGTAAAGCACAGATGATCACTTACCCAGGTCTTTCGCGCCGGCTTTGATCTGACGCGATCTTTTTAACCCAATAGGACTTCACCAATGCCGGCGCTAAATTAGTGGACGATGTGGGTGTGGAACGGCAACACTTTTAGATTAGACTTGCCCAAATAAATGGTTTCGCTTGCTCAGACCCAGAGCATGCATCTCGTCCAAATGGCTTTATTTTCTATGCATTTCGACACAAATAGGAGTCAGTATATGGCAGATCATTGGCACTTAGCTTGAGCCCAGACTTAAAAAGCAGTTGGCATCCACTGGATGTTCATCCCTGTAAAAGGATTTCCTTAGCACCAGCTGTTAGTGCCATGTCAAGGCAAAAGTGCTTTGATCACTAAAATAGCCGCAAGTGCAGGTGCGGGGTTAACGCGGCCTTAATAGCTGCCCACATAACGGGGTACAGAGAGTTGAGCTTTGTTCTTAACGCTTGTCCTAACGATATCACAATGAGCTATCGGAGCCTTGACAGTTCCTTCGAAATATCTTTTCCTATGCGCTGTTTGTGGTTTCTTCGAACCTCGACGTTCCGGGTACCTCGACTTCAGCAAAATGGATAACTTATTTTACTACCCTGCTAAATTCCTATTTTGAGGTTTTCCCGCGGATTTGATACGGAAATGTCTGAATATCTTGTCATATGTTCTGTCCTGAGAGCGATCGCTATCTGGTAGCCATGAATCCTGACTTTTATGGACGCGCCTGAAATGAGCATAATGTCTTCCTCCTACCAGTTTTAAGAGAGGGATGCTATCTTCAGTAGCAAACTGCATAAACTATTTAATTATAGATGAGAGTACTTCTGATAGGACTCGATATTCTGAAGAATGAAATAAAGATCAATTCAATGAAGTCCGCGATCCGGCTTACAAATTGCTATAGAACAGTAAGCAGTTAGAACTTGGTTATGAACTTGACTAAAGGGAGTGATAATGCTTTGCTTAGCTAACCTATGGGATGGACCCTCATGTTAAAGATATAGATTATACAGGCGGAATCTTTATTGTATTTTTGATATAAGGAGGACTCAAATTCGACCAGATAGGAAAGCTAAAGCCGCCAGATGCATCTGTTAACGGGAGGTTGTGGCATGCTGGACAGTTATATGCTGCCTGTGTATCACTAGCTGTGCACCGCTTTTTGGTAAGGCCGTCAAGTGAAGTGTTTTCCTGATCTGGTAGTAATAAAGCTGGTATCTTGATTGGCCCTTTGAGGCCATAATTGAGATAGATGCACCTACGCTGCCCCTTATACGCGAGTATACGGATAAGCCTGCATTGTAGAGAAACACTTTACGTCGCACGTTAAGCACATCTCTTCAAGATACTTATTACAAACTTTTACAAATAGGCTTTGTCTACGTCATGGCATTAAATAGGGGGTCTTTACGCCGAAGAACAAACAATTGGAGTACAATGTCATTATAGCTAATAAGGTAATAAGGAATATGGGATTCACATAGGTGAAAGATAAATGTTAGGATAGATGAGTTCACCGGTTTTTCCCCACGCGGTAGAATCTAAACTGATTTTCACAGTGTTTGTCGATTTTCTTTCCCCACTTCGAGCCAAGCGTGTTCTGGGCCTTCCTTCTCAGGATTTAATCAAAGTGGTGAGAATTAGTTTGACTTACGTAGTTTATAATAAGATAATTAAAATGTATTAGATAATTATAATATAAAATAGGATAAAATAGGAAAAAATAAAACAGAATAAGCTAAGCGGTCTCCTTCTCTCCCTTTTTCTGTTTTTAGGACTTCACTTACCCTATATTCCTAGCCTTGTCCAATCGCATTAATAAGTACCGTATAAAGCTCGGACCCAAGGTAATAGGTTGCATACGAGGAAGCAACGGTAATAATTGGTGGATTTCAGTTATGAAACCGTCCCCTAGTAGCACCAAAATTACCCCCATAAAACGTCACCTAATTAACACATGTTTCCCCTTGGTTATCTAATAGCTGTTTCAAGGTTTTACGACGCCTCCTAATAACCAGCACGGACACCTTGAGGAGGGTATTTATTCAATACCTTTTTAACATTTATAGTGTTTCACCAACCCTTCGTTCTTAGACACTCATTCCATTTATACCTCTGCCAAGCCACAACTACACATCTTCAAGATGAAGACGTTCGCAACCCTCGCCTCCGTAGTAGCGCTTTGCCAGCAAGCAGCTGCCAACCTCGACGTCGTTACCCTGTTCGCCAAGTCCAACGCTTACATCCAAGAAGCTTCTGCTACACTTGTGCTGGGAGCTATCCCCAGACCCATTACTGGAGATGTTGCTCTTTGGAGTGCCATCATGATGCAAAACCAAGAGTCTTTCTTGCAAGGCGTTACGCAGAACTCCCCTGAGGGGTAGGATAAAATTTGCCGGGTTTTGTTGTCGCAGAGCGCTGACTCTTAACAGATCCGGGTATTGCTCAAACCTCGGCAACAAGTGGTGCAACTTCGCGTATGCACTCATCAATGGCAGTAAGTATCTTGGCACTCCCCAAATCAGAGTAACCGCGAATAATAACAAATACTCTCCCATCAGGTTCCGAACCCAAGAACGGAACCCCGATCAAGGCCTCCCCCGGAAGCCGAGTGACGACTCATTGTACGTAAAGCTTTCAGAACCACCGACGAGTTTTGGACTAATGCGTATTAGATAAACTCAATTCGAAAACACAAATGTGGGATCAAAACCTGTACATTGACGACGCGCTCGTTTCTACCATCTCAACCAGTGAGTCTCAAGCCCCCCACTCTGAAGGCCTCAAGACTGACAAGCAACCTTAGGCAAGGGACAGCACGGAGAGATCTTCTACATCTCCATGGAGTGTGCATCAGGCACTTGTTCCACTACCCCCGCTCACAGTGAGTCTCCATTCACATGTTATCAATCGAGCTTCTACTGACATTCGCAGGCTGGGAGGAAGTCTCTGTTACCCTGAGCCAGGCTGATGAGAGCTTCGGCCAGAATGGAGGATGGGATCAGGGTGCTACTGGTGGAGAGATGTCAACTTCGGATGGTGGAAGGACCTGGAGGTTCACCACTCTGGAGGTTCCTGCTACTAATGTTCCACCAAGCTAGATAATAACAGTAATCTGTAAACATATTTGAGGAGGACTGCGCTACTAATCTCTTAAGTAAAGACGTGCTCTGAAGCCCATCTCCCGTCTTGAATTACACTCATATGAGACGATGAGTTGAATGAGTGTAAAGAAGGAAACATTGAGACAGACCCAGTATATATTGTTGATGTTTCAAAGGCGTGTGGACGGGCCGTATAAGCTGCGAAGTCACTGATAGAGAATATTTACTAATTTTATTACGCGTCGCGGTCCATGTCTCAAAGCCAAGGACCTGGTCAGCTGGCCGTAAAGAAGCGGCTGATATGCAAGAGTCTCTCCAGGCGGCCCAATATAATAAATAAAGTAATGTCATTACGGGAAATGAGACCTTCTACTTCTGACTAGACCCAGCAAAGTATATGTCACCGACAGAGTGGTTATCTCAATCTCTCTCTATGTCACCCCGATCGCTGCTGTACAAAGATGAGCGCACAGGGGCTGCTTGGTATGGGAGGGGCAACACTACTGACCGCAAAATGCCTGCATGCGCAGTTTCTAATTATATCCCTTGAGCCATAACATGTACTATATGGCTAGTAAGACAATTCAATATGGAATATACCGCAGTGACATGTTGCTCTGGTGACAGAAGTCTAAGGTTGGTACGTTCCAATGATGTCTCTATGCCATTGCCACACAAGGGTTGGTTTCCGGCAGATGTTTGGTCGGTTCATTCCTCTTTGTATTGAATGCTTCTTCTCTTTCCTAAAGATGCTAATAGCAGTATGTGTGTTTGACTACTGTAGGTAATGTCTATCATTTTAACAAATAGCAAGTAAATATAAGCTACTAAATACCCAGCAGGGAAATAAGTAATGAATACGAAGCAGCCTTTCAGACTAGTAATGCATCCGATGCCTTGCTGCAACCCATCATGTGTCTCTAACAGAATAATGATGCATAAGTCTTACGATGTCTCTAAAGAATGACTTACCCCTCACAAGTTCTGAGTCAACTATATGCCCTCAGCCACAACTAAATGAGATAATCTAGCCTTGTCTTTGATACCATTCCGATGAAAAAAAATGCAAGATGACTTGGATTGATATCGGCAGGTACAAAACCGGTTAGCCATGTGGAGAACTGGGTATGGAAGCTTGAAGGGAAGCTTTGTCTCGCCGATGGATATCGGCAACTCGTCATTCCAACGGCCTTGGTATTTTCACCAACCAAGTAGCCGGGTATCTTCCTGTGGATTCCATTGGCCGATACTGGTCCAGTGACCCTTACTCCGCTCTTGACTCCCCCAGTCAGAAGCTGCGTCTAATACAGCATTATGTCAAATAAACATTCACCAATAATAAACATATCATTATTTCCATGCTTTAGAAATTCAGTAGTAAAACCCTATAGCTGGTTCAATGCAACATGTGTCTAATTTAAAGAAACTCACTCCTAATACATTAGATCAAAGCTTGTTTTACATTAGTTTGATGAACATAATTTGTTTCTAGAAGACATCCGAGATATGCGGTAAAAGCACGAAAACACACCATTCCTAAGCTTTAACTTATAAGATAGGAGTCAACACGATAAGATTATTAATACAACACTTGGACATTTAGCTCTATTGTATCTTGTTTTGTTTCAAACTGTGGCTTTAAGTCATGATCACACTGGATTTGAATTTACATACCAAACTAGGAAATTATTTGATCATAGATTTAAGAGGAACCAGCCCCTTGCGTCTAAACTTCTACAATTGTCTAGATTTGAATTGTATCCTCGTCTATACACAGACTTTAGCCACATCTTTGTTAAAGAATACTTCAGACACCTCCAGACACATGTTTGCGCAGGACTACCGATATGATGAGCATTTTCGGTCGTCGAAGGTCTTCGGCGAAATACAACAACCTCATTTGCATTCGCTCCCCAGCCAATCCGACTGCATCAAACAAGCTGGTGGCGGCGGGGTGTCGAAAGATTTAATATATCGACACAAAAAGGCTTTATTGGCTGTGAAGAGAGTATCAGAGAGTCTCCCTGGTGATGAAGAGAAACCCTCCCAAGAGGCCACAGTTATAAGCAATGTCATTCTTCGATGTCCTGATAACAGTATCGGCATCGGGCAATGTGACTGGGGTGAGGATCAAATCCCGATCTTTATTACCTTCTACGCCGAACAAGGAACCGTCAAAGACTTCCTTCAGAGGAACCACACAGTATTCTTAACACAAAAACGCAACTTTGCCATCGACATTGCCTCCGGATTGCACACCCTTCATGCTTCGGATATAGCACACGGCGACATCAATCTTAGCAACACCCTCGTCTTCCCTCATCCGAGCAACGATGGATCTTGGATGGCAAAAGTCTCGAACTTCACCTGCTCCATATTCGGGCTCTCATCAAAACACGAGACCTTATACTCAGGGGCGTCCCTCTACAATGCGCCCGAAGTCCGCGATCGACACTCGTATATCCCCTCCAACCAAGTGATTCAATGCGAAGCGTTTTCTTACGGGCTTTTGGTCTGGGAGATTATCAAGGACGGGGAGAGTTACTTCGACCCATCCTGGATTGAAGAAGGCCCTGAAGATGAGGGTGCATCACGCCGGGTAGACTATCTTCAAAATCTACCTGTCGATGGCTTACTCTTTCATGCATCGAGGTTCCTAACTCTGAGATACAGACTCTCGAACAGCCTGGATGTCCATCTCTTCTATCATGTCTT